>CM021106.1:26802037-27496863 GCA_007115665.2 Sequoiadendron giganteum
TTGTGAAAACTTGTCATGGGACATGCCCTACAATGTATCATTTGATGAAATTTCAGAATTTGCATAAGAAAATGGTTAACTTTTGTCTGTTTATACAAACAATACTCAGGTCATCTTGGTTCAATTATACCTCGATGCTTGTATTAACTTGCTATATCAAACATCATGAAAGCAGTACTCAGGTCATCATTGGTGCTAACATACCCTTTGATGCTTGTACTAACTGTCAACATATCAAAAAGCTCAATGATGAAAATCAAGTGCAACATGGAATGACAAACAGGAGAATAGTTCATTACTACATTCTAGGACTGCGTAATTCATTTATATTTGCATTTTGGAGGCTGTTTAAGTAGATTTTTCAAGGTTGGCAAAATTTTCATATATCTTTTCAAAAAACAATTGGGTACATTTGGACATTTGTGGCATCTCATTGCATTGTCATTCATTACATATCATTTCATCATGACTATTCATTTACGTTATTGTTATCATTACATTTGCATTACTTTCCATTTTCACATTATATCATTTTATTATCAATATTATCATTATCATTATTTGATCTCATTATGTCATTTTATGTATTAATCATTCATCTCATATTATATCATTTCATAACATTTACATTTGCATCCATTCCACATCATTTTACATAAATATACATTGATACAAAGATTGCATCCATTTCATTCATTATCATTATTCACCAATTCATATCATTATTATCGTCATTATTGATCATTATCCATTTAGTTTACATCATATCATTTTAGGACATATCATCTCATTAAAATCATTTATCATTACGTCTTACATGCATCATAAAGGAAAATCATTTAGATTGCATCATATATCATCATGTTATAAATCATTTCATCATAACACATATTACATCATATCATCATTGCATCATCATACACAAAATAAAAACATAATCATTTACATTACATCATCATTTGCATCATAAACATCATAACATATAGAAAAAAAATGCATACATGAATCCATAACACATGCATAATCGAATCACCACTGCATATCATAAATCTCATCAAAACAAATGTACAGAGGTACAAGGATATCAATTGTTTCAACAAGATATATCAAATATAATGAATAAATGTGTCAATCACTCATCATTGATGGGCATTTGGCTGTGGCACATGGCTGCTACTATCTTTCGAGTAAGTAGGTCTTACTGGATCTCTGCTACCTAAAGCCCCAATCTCTCATCTAATAGGTTGTACCACACTCCTAGTGTGACTGCATGAGTGGGTCCGTGATCGAGTGCTTGACTGCGTGTATGCTATCCTCTGCTTAGGCGAAACTGCCTCAAAATATCTCATCTGATAGTATTCTACCTACCGAGCAGTCTCTAGTCCCTCTGACATAACCTCTCCAATGGAGGTACTCTCGACTGATCTCAGGAGTCTCTCAGCTACCCCCTTGGCCTGTATGCATCTCTCTCAGAAGCTGTCTAACTCTATTGTAAGCTGAGCTACCTGTGGGTCAGGAGGTGGTGGCTATGCAACCTATGCCTATGCTAACTGACTCTGAAGAGTCTGAACCTCTACCTACAAGGTATCTATCTATCCCTGTGTAGGAGCCCTGATAGTGATCCGTGGAGCCGAAGTACTCGGTTGATCCACCACTCTCGATGTCTGTGGCCTCAACTGAATGGTACATCAAAGAAAAACCTCTGCCCTCCACTCCCACCACCTCTGTCATCCCCATCATCACCACTATCCTTTGAGACATTTGAATCCTCCTCATCAACATCCATAGCTACCCCACCTATATCCTCAGCTTGCCCTGCTTGTGCCTGCCCCTGTGGCTGTCCTACTGCTGCCTGTGCATGTAGCTACCATCATGCCCACTATATCACTGGTCTTCCAAATAATGGGGTAGGCTCCTCTGGGTTGGTAAACCTCAGAAAGGGATGTGTGTAGAAGTATGCTACATACTCATTTGTCATCCCTACATCTGTCACCTTTGGATGTATCACCCAATAATCTGGCTATAGATCTAGATAATCTACTCTAGAAGCCTCTATCATCACAAATGGAACCCACTCTGGCACATCCTCTAGGCACTTGGCATAGTGTGCCACACCTTGTGGCATCATCTGTACTAATCCATACTGTCTCAGGACCCTTATCCCCAAGAACCGCTCAATGATAAATGGGGTACACCCGATCAAATACCTAGATCTCGTGTAGTAGGGAAGCCCTGTATCATCAACCTCCCATAGATCACAATCCAGATACGGTCTCCATATGATTGTATCCATGTCATCTAAACCTCATCTCTAGTACTCTAACTTGCCCAACATTGGCTAGACAAGGGGACCTGTGTAGGCATAAACATAAGGAAAACCAAGTGGGTGATCTTTCTGAACAATGGGGCGAGTAATGGAAAAATGCTCCCATGCCCATATCTGTAAAAAAGTAACTCCACAAGAGAGACTCTTCCCATATAAGTACATGACCTGATGAAGATCATGATATAGATGGGCAAGCATGAATGATCCCCATGCATATCTAGTCCAATGCAGAAGCATGTCCTCTAGAATCCTACCCCAACTAACTAATAGTCCCTTTGACCTGCGATCAGGACAAAGGAAACCACTGATGAATCCTGCTAACACCGAAGGTAGTGGGGCATACCTCTCCACAATATCCTTCCAGGCAATATCATACCCTCCTGTATGCGGATCCTGGAAGACTTGTCTCAATGCATCAGTCCCTCCAATCTCCTTGTGATCATAGATCACAAGCTCACCAACTACATGAATACCCAAAATCCTGTATACATCCTCAGGTGTCACGGTAATCTCTCCTGTGGGAAGATGAAAGGTGTTATGTTCACTATGCCACCCCTCAGCTAGCGCAGTCAATAGTGCCTTGTTGATCCTATACTACGAGATCCTCAATAGTGGACTCAACCCACACTAGTATATCACCTCTAGATCGGCCTGGGACAGTCGAGGAATCATATCCCACGTGCAAGGAAATCTCTCTCTAATCTGGAGGAGGTCAAATTCCTCCTTTATAATATTAAAAGAAATCATGCAAATCAATCAACAGGGAATATCCAATCAAATCTGTACATCAATCAACAAATTATCAATCTATTTGTCTTTTCAGTAGGATGAAAGCAAATACATCAATCAATCATATCAACATCAACAATCAGCTCAAAATCTGATTTGTTCTTCAAGCAGGAAAACAAATTTATCAATCATCTTTACTATTTGTTCTTCAAGCACGAAGACAAATTTATCAAATCAAGCTAATCTATCCTTGATGTTTATTCAATAGCATATAATCAGTTGTCTAATCTAGCAACAATCATCAAGTACATATCAATTTTTTTTTTTTAAATTAAAAATCGATAAAATTTAATGGATGCACTAAAACAGTCAGTCAATGCGCTAAATCATGTATGCACAACTTTAATCTATGGATGTACTAAAAAAGTCCTGTAATGCGTTACTTCATCTATGCACGATTTTATCTAGTCTATGCACTAAAATAGACTATGGATGCGCTAAATCACCTCTGCGCGATTCTATCATGTAGATGCACTACATTATCTCATTAATGCACTAAACTAGCCTATGCACTAATCTAGCATTCTATGCGGGCAGATTTTCTGGATGCGCTACTTGAGGTATCCTATGCATAATTTCATCTATGCGTTGTTGTTCTACATCAATGCACAACTTTGTATGCGCGATTCTATCTAATGTATTCATCGAACTATGGCTCACATGTGCTAAAGCAGAACGTTAAAATTTTTAAAAATTGAAAAAAGCGTAAAAATCAATCAAAAAATTTGCAAGGAGGATCAAGTCAACTTACCAGAAGTCCATATGCAACTGGTCTCTGATAATGGTGGGCTCGCTCGAATCTATGGTGCTCATAATGGATCGACATTGCGGAAATTTATCTCAGAGCTTTAAAAATTACCACAAGTTACTGTTCAAATGACAATGAATTTTCACCTTTTTCACCTTTTAAGGGGGTAAAAGTGGGAAATTATTCTTATTTATACTATACAAAGCACTATTTTGAGAGTTAAATCGCCATTTTCGCTCTGAAAATCAATTAAATTCTTTTGAGTCATCTTCATCATCATGCGATTTATCTCTCGAGGGGGCATATAGCATTGGTAATTTCCAAATTCTGGGGCAAAATTCTTTAAATTAATGTGTAAAACACATCATTTCAAAGAGGGGCAAAATGTACACATCTAAAAATGGTCACGGTTAATCACACCTGTTAAATTAATTAAATATGAATTATTTAATTAATATTCTAAAGTCATCTACATATAAATAAATTTAATTATTTATTTATATTGTTCATTTTTCCAATTCTTCTAGTTTAATTAAATAAATAAGTTTATTTAATTATTTCTATTTTCCTCTTAATTAATTAAATAAATTTCATAATTTATTTATTTAACTATCATTTTATTTCTAAGTTTGAATATTTAAATTCAAACAATGGAATATTCATCCTTTACTTCACATTTAAATTAAATATTTTATATTTAATATCTTTTTCACCCCACTTAATTAAATATTATAAAATATTTAATTACTCATCTTTTTCACTTCTCACACATAATTAAATAGTAATTATTTAATTATGGAAGCTTCTAAATTCATTTTCACATGGAATTAAATAAATTTATTTATTTAATTAGCAATAATCCTCAACTCTCAACTAACTTTTCAATTAATGAAAAGACAAATAGCATGTTTATCTCCATTTTTGAATGAATATAGTTTCGTGGGTTGAAAACATTCTTCATTTTTCTCTCAACCTTCCACCTTTCTTTCAACTTCTAGAATCTCACATCGTTCATATTGACAGGTTTGAATTTCAACCGTTGATCTCCGCCAACTAGATTCTTGCCTCCAAAAATCTATAAATACAGCCTGCTCGTAAGTAGATTTCATCCTAGATTTCATGCGTAGTTACTATAGTTGCATTCGAATCAGCATAATCAACATTCTAGCAATATCATAGCATTTCAAGTTCAATTTCATAGCTTAAATCATATAGCAATACACATGCATTTTCAATCAATCTCATTCTCCTAGGTTGTCATTTCAACAAGCTGCTGCTTACACAACCGAGAGCTAGTAACTTTAATCAAATCCTTGGAAATAGAGGATAATGGGACAAATTTGAAAGAGTTGCTGTCATTTAGAGTTTGCATTTGTATTTTCTAAATTAGTTTCTTTCAATCTAATTGTAGACATCCAAATTTGATCACTTCCATATGATTAAATAATTTATTTAATCATTATTTCATTTTCTGCCTAAGGTTCTTAAAGTATGTAATTAGATAAATTAAATACTTTACCTTACCCCCTTGTCTTCTCTAAATTAAATAAACATGAAAAATTATTTAATTTAGTCATTTAACCATTTGAATTAAAACCAATTTTTACTTCCCTTTTTTCTCTCTCCTTGTCACATTCTCCATAACCCTCTCCTAATTAATCTGTGATTAGGATGTACACCACTTAATCAAGATTAAGTGTCACATCCTCCATAATCTCCCACTTGCTTCTAATCTCTCATTAATTACCTTAATGATGTGTTTGCACAACCTTAATCAGAATCATTAGCCACATTTGACTTACTTTTTCTTGTCAACCTTCCCACTTATCATTTTTGGTATGGACTCCCTTCCCCATGTAAATTTTTAATTCACATTTATTCAACCAAGGTTCCCCTCTTCCCCATGTGAATTTTTAATTTACTTTTATCTTCCCAAGGTCTTCCCCATCCCCCATGCAAGATTCTAGAAGCCTTGAATTGTCATTTCACATGTGCCAAGGGCTTCTAGAACCTTGGACTTGTCACATCACCCACATGTGACAAATCTCCAGCTTTTTGGAGACCCTCTCTTATCCACTAGATTCTTCTAATCATTGTGAATTTTTAATTCACTTTTATTCCTCCAAGGAATCTTCTCATCCCCCAAGATCCACCTCATCTCCACATCACTCCACCCTAGGACATCTCACCCTCCACATGTCAAGATGTGAGGGCTTGTGAGTCCTCAACTCACCATAGCCCTTCATCTTGATCTTTGTTGGATCAATCCCAACCGTTGAATTCTCTAGAGAATTCAATTTGGCCTATAAATACCCCTTCAATTCCTTCATTTTAGAGGATCAAGTCTTTTGCAAATAAACTCTTGCAAAATTGTCATTCAATCTCTCATCCATTTTAGCACCCATATTGCATCAATTCATCTTGCATCCACTTCATTTTCATTGCCATCCAAGGAGCACACAAGACTTCAACATCAAGGGCCAACCAAGGAAGCAACAACATGAAGGTATAACAACAATTTATTTGTTTATCTTGCTTTCATATTGTTCATTTTCCTAGGCTAATCATTGAGGTGCCCTATTATCTTGTTGTTTCTCTTTATTGCACTATTAGTTTTATCTAACATCTCACATTTTAGGAAGCAACATTTTATTAGGATCACATTTCTGGCACGCCCGGTGGGACCCACAAGGGGTCTCTTTCTTTCACGTTTTTTGTTGTTTGCTTGTTTGCAGATTCAGGTCGCAGAGGGGCGAACTTGCCCTCCCGGACGCCGCAGAGGGGCGACCTTGCCCTCTGTTTCTGACTGTTTTCTGTAGAGGGGCGACCCTGCCCTTTGGCCTTTTCACTATTTTCTGCAGAGGGGCGACCCTGCCCTTTTTGACTGTTTTCTGCAGAGGGGCGACCTTGCCCTTTTTGACTGTTTTCTGCAGAGGGGCGACCTTGCCCTTTTTGACTATTTTCTGCAGAGGGGCGACCCTGCCCTTTTAGGTTACTGATTGACTGTTTTCTGCAGAGGGGCGAATCCGCCCTTAACAACACATTCGGGAAGTCAGATTTGCTGCACATCACAAAGAAGGGAGAAGATAAACAACTAACATTTCCTTGCAGGACCTTCCTTTTTATTCTGATTTTTAAAAGTCTTTCCTTGCTACTTTATCTAGGTACTTAGTATAAGTAGGGGAAAGTAATATTTGCTGTTTGTTGTGTCTATTTTACTTATTTTACCTTAAGGGGGCATTAGTTTGTTTTCACCTTCCTCTTTTGCACGTTGTGCGGATCCGAAGGAGGTAGTTGGAAACAATTAGTGTCATCTTCTTAGCGGGACCTGCTTGGGGATTTCATCACCCCAAGGGACGATCCCAACCACGCGTACCGGCGGGGTATATAAAGGGGGGAGAGCCAAAGTTGTACCTCAATCCAGTTACGTCGTAATTGGCGGAACGTCGAAGCTAGGGTGATACCTAGCTAGACGTGAAGAGTTGGTCCGAGCCTTTCAGTATCTCGCTGGGGCTCCCGACTCACGCTTGTGACGAACTGGTGTTCACGGTTGTGCCTCACGTACCGAGCGTATATCGAGGACTCCCTAGAAACCTTGTTCATCCTAGAGTAAGACCTTTGCTGGCCATACCCGTTAAAACGTTAATCATAGGATTGTGCTTGAACCAGTAAATTTTGGTAAGTCAAACTGCCATTAAACCATTTTAAGTCCTTGCCAAAATCCCTTATCCAAACCAAGTTCAAATTTTCACTGCAGAGGGGCGACCTTGCCCTCTGTTTCGGTCATTTTCTGCAGAGGGGCGAATCTGCCCTTTGCTGTTTCAACCATTTTCTGCAGAGGGGCGACCCTGCCCTCTGTTTCAGCCATTTTCTGTAGAGGGGTGACCCTGCCCTCTGTTTCAGCCATTTTCTGCAGAGGGGCGAATACGCCCCGCTGAACGTCCAGTTTCACCCATTTAACCTCCGTTCAAATCCCCGAAGCCTCCATTTGACCATTTGATCAATCCAAACCTACATTTGGCCATTCCAAGCCCCCGTTCACCCCTCCCAACCATCTATCTATCCAACCTGAATATCCGATTACCCATTCTGAGCGGTCGTTTCCCTGTCTTGAGTGGTCAACATTTTCTGAAAATCAACGTTTCATCGACCAGACTGCATGAGTGCTTCTTAGAACATCATTGGAGTCCATATCTATCATCAAATCATCCATCCCAATCACCTAGACTTCATTTTTGATTTTTTTGATTTTTATTCCGAAACTTCCGAAGGCCATAACTTTTGACTCGGATGTGGGTTTTGGCTGAAATTTTATGGGTGGTTGCATTAGGAGATGGCATTTGGATTCCCAACGAACTGTTGAGTCCATTGGATCCTCCTTCGACACGTTTTCAGAGCTGTAAACTTTCATCTTGACCCTCAAAATCACAAATTAGTATTTATTTTTTTCAATTTTCTAGTTTTTAATGAACTTTTCGTTAATAACTCTGAGTGCATGTCTCATATTTCCGATGTTAGTTGGCAATTCATCCTATCTTAGTATTGGGTATTTTGTGGAAAAAACTGGACTCTCAAACGTATGCCTACGAAGTTTCCTAAAATGGCAAAATTTGACAATTTTTGAAAACTGTCAAATTTGGCAAAAATCTGATTGTCAACACCTTACGTCCTCTAGTTGAAACCCATGATCTTGGTTTCAAATAAATTCTATCATATCCTCTGATCCAATCCCAATCTAAGCTCCAATCCAATTCTAATCTGAACGTTAATCCCACCATCCTAATCTGAGCTTTTATTTAGTCCTAATATGAGCTTTCAATTCATCCTAGTTCTCTATCCATCATCTATTCTTTCCTTCTAATCTATATCCATCATGAATCTTTATCCCCCTCTCACATGACCAATAATAGTAGTCAAGGGGAATCCTAACTCCGTTGATGACGATAACAAAAATCTTGTTGATCATGAAGATTGTTATATAGATCCTCTTGACGCTATCATTGCTAGTAAGCTCTCTCCAATCACCTTCCAAAATCCCACTACTTCTTCAAACTATACCACCATTCCTTCATCCACATCCAATAACGGTTCTTATGTTACCCTTGACAAGGGATATCCAACATCCTCACCATTGACATATTCATCATATCCCCCCTCTCAACCTCTATCCTATCCAACATCCACATCCTCTTATCCTCATCATCATCAACAATCCCAATACCTCTCCCTTAATCCCACATCCCAATCTTCTCATCCTAATCCAACACCTACACCTTCCTATCACAATCTACCATCCCAATATTCCTCCTATCCTCATCCACCATCTCAATTCTCTCATCCTAATCTACCATCCATATCCTCCTATGCCAACCCACCATACATGTCCTCCTACAATGGTTCACCACCTCAATCTTCCTATTCTAATCCAACATCCACACCTTCCTATCACAATCCCCCATCCCCATACCCTTACATTAATTCCACATCTCCCCATTTTAATCCTTCATCTACATCTTCCTACTATCACTCCCCATCCCAATCTAATCCAACATCCACATCTTCCTACATCACTCTCCCTTTCACCGCATTATATCTTAATCCTTCATCTAATCATAATCCTACATCTCCTCCAACCACTCCTAGTCCTCCATCTAGTCCCATCCCTTCATCTAATCCCAATCCTCCATCTCCTCTTAGTCCTACTTCTATTTCCATCCCTTCATCTAATCCTAATCCTCCATCCATTTCCATCCCTACATCTAATCCTAGTCCTCCATCCAATCCCAATCCTCCATCTCCTCCTAGTCCTACATCCATTTCCATCCCTTCATCTAAACCTAATCCTCCATCCATTTCCATCCCTTCATCTAATCCTAATCCTCCATCTCCTCCTAGTCCTCCATCCAATCCTAATCCACAAATCCCTAATCATAATCCTCCATCTCCTCCTAGTTCTACATCTAATCCTCCAATTCTTAATCCTAATCCTCATCCACACATTCACTCATATAGTCCTCCAATTCTTAATCCTAATCCTACATCCAATCCCATACCCACATCTAATCCTAATCCTCCAGCCACTCCTAGTCCTCCATCTAGTCCCACCCCTTCATCTAATCCTCATCCTCCATCTCCTCCTATTCCTCCATCCAATCCTAATCCTTCATCCATTCCCATCCCTACATCTAACCCTAATCCCACATCTCCTCCTAGTCCTCCATCCATTCCCATCACCCTACCTACTCCTACATCCCTTCCAAATGTTTCCCAAGGACTCATGCAAGAAGAGACACCATGCCCTCCCACTCTATCATGTACTATCACTAGTGATGACGCCCTCCTCCATCCTACACCTATCCCTCTCATCACCCTTCCTACCACCATCCAAATGATTGAGCCGGTCAAACCCATCGAATCCATTGAATCCCCATATTCTACTACTAGATCCACCGAATCCATTGAAGACATCCAATCCCCTCCTCCTAGTCCTAATATTCACAAACTTCAATCCAATGACCTTCATGAATCCTCCATCCTCCTCTCTCCCCCAATTGAGGAGTCCCTCCAACACTCTTCCATCATCATACATCCCACACAAGATGAGTCATGGCAAGAGCTCGATCCAAAGCATACAAGCATATCCCCTCCTCCAAATCAAGATCACTCCATCACATCTACTCCCTCTCAAGAACATAGTCTTCCATCCATTTCATCTCCTGATCCATATCCTCAACCAAGTCAAGATCCTATCCTCCCATCCACCCCATTTCAAGACCACACTCCTCCACTCCATCCCATGATCCCATTTGCCTTCAAGAGCCAATCACTCCATCTCATGAGCCCTTATCATCCACTCATTCCTCCTAATGTTGTTATCCCCTCATTTCCATCTAGTCTTACCATCCCAATGCCACTTTTGTATCACCTTGGTAACATTACGTGCATCCATGGTGGTCTTCTTGTCGAAGAAAATCAAAGTATATGCACCACCCATCCTCCTTCACCTAATAATGCAATCGCATCATTCTTCCAAAAGAATAAACATCCTACCATAGATCACATGCTTGAGAACATGAACTATCAAGGAAAAGGTTAAGGCCTTCATGAGCAAGGTATTTTAGAACCCATTCAAGTCAAAGAACATCCAGGCACACATGGTCTTGGATATGTCTCCCAAAACTCGCACTCTAAAGATGTTGGTACAACCTTCATACATCCTAAACGATCCTCTTCTAAAGGCACAAGAGGTACTTCCCATCGTTCTACCAAGACATATGCCGCCATCCCCCCTCCTCCATCATATTACCTAAAAACAACCATCCATCTTCCTCCCTCATCCTCTCAATCCATTTTGGGTCCTTATGTCCCTCCATCCATCATTGCTCATCCTCCATCTACTATGGGTTCTTATATCCCTCCATCAAAACCCGCACATCCTCCATATACACAGTCTATTTTGGGTCCTTACATCCCAAAATCACCCCCTCCATCTTATCCTATTCATCCACCCCCTCTCCCTCATACACAGCATAAAAATCCTACCTTCATAACTCCTAATCAGGATCAACAAAGGCACATACCTACACATTATCCATCCACACTTCCTCATCAAATTCCTACCTCCATCGCTCCCCATCATCCATCTCCTCGTATCTATCCCCTTGCTACTAAAAGAACTTTGGATACCAAAGCAAAAATACATAAATCCAAACATCCACATGAATCTAAAGCTCCTCATGTCCACTTCAAAAGATATGTTGAAGAAAAGAAAAATCAAGTTCAAAATCTGCATCAATCCAAACAGCCACAAAGGCCCACCAAAGAAAAAATAAAAACCATGTGGATCCCAAAGAAAAAAGGTGTCATACATTCCATTGAAAATTCCATAACAACATCCAAAGTTGCTATTCCCCCACAAAATAATTCACCTCCTCCATCTCCTAAATCTATTTTGGGTCCCTACACCCCAAAAATCACTATCCCACCTCCTCCATTATCGCCACCCTCTCCATCCATTCCTCCACCTATATTTTCATGTTCACCACATGTGCCAATGTTGGTCCTGAACACCTTCTCCTATCACACATCCACTCCATCATTCCATCCATACACTTTCCAACATCCCCTCCACTATCCTCTCTATCTCCCCCATCAAATTCCTTTAATCCATCCTCTTGCATAAACCATCCAATCTACTAAGGTTGTACCAACATCCGAATAGTCACTTCAAACATGGGCTCTTATTACCTCATATGGAACTTGATGCATGAGTCCTTCATCCCTATCCTTATCAATTGTCCTCTAAAATCTACATATCCATCTCCCTATCTTTATCCATCTTCGTCCACATCATACTCCAAAAAAGAAAAAAAAATACAAAAAGTAGAAAAAAAATAATAAAGAGAAAATCATTCGTCCAATGGTGAAAACTTGGCAAACAAGCACCTTGGATAAGTACCATGATGAAAACTTGGAAAACAAGCATCATGCATAAATTCCCCATCTAGTCTCCTTCCACGATTGGGGGCAACATCCAATTACGCATTCCTTTCCTCCATCTCCTACATCTGCCTATCTTCCGCATCCTATCCCATTTATCCCACTCCCTCCATCTTCCTTGTGATCTTGATAAATGTAGGGGCAAACCTATATACATGCTTTGGACACCTCTTGGAATATATTCCCCTCATCCATATATTATCATATTCCTTATCCACTTGTCTCTATCTTCCATTATTCGTGCATCCTATCCACCTCTCTCTATCTTCCATTGCCCATCTCACTCCCTTATCCACCCATCTTGCTATCCCTCTTGCCTTGTCATGCATGACACATATAGAGTGGGGGCATCTCCTTATTTGCAATTGGGTCCTTGGAGACATTGTTCATCCATTCCGCCAGGTAATCCTCTCCATCCCCCCATCCTCCCATCCACAAGTCCTTTTCCATCTTTTCATCCTTATCTCCTCATCCGTTTATCTACCCAGTAATCCATGTCATCTTTCTGAATCCTTATCCTTCTATCCATATATCCTAGAATATTTCTATCTCCCCATCTTTATCAATCCATCCATTTTCCTTCCATCTCATAGTCCCTTGTCATTGGTCTCTAGCTATAGGCTACCCTCATGCAATCCAATGACTTGATATCTCACTATCATCATTCCTATCTATTTCTCACATCTTTACAATATTTCCTCAATCTTCATCTCATCCATCCACCTACCCAAGCATCTTCTTATCCATCCATCCATTTCCCTCTATTATCCCTTGTCATTGGTAACTAGCTCTAGGCTACCCGCATGCAACCCAATGCCATTCACATCATCATTCGTCCCTCCTATCTATTTACCATATCTTTCTCACATCTTCATCACTCATCTATCCATCGTCTCACCTCTCAAATTCATATTCTAATGATCTGAATTACCTATCCCATCCCTGAGCTTCACATCCTACATATCTTACACATATCAACCATCGTTCTATCCAATCCTGCAGTCTATCCTGGCTCATCATATCCACTCCATCATTTTATCCATTTATCTTGGTCATCTCATCATCCCTTATCCATTGTCTGTCGTCGGTCTCTGGTCGAACTACGTTGCCCCTGCGCTTTCACGTAGGCAAGGTCGGTCGTTTGATCCGCCCCCAGGGTTCTATCTTTTGTCTGTCTTGTCTCTTCCATTGTCTATCTTTGGCCTTGTGTCGAGCTACGTGGCCCCTACACTTTCACGTAGACAAGGTCAATCATTTGGTTAGCCCCCTGGGCATTTTTTTCCATTTGATCATTGTTCTCCATCGAGGTCTTCATTTTCCTCTTTTCGCTTTTATCCATGGTCTCTTATCGAACTACGAGGGCTCTGCGCTTTCACGTAGGCAAGGTTGATCTTTGATCAACCCTCGAGCCCCTAGGTCTTTAGGGTTTTTATTGCCTTTTGTCCTATCATCCTATCATCATATCGTCTTGTCGTGTCATCAAGTATGTCCCTATCTGAGCTAGTGCTTATCAAACAATGGTCATCTGTATCACAAGATCCAATCGGTTTTTGGTATCCTATGTCATGTTGATCTTTTAATTTTCTTCTCCACCTTTGGTCTCAACAGGATGTATCCTTCCTAACAGACCGCATCAACCCCATCCATCATCTTGATCCTATTGCAAAGGACGTTTCAAACTTGATTGTGATCTTTTGATGTTTTTGACATTTTGTTTATCATTTGAGCTCCCTATCATCACTTGTCATGGTCGCCTTGATCTATCATATCATGATGTGCTTTGACTAGTAAACATAGGGGCGTATCTTGATCTTTTTTTATGTTTTTGTCTTTTTGGTTGTCCCACGTAGTACCCACCAAGACTCTTGCGGTCTTGTGTTATGCTAGGGCATCCTTTTGTGCTTTTGGTTATCCCAATACCAAGCCCGACCACTGTCTTTATGACTTTGGGGTGTTGGAATAGCCTTCTTGTTTGTTATATTTGTTTTATGCATTAGACACTAACCCGTCTTGGTTTACATACCCCGACGCCTGGTGTCTTATGCTATAGCAAAAATCAGTGCTCTATGGATGGCAAATTGCATTAGGATTGCATTTCATTTTCGATTCCATCATCTTGCATATCTCCCCCATCCTTATCCATTCAAATAATCTAATCACACTCTTGGTTTTAGCCTTGCTACAAGCCTTGATCCAATCATCCTCATCATCCTCATCATCATCATCATTATCATCTCTGGGATGTACCATTCCCTATCCTTGTGTTGTTTTGGGATGTATCCTTCCCTCATCAACAACACCCTCATCAAGATGTACCCTTCCCTATCCTTGTGTTGTTTTGGGATGTATCCTTCCCTCATCAACAACACTCTCATCGGGATGTATCCTTCCCTATCCTTGTGTTGTTTTGGGATGTATCATTCCCTCGTCAAACAACACTCATCCTCATCCTCATCCGGATGTATCCTTCCCTATCCTTGTGTTGTTTTGGGATGTATCATTCCCTCATCAACAACACTCATCCTCATCCTCATCCTCATCCTCATCAGGATGTGTTATTCCCCATCCTTGTGTTGTTTTGGGATGTCTCATGTCCTTATCAAACAACACTCCATCAACCATCCGCTCAACCTGGCTTGTCACTTGACTGGGACAACATCATATGTGTCCTCGAATCCATTTGTGCTCACATTTATCTCTCATCACTTATCATCATTTCTTATCCATCAACTTACATCATCGTCTTCATATCCCCTTTCATCATCTCATCTCTCATATTTTCCCACATCCCTTCATCTTTCATCACTCATCCACCCCTCTGCAGCACTCCAGATGGTGTATTCGCACTTTTGCAGCAATCCAGAGGGCGTATTTGCACTTCTGCAGCAATTAGAGGGCGTATTCGCACTTTTGCAGCAATCCAGAGGGCGTATTCGCACTTCTGCAACAATCCAGAGGGCGTATTCACACTTCTACAGCAATCCAGAGGGCATATCCACACTTCTGTAGCTTGCCTGGAGCAACATCATATTTCTTTTGTGCTCGCCTTTATCTCCCATCGCTTATCATCATTTCTTATCCATGAACTTACATCATCATTTTCATATCCCCTTTCCTCATCTCATCTTTCATCCTTTCCCCCATCTCTTCCTCCTTCTTCTTCCTCCTCCCCCCACTTTCTTTCTTTCCTTCTTCTCTTTCTTTCTTTCCTCTTCCCCCTCCCTCTTTCCTCCCGCCTGCGGGGCGGACACGCCCTCGGACTGCCGGGGCGAACTCACCCTCGGTCTGTAGCTAGGCGGATCCACCCCCTACAATGGGGTGAACCCGCCCTGGGCCTGCAGTGGGGCGGATCCGCCCCCTACAGTAGAATGGACCCGCCCTCGGCCGGCTGGGGCGGATTCGCCCTCCCGGGGCGAACTCGCCCCATCCCGGGGCATACCCACCCTCCCAGGGCTGACACGCCCCTTCTCGAGGCAAACTCACCCCATCCCGGGGCGTACCTGCCCTCCCGGGGTGGACACGCCCCTTCCCGAGGTGAACTCACCCCATCCCGGGGCGAACACGCCCTCCTGGGGCGAACCCACCCTCTCGGGGCGAACTCGCCCCCTCCCGAGGCGTACCCACCCTCCCAGGGTGAACCTGCCCTCTTGGGGCGAACTCGCCCCCTCTCGGGGAAAACACGCCCTCTCGAGGCAAACACGCCCCTTCCTGGGGTGAACCCGCCCTCTCAGGGCGAACTCTCCCCTTCTGCAGTGGGGCACATTCGCCTCTCTGCAACACTTTTTCTCCCTTTTCTTCCCGGGGCCGCCATTTGCAAACCGTGCGTCGGATCGACTTCATTCAAAAGGAAAAGTTGCTTATTTTTTTGAGCTCTTTCCAACCATACCCTCCATTTCTTTCTATTGAGAGATTTTTTTTGGGACCCCTCTCTTTTCCCTCCCCTTTTAAAAGGTATTTTTACCTTTTATTTACCGTTTTATTCCTCTAACTAATCCCTTCCCTTCCCGGTGCCTCCATTTGCACCCCGTTTGTCCGATTGACTTCATTCAAAAGGAAAACTTGTCTAATTTTTTTCCCTCTTTCCAACTATACCATCCGTTTCTTCCTATCAAGAGGTCACCCAAACCCCTCTCTTTTCCCCCGTCGCCCTCTCGAGGGGGCATACCTACCCTTCACATTTACCATTTTTTTCGACCATAATCAACACCTTCCACGATTGGGGCATCTTCATCCATTCCTCATTAATTGAACGACTCAGATCCTCTTCCCCACGCTGGGGCATCCTCTTTCAGTCACTTCTTCTAGTCATCTGCACTTTCTTTTCTTTGAAGCACTGTTATTCTAACGATACTTCGAAAGAGGGGCAAAATGTAGACATCCAAATTTGATCACTTCCATATGATCAAAATTGTCTACTTTATTCATCTATTCCATTAATAGTGATTAAATAATGTATTTAATCATTATTTAATTTTCTGCCTAAGGTTCCTGAAGTATCTAATTAAATAAATTAAATACTTTGCCTTACCCCATTTTCTTCTCTAAATTAAATAAATATGACAAATTATTTGATTTAGTCTTTTAACCCATTTGAATTAAAACCAATTTTTAATTCATCTTTTTCTCTCTCCTTGTCTAATCTGGATTAAATTAATTAATCTGTGATTAGGATGTGCACCACTTAATCAAGATTAAGTGTCACATCCTCCATAATCTCCCACTTGCCTCTAATCTCTCATTAATTATCCTAATCTTGTGTTTGCACAACCTTAATCAAAATCATTAGCCACATTTGGCTTACCTTTTCTGGTCAACCTTCCCACTTACCATTTTTGATATGGACTCCCTTCCCCATGTGAATTTTTAATTCACATTTATTTGCCCAAGGTTCCTCTCTTCCCCATGTGAATTTTTAATTCACTTTTATCTTTCCAAGGTCTTCCCCATCCCCCATGCAAGATTCTAGAAGCCTTGACTTGTCACTTCACATGTGCCAAGGGCTTCTAGAACCTTGGACTTGTCACATCACCCACATGTGACAAATCTCCAGCTTTTTGGAGACCCTCTCTTATCCACTAGATTCTTCTAATCATTGTGAATTTTTAATTCACTTTTATTCCTCCAAGGAATCTTCTCATCCCCCAAGATCCACCTCATGTACTTCCCTTCCACCTTATTTCCACATCACTCCACCCTAAGACATCTCACATTCCACATGTCAAGATGTGAGGGCTTGTGAGTCCTCAACTCACCATAGCCCTTCATCTTGATCTTTGTTGGATCAATCCCAACCGTTGAATTCTCTAGAGAATTCAATTTGGCCTATAAATACCCCTTCAATTCCTTCATTTTGGGGGATCAACTCTTTTGCAAATAAACTCTTGCAAAATTGCCATTCAATCTCTCATCCATTTTAGCATCCATATTGCATCAATTCATCTTGCATCCACTTTATTTTCATTGCCATCCAAGGAGCACACAAGACTTCAACATCAAGGGCCAACCAAGGAAGCAACAACATGAAGGCATGAAGGTATAACAACAATTTATTTATTTATCTTGCTTTCATATTGTTCATTTTTTTAGGCTAATCATTGAGGTGCCCTATTATCTTGTTGTTTCTCTTTATTGCACTATTAGTTTTATCTAACATCTCACATTTAGGAAGCATCATTTTATTAGGATCATAGTTTCCTAGAGAATTTTGATAAGACAACCACATCATTGATGATAAAGTATGTACCTTATTGAAAAATGGTGGACCGAGTGGTGGCTTTCAATTGGCCGTTTGAGGAGGATTTCGAGTCATGGAAAAAGATGTTTATTGATGAACTTGAATTATAAATAATGGGGACGAGAATTGCAATATGGTCATGTACAATACAAGTCTGGCCTAGGATATTATATTTTGAAATGCATTCTCTTCCCAAATCCAAGTACAAGTTGCCCAAATGAAATCAGTGCATGGAGCAGTTAAAATATGCTTTGGTGTCAGGGAATCAACACTTGGAACCACGCTTTCCTTTCCTCCGCAACAAACTAATCATCATTTTTTTTAAGCTTTTCTTCTCTTACCATGCAAATGATGTAAAGATAACTGATTAGGAATTAGCAGTCCAGTAAAAGGTGGACATGTGTATCCTTCGGCCAAAAGCTTGTTTGCTCCCTTGTTTTTATAGAAGGGAATTTTGGGTCGAGGAAGAGGTCTGTTGAAATTACTTAAGATATGTAAGAGAAGAGTTAAGTAGAGAGAGAAAAGAATTTGTCCAATTTTTTGAAGCTTTTAGTCTGTTTGGGAACTTAGTAAATCATGGGGTTTTGGAGCATACTTATGCTAATCTTGTGATTGTTTTGAGTATATTTTCTCTCCTATTGTAATAGTTTGCATGAATTTTTAATGAAAAGTCTATCAAAGATGATGTTCGTTAATTTTCACTTGTCATTTACTGTGGATTATGTTCGACTATAGTTCTGGTTCAAGGGACCTGTTAAATGCTTCAGTTGTTCAATAAGTTCATGCAAATTAACACATAGGATTTGTTAAAGATTAATAGATTCACGTATTGATGAATGGATGGTAATGCCTTACATACAAATCATAGATGCTCTAGATGAAAGTTACCCTGTAGTTCAGTTTCTAGTTTGACTCTGTGCTTTAGGATATGGCACTAGTACTCTGACTGCTTATTATTCTTGTATTTTTTGTTATAACTTCAGGCAATATCACTCGAATATTTCATAAAAACACACTTAGGTTTTATTTCAATTCCTTGTTAAATAAAAGCCGAATTCTTCTGAGAAATAGCCAATTTCTCGAAGGTTTATCTTGTTTAACTTAGACTGGAATTTATCTGTTGTTTATCCACGTATGAGCAAATCATTCACATCATGAATGACAATATATTTTAGGGATACCCTCCTGGATCTTACAGAGTCCGAAGTGTAGGAGAAATAACAATTTTGCTGCAATTTTCTCGTTAAGTTGGCATAGTGCCTTCAAAACTTTTAAAATTGAGTATGGCAAGCTCATAGAAGCTTCTGCAGGTTCTGCTTGGGTTGTAAAAAATGCCAACAGGGATAATGTATTTGTGTTAATATCCAACTATGATCACAAGACAGCCATAGGAGATATAGAGGTTTTTAGTAGAGTGGTGATGAAGGAGAATACAAATTAAGGAAAATTTTCCTTCTATTCAACAAGTGTGTTCTACTTTGCAATTTTGAAGAGCATAGGAGCTACATCACCTGCCACCCTTATTTTATATCTTCACAATAGATGGAGAGGTTGGAGAAGTTGAAAAGAGGCCTCTTGTTCATTTGGTTAAGTAGTTGTTTTGGAAGATTTGTTGTTTATACAAACCCTCAATCTAAGGGACGTTCTCAATGATTTTTCACTGGGAAATACCCCCTTGGTAAAATATTGCTTATATTTATTTTTTCTTATTTCATTTGCACATGTATTTATAAGGATCAATCTTGATCCTCAATTTATTTATTTATTGCTTATATTCAAATATGCAATTTTTAGTATTGATCCATGGCAATTATGTAATTTGTAGAAATAAACCCTAAACTTCTAAATATCAAATTCAAATTTGAGGAACTAACCTAATCCTTCCAACTAGTCTTTATATGCTAACTCAAAGCACAAAATGTTTCACTTACCATCTTTAGATTTGTATTTAATTAGATGCATTCATTCATTTTTAAATTATAATGAGGCACACTTAGAATTGGACATTTAAAAGAACATTGATAGCATCCAAAGAGTAGAATCAAAGTATTTGTACTATATTAAGTATTCTTACATTAGCATATAGGCATTTGTGTATCACTATTTTCTATATTTGATCTTTGTTCCAAGTTGTTAAATTGGTCCATTTATGGTTTTAACCAACAGAGAATCAATCTTTACCTAGAAACTCCTAAACAATGTCTCTAGATATTACCCTTTGTAAATACATATTTTTCAAAACCTAGGAGAACAAGAATCCATATGGATAAATGTAATACAGTTTAGATTTACACTTTTCAATTCAAATATGTGCACCAAGTTTAGATTTTTAGTCACATAGAATGATTTTGCACTTGTAGAAGTGACCCATAATCATAGTCAATTAATTTAGATACATCCCAAAACATCTTTTGCACTTATAGAAGTGACCCATAGTCATAGCCAATCAATTTCTACTTTCTAAAACATTCATTTAAATATTCTTGATTTTCTTTTACTCTAATGTGTAGACACCTTGCACCACATTTTTCATTAATAAGATTCTAATTAAGTACCATTTACTTATTTTATATATTTCTTTTACAACATTAAGTTCTAAGTTGTTTATGTCTCAACAACTTAATCCTAATGTAATTATCTAATTATTGTTTAATTATTTTACACTTAAACTTTATGCAAAAGAGATTTTATTCTCACCTTCACATAAACTTCCTCTCCATTTATTCTATTTGTTTATTGTTTTGTTTATTAAATGTGATGGTGACAATTATATACCAAATTGTAGTTCTCCCCTTTTTTTGGGCTCACTTTGACCTACTTATATTTTATGCAATGACAAATATACAAGTTGTACAATTTCTACTAAGAGTGGGAACATATCTAAGCCTTATATGATCTCCTCTATATTCATCTCAAAATTACTCTCCTTTTATGTGCATCTCTTTATTCATCCTTCCTTAAAGAGCCTATTGTTGTGAGATTGATAGACACACATGCTCAATTAGATTACAACGCATTTTCTCTAATGCCTAGTTTATTTTGAAATGATGATGCTCTTGATGTGCATCTTCAAGATATCTTCTCTTTTAGGTTACACATTTATGATGACTATCTTAGTGATGAGTGTAATGATGATTTCACTTCTTCTATCACTATTGATGTGTTACTACATGATATGCTTCATTCTCCCTCACATGAAGCTCTTATTCCCCATGTAGTTCATGATAGTCCTCTTTTTATATCTTGTGGCACATCATGGTTTATTGATGGTATATATTTAGTAAGGAGTATAGTGATGGTCCTTTATCTTCTAGTGATGAGGATGAGGGTTCCTTATTTCATAATGATTTAGTTTCTCACACACATTCTAGTGCCCCTTCCTTAGGTGATATGGATTTTATATGCATCAAGGTTATATACCAATTTTGATGGCCATGTCTTGTTTCTTCTTTAGATCATTTCATCCCTTCCCATGACATATAGATCTTACTACTAAGATGGAGTACATTTTTCTATACCTCATCTTTCACATGGTTTAGACATGTATGAACATGAAGCACAACATGATTGAAAAGATCTCTAGTAACACCCTCCTTAGCCTAATAGAGCTAGAAGAGTAGAAGAGTTATCCTACTCTTGTTAATTGAGCAAGATTACATGCACTTTGATCTTGAATCCAACATGATTCTAGCTCAACTTGCTTCCTCGCTTAAAGGTAATTTATTATCTAGTTTTTACTTTTAGAGTTATATGGTGCAATTTTTAGCATCAATAGGCCCAAAATATATTTTTTAATGATTGTAAACATGAACTACATACATGGAGCCACATAAGAATAATGGTTAAAGAAAGAAAAAACACTAAGATGGTTTTACCTCTTTCAATCATCTTTACTAACAACACTCCTTTATATCATGATGAATGATATCTACTCAAAGATCACAACAAGGAATATAATTTGATGGTGAAGATGATTTGATGGATGATGACCATAGCATTGGTTAAGACTTGAAGCTTCCATGCTTTGTCTATATACATTATATTATTTATTTGGACTCTCCCACTTGGGGGTATATCCTTTATGCAATTTGTTTCCTTTCTACTATGATGATGATACACTTACTTGAAACTTTCCATACTATTATTCTAATTATTACAAATCTTATTATTCTTGATTACATGTTTTACTATCTTTTCATGTGGTGTGTGGTGATTATGCGATCTCCCATGATTATCATGCACACATCTTATGCTTTTATGTTAACCCTACTTGTTCATGTTAATGAAGAATATTTTTTGTATCTTTTGCTAACATGTTTTTATGATGACTATGATTTTTCCTAATGCTTCTAAGCATGATCTCACAATTATTTTTTCATATATAATCATTTATCTAATCATTCATATTGGGGGCACTTTGCTTCCTACCATTATATGTGTTTTCATGAGCATATCTTAATATCTCCTTATGTTGTCACATGATGATATCCTTACATTTCTATATGATTATTGAGATTTCTAAGATTTACATAATTTTTTACATCTCTTCTACTCCTCCAAATTCATTGCATTTATTGCAAGCAACAAATTCAACTAGGGTGCATATAAGGTCATTGGCATTCCTTTCATGAGTATGACCTTGCAATGACTAACTTATAATTGATTATATTTTAGATAGTGCCACATTACTTACTTTACGTGAGTAGTACATAACTTCAAATTCCAAGTGAAATCTTGTTACCATTTTCCTTTCCTTTCAATTGTAGATATCATTCAATTAAAATTAGAAAACAACATAATATAAATTTTGTCATCGTACTTCCAACATATCTGAAATTAAATCATTCGAAATAATATTTTAAAAAATTATAAAATTAACAACCTTCTATTAACCACCAAAATTACTCAAATACATTTATTTGTTTTAATTTCTAATTTTCAATTCTGAAAGTCTTATTTGTATTAAATAGGTAGCTTCATTAAACCTTATTTTAGTTAAAAAATTGTTTTGATTTGTTTAGAGTATTTAAAGTACCTTATCTTCCACCTGTCATTTCCAAATCTATCCACACAATCTAACGGTTAGATGATAGGCGACCCATGGAGCGGGGATTAAAAAATTAAAGTGTCAAAAACGTTTTAGGTGTCGCAGAAGCAAAAATAGAGCAAAGGAGGTGGCACTTTTTAAAATATTCAATGTAGCACATTACGAAGCATTTAAATAGTAAAATATTGTGTTGAAATATTTGCATAGGGGATTTGACGTAGATATTGTTGTGTTTTTTATATAGATCTGTCTTAATCTACGAATTTTCTTGAATCACAAAAAAACACGAGAATTGGGCGACAATGTTCACCGTGTAATTTTGTTTGTTTGTGCGGGTGGCAGTAAGAGAGGTGGTGGGGGGCGCCCGAGGGTACGCCCGAGGGTAGAGGGTATGGGGCCTGGCATTAAGTGGGTGGAATTGGGATTCGAACCTCGGTTACTCATCCTGCCGTGCTGCAGACGCTTGGCGAGTTGAAGATTAGATGAGACGAGACAGATGTGACAAGAGGATTGGATGGGGGCACGCAAACCCACCCATTTACTCTCTCTTTTCCTAGGCGCCCATTATTTAGCCCAGCGGTTACTTCCAGTCCAGTACACTGAAAAACATCGGTTAAATTTTGTGTGGCTGCCCTATTAAAAAACAAAGCTTGATAAAGAAAAACCATAAGCACTTAACTTTGTTGTCCTTCCCAGCGATCTATAAGTTCCGTTTCTTTTCACACCCGATTGCCTCCCCCCTCTCCACGGAACGAGTACAGGGTCTCCACCCCTGTGAGTACAGAGACCGAATCAGTCATGGAATGAAATTTTTGAGCTTAAGGAATATATGTAGGGAATAAATTAGCCTATGATAGAAGAGGTGGTTCTGTGTCTCCATGAAGAGTGAGGATCCTACGTCTGTAGCGGCCATGCTTTCTTCTACAGTGGCGCTTCAAGGTCAGTTAATTCTGCACTTTGGAAAGCCCGACGGGTCTACATTTATACTGTACATTCCTTTGTACTGATAGTCAAATTCTTGTGTGTTGTTTTGTGATTGGTATAGAGGCTTTAGTTTTGTAGATTGAGCAATGAAATTGGTTTGATGACAACAGGTCCTCTGTCCGTAAGACCCCATGAATCTTCTGCACAGAACATGCGCAAGAGATTAATGCCGGGTTCTTTCTCTGCGTGTATGGAACTGTCGGATGACAATTTATGTGACGAAGATGGTGGTGACGAGTGTGGGCATTTTGGCGATAAGAAAAGAAGATTGACATTCGAGCAGGTGAAGACATTGGAGAAGAGTTTTGAAGTAGGCAACAAACTGGAGCCGGAGAGAAAATTGCAGTTGGCTAGGGCGTTGGGTCTGCAGCCCAGACAGATTGCCGTGTGGTTTCAGAACAGGCGTGCCAGGTGGAAGAACAAGCAGTTGGAAAAAGATTACGATCTTCTCAAGTTTGACTACGATGCTCTCAAGACCACCTATGAGAATCTGCTTCAAGAGCACAAACAAATCAAAGACGAGGTATGAATTCAACACAACCCACATGAACAAGATCAGATTAAATTTTGGGTTCAGTGACGATTTCATAGATCTTTCACAGGTATTGGATGAATGAGTTAATGTTTACCAAGGTCCAATTTTTCCATGAAAAATGCAGAGGTTTAGTTCGTATGATTAACTCAATTCAGCAGTGAATGCTTTTTTAATAGGTAGGAATGAGTTTTTCTGATTGTTTCTGGTTTTAATTGTATGTTTTTCAATCAATGTTTCGGATCATATTCAGTAATTTATCATCATCATCACACTCTTCTTTCTCGTGATGAATCACTGAATGTGATCTGAAATATCTGTTGAAAAATATACA
The DNA here is from genome assembly GCA_007115665.2 of Sequoiadendron giganteum. NCBI lineage: Eukaryota > Viridiplantae > Streptophyta > Pinopsida > Cupressales > Cupressaceae > Sequoiadendron > Sequoiadendron giganteum. The sequence goes on from CM021106.1 coordinate 26,827,031, forward strand.
AAATTAAAACTAAAAACAATCATATAATACTTCCTATTGTTTCAGGAAATTGTTATCTTACGGAGAGCAATGGTAGAAAAATGATAAAACACAATTTTTATAATCTATAGATGTCCATGCTTATAAGCATAACCTGTTGAGAAAACATAAATCCACAAAAATACTAAGAAATGAAAGAAAAGATAAAAGAGAGTAACAGAATAACCCAGTTCATTAGTTCTTCAAACTGCCTTGACAGTTCCATTTAACATAAACCAGAAAAAAATCATCTAGTCTTTTAATTCTGTAATACTCTTTTCAGACTGGTATTGTGAAGGTTTTCCTGACTAATGGTATTCTTTTATGGCAAAACAGGTTCAACGGTTGAAGAGGGAGCAAGTGAACAAAGATGAGAGCAATTACAAGGGGAGAGGTTCCAAGCTGGAGTCTCAGCAGAAATCAAATGCATTACTCAACCAAACTGCAACTTCTACCACCGAGTTATCAAGAAAACCTGAAATACTTATTAAAAGCAAGGAGGTCTGTGACAAAGATTCACAAGAAGTTGGATGTTCAAGCTTTGTGAGTGAAGACAGTTCTGTTCTGAACGTCGACAGCCCGCGCACAATCGACAGCCTGCCTTCGACGCAACCGACCGGCAGAGAAATGTCGACCGAGTTAATGAGAAAGCCCTTAGCAGAGCAATCGGATTACTGCCAAAGAATCCTGCCTAAAGTGGAAGAAAGTATGCTCATGACCGAAGATGAAACCTGCTGTAATTTGTTTTATTGTTACGAGGAACAAGGGTCTATGCTGTGGGACTGCTGGAATCCTGAAATATAATTTGGGCTTTCAATGGTTTAACATAAGACTTAGAACAGTAAATAAATAAAGCTGTTTTAGCTGTAACACAAATCTTCTTTGCTGTTTCCTTTTCTTCTTAAGCTTGCCCAGCCCATTCTATACTGGGCTTCTATTAGAATTGAGCTTGAACAGCTAACTCTGCAATTTATGTAAGTTAAACCATGAGGCTGATGTTGTAAAAAAGATCTATTTGCTGTTTTCTTCATTAAGTTGTGAGACTTGTTTATTGACAGCGCCGGATTAAATTTAATGGCCATATGGCCGTATTTATGCAGCTTTTCTGTAAATTGCAAATAAAAAATTCCATTGACAGTCAGGATCCACCGTCTAATTTAGTACCCAGTTGTAATCAAAGTCCGATATATCCTGAATGTCCCTGGTACTGTGAAGGGAGCATTCCATACGGATTTTGGGCGACAATTTTTATACGAAGCAGGAAGCAAATTAAGTGGGCATTGAAGAGATAGTGAAGTGATGGTGTAGCAAGCGTTGACATCTTCATTGGGAAGTGCACCGCCTTGAAATGCACAAAGGGCACTCAAAAGCTTACTCTGTGTCAGTGCCATGGTGGGTTCTTCGATGCAATTCTATTTCTACCCAGTTGTCCCCAATTTTGATTGTGGGAAGAGATTGGTAGGTAGTGTACGTCATTTCAATCAAAGTATTAATCCAATATCCTTAACGCTATAATCCTTACTGGGTCTTGATGGCGACGTCAAATGAACTCCGTAAGATGAAGTTGCACGGAAGAAACAGGATCGGAAGCGTTGCATGCATTTGCGCTCACAAGATGTGTCCGTAAAAACAGGTCTTCCATGCTACAACATTCCAAGGGCTCTCTGGAATACTCTCTGCTGCTCTCTACCAGATCCTTCTGGAATGTTTTTAATGGAATGCTATTGAGTTATTTTAATGGAATGTCAATTTTAAAAGGAGAAAAGTATATATATTTATATTTATATTTTTAGTTTAATATTATTATATGGGTATATTTTTAAATTAATGGTCTTTTCTAGACTTAGTTTCTAGTAGATAATTATGGTGATAGATCAGATATATTTGTTTTATTTGAATAACAATGAAATTATTGTATTTTTTTCTTATTAAAAAATTTAAATTAAGATGTTTTTTCTACAATTAGTTGTTTTCTAGTAGGTAACTATGGTGATAGATCAGAGATATTTGTTTTATTTGAATAACAATGAAATTATTGTATTTTTCTCTTATTAAATTTTTTTAAATTGAGTTATTTTTTCTACAATTAGTTGTTGTTTCCTAGTAGGTAACTATGGTGATAGATCAAACGAATTTGTTTTATTTGAATAACAATGAAATTATTATATTTTTCTCTTATTAAAAATTTAAACTAGTGTTTTGGTTTTTCTATATTATATTTTATTGGTTGATATCCAAAGAAACGACAAATGTAGATTTTTTTTTCTTCTTTAATTTATTTGTTTGGTTAACTAGTATAATTATATCAAAAATTCTTCTTGTTGATTCTCTCTCACTAAAGTTGAAAATTTTGCAATAAATTAAACTAGTGTTTTGGTTTTTCTATATTATATTTTATTGGTTGATATCCAAAGAAACGACAAATGTAGATTTTTTTTTCTTCTTTAATTTATTTGTTTGGTTAACTAGTATAATTATATCAAAAATTCTTCTTGTTGATTCTCTCTCACTAAAGTTGAAAATTTTGCAATAAATTAAGAATCCTCAAGAGTCAAACAATATTTATAATAATTTGTATGCATGTCTCTATTGTTGTGGTGAGGTGATCATGAAAAGTGTGCCACTTCACTAAAGTGGGTCAAATTTACAAATATGGAACATGCATATTCATTCAAAGAGCTTGTGGTGCATTACATAGAGCTTTGAGTGCATGTACCTCATCTTGTAGAACATGTACGACAATAAATTTGAGCTACTTTTAGCAATTCTATTTATATATGTTGGAAATATAAATTACTTGTTTAGGGCTTAGGAAAAGATAAATTTACAACCTTGTACACATCCATTCATCTACAACTAGCAAGGGACTACATATAAAATTAGTTGTCTACACTTCCATTCTTCTACAAAAGGCAAGGGATTATAAACAAAGTTAACTATGTCCCTAGAGTTCTTGCTTGCATTCTTGACAAATCTCCCTGCCAAATCTTCTAAGTAGTATAAATTTATAAGCTAGTTATTGAACCTTTTTTATAGTAACAATACATTGAAACTATTACTATGCTTTTGTTTGCTTTTGTCTAGGCCTTTGAATAGGTGACTAATTTTCAAGACTTACCTCTTACCCTCTTTGGTTAGATTTCATCTACCTATTTCCCATTAAACACTTAAGAAAATTGGAATAATCGACATTAATTAAAAAATAATCTTTGTTTATAGAATTGAGGGTCTTTGTGCGCTATAAATTGTACAAAAACATGAGGTGCAAGGATTATTGGACTATTGGGTAGAGCTTAATATAGAGGGTTCTAATAGAATAGTGGATGGAAGTGGAGTTGTGAATCTTGAAGATGATGCAATCTCTTTTATTCATTACATGTTTCTTGTAGTGATTTACAATATACTATTGTACACGGCAATAAATCTATGTTTGAATACAACTAAAAATGTATTCTTTTAAAGGTTTGTGATTGAATTATTTTGTTCAATGTGTATCTAAGGATGTCCTTTGCTAGTTCTTATTATCTAGATTTTCAATGAATATTTGGATTTGGGTACTTGAATGCATTTCCAAATTGCTAACTAATCTACCATTTTAACTCAACAACCAACTAATCAATTCTTTCTATAAATCTTAGGAGTAGGAGTTTAAATAAATTCAAGCTGGAATTTTGTAAGTATCACAATTTTAATTTTATTTTGCTAGTTAAAAATAAAGAGTCCCTTTACAAATGTCTCATTTAAAAATAATAAGTTCTAGAAAAACAAAACAAAAGGCATTCTTGGACAATTGCATTATCATCATATTAACTTTTTATGTTTTCAATTTTATGTAGTAGGCTAAGTATATCATAAACATGCTATATGGAACAGAATGATTCATTCATGTGGCTAGTAGGGTAAATACCTCTTATTGTAGATGACCTTGCACACGTAGGTGATGTGTGAAAGATAAAATTTAATCTGCTTTAAATTTAACATTACATCAATATAGGTTAGAAATAAAAATGCTAATTTACTAGAATATTGGGTATAAATTTGATAATTTGAGTTCATAAGCATAAATAACAAAATGAAGGTACCTAGTGCTAGATGGAGGAGGTCAATGTACTAGATGCTATCATGTCACATGGATGTCTATGCTAAGTTTAGTTCGTACAACTTGAATATTAGAAAGGTTCCAAAATTTGAATGTCTTAAAAAATGAAATTCCAGTCTCACAAAAGCAAAACAAGAAAATACTAGGTAGATTCCAGACAATAACAAGAGTGAAAATGATAAAGATGTATGTAATTTATGTCACAAGAATGAATAAATGACAAAGGAAGAGAAAGGGAATATATAACCAATCTCTCAAGTGGTTGAATATCTTCGCTTGAAGAAACTTGTAATTGTAAAGAATAAGAAAATGGTTAGGCTTATTTGGGGGTTTACCTTCAAGTAAAACCCCTATTTTGGTATTTCTACCTCCATAGCAACTAATGATAGAGAAATAGAAAATATTGTAAGAGTGGTCCTATCCCAAGTGTGTTTTAGAATGGTAAGAGTTGTGATTGGTCGTTCGTGAAAACTAAGATAAAAGGTAAAAGGGATGTGTGGATCCCAAGGTGCTTAGGGGCACAAAAAAATTGTGATAACTATTAAGAGCTTGGAGACAAGACAATAACAAGAATAATATCACCTATAAAGGATTGAGAAAACCAAAGGAACAAGAGAGTTGAAGGAGAATGTTGGAAGAGTGGTATATAGTTCTTGAGAGAGCAGTGTGAGAGTCCAATAAGAGCCAAGGTTACAAAAAGAGAGTGTTGCAATGAAAGATTTATTGAAAAAGTGAGAAGAAAGGCCAAAAGAAGGAGATGCCAAGCCATTTAGATTCATCCCAAGTTGTTACCATTGACTTGGGAAGGTAATAAGTGGTGAAATGATTATAAATTACCACCAAATGAGAAACTATCATGGGATGCTACTATGTTGTGTAGATGTTTGTATTGCACTAGTGTCCAAATAATTTGATCTCTAAAATGATGTGACACTAGAAAAATCATAAGGATAACACAAATATTGACAAAAGGAGACCACAAGAAACAAAGCTTTCACACCATGGGAGGGAAAATCTTGGTGTGAGGGCTAAAATAAACCTAGGCAAACATCAAGGAATGAACACCAAAGTGAGCACAAAACATACCATGAAATTGCAAGGGTATGCAATTTTGGACATTATATTTTTACCCCAATTTAGTGGGCCTTATGAAACTAAGTGAGTATGCATGCTGAAGTAAAGAGGAAAATAATAGAAAGAAAATAACATTATGGAGCCAAAGGATACTATAGAGGACATAGAAATGTCATCAAGTAGAAGAACTATGCCCTCAAGCTAAGAATATACAAAAAAATATGTTAGAAAAAAATCCTACACAATACATTAATGTTATAAAGAATGAACTTGCAAAAACACCATGTAAAAATATTATTAACATATAAATATACATAAAAACATAAATAAAAAATACATAAAGGAGAAAAAACTAACAAACAAAGAAAGAAAATTTTGGGTCAACAAAATGAAAGATACCTCAATGTGAAAGTGTCTCAATACTTTGGTATCATCCCCAAAATACAAAGGAAATAATAGATATAGAGGATTTCCTACACGAAGAAAAAAATGTCACGAGTTGATCAATTGCTTCAAGGAGAGAATACATACAAATAGATAGGAAAGCAATTAATATGAAAGAGAGAATACATGACTAATGTACTAGCTTTCTTTGTCATTAAGGTTCATGCAAATCATAATACCTTCATGGGTAGTAGGTATTATGGCGTAAAATTGCATCCTAGTGCAATTTCCCATAATGCCGCCCTTTAACCTTATAAATCAATAATGTTAAATCCCACCATCTTAGGCCTTCATTCTTGTTTGTACCTTGTTTTCTGTTAGTGGGGGAATTTTGACTAGGACACTTCCGCACCACAGAGACATTTTTTTGCCACACAAACGCCCTTGATAGGTTCTTAGTTCAATGAATGTTGGTACATTACATTTCCTATCACTCATGAAGTGTAATGCCCCCTACGACTGCAAACCCGCCCAAAAATGGCTCTTTTGCCTCCAAACTTCCATTTTGAACCTACATTCTCATTCCATTCAACTAGAATCACATTCCACTCACTTCACTCTCACTTCTTCCACTTCATTTTTTCTCACTCTTCTCTCCTTAACAATTCCATTCTCTCTACACCATTGTTCTTGTAGGCTTCCATCTCTACATCACTCTTGCACAATCATCTTGTGCTCTTGAAGCTCTCATCCTTCCTCTCAGCTTCTCCAAGCTTGTAGTAGGGAAGGTAATCTTTATTTCATAACATTATTGTCTTTATATTTATCATATTGATTGTCTTTGCATTTCTATATGTCTTATCTATTACTTTCTTTATCATTTATTTCTACATTGTGGTCTATCTGGCTGTCCGTGGAGGTGGAAACACCAAAGCAGGGGTTTGATTAAGGCAAGCCTTAAAAAGCAACCCCAATATTTTCTCGTTTATGTGTGTGTAGGATCTCGTTCCTTGGGAGCTTGTGGGAGGCTAGACCTACCTTGAGTTGATTATCTTTTTCTTCTACTCATCATTTTATTCATAGTGAGTTTATTTGTCATTTAAATTATTCTTCTTGTTGTACTTGTTTACTTTTCACATATTTCTAGCATTATGTTGTTTCATGTTAAAATTGTTGGATTTCAACATTCGGGTTGCTAGCAGGTCCCGAGTATTTATGGTTACAGATTCTACTCTCTATCCATACAAGATGCTAGCGCGTCGCACTATCATACGTCTCACGTGTTGATGTCCTCTAGCCGAGGGTCTGTCAATCTATTTCTTGAGACCTTTGTGGTCTGTTCACCTAATTCTTGAAGTCCTCCATCTTGAAACCCCAAAAACATAGCTTAGTTTTTTTCCTTCATTTGTCACCCTATCTTTTGATCCTATGTCATTAAGGTGACCAAGGGAAATTCACTCCCTTTAGACCCTATTTGTCTTGGGACTTGAGAGTAGAAAATCCCTTCCTTCACAGTAGGCTAGCAAGTTGTATTACACTAGGTGGCCATGGGTGTAAAAAGCTAAGCCATATGAAGTGCATAGGCTAGCAAGTGTATTATGCTAGGTGGTTCATATACTACTAATATTGCAATGAGCACATGAATCAAAGAGCATATCAATGAACAACACCATAGGGAGTGTATCAATTACCAATATCACTTGAAGCATATCAATAATGCAAGTTACATGTATGGATACACATCTAAGAAAATATACACCCCCTTAAATATTAAATGGGAAGAAAGAAGAGAGTGTATCCTTATGAAGGATGAAAACTCTCTAAAATAAGTTGTCTCTATCCCATAGAATATAGGTGAGAATAACCATGATAAATAATACTATGTTGTTACAAAAAATAGATTATGGTTACATGTGAGATTATATCACCATGAATGATAATGAGAAAAAAAATAAAGCTACAAGCGTAACATAGTGGGTACCAACACAATATGCCATAATAGAGGAAGATGAATGACTTGGATCTAGAGATGATCCTCAATGTCACACATCATTTAAAGAAGATACAAGTGCATTAAGAAGAAGGGTGATGGTTCTTGTGTTGATAATTTATTGGATTTTATCTTGCAAAGCTTATCATTGATTAGTTGATTGACCAAGCACTTGATGATAAGCATAGGAAGAAAGTGTTGGTTGAATGTGTAGGAAATTTCTTGCATGTAGGAGGTGTAGAGTAGGAAAAGAGATCCTAGATCCCACAAGTATAATAACTAGGATCAACTTATTTTTCTTCGAATCCACATTCAAACACAAACCAACTAGGGTTTGATGATTGACTAGCTGCCACAAAGGAGATCCAATCTCCCAGGGTTTGGTTCATTTGAGTTGCAAAGAGGAGAATTTTGATGTGTATTTTAAAAAAGCCTATTTGACATAAACCCTAGATATGAAAATGTAATCTATCGCATAGATGAAAATGGAAATCAATGAAAAACACATATTTGGAAAATGGATATAGAGAGGAACTTGTGATTAAAAAATGGACTTGAATTTGAGGGTCAAGGGCTATATTTCCCTAGACTAAGAAAGTTGATTATTGGGATCCACAAACTTCACATGGTAGGTTACAATCTGCTCTATGTTTCATGTGATATGTTGCTGATGAAACTTCTAGATTTGTCTTACACACATGAAAAGAGGGGGAAATGTTGTGATGTATAGGGGCTTACCTAAGTCCAACCTTGTTTTGGTGTTTCTACCTCCACAAAGAATAAATGATGATGATCAAGAGGTCTTACACTAGGCCGGGTAAAACCAAATGAACAATAATTGATTGAAATAATAAATGATAAATAGTAATGTTACCTTGTTATGAAATCTCTATCGAAGTGATTTACATACCATGAGTTGCCACCAAAGGTTGTTCAATGGATTCTTGAATGGCTTGAAGACTTGCAATAGGCTAGTCCGCAACACAATAGACTACTATAGCTAGCATGTAGAGGATAACTCAATACATCTTCATAATAATATCATGATTGGTCATAATAGCTCCTTGTTCATAATTGCTTCCTAATGTTTAAATGAGAAGAAAACTTGTTTATATATGTACCCCAATTGACATTTTTGATTATAGGTCGGCTTGGGGTCACTTTACAACACACACTTGCCTGACACCCAAAACATTGATTTGAAATAGGTCACCCTTACGTTAAGGGTTCCCCCACCCATGATCAAGTGATTTTGTCCTAGATTTTTCAAGTTGCCAAGGAATTTAATATAGCTTATCAATTTGACTTGAAATAAATAAATAATTATTATATTTAATGTTATAAGAAAAATAGGGTGTCCATGTAGTATGAAATTGTCAAGGTCAACAATTTACGATGCTACGGAAGGATGAAGAAGGATCAAGTGGATTTTTAGAAGCATCAACAACATATGCTCTTATTTAGATAGAAGAGAATAATTTGATGAAGTATGAAGAAACCATTTTTTCTATGGAGAAAGGTTCAAATTTCTAAAACTAAGTGTAATGTCGTAAAATTGCACCCCATACAATTTCACATTCCATATGCCTTCCTCTTTATAAAAACTAAGATACTTATGATCTCCTAACTAAAAACCATTTTATCACCACCTATCATGCCTCATTCCTTGACCGTTGAGCCTGATTTTTCTACAGATCAATGCACACCACAAAGATGTCCACGAGCTATGCTAGCATCCCACAAAAATCTATGACTAAGGTGGCCATTGAGATGTTACACCTACCATTTTTTGGTAGTGTAATGCCTCTTCCAACCTACAGTCATGTCAAGAATCGCTCAAGCTGGTTGTTTGAGCCAAAAGTCCCTCACTTTTGTAAGAAGAGAAATTCAATATTCATTTAGGATGCTTCTATAGAACTTCATTCTAGCTCTATTTCTCTCTTGAAAGAACACATACAACTCATTCTTCACCATTCTACACCTCTGACATTCATAATATTCTCTACAAATTTCTATACTCATATCTTTCAAGAATTGCAATGCAAGTCCTTCTTGCAAGAAAGCCATTGTCATCTTGGAGGTCCTTGTTGCTCCCTCACTGCACCAATAAGCTTCGCTTTAGGTGTTTGAAAAGGGTGAATCTTCAAGAATCTCTCCTAAGAATTTCTTATCTCTATCTTTCATTAGCATATAGTTTTCTCCATCTTTTCATGTCTTTTTTTATTATCATCTTGTCTAAGGATGTCTGTGGAGGTGGAAACACCAATACGAGGGTTTAACTGAGGAAAAATCCTAAAAAATCACCCCAAACATCTATCTTTCATCTTATATGTGTAGGTGTAGGTGGAAGGACCTCTAAAAGTGTTACCCCAAAATTTGAACTTGAAATTTTTCAAAATTTAGTGCATTTCCTTACATGCCTTTGAGCTTGCCAAGTCATGAAAATAATTAATTTTCAAAAATCTATGCTAGTTGGTGCTAAATCTTCTTATGGGCATGATTTTATCTCCATTACACTCAATTCGACAAGTTTTCATGCTCAAATGTCTTATTGTTTGCAAGATTTTTAGCTTCACCTTTTTCATCGACAATTTGCAAATAAGGCCAAGTTTAAATTTTTTGGTTGTTGGAGCTTAAAAGATTTATGGGTTTTGCTCAGAAGAACCCAATCCTTTTGTTGTTCAAATTTCAAGCAAAACATAGCTGATTTGTGGAAGATATGAAGGTTTTTATCTTTCAGTTAGAGCATAATGTTGGGAAAATATAATTGATGTCAATTTAAATTCCATATGAAAATTTTAAAAGGCTGGAAACTTTGATGTTGCGGGATTCCCAAATTTCCTAACCTCGTCGTGGGATTCCCAAATTTCCTAACCTCGTCGTGGGATTCCCAAATTTCCTAACCTTGTCGCGGGATTCCCAAATTTCCTAACCTTGTCACGGGTTGCTCAAATTTCCTAACTTTCTAGCCTTGTTGCGGGATTCCCAAATTTCCTAACCTTGTCGCGGGTTGTTCAAATTTCCTAACTTTCTAACTACTGTCGAGAAGTTAGAGATTTTCAGAACTTTAGAACCATTGGATTGATGATAAGTACATAATACAACAGGTAGAAAATAAGGAGGCAATCCTTCTTAATTAATTTTATCTCAACGATGATTTATTTTGAAGGCAAAATTATAGTCTTTTGAAGGATTTTTTCTTCTATTTAAAGAAAAAGACCTTTATTGCTATTTTCAAGAATCAGTTACTCCATGAGAAGAAAAAAAAAGATTTTCTTTCATTTGAAACTATATTGCAAGAAGCAATTACAAAAAAAAAAAGAGTCTCATTGGGGAAGACTTATTTATTTGTAAAAAAACTTTCTAAAGTAGGGGGGATTTTTTTTAGCTATTTCGGAATAGGGGAGTAGCTGGGTTTTTCTTTTCAATTCAGTTTTATTGTACAAGGATGTTAAGTCTGTGAATTCACATTTTGGCATTGGAGGAATAAAGGAAATATTTCTGAATCTTTGAATTTATTAATATTTTCCCTTTGATTGCAATGAACTGTGGGTCTTTGTAATTATTCTTCAATGTTTATCTATTATATTAAATTGTGCATGTGTTTATTCCTGAAGTTGAATTCAAATTAATTCATCTATTGAGAGAGAGTTTGTTGTTCATTATTTTCTTGGGTATTAATCGTGGGTGTGATATGTGAACTTTGTGTCATTTATTTTCATTCACTTCTTTATGATTTGATCTTGCACATCTACTTCATGGTTATGGGTAGATGGTAGTTTGCCTTTTCTGCTTTCCGGTTAAAAGCATACCCAGTATTTCAATTCATTGCAAATCATTTGAAGGTAGCTGTGCCTTGTAAAATAAGCAAAGAGCACTTGCAATTATCATTGCAAGTGACTCAACTGTTGGCCTGCTTGTCATTAATGTGGGCAAGGAGTATAAATTCAAAGTGACAAATCTGTATGCTAACAAAAAGAAAGCTTGAACACCCTCAAACACTCTTAGTGCAATCTTGAACATTTCCACATTGCTTTCATTTCATTCTCATTCTATATATTTATTTAAGTACTTTTTAATTTTGCACACATATTTCACACCTTTTTACATCTAGAAACTTACACAAAGTATTTCTGTGTTTTTCTGTGATGTCTCCACTTTTTTGTTTGTACAGAACTCCAATGCGAGTGTAGTTTCATCTGATAGTCACGATGTCAATCGACAGTTGCATTGTCATCCTAGAAAGAGAGCTCACCGAATTGTCCAAAAGACCTTTATACCTCGCTCTTTTAGTTTTTGACATGTCTAAAAGTTTTGAATAATTTCTATATTTTTGTTAAAACTCACATTTATCTAATCCCAATTCATTTGAGCCATGTCAATTGAGGTAGGGGAATTTTTTTTTATCCTTGAGATCTCATCATATTAAGGGTAGTAAATTTCTTCTACACTTTGGTGAACCTGATGTGAACTCACTTCCTTGCAAAATCTTGGTCTTCATAACAAATCCTAACACTCTTCATCTTCTCATAACTCTTCTTGTTTCTTGGAGTTGGCAAGGCTATGTGTTATAAGCACTCTTCTATGAGATTCACAACCCAATCTACTACCTTCAGACACATAGTAAGAAGAAGCTATTGCATTATGATTCTCTGTCACCTACGAGCATAACATCCCTTGCAAAATCTTGACCATTGAGAATGACTATTTGCCTCCAATTTGGTCATTTTAACTGAATATTTTCACTCTCTGAAACTCTCTCTTTGGATTTGATCAACTCTCTATCTCATTCTGTCACTTATTCTTGTATTATTCTCACTATCTCTTGCTTCCTTTAGCTCCACACTTTACTTCTACACCGTCTTCTTGCTCCAACACCATTGTTATTGCAAGTTCTTGAGGCTCCACTTCATTGGCATGGTGATCTTGTGCATCTCCTTCCTCTCAACCTTGAGAACTCATAGAAAGGGAGGTGATATTGTGTCTATTTGCTTATTTGCATTATCACTTGTACAATAGAATTTAGATTAGTGTTTCTCTCTACTTCTTTATGTATATTATATCTACCCCTTTATCACTTTTCTATGTCATCTTGTGGTCTATTGGTTTTCCATGGAGGCGAGAGTACCGAAATGGGGACTTGACTGAGGCAAGTTCCAAAACACAGCCCTAACATTTTTGTAACATACCAATTGTTCACACAAGTAAATTTCCTAAGTTTTCACTTTCAAGTAAATAAACTATTTTACTTAACCATTGCAATAAATTTTTTATTTTCTTAATAGAGAACAAATGAACATAGATGTCATAACAACAACCAGTTTTGATTTCATTTCCAAAATAATACTCCACATATTACAATATTTGAAAGATTGTGTACAAAGTGCATACATGGCTCAACTGAGCTTCAAAGTGATAGATATAGATGATCTAGGAATCTCCTTTCAAATCTTGGTCGCCTGTTGAGGAGAAGCATCACTCAAGCATTTTTCTGCCAACCACAGACTCAAATGTGGTCCCTCGCACGTCTATCATCTAATAGATGGCCCTACCATTCGAAAAAGAGATTGGTGGAGTAACCTTGTAATGACAACCATTTTGAGCTTAGTGTTGTGTCCTACATAACTAGAACTTGTAGACTCTACAATCTTGAACTAGCATGCATAAATGGATCATGGTGAATTGACAGTGAAGCCAAAGGCGATCACACTACTTTAGCCAAATTTTTGTCACTCAGTACTTCGAGTGATAGTCATCCTACTCACATACACTACTCAAGCTCAATTTGACTTTAGGCCATTATAAACTATGCATAGGTAATTTCCTTCTATAGGTAGTCTTTAACACTGGAAACAACCTATTCCCTTTTCCAAAATACAATGGTATTTCTACCCACAAAGCATTAGCATAAGTTACCCCCCTTCAATGGATAATCAAACCCCAGGTATAACTTATGAGATTTCTAGTTTACAATTTTAATTTGCAATAAATAACCCTTAAACTATCCTTATTTCATCATTCATGGTATATAATACTAATGATAAACAAACTCTCCTATTATGGAGTATATACAAACACTGCATAAGAAATCACAATATATTCTTTTCCTTTCTATAAGCAAATATTATGATTCACTAATGCAAGCATTCTCATGCAATATCAAACAAATCAATCAAATCATTCATTCTTTCACAACTAAAGACAAATAAAAGGAGAATAGATTCTCATGCTTTTTGATCACTTAATCCAATAGACTAATCTAGTTCTTAGCCTTACAATGTTAGCTTGCTAGGCTTCACTTCAGAATACTATAATCACTCAATGCAATATCTCACAATAACCTCCTTCTCTATGCTCACAAAATAACTCTATCTCAAAAAAATACAGCTACAAAATAAAAGCAACAAATTGTAACTTCAGATTGTGTATCCAAATGAGAGTTGGCTCATCTATTTTATTACATTGATGCCTAAGGAAGTGGTAAGCCAGTCAACACCACTCAACCATACAAGTCGACTCAACACATACAAAAAATAGGTGGCAACGTACTAAGTTAATACTCAACTTGGTAAACAACAAATCGACCTTCTTGCTTGCCATCAATACTTGAATAAATCAAACATGCACATGTTCTATAGATGAGAATCAAATTGTAAGTATGAAATACTTCTACAGGAAATAGAGAATTCATAATATGGCACCAAGTTTTAGCACCTTCCTATTCTTTTGTCTGCGGTTTATCAAAGGAAACAATCAATATTCTTCTGGCAACACATAATACAATCGACTTAGTCATAGACTATCTAATTGACATATTAAGGATGTTTTGAATCCCTTTAGAATATCACTTTAAAGAGATTTGACCAAGCCAGTCTATCTGTTGTAGTTTATATCTTTTATTCATGCATTATAAAAACTTTAAACAGTAGACTTAATTTTTAATATTTCCATCTCATATTATCCTTTTGGATAATGTGTTTCATTGCATTGGCAATGCACTACTTTAAAATAGCGATGCATTTATATTAAATCAACCATGGCTCATAAACTTTAAATCGACCTTTATCATAGATCGACCATGTCACAATACATATAAATATAAATATGTTTATATATATATATATATGTACATATATATATCAATAACTAAACAACTTTTAATGCTACTATATATATGCATATATATATTTAACTATATTTACTGACAAATAAGTTTGTCTAAATATTCCACTTGGTATTTGAATGAATAAGTCCAAGTTAACATTTCATATATAATATCGTTTGTATATATATATATGCATCTATGTACATGTATATGTAGGTATACATATATTGATATATCTGTATAGACATTTCCATTTATCACACATACGTATTATCGACACATGTATATATGTATATATCTTATATATAAATACATTCATTACACAATCAAACACATTATCAATTACTATCTTATTGATAGGAAAATATACGTGTTCATGTATACATACATATATACATACATGTTGCATTGTCCCTTTGATATTGCCATTCTCATAAGCAACTCGTCCATAAGTGTGCATAGGTATGTCTACCTATGTATTCTCATGTAAGTTTTCCTTCATGTGTATGGTTTATCATAGACATGCATATGTATGCATATATATACATTCAACGCATGTTCTCCTCACCAATCAAGCATAGTAATATAAAGAACTCATAAAATCCAAGCACATAAACATCATCCAAGAATGCACTCAATAGTAATTAAGATCCTTCCTAATGTAAACACATCATACTAAAGGACGACTTACCAATTCCTAACTCTAAGACTTGACTCAACCATTCTATTGTGAGTGTATGTATAAGCTTAGTTAGGTTTCGTTACAAGTTACCAAACCAATTTCTTCTCCTGAGTGATACTTCCCCTCACTCCTAGAGGATTGAATATGAACCTGCATCCAATGTAACACATTTCCATGGTAGTCAACTATTCATAAAAAAAAGAATTTACATAATACTTTTCATAGTTTAGAATATCCAATTCAATAACCATTCAGTTCCATATCAAAGGGAAATTTAGTTAATCTCAGAATGAACATCTGAGATCACTAGGTGCCTTCAATAAAATGTGATTCTTCAAATAGCCTCAAAAGCAAGTACTACTATGCCACAAAGCAAAATCAGACATAGCTTATTTCCAACCATTAATCCTTAGAGGAAAGTTCACGCAATTTAAGACCCTTCAAGATCAACCAGTTTCAACAACATGCATTAAACAAATTCTACAAATAGAATCATTAAAGATGAAAGATGGAACAAAAGACATGAACACAAAGATTTACGTGGGGAAAACCCTTTTGGGTAAAAACCCCCACACTCCAAAATCATAGATCCATTGTATTATTCAGCAAAAAAATAAATAGTTACAATACAATGAAAGCTCTGAGCTTGTATATGGAGATTTACATCTTGTTCCATCTAGAGAAAATCAGGCAGCATAACCCCTTTGAAACTCAATCTCTTTTCTCACTATTTCAATGCACTACGACATTACATACAAAATTCTCAAGCGTTACCAGAAAAAATTGTCACTCCAACTTCCATAACAATGGAGTGGTCACAAGCAAGCTTAACTATCTTTACCTTTTGCCGTCGTCGAAGTCTTATCAAAATATCAAAAGGGCTTACATTGCTGTCTTTTCCATAACAATATGTCTCTCTGATACTAGCACACCAACTTTGCGAACATCCTATCGAAATGTCAAAGGGACTTACATTAAAATTTTGTTGATTTCCATCATTCCCTCCAATGAAGAGACCTTGCCTTCCATCGAAATGTCGAAGGGACTACAAACCAGCTCCCTTTGACATTGACTTATCTCTTTGATGTCCCTTCTTGTAGTCGATTAAAATATTGAAGGGACTGCAAAACAACTCCCTTCGACATTGTAATGTATCTTCGATGAAGCTATCGGGATGTTGAGGAGACTATCCACTAAGTCCCATTGACATTCACTTGTTAGCCCAATGAACCTTTACTGCCAACTCGTGAACCCAAAGCCTGAAGCTCGAAGCGCTTGTCGGTATGTCGAGGAGACTTGCCATTTTGTCCCACCAAAATTCACCTGTCAACCCGATGAACCTTCAACCAATGCCTTTTAACCGAGTAAGTTTGAAACACCTTTTCTCAACATTCTCCCACTTGACGAAGAACTTACTAGCTCCCAATCAATGCTCGAAGTCATTGTATCACCCTATACGCCTACAATAACATCCAAGATAACCACCATCTCAGGAAGCAGTTCCAACCATCCTCCAAAGGAAAGGAATGGGTCATGGTGTAAATGCACCAGTATAAAGAACACAAGCATCATATCCAACTGACAAAAAAGGCTACAAAATACTGCCACCACTCCACTGTGCTCACAGGCTATACAAAAGCATCAACAACATCAAATTCAAAGCTCACAACCTGAACACAATGATGAAGTCATCCTCTATAAAACAAGATAGAACATCAGTTAGAACAACAATAAGGAAATTGGCTACTCCCATCCAACTGATTAACCCACACGACTAAAAATAGCACCCACAACAAGTGCCAATCCATCCAATCACAGATACCTCGAAGGTATCCACATACACAAACTCATGCTACCTACATAGCCAACCCATCAACTACAAATACAAGCTCCATGTGCTAACCAGTCGAAGAAGACCAAACACATCTAGGAACTCCCACTGCATGGGTAATATTAAATCTAAAAAAATATCCAAGGAATAACAAGTCTACCAATCACAACACATAGAAATTATTGCCATGTAGACCAAGGACCATCCACAATGATCTACGAATCCTACAACCAACTGCTGCAAGAAACATCTCTCTCAACAATCTTCCACAACTCTCCCATGTTCTCTATATCTGACAAAAGAAAGAGATAAAAGAACCTCCATGTCATCAAGCAAGTGACAACACATGACCACAAACTAGTGATCACCGTAGCTCCACATAGAAATCTCACATATAAAGTCATATGAATCTAAACATACAGGAAGAAGAACCAAACTAAAGAGAAAAATCTACAAATCATAAACATGTGACATGTCCTTCTACATACACACCTAAAATCCAACCGTGTCAAGTAAGATCTCCTTCATAACCCCAATATAAAATTCATAACAACATCCAACCCCGTTCAACCTCAAGAGATCAAACATAACATATGCATCATGTATCTACACAGATGTAAGCTTCTCAAAGAAGATCAAACTACTCCATTTATCATCTTAGGAAATCAGCCCACTACCATCCCCTATGATAATCATAAATGAAAAATGTGATCCCAAGGAGATAACCATGCTATCTGTCTCTCACAATGAATCACCCAGAACCATCTAACAACAACTCAAGATCATGGATGTCTTATGAAATAAAGCATAAAACACTTGAGAGAAATAATGGGCATTACCTCTCAAGTGTTAAGCCGCAAATTAGACCAAGTGTGGGGAATGAGAATGCTCCTCCAAGATATGCAAGCCATCATGACTCCTCTAAGAGAAATCTCCTCATAGGTCTCTGTTGAACTCACGTCTAATCAAGGTGTAAGCTTCTTAGACTTTTTGTTGAAATCTCACCAAGAGTAACCATCTCAACAACACTTCTCTCATCTCAAGATAAATATAGCCTCACCTCATTCTCCATGTATACATGAGCACCTTCAAACAATCATCTCATGCTAAACTCCAAATGCATCATTGCACTACCATGAAGTTCTCAAGCATATGACCAATTCACCCAAAACACAGAGAATCACCAGATCACTGTCAAATCTTCAATCATCTGAATCAGGAACTTATCATGACATCATGATCTTACCATTCCCTTAAGGAGATCACATGCTCCAAGTGAACACAACATGGTTTCAAGAGCAATGTGTCATGCCAAAACACTAATCTAGAATCAAGAGTATATCACGACATAAACAAGCAAACTCTAAACCAACATCACCTGTCAAGTAGCACCAACACCTCAACCCAAAGACCACAAGAGCCCTCAATGGCTCCGAGATGCTACACATATTCAATATCATGAAGATGAACCATCTCCAAATAGTGTCCATGCAAATGTGAAAGAACCATTTTGCAATAACAGGACCTAAGAGCTCCTCCTAGTAATATCTGCAACACTAAAGAGGATCATCCATCACTAAATGATGAACCCAAAGTCATTGCTAAAACTCCCATTGAACTGTGACAACCAAACTCTCCAAGCATCATGACCAAGTCACTATTAAAGCTCCCACTAAACTGTGACAACTGAGCTCTCCAAGCATCATGACCAAATCGCTACTAAAGCTCCCACTAAATCGTGACAACTGAGCTCTCCAAGCATCATGACCAAAAATATTCTAATCTAAAAATCTTACAAGTCTACACATCAACATGTCCAACTCTGACAACAATTCCAAGTGGCACCAAGATCTCCGAACCAAGAAAAAATACCATCACTATCAAAAACTTACACCATGTTGTGTATCCAAGCTATTCATGACATCATGATACACATGCTACAGGTCCCCAACACTAACTATCCATTTACTCTCTATCATCCATCTTCTCATATCAAAGAAACTACACCAATACACAAGTGACCACAAACAAGGCCATCTAACAAGTCTACATCAACACAAAATAAAACCTCATGGATATAAATAGTCTACTTTTGAGTTGTCCCACAATAAACATGTAGGTAAAGACATCCCACAACTTTGCACAACCCATAGATCCAATCAATATAACATGCAAACCCACTATCACATCAAAAACTATAAAATTGAGATCTCAAAGAGAATAATCATGTAGAAAACATGACTCAAGCACCTAATCATACAAGTTCAATTCACCAAACAGGTCCACAACCCGAGCACCATAGTCTAGGAACCCACCAAGAATCACCATAGAAATGCTAAGTGACTAATCATGTACCAAAACTCTCATGCAGAGAAAGAATCTCACTTCCTCACACCATGCATGAAGCATGCATGCAAAACTACAACTATCTCATCTAGTAACACCCCAAAAGCCAGGGTATAGAAAATAGCTTTCGCAGCTCCATAAAACCATAAGTTTTTCTTGACCATGTAAAACCTGCAAAACCATTATGTTTGAAAAACACCCATGCACATTCATGCCCACTTCACATATGAAAGAATCAAAAGTCTAAAAAATCACCATAATAGTTTAAACCAAAATAATGGATTATCACAGATGAGCATAACCATAGATTTTTTTTTAATGAAAATCTATAAAACCCTCATATGAAACATGAATCCGAGCCATTCAAGTGCAAAGAATCCATAAAAAGAAAAAGCAGTTTAGGAACTCTAGACCTATTTCAGGACAACTCCACAACCACCAACATACACATGCATTCAAGGGAGACAAGCTATTGCAGAAGCTTCTAGATCATCCAAAGATCAACTCCATAGCCTACATGCAATTGGGGTAACAAAAAACAATGCTTTCTAATACCAAGAAAAAACACCCAGCATAAGCACATTACTCCATGGTCAAAAAACAACCCAAGCTTCTCCATATCATCAAGGAGCTTCTCACACAAACACCCAATATGAAAGCTTTGTTGTAGCACAACCACAAAGAAAAAAATCCCGCCCCATGCATTAGGATTATTCTGCTATCAACTACGACCTTCAGATCACATCATTTCAATATGACCAACTCCATTTTCTCCATCTTCACCATCCTTCAAGCTATGTGTTGTCTCCTGAAACTAGAACAAAAAAGCAAAAAACTTCCACTCACCAAAGGATTAATCTTTAGCTGATTCCTTTAGATTTACTCAAGCTTGGCAGACTAAAAAATCTTCACTAAAGGAATACCTAGAACCAGAAACACCAAAAAATTCTGTTGGGAAATGTGCCTCAATTTACTGGCTTGGACCTCTGTTAAAGGCTTGATGTGTTTATGCCCTTATCATTTTACTGTGGGGTTCTCATTTGGTTGATTTGACCTTTTGGTCACCGAGACTTTGTCTGATCGGCGAGACTCCGAGGGTTGTCATAGCGATGGACCGACGGGTGTGGAGTTGGTGGAATATTTGTTACGATTGGCTTCATCGGTGGATCGGTCTCTCATCGATGAGAGGAAATGGTATGCCTCGCTGATGTGCCAATGAATTGCATCAATGGTTGCTATCAGCTTCATCCAACGGTGCTGGTTGCGTTCCACGCCATCCTAAAGTAGGTACAACTGAAAGCCTTTTCGTCGAGTGGATTTGGTCATGCGCATGACGCATGGTGGCTTGTCAAAGAGGTAAGCGCAGCGAAGAGAAGGTGGGCCCCGAGATGTTCTATGCGAAGGGTTGTCCGACCGTGGACACTTGTTTGTGCCTTGCGAGTTCCCTAGGGAATCTAGCGGATATCGCTAGAGATTCCTCGAAGGAGCTCCAACGGCTTCCACGTAGGCCAAGTGGAGAGCGTGAGCGATGGACATGTGGCAGCCTCGAAAGCCCATTTTGGGCGGGCTCATGGGAATCTTGGCGATTCCCTCCTGGACTCCCCAGAACCTCTTTCAGCGATGAACGCATAGCGTGTGGGACCCGATAAAGCTTGCGGTCTGTGTTTTGGCGATAACGGTTTTTGACTGCTCCAGAATGTGATGGAATGGCTAGCGATAGCGAAGGGATTTCGGTCAAGCGACAAAACGAATAGCAGTGTGACACATGGTGATTTCTCATTGGTTGTTTTTGCACCGTTGTTGCAAAACAACATTTATTGTCGGAAGCTAGATCGGTGAAAAGCGATATACTATGCAGTTAATATGAGATCGGATTTTGGCGGTTGGCAGAGCCCAAAGTTGGTAATTTCTCTGCAACGAATTTATTGTGGAGGTGGCTCGATGCAGGATTGCAGGTGGATCCAATCTGAGATCGATTTGGCGTGTCAATGAAGGACTGAAATTAATGCACCCTAATTGGTGGTTGTATGTAGACTTGTAATAGTCGGTCTTGACTAGAAGTCGAACTATTTGAAAAAGGAAGAATACAAAAAATAAGGGTTGATGAGTTTGTATTCACTGTATGACGAAATAGTATTGTAATAGTGAGTGCATGACAACTCAAGTGTTGCTATGAGCTAACTATAAGAGAGTGAGGACTGTAACTTTGTATGTAATCTTTTGCTTACTATAATACAAAGTGTCTTTCTCTTGGTGTGGTGGGTTTTTTCCCGAAAGGGTTTTTCCACGTAAATCTGGTGTTATCTCTAAAATCATTTTATTTTCTTTACTCTTGTTACCCTACATGTGTTCATCTTACGTGTTTTAATGTTTTAAAACTGGGCTTTGCACGTCTCCTCTATGGTTTTAGCGTTAGGAAAGCGTTTTCACACCCTTGCTTTTCCTTTCAATTTCTACATGCAAATCCCAAAAGAAAGCTTTGATACCAATTGAAGGGAAATTTAGTTCATTTCAGAATGAAAATTTGAGATCAATAGGTGCCTTCGATAAACTGCATTTCTTCAGATAGCCTCAAAAGCACGTACTACTATGCCACAAAGTAGAATCAAACATAGTTTATTTCCCACCATTAATCCTTAGAGGAAAGTTCATGCAATTTAAGATCCTTCAAGATCAACTGGTTTCAACAACATGCATTAAACATATTCTACAAACATAATCATTAAACATGAAAGATGGAACAAAAGACATGAACACAAAGATTTACGAGGGGAAAACCCTTTCAGGTAAAAAACCCCACACTCCAAAATCATAGATCCATTGTATTATTTAGCAACAAAATAAACAAATACAATACAATGCAAGCTCTAAGCCTTTACATGGAGATTTACATCCTGTTCCATCTAGAGAAAATCAAGCAGCATAACCCCTCTGAAACTCAATCTTTTCTCTCACTATTCCAATGCACTATGACATTACATACAAACTTATCAAGTATTACAAAAAAAATTGCTGTTCCAACTTCCATACCAACCAAGTGGTCACAAGCAAACTTAACCATCTTTACCTTTTTTCATTGTCGAAGTCCTATTAGAATGTCAAAGGGACTTCCATTTCTATCCTACCAATAACAATATGTCTCTCTGATACCAGCACACCAACTTCATGAACATCCTACCAGAATGTCGAAGGGACTTACATTAATGTCCCGAGCATATCCATCATTCCCTCTGATGAAGAGATCCTGCCTTCCATCAATATGTCGAAGGGAATGAAAACCAGCTCCCTTCGACATTGACTTGTCTCTCTGATGCCCCTTCTTGCAATCCATCAGAATGTCGAAGGGACTGGAAAATAGCTCCCTCTGACATTGTAATGTCTCTTTGATGAAGCTATCAGGATGTTGAGGAGACTATCCACTAAGTCCCGTCGACATTCACTTGTCAGATCGATGAACCTTTATTGCACACCCATGAAGCCGAAGCCTGAAGCCCGAAGCACTTATCTGGATGTCAAGGAGACTCACCATTTCGTCCCGCCAAAATTCACTTGTCAACCCGATGAACCTTTGGTCGATTCCTTTTACACCAGTAAGTTTGAGACACCTTTTCTCAACACCATATATGCATTCCATCACATAACATTAAATGAAATAAACATTCATTCATAATTCTCTGATAAACAAAATGCAACCACATAATTCTCATTCAGAATTCCAAATACATTCACACATGCAATAATTTACCATAGCATAGTAATAGTAAATAGGTAAACACACAATGGGGTGTGACATACTCCCCCTTGTGAATCATCATCCCCGATGATCTTATGTAGCAAACATAAACTAAACAAACAAACAAACAACATTGTTTTCAAGTAATTTCAAAAGCATGTAAAACATGTGGAAAATTTTGTTGTATCTCAGCATAGTCTTCCCAAGTGGCAGAGTCTTTTGCATATTGGTCCCACTAGACTTTGCATTGCAGAATTTTCTTGTTACATAAGCGAAGCTTACGCATTTTGAGCACCTTGATAGGCTCGATTGTTACTAGTCCAGGTTCTTGTACTTGTAAAGAATTCCAATCAATTACATGATTATCTCCTGGTATATACTTCTTTAGTTAAGAAACGTGAAAGACGTTATGGATCCAGACAAGAGCTGGTGGCAACACAATTTAGTAAGCTATAAGATCCACTTCCTCAAGAATCTATAAAGGTTCTACGTAGTGTGAAGCTAATTTGGATGGCTTTCCAAATTTGATGGAACTCTTATGAGGTTTCAGCCTTAACAACACTTTGTCACCTACTGCATAATTTTGGGGTACTCGCTTTGCATATGCATAGCTTTTATGTCTATCATTGGCTTCAACTAGCCTTTGCTTAACAATCCTCACTTATTCTTCCATTTCAACCAACATCTCTAGCCCAAGACTCACCTTGTCCTCAAGTTTATCCCAACTTTTAGGGGTTCGACACTTTCAACCATATAATGCTTCAAAAGAAGCTATCTTAATTGCAGAATGGTAGGAGTTGTTATAAGAAAATTCCACTAAAGGCAAGTAATCTTCCCACTTGTATTGTTGATCCATGCAATACATTCTCAGTAGGTCTTCTAGTACTTGATTCACCCTTTTTGTTTGTCCATCTGTTTCTAAATGATATGCTAAACTTATATTTAATTGAGTCCCAAGTGCAAAAAATAAGGTTTTCCAAAACCTTAAGGTGACTCGTGCATCTCTATCTGAGATAATCTTCTCAGGAATTCCATGCAGTCTAAACACCTCTTGAATGGATTTTTGAGCTATGACAGGAGCTCCATCAATTAGATTCCCAGGTATGAAATGTGATACCTTAGTAAGCTTGTCCACAACCATAAGAATGTCATTATGCTTATTCCTTGACAGAGGCAATCCTTGCACAAAGTCCATACTTATGACTTGCCACTTACTCTCTGGAATATCATGTGGGTATAACAAGCCTGTAGGATGATGATGTTCAACTTTCACCCTTTGAAATTCTACACCTATCCACAAATCTAGCAACATCTCCTTTCATCCCTTTCTAAAAATATAATGGCTTTACATTGGCCAACATTTTTGTCACACCAGGATGTCCAGAGTATGGAGCTTCATGAACTTCTTTTCGTACTAGATTTCTTATCTCTTTCGAGCCAAGTACATACATTCTCCCCTTATACCTAAGTAAACCATTGGGTTCAAAATGAAATCCTTCATACCTAGCATCTTGCAAATTGCTCATGAGTGCTTGCTTAACTTGTATATAGTATTCATCCTCTTTGCATTTTTGCTATACTTGGACTTTAAAGTTGTTTTGGATTGTCACTATTGAGGCAATATGACATCTACAACTTAAGGGATCGACAACCCAATTTTCTTTTTCCCTTGATATAGCTGATATTGAAGTCATAATCAGATATCAACTCCGACCATCTTCTTTGTCATGCATTCAAATTAGGTTGAGTGAATAAATATTTCAACCCATGGTGATCAGTTTTCATCTCAAAGGGCTTTCCCAATAATGTCAAAATTACATTCTTTCTTAAATTCTTTAAAATAGATAATCACCACCCCTCTATTTCCAAAACTACACAGAGATGGTCAAAATTACTTGTTTGTTGCCCATTGGAAGCCCTAATTTTTGTATGAAAACCCTTGTTAGCTCAGAATTCTACAAAAAATCACTCTAGTATATTTTCTTTGCAATTTGAGTAGTACAAAATGATACAATTAAACAATTACCGTTGAGAATTTGGTAGATACAAATCAAATCCACCATTAATGTCATTGTATACTTGAGCATGCAACCAGTAGTAGTCATTTTTTCTTTTGAATGTGGACTATTAATCTCCAAATATCAATGGTGATCGCAGGGATTCAAAATCCTTACTACAAAGAGAGAGACCTCTTTTTCTTTGTATGGCTCTAAGACACATGGCACCATTTTAGGGGTTCACTAAAATAGAATGAAAATCCTTATTGCTTCCCAATAGTACATTTCTCTATGAAAATTTAGCAATGATCAAGATTGGACACATGGCATAGTTTTGAGAATTCAGGGGGATAAAAGGTCAAACAGATAACACTCTATGAAGCTTATAACTTGCATGAAATGATAAAACACATGCCTTTTTCTCAAAACAAAGGCTTTTCACTAGTTTGTGAAGGCTAAAACTCAAAATAAAATTCCTCATGATGCATATTCTTTACATGAAGTAAATAATTTAAAACACGTGCTTAAAGAACAACTTAAGGTTACTAGGGAAAAAGGGATCAATAATGAATGAAAGAAGGGGGGCTTCACTAGAAGACTAAGTTTATCAGTACAAAAACAAGGCTTATAATTTGATTGGAATGGGTGGCTCTCGTAAAACAACCCTTGCAAAGAAAATATTTAACAATAGATTCTCAACCATGGATAGGTCAAGTTTTCATTTTGATCTTCGAGATACTACAAGGAAAGGGCCATTGGTTAAGAAAAAAAGGATTTTGGAGGACCTTGATGTCAAAGATGTATCTTTTGACAATATAGATGTAGGAAAATAGATTCTTGTTTGTTGTTTGAGATCTGTATTTGTGCTTATCATTTTAGATGACGTGGATCATACAAACTAGCTCGATCTCATTTAGAGATGAGAGATAGAGAGAGAGAGAGAGAGCTTGTTGATTAATACAATTTTACTAAGTCTAAACAAATTATAAGAACTTCCAAAACCTAGAATCTACATTATAACTCCTAGAGATCTGAAACCATTATCAAACATCGTGAAACTATATACATAAAATATAACTTAAAGTATAAGAAAATAAATATCCATATATAAATATCACTTATAGTTAGATATTTATTTCATGTATATAGTTTGAGGAAGAGGGAGAGTGTGACCTATATAAAGAGGTAGATAGAAATGGGAAGAGAATTAGAGAGAGGTTTTTTTCTTTTGGGAAGCACAAGTGCATTATAGCATGCTCACATTATAATGTACTCATGTTATAACATGCTCATGTTATAATGTGAGTATGCTATAACATGCTCGTGTTATTATCTGCTTTGGCCATTTTCAACCCTTAAGGTTGGATTTTCTTTGGGAATCCAAACCAAAGAGTTGGACTTACATGTCAATTTCCACATACATATTTTTTTGCAAATTCTAAAAAATTAACATAGTATCGAGTGTTCTCTCCACCAAGTTTGCATGTCTTTCAATGTCAAGTAAAAAAATAACATAGTAATGTTGAGCTCTCTCTTATTGTTCTAAACACGTAATTTTTCCTAAGTTTCAACTATGTTAAGGTTTTGATCTTTAATATCTTTTGTTAGTGTCTCCATTTTTTGTCAAAAACCTACATATGGTATTTTTGGCTTCATTTTTTACCCATCCATCAAAATTTGAAACAAATTACATTTTTAGAAACAAGATTCTATTATATACACAATTAAAAAATTATACTCAATTAGTTTACAAAAAAAATAGTTAGGTACACACTCATTTTTTAATTTTTTAAGATGTGTCCATTTTAAAAATTAGTAAAAAATATATATGCATTAAAAAATTACTAGAAAAAGCAAGCATAAATTACATGATGTTAGCTAATTTTTCACTAAAGCAATTTTGAAATACTAATTTTTTTTTAACATTTTAGGGGGGCCACACTAAAGCTATATTATGTAATTTTTTATAAAAATAGGAGAACTTTTTATGGCCCTCCTATTTGAACCCCTTCATATTCACCATTTTCAATAAAAATAGTAGTTTAGAAAGTAGATTCAAAGCACTACAACTCTCAAATTCTTATTGTATCTTAAAATTTTGAGTATAATTGTCTTCAATTTATCATCCAAGATCATTCTTTCTTGATTTAAAAAAATGACCACTTAAGAACCCCTTTTGGTCCCCCATTTCCATGCACTTACCCTTGTGCTTTAGTCAACTCATAATGACTAGTAAGGGAGGAAAACATGGATCTAATTTATAATTATAAGTTAAGAATTTAAGTGTATGATTACAGAATTGACCTAGATTAATTTCACACCTTTAGATATAAACCAAAGTAATGAACAACTAAATGTGAAGATCAAATTCAGATCCTAAAAGTGAATGATGACTAGAATAATATAAAATAAAATTAGTTGTTGACTAAACTATTAGAAAATATTGTATTACACATTAATCAATATATAAAAAACAACTCAATCATTATAAACTCAAAACATAAAAAAATACATGAATATATATTTTTTACCATCACACATCTAGAGTATGCACTTTTATACCTTACACAAAGACTACCATGTTTTTCTTTTAAAGTGAGCAAGACTAGTAAGACCATTATCATGATTTTCTCCAATAGAAAGAAAAAAAATCAATTTAAATTTTATTAGGAGGCCTTCTAGAAGAAGAAACAAAGTATGAATACATTGGGATTGACTTCAACAACAAGATTAGTTAGAAATAAGTGGGGGAGTTCTGAGAGATCTTAATGGTAGGTTTGTTGTAGTGGTGGCACTCCCCTTGGGTACCTAGACAAGTCATGCTTTGTTGAAGCAATTGTAGCCTACAATGGTTTGAAACTGGCTTATTCCCAATGGTTTAAGAAGGTGTGGATTGAAGGTGACTGCTTGAATATCATTAATTTTCTTAAAGAGGTGCATAGCCCTAGTTAGACAATTAAAAATATTATAAGGGACTCAAAATATATTCTCAAGTCCTTTGAAGAGTGTCACATATCCCATATTTACAAGAAGGGTAATAAGCTTGTTGATTATTTTTTGAACCTAAGAGTTTCTAATTCTATGATGCAAATGTGGGACTCCCACGACCCCTTTCCCTCGATGTTTAGGCTATCATTAATCATGAATGTTAGCAGAGTTAAGGTGGATTCACCATTTATGGGTATCATTAAACTGGTAGTCACTTTAAAGTGACTTTCACATGGATTTTGGGCAATATTTTGGGCCCTTTTCTTCTGTAGTGGGGTTTGCTTTGTTTCATTCTACTACTCTATTCCATTGTTCCTTTGATCATGGGTGGTGACAGGAGTCATGTCGAGCCAATTTATTATGAAGGGGCGATGAGTAATGCTTGGGTCTGGAAAATCTTGGAGGAAAGGAGGGGTTGCTCCCTATTTAGAGAAGCTTCATGGCTTTGATTCATAGATTTCTAGGGTAACTTTTGTTAAAAGCTCAAAACATCGCATTGTGTCCATTTAAGGTATGGAAGTGGAGATCTCATGGGATTTAATTGGGAAAATATTTGGGTTGTCCATGAAAGGCATAAATATTTTTAGAGATAGAAAGGCGTTTAAGGTGGCAATGAACAAATTCTTCAAGAAGGATGAGAGAGATTAATTATTCAGTCTCCTCGAGAGGTTATGATAGGTGTTGCAAGGTGTCACCCTTGGTCTCCTCGGTGTGGGCTAGGGTGGCGATTGAGCTTCATGACATGGTTTAACGCCTCTATGGATCTTGGATATTGTACAAATCCAATAGCTGTATCGAGCATTAACAGGTCAATCTTTTGGTGCAACGACAACCGCCTATGCAACAATTGGTATCAAAGTCGAGGTCACAGGTTCGAACCCCTCGCTTGCATTGGGGGGATTGTTGTAAGCTGTCACCCTTGGTCTCCTCGATGTGGCCCAGCATGGCACTCAAGCTTCGTGGCATGGTTTAACTACCTCTTATGGATCTTGGATCTTGTATAAATCTAGCGGCTATATCAAGCATTAACAAGTTGATCTTTTGGTGCAACGATAGCCGCCTATGCAACAACAAAAACTCCATCAAGCCAATTTGGGCCAACACAACTAAGGTAATTATGCAATATTTTAATCTTGATGGCAGGTTCTCTTTGTTACCACTTTATCTTTATCAACCACTTTCACCATAAAATAACAGTTTCCTTTTCATTTTATTTGCTTGCTTCTCTTGAGTATGGCATTAGAGAACATAGGAAGAATTATAAGCTTCCTATCCTTCATGAAGGTCTGATTTTGTTAATTTTGGAGTATGTGAAATCCTTGTCTATCCCTATGGAGCTTAATAAGGATTCAAAAAATTATAAGATTCACCCTTCGTGCATAACTTAGATATGTCCACTGATATTGAAGTTAAAACATAGGAGGATGAGTGGATTGTGGAGGAGGGTGATGGGGACTCTCTATAAATTTACTCAAAACCCCCCTATGAGGGAAAAACTAAAATTAAGAAGAAATATAAGAAATGAGAGAAACCCCAAATCTCTTGGATGGGGGGCTCCTTAATTGGGGATTGTGACGTGGAGACAAATTTGCATTCTACTGATGATAATGTGAAGAAGATGAAACTTGATAAGGGGGTTGATAACAACAACTTGGTGAGGAAGATGCAAGTTGTTGAGAAAGGGAAAAAGAAGACCACTCTTGGTGAGGGAAAGGAGAGAGGAAAGCCTGAAGGCAAAGAGAATGGAATATTTTGGAAATAACTAGGAGAGAGGTAAGTAAGGCAAAGAAAAAATGGACCAACATATTGATTTGTCTCATGAAGACTAGGGTCCTCCTCCATATGAGTTCTCTGAGGATTTAAATGTTTTCAACATTAATCAGGAGGAAACTTAAAATGTGCTTGGTCTAGCAAAGGAGGGTGTTGTGAGCCGATTTAAACTTTCCAAGTGGTTTTTTTGGAAATAAACCAGATTAATGTGAAGTTATGGTCTCTTAAGAACAAGATGGAGGAAAAGGATGGCAATACAGATTTATCTAGGAATAGAGCTGAGAATAATAATATGTTATCTATCCTAGAAGATGTGGCTAAGGATGTTAGCTTGATGAAGAATGATTATGATATCTGTATCAAAGTTTTGGAGGATAACATTCAAAAGGTTCATCATAATTTGGAGAAGATTGTGAAGGTTAACCAAAATGTTCTTGAGAACAACATTGATGGGCTCCACATTCTTAATGAAAAGGTCAAGAATTTATAGGATGATGATATGATGGGGATGCCCAAGGGTGTTGATCATGCAGATGAGTTTGTGGTTAAAGGTAAATAGGGTACTTCTTTTGCTAGGGAGGTATCGAGTGCTCGCACTTGTAGTCAGTCTAGGAAACCCTTGGAAGTTCATAAGAAAGAGTTGTAGAAGGCGGTCAATCTTCATAATCACTTATATAAGAAAGACATTGAAGCAACTAAGGTTCTTAATGAATTATAATAGTGTGTTCTATTTCTTTTTTGTTGTCTTGTTTTGTGTTGGTTCGCTGATGGTTGGCTATTGATTGGATTTTCTTATCTCTTAGTTAGCATTTCTTTGTAAAGGGTTTTGGGTCCCTTCAAAAATTGTTTTACCTTTAACAAAAAACAAGCTTAGTTAAGAAAATTACATAAGGAAAAGAATTTTGGAAGGTTGGATCATTTATCCTTCAAAACAGATGCAGAGAGGTGGAGCTAAGGGATCAAAAAACTATTCAAATTCTATCTAGGATATTAGTAATTCTAGTAGTGTTGTATGGGTATGAAATATAGGCCAACAAGACTTCATTCACTAGATGAAAGCACATAGAGAGAATCCAAAAACTAATGATCATAAGCAAGTTCAAATTAAAAAAATTGATCACCTATTAGATTCTTCTAGTTAAAATAGGTAGAGTTCCTATTGAAGCCAATGCTACATATGGTGTGCCTCTTAAGGTATTTGGAAAAAAAGAGCAAACGAAGGAAAATATATGGGCCAAGGTTGTCTTTAAAGAAGTTTTGGGTGAGAGAAATAAGTCATGGATGATGCAAAACATTAGGTGGATAAACAAATGACACATTCACTTGAATGCATGCCCTAATAATAGCAAAGAGATAAAGACATTTGTTGTACATTTAAGTTTCACAAGTCCATGTGGGAAAGGCATTAGGGAAAAATAAGAAATATTACCTTGAGAAGCTTAACCCCACTTCTAGTGATTGACAACATACTAATTTAGGGAAAGACACTCATAGCTCAATTAAGGATTAACTCACATTGTCTTCGGTTTGAAATGAGTAGATGGAAAGTGCCAAAAGAAGTATGTTAAGAGACAGAGCGTGTCTTTTGCATAAATGGGATAGTGAAAACATAAACACACTTTATTTTGGAATGTAAAGATGATGGACATAAATAATCTAGTGGGAGACTCACTACAAGATCTATTTAATGAAGAGATGGTTAAGAAAATATAGGGTTCATTATTAAATTAAATAACATAAAATTTACACTTCAAAAGAAAAAAACTGCGGGATCTACTTCCCACAAACTGTATTTAACCTTATGATATTTAAAAATCTTATATTCTATTCTATTCTTCAGAAAATTATCTACCCTCCCATAAACTCTTTTTAATCTTACGATATTTAAAAATCTTTTTAACCTCCTGATATATAAAAAATCTTCTGTTCTATTCTATTCTTTTGAAAAGAAAAAAACACAAGATGCTAAGAACCAAATCCCGCTGACCAGTGTTGTTTTGTTTTTTCTAATCTGGAAGACAAGATCTCCATGCTTAATACAATTGGCTCGCTTAATAAATCCAGATCTTGTCTGGAAATCTGGTTGGTTAATATAATCATAAGATGCCGAGTGGTACAACCTACTCATTGTACGTTCTGGTTTAAAATTACATTATCAATTAAATCTGGTCAGTCTGTTATACCTAGCGGGTCCCCCCACAATTCTCCTCCCTGGTGGGAAAAACCAAAATGAATTCCACACAGTATGACATCACAATACTACCAGAGCAGTTAAAAAGTTCAAAACATCACAGATCTTGGCATATTAGCTTCCGTTCTTGAAGTTATATGTCAAGTATATTAGCTTATTTCATGGGTACATAGAATAGAGCGTTCTTGACTTTCTAAACCAACTTCTGGAAAGGATATTGGCTCTGCTCTACCTGATGATGTGACTAAATTTAATCCCCCCCCCCCCCACCACAAATTTGTTCTATATAGTAAGGAGCGTTGTCCAATCAACATCTGCCACCTGAAATGTAGGTATAGATTTCCCTTTCAACCACAGAATTGTGCACATTTCTCTTTCAACTATTGAATTGTGCAAACAGTAAAAGAGTGAAAGTTTCCGTTGTCATCTTGGCAGAGGGAGAATTAAGAATAGATAGAGTGCAGGCGCAGGGATTGAATTGAACCCATTTCATATCCTTGACACGTTGTATGGTGACAGAAGCAGTTGGTAAGAAGTCGAAATAAGCCCTATCTCCATCACCAACCAACCAAGTCACCATTGACAGTGCGTACGCAAGGCACTCACTGGCATTGGCGAGAATCCTTATTCCACCAAAATTGTATGACACCTGGCTTCTCCAGTCCACCATTAAAGACAAGGCTGTCAACTTCTTAATGAAGACAGGACAGTCTTTTTCATTGATGAGCTTGTCCTCTCTCTGAATCAAACAATCTATCCGTCGCTTTGGGCCAATACACGCTCCCCGCGTCGGCTGTTAACCAGCCAAGCTTGTCGTGTTGCATTGCATTGAACTTGGTACAATTTCACTGGAGTTTATCCATCGAATTGACTTGGGCCTTGTCGGGATCGCTGAGTCCAGACTACAGTGATCTAATTTATGGAGGATTAGGGAAGGGGGTAACTAATATCTGGTAAAGCAGATGTAACGACTCATTATTCTTATACGGAAACTGTGGGCATTGAGTCCATGTGACACGGGTGCCTGAATGGTTTTAAAGCGTCATAACCTCGTCTTGAGCGTGGGCTTTCGGCGAGAACCCCACATCGGTGGAGGGGCCTTTTAAGAATGGATATTGCAAGCTCATCGATTGGGATGTGACAGGCTGTGAGATATATCTCGATCATGGTGACATCACCAGAGAAGACTTCTCTGTTCGGCGGGGCCATGGTAGATATTGTTCTGTGTTGAGAGGACGGCGTTTTTTCTGATTTCTGCATCGATGAGAACAATACAGTAAGAAGAGTGCAGGCAACAGAGAACTGCAGAAAAGAGACAGAAAAGGACTAATCCTGAAAAGGT
The DNA here is from genome assembly GCA_007115665.2 of Sequoiadendron giganteum. Lineage (NCBI taxonomy): Eukaryota > Viridiplantae > Streptophyta > Pinopsida > Cupressales > Cupressaceae > Sequoiadendron > Sequoiadendron giganteum. Next base: position 26,860,581 of record CM021106.1, read on the forward strand.
ATAGGACAGTGGAGCATACTAATAATGCCCGCCCATTGGAATTCAACTAGTTGTATATTCTAATGATGTTCATGATACCAAGCAGTCTTACGGACCAAAATTCACATTCTTAACATATTTTCTTTTATTTTGGATGTGGGCTCTTTTATTATGAATCTTGATCAAGAAAGCAATCATTTTGTGAAGCCTTGCCTCCTCAAATACCTCATTTAGACCAGGTCCAGCTCATTTAGACCAGGTCCACTTTCGAGTTGTTTTAATATTGAATGTGATATCCTCGTATGTTGCACATTCTATGATGAAGTGCCATTCAATTTCAACCAACCCTTTGTTGTAGAAAATGCAAGTTATTTCTTCCCTATCTTCCTTGGGGACCGTCCACCTACTCATCTCACACCTAAGATGATGAAAACTGGTCTTAAACTGTGCAACTAAAATTTTAGTTTTTCCCTTAATTGAAGGAGAAAAATACACCCTTTAGAGATAGCTACAAGTGTTTAACAAATGAGTGAGTGAGCATGAATGTGTATAGAGGTCAAAGGTGCATCCTTGCCCTCATTCCCAATACTTTTTTTAGCACTCTTTTAGGTATAGTATTTTAATATCCACTTTGGCTCTATTTGTATATAGGGGAAATGATCCAATAATTGAGCATGTTCCAATAATTGTGATAGCATTTGTTGATTTAATGACCAATATTTTTAATAATATAGCACTAGTTGTTGTGACTTTAAAGTTGTTAGTGTTGATCATGAACACTCATAATTGAATGAAATGTATTCCTTAGATAAAAAAACTAACAAATCATGTGATGCCACATCATTGCACCATTAAAACATGACTTAGTGCACAACTATCGGTCTAACTCTTTTTTTGGGCCTTTTAGATGCCTCAACAAAAAAACATGGTGATGTGGCATCACATTTGATGATGTGGACACCAAATTTTAGTTATAAGTAGGATACGTGTCAAGTAAGTTGTTATAAAAATTGAGATTGATTTGAAGTTGCCACATAAGACTTTAGGGGGCACAAAGTTAGGGTGCTCAACTACTAGGTCCTCACCCCTATGTTATCTAATTTATTTCACCACTTAAAAAAAAAAAAGGTTTAGCACACAAATAAAATTATAAAGATCATTTGGATTAGGCATAAGTTCAAATAAATTGGATCACAACCACATTATACTAGATCAAGGATGCATCTATAGTCTCGATTTGAATATTATGTTCTTATAACACTTTGTAGATGTTTCTAATGTTGTATTTTTTCCCCTCAATATGATTTGATGAATGAAGAAGCCAATAGATTGAATTCTAATGAGGGCATTATCAATACAAAGCATTATCCTTTTACTTTTTAGGATTAGTACTTCTTTACTTCAATTTTATCCAATCCTCTCTTAGGTACTCTTCTTACTGTACATACCAATTTTTTCAATGCAAAAACTAATCACCTTCTCACTGTAGAATAATACCTAACATGAGCCCACCAAGCAGAGCAGTCTTCTATGGTGATGTCACCATGTTAATTACAATGACCTCTCTATCTATATTGACATATAACTCCACATGGCATCTTTTGATTTTATTGTTAATTAAGTCTTAAGGCTTGATTGAGGCACAAAGAAGTTTATAATTTCAACCCTTACCTAAAAAAACCCATAATGTTACACCTACACCATCATTATTCTCCTTGCTTGAGATATTATCAAGAAAACATATGTTGCATGAACCAAATAATAATGTCTATATATAAATGATGTTATAATTCTATCCCATCCTCTTAACTTTTCAAACATTAATCATATCTACTAGATAATCCAATTTCTAACCTAAATTCCCAATATACAACCTTTAATCACAATTTCATATTAATTAAAGTTTACATTGTAAGGTAAGTAACCATAACTATCTTATTTGTACATTTTAGTAAATATTGTTGAAAACAAGGTGAATTAAAGCTAAAATATAAGCTTAAGCAAGTGAATTCAGATCTAAAAATTAGATTAAACCAAATCAGATTTAAACATGTGATTGCAACATACATCACAATATAAAAATCAATAAACAAAATGTGACACCAAATATACATGGAGAAACCCTTTCAGGGAAAAACCCCACACGAGAAAAGAGGGAAATCATATTATTAATCTTTGAACGAGAGTACAAAATAATACACTTCACTACTGATCTTTGATCAACCCAACAACACCACGTTACCTACAAGAACTCAACATGAAACTACCATCTTATGGATCCAATTTATAAAACTTGTGGGAGGTAAACCCATGAATGGTAAACTAAAACAAGAGGTAGAGAACCACTTGCAAAAACCCATGCCCCCTTCTTGGAAAACCAAAAGACATAATAAAATATTAAATGGAAACTAAAAGGCTCAAACATGGGCACTTATACCATAGCCTATCCAACTCCTGATTTTTTGGATGCTCCAATGGCCTTTCTGCTCCTCGATGGAACACCAATGGATACCTTTTCTTCTCCAATATTGGGTGCCCCATCCAAGACCTTTCAACTCCCAATATAGACACCTAGGAAAGATGCATTATACATATTTGATGTGTAACCTCCACTAAAATTAAATCCCCTCTTTAAAATATAATTACAACATGCCAAAGTGTTGCTTCACAGAGGAGTGAAATAATTCCTACATAAATGAACTACCTGGTAAATTAATTAATCAATGGAATTCACTATGAAAATAATTTCTACTTGTCAATGAAAAATAATTTCTAAATCTATAATTTAAAGTTGATCCTAGACTAATAATTAATTTATTAAGTATTTAATATACAAAATTACATAAGGGTGATGGTTTTTGTGTATCTATGTTTGAATTATTGACATGTGACTAAAATTGAGTGCTAAGATCTCTAGAGTAAAATCTAGTACCAGATCTTGGGTCTATGATAATGAATAATGTAAAATTGATTGTAATTAATATTTAATTCACATCTACATACATAATCTATCCAACCATTTTACATATTAAGCACAATTTCCTCTCTACCTATATTAGCATCTAAATTCATGGTCTCTTGTACTTTTATTGTTAATTGAGTTTTAGGTCTTTACTAATGGACAAGTATAGAACTTTAACCCTTGCATGGAAAGACCCATAATTTTACACCTACATTATCACTCGTTTCCTTACTTGAGAGATCATCAAGAAAACATGTGTTGTGGGCACTAAAGACTAAAATATACTTAGAAATATTGCTATGATTTTATCTCAACCTCTTAACTTCTCAAACATTAATCATCTTTTTCATCCAATCTAATTTCCAATCTCAATATACATCTTTTATCACAATGTCATTTCAAATAAAGTTCATATTATAAAGTACACAACCCTAACTATCTTATTTCTATTTTAGTACATGTTCAATTGCAAGTTATACTAGTTTATGTTAATCAAGTTACATTCTCAACTTCTTATCTATTAAGTGTTGCTTTGTAGAGGAATAAAATGCTTCCTACATTAATGGACTAGGGTAGATTAATTTTTCAATGAAACACTATGAAAGTGCCTCTTACTTGTCAATGAAACATAATGTCTCAATATAGAATTCAATATTGAGCCTAGACCAATAATTCATTAATCAATTATTTAATGTAGGAAATGAATAAGGGATATGAGTTTTGTGTATCTATGTTCCAATTGTTGACATGCAGCTAAAATTGATTGCTAAGATCTCCAAGACAAAATATATTACTGGATCTTGTGTCTATGATAATGATTGAAGCAAAAATGATTGTTATGTCTGATTCACAATTGGATTTATGACCCTAATTTGCAATATGCAACCTTAATCAAATATGTGCATCAATTACCCAATGCCAAAAATGATTCATCCCTTCTACAATTTGGAACTTTTTAGCACTCTTCTAGGTATATTATTCTAAATGTTTGGTTTAGGTCTATTTGTATATATGTTATCTGATTCAACCTTTTGTATTTCTCATAATTTTTTAAATGTTAAATATATGTCAAGCACACAAATAAAATTTTAAAAATCATTTGGATATGGCGTAAGGTCACAATTTAGATCACAATCAAACTTATATTAGTGTACCATAAAAAATTGTCACCCTTGACAATTTCATATTAGGTTTAGCTCCCCCTTATGTGCTTGGACCTAATTATGCATTTAATTACCAGTTTTATAAATATCTTCAAAAAATCAAATAATGGGAATGAAAATAAAAATTTAATATTTTTTCGATGTTTAAGGCCTCGAAAAGGATGGGTCTAGACTAGGGCACCCCATGCCCTTGTCCAACCATTTTTGGCTCCAATTTGAATATGTCAGTTTTAGTATTTTATTATTTGAATTTGTAATTTCATTTTTCATCTATCAGTATTTGATTTTCAGGAAATCAAAAGAATTACATATAAATACAAGTTAATTTCACCATTTTAATTCTAGCATGATTAAGGAAGCAATTGAGACTATTGTTGAGCAATCAAGAGTAGAATTTTCAAAATTATTGTAGCATTTATTTTAGTAAAGCATTATGTCAATCATTCATCATGTTTTTATGTAAGTCTTTTTATGTTGCACTCATTTGTTTTGCGAGTACTAACACTTGCATGAATTCAAATACAATACCAAATTCTCCTTGAAGGTGATGAGTACATGAGTTCAGTCCATCAAGGAATGCATATCTAAGTGATGAGTTATAGTTCAATTTGTCAATTTATCACTTGTTCACTATTTACCCTCTGTTGAACCGAGGGTAAGTTCTCTTTATACATCATCATAGTCATTGTGGAGATGGAAATACCAAAATGGGGTTTGACTTAGGAAATCCCCTATACAACATAACCCTTCCCCCTCTTTGATGTGTGCAGATTTTCAAATCTGAGATAAATTGGACGAAGATTGAGGACTAATTTCTAATACATGCATTCAAGCCCTACAAGTTGTTAAGACAAGGAAGTGAATTTCAATAAAAACAGACAAAGTTCCAACAGTGATCCTGGGATAGAAGGACTTGCAGGTAAATGCAAGAAGATGAGTCCATGAAATGTGGAAGTTTCTACCTTTGGCGAAAATCCGCAATTGGCTTCAATAAAACGGGATCTCGTTTTTTAATAAACGGGATCCCGTTTAGGTTCGAGGTCTCGAGCCTAAAATCTAAATGGGATCCCATTTTTTTAAAAATGGGATCTCGTTTAGTAATGGGGTCCCGAGCCGACCGTCAGGAAATGAGATCCCACTTTTTACAAAACGAGGTCCCATTTTGTAGTGGTATTTATTTTTAAAAATAAATGAAACACAATCATTTTCACTACGCACAAGATCTTGATTGAGGAAAAGAAAAAACCTCCAGTTATGTCTCAACCTCATTTTTTTACATTTTTCTATTTTGTTTGAAATTTTTAATATAAAGCTTGATTTAGTATGTATTTTTTCATTTTTTATGGAATTTTTGGCATTTGTATTTACCTATAATCGAAGAAATGTTGATTTGTAGAAATCAAAAGAAAACATGAAATGAAACCCTCAGATATTGAAACGAAACGAAAGAATCAACCTTAAATCATAACCAAAGAAAAACATTTAAGTATTAAAACCCTAATTTGTTCAATCAGACAAAAAAAATTGCATTTGGAAACCCTAAATTGAAATGAAACAAAAAAAATTTCATTTGAAAACCACTGTTTTTTTTTTAAACCTCTTTAATTGAATCAAACAAAACAAATTGCATTTGTTCAAACCCTAAATTTAAATCAAACAAAAAAATTGCATTGAAAACCCTAATTGCTTCTTGAAACCCTAAATTGAATTCAAGCAAAAACAATTGCATTTGAAAACCCTAAATTTAAATTGAAAACAATTTTTTTTTGTAGATTTGAAAACCCTGATTTCATGCTTGAATATTTGAAAATGGAAAAAAATCATTTGCATTGGCTTATGTTTTAAATTTCATTTGCATTGTATGGAGACAAGTATGTAGGCATGCCAATGGATGAAATTATTCCATAGATTTAGGTTGATAAATAGTAAATTAGGGTCCTTGATATTGACAATCAAATATGAGCTGATAAATATTATACATTTAAATGTGTATTCAATAAGTTAGAGACATGTTGAGACACAATCAATTAAACATTATGAACATATATATAATTAGATTAGAAAACAATATGTTAAACCTTACTTGTGGGACTAGTGGATCGTTAGAATTTTCTATTATGGATTGTGCTCAATTAGTTTATGTATTTATTACCACATGATAGATTAATAGATCTAAATGCATGCATAATTTATGATGTTTCATTATGTTCTATTGAGATGTTAAATTATTATTTTTACCTTACAATGAAAAATATTTAACATGTGCTTTGGTGTTTTGTATTGTTTTCTAATGGCCAATTAAATAATAATTGTATGCAGTACCTTAATTGAGTTAATAATATGGGCCTTATGCATATATTATGATTCATACTATCTTACATGATACTATGCCATAATATGTTACAATTTAAACCATGATTGTTAAAAAATGAGTAGATAGTTAAATTTCTTCGTGCTAGAAGAGTAGAGACTTCAACATAATTTTATGATCACTCATATACTTATATGGTAGTGATATATATTCTATTTTTATCCCAAGAATAATGTGGCTAGTTTAGGATCTATGAATCATTTTTCCCTATGCTTGAATGCTTAACAATCCTCAAATTTACTATGGATGATTGCCTTTCAATCTAGATAGAAAATCAATCCAACTATGGTCATAGGTTATATTTCCACTCCTTTTATTCATAGACTTTGAAGATGATTAGGGAAGGAATAGAAATTACCAATACTAATCAAGGGTTCAATAACCAAATTTTAAGATCTAGCTCCAACAACTTGTCAAGACACATTTTGATTTTCTCTAAATATACAATTTCTATAAATTCAAGGGTAGACCATTTATAGACTATCCTAAATTGTCAAAAGTGGGCTAATTTATATGTGTTCTTAATTCCTTGATCATATAAGTAATCTAAGGAAATAGTCAGTCTATTCATAAATTCAAAAATATTCATAAACTAATGTTCTTGCATATATGATGAATCAAAAATATTAACCTCAGGTTACTTGCCATCCTATTACCCTAAACCCTAAACCAATGTCTTTAGGGGTCCTAATATGACATTTGGTGAAGTTTCCCAAGGCAACCAAATTTAAAACAATAATATACATTCAATATTTAGTGATTAAACTATAGCCTAGAGCCTTCAACCTTTTCAGGTTCTATCACTTGTCCATCATTTGGAAGGAAATCATTTTGGAATCCTTTTATGTTTCAAAATGTAAGTAACATTGTAGTTATATCATGAGTAGCTCAACCAATACATTTTTTATAGAACATTGCAAGGTCTTGTCAAGACCCTTTAAAATATTAAATTTTAGTAAACACATAGAGTTGAGAAAGATAGTGCTTCATTATTTACGATTTATTTGTAGTACCTTACTTCATAGATCCCCTTAAGCCATCAAATTTTTTGTCCTAGGACCTTACTTCATAGATCCCGTTAAGCCATCCTATTACTCTAAACTCTAAACCCTAAACCCTAAACCCTAAATCCACCATTTTGTCCCAGGAACTTACTTAATAGATACCCTTAAGCCATCCTATTACACTAAACCCTAAACCTTAAAGCATTAATTTTTTCCTAGGACCTTAATGAAATTTGGTTGCCTTGGGAAACTTCACCAAATTTTATTCACTTAAGCCATTTCATTTTGTCCTAGGACCTTACTACATAGACCCCCTGTTAGAACCTAAATTTTTTGCTTAAAAGCTATATGATTTTCCCATTTTGAACCTAATATTTCACTATCTTTTCATCAAAAAATCATTCACTACCTTTCATAAAACTAAAAAATCCCATTATTATTACCATATTGTACAGCCTATACTGTTTATCGCTTTATCGTGGCCTTTTTCAAAGTGGCTCACAATATAGCGATGAAGGTTAAGCACAGTCATGATGACTGTTACCGCTATACTGCACACAGTCTTCAAACCAACCGTGGTGGCACGGTGACAGTCAATGGTTGAGCGATGAACAAACACTAGTGGTGAGATAACTAACAAAGTAAAGCAGAAGATATACAGCAGTACCGTGCGCAGTTAAACCACAGACTGCGGTAAGGCAGTGGACAGGGGCAAGCAGTTAAGTGATGCTGGCGGTTAATGAAGCGATTACCGCGATACCGCATGAGGTTAGATTGTAGACCTCAGTAACGTGGTAGATGGTGATGGAAGCAGCTAACAGTCATACTGTGGTACCATGGGAAGGCAGCGAGGAGGTCGCGGTAACGCAGTGGAAGCAGTGAAAGTAACACCAATTGTTACCGCAGTACCGCTGGCGGATAGAACGATGACTGTGGTAAAGCGGTAGATAGCCAGAGGCGACAGAAAATGTCAGTCACCGCTGTACCGCGGCCAATCAACAGGTTGACCGCAGTAGAGAGGTAAATACAATAAAAGCCACAGGGAAGCGAAATGTAAAGACCGGTCAAGGTATAAAGGGAAAATTAAAGGCTCGTCTATAGTTTAAAATATTTAATTTGCCGATAAGGCAATCCAATTAGAAGTTTTAGTTTCTGTTAATGGAATGTAAACGGCCATAACAAAAATTCAAATGGTTTTACCAGAAATTGAAGGGTCACGACCCCTGAGATGTAATGTATAAATATTTCAAAAAATCAGAGAAAAGGGAGTAGATAGGGTAGTAGTTAGTTTTTTCGAGAAAATGGACTGGGAATGCAAATAATGTACAGAGCCTTTCCTGAAACAAAATCAATGGAGATAAATGTTTTTAATTGGTGATTTTCTTTTTGGTGTTCAGTTGTTGTGATATATAAAATTCATATTGTTTATTTTTGGTTGTCTCCAACTTGAGGTCTTTTAATCATTTAAATAAGCATATCAAGTATATCTTCGATTTATCAGAATGCACTCTCATTTTTGTGTGATTTAATTAACTGGTGTTTGCAAGTCAGAATTAAAATCTTTTAATAAGTCACAGTGATTTAAGGATTTCTTTTGGATTGTTGAAGTAGAACCTGATAGAGAAACATTCCAGCACTATTTGTGCAAAGCATAAATAAATGAAGTTGTATGCTAGTCATTAGAATTTCATTTTCAAAGTGCCTAACAACTAGAGTTAAGCCAGAGAAGGCAACACACATAATTCATGATTTTTGACTCCATTGCCCATGTGGACAAAAGGCACTGATCTGCCTCAACCCAAAGATAAAATTTCATATCAAACAACTTATTCAAATCCTTTCTTTTGTGCAGTAGGAGTAGGAGTAGTTGTAGTGATTTTCATCTATTCACTTCCATTTGCCAATGTGGATAGATTGCTCAATCAGGAAACACATTTCAAATCTGCATCATTCACATGGGTTCACCCACCTTGGTCTAGCAAAACCTAAAGAGAAGAAGGTTCAATTGAATCAATTGGCCTTGTACGTTGGCCAAAACTGTTGTGAGAGCTTGACAACCTCTCGTTGTTCAAACCTATGTTTTTGAGACCCAACAGTTTGGCGACTCTGCTGGGGAATTACTCAGGAAAGTTTTTTCAGCCTATCCATTTATTGAGTCAACAAAGTTTCACATTTTATTTGGGGATTCTGCTGGGGCAAACCAAAACAATATCAATTTTTTTATTTTTATTTTCCTACTTTTGGAAAAGTAGGTGGCGACTCTGTTTCATTTGATAAATAATGCATGGATGTTGTGAAGTAGTAATATTTTGTCAAAACAACAGAAGAAGAAAGGAGACAACAGTCAATAAGAGAGTTGAAGGAATTGAGACAACAAAGGCTACAGTTTGAACAACAGATGCTACAAGTGGACCAACAATTGTGGCAATTGGGAGTCAAACGTGCTCCAAGTACATCACCAAATAGGTCGTCATGCAGTGAGAATGAAGACACAAATGCCATGAGATATTGGACACCACAAATACCACATGATGCAACTGAGAACTTTGGTAATAAAGGTAATATGCTCTATTCACAACATAACATTTATGCATCTCAGTTACCACATCAAATGAATGTTTATTTTGTCCCTCCTGGACAAAGATTTGTAAGATATCAATATCAGCAATATAATCCATATCATGAGCATTGTACATATTAGTACCAAACACCATATCAAAGTGTGCAACATAATGCCATCTCTCATGGATGTATAAATCAAAATCTACAACGAGGTACATGTCAGAATCAAACTTCTGCAAAGAAGAATGGTGAGTATTTTCAAATTCAAGAAAGAAACAAAAGTCTTTTTGGATTCTTTCCTAAATATAAGAAGATATAAGGGAGAATTTGGGTATTCTTTATTCAGAAGAATGATGGATATTTGTAGACAAATACCTATTAGTTTCCCACCTAGTAGGTCTGAAATCATTGAGCAGTTCATGAAAGAATATGAGCCCAATTCAACCTATTGGCCTAAATTGTGGGTACCAGTTGCCTATAATCAATTAGATGAATGGATTAGCATTGTAGATAAGAAAAGGTGTGAGGACACTATCAGAGATGAAGACAATAGTGAGATCGCTGATAAGTATCAGGATGATTTTGTTGAGGACCAATCTTCCACTTTGGGAGATGATTACAGCATTGATGATCTTGTCAGTGACACACCATCTGGAGAGTACATCAACAATGTTTCAGAAGCTACAAATGAAGAAGGTACCATGCCATCCAATAGTGAAGGTATGGAGAGTCTCTCTTGCATAATAGATTGTGATTCAAATTGTGAAGAAGAACTTGTGAATCTACAACAGGATGACTGTTGCAGTCCTTATGAAGATCAAGAAGAGGTTGGAGACATGGTAGAAGATATGGAAGCAGAGACCTGTTCATTCAGTAGTGAGCAAGTTTTAGATTTGTTGACTCTTGAATACCAGAAGTATGCACATAAAGATGATTCCAGAGTTTTGGCTCCAACTTATATCTTCTTTGACAGTGAAGATACTATGTGTGACAATTCATATGACTCCATGAGCATCTCTCAGACTGGTGAAGAAATCATTGAAGCTAATCATGAATCCTTGTCTGTCCAGGAAGAGGTATGTGACTTGAATAATTTTTTCCTGCAAAACAAAGATAATGGTTTGCATGTTATTGATGATGAGTGTCTAGCATTTGTTGATTCAAGTATGTATGAGGATGACTATATGGATCAAATGTATGTGTCAATTCCAACTGGTGATAGAAGAGAAATGGAAAATATTTCTGATTCAGTTGTCTCAGAAGATATTGATGAGATTGAATTTGTAGATTCCCATGTGAAGCATTTAAATTTTCAGGTCCCAGTACAACTGCTTGATCATTCAACAACATATGACAATGAGCATGCCTATGAATGTTTTGTTGAATGTGGATACACTTTGTATGATGAGGGTGATAAATATTTTTCATATGATAATAAGAATGATGAAATGCAAAGTGATGAAATGAATATGGATCAAGTTGAATGTAGTGATTTCCTGAAGGATTTCAATGGTAGTGCATGTTGTAGGGTAGATGGAATGGAAAGTTTCAAAAGAAACCCGATGAGCTCACACCAGAATAAGGTCTATGACAGAGGAAAGTGCAGGTTTTTCTTTTGGGTGGCCTGGGGCCATCCTTTATGGTTTAAATTTTTGAACCATAGCAGACATAGAGGATTAGGGATTGCCAGTGCATGGACAATTCCTAACAAACCTCTTTAATCATTCTCTTCCATGCACAATAGTTTTAGGAATCTTTGGAGGGTCTGGGTTTGCCAGTACATGGACATTCTCAGGAGTTCCTTTTCTAAAAGCATTGCTTTACTTTCCATGTACAATAGTGTAGGGTTTTCCATTCTCCATTTGCTCCATCTTTCATATCCTTCATTTTTTCTTTCCCTTCATCTTCCATGGCCTTCATTTTTCATGGCTTAGCTTGGTCTGCTCTCCCAAAGATATTCTGGATTCTTGTAGTGATTGCACAATCACTCATCCCCAACATGACCCACTATTAGAACCTAAATTTTCCCTTAAAACCTACATGATTTTCCCATTTTGAACCTAATATTTCACTATCTTTTCATCAAAAAATCATTCACTACCTTTCATAAAACTAAAAAAGCCCATTATCGTTGCCATATTTTATAGCCTATATCGTTTACCGCTTTATCGCAACCTTTTTCAAAGTGGCTCATGGTATATTGGTGAAGGTTAAGCGCAGTCATGATGACTGTTACCGCTATACCGCACATAGTCTTCAAACCAACTGCGGTGGCATGGTGACAGTCAGTGGTTGAGCGATGAACGAAGACTAGCGGTGAGATAACCGACAAAGCAAAGCAGAAGATATACCGTAGTACTGCGCGTGATTAAACCACAGATTGTGGTAAGGCGGTGGACAGGGGCAAGCAGTTAAGTGATGTTGGCGGTTAATGAAGTGGCTACCGTGATACCACACGAGGTTAGATTGCAGACCATGGTAATGCGGTAGATGGTGATGGAAGCAGCTAATAGTCATACCGCGGTACTGTGGGAAGGCAGCGAGGAGGCCGCGGTAATGTGGTGGAAGCAGTGAAAGTAACAACAATTGTTACTGCAGTACTGCTAGCGGATAAAACAATGATTGCGGTAAAGCGGTAGATAGCCAGAGGCAACAGGAAATGTCAGTCATCGATGTACCACGGTCGGTCAATAGGTTGACTGTGGTAGAGCAATAAATACAATAAAAGCAATAGGGAAGCGAAATGTAAAGACTGGTCAAGGTATAAAGGGAAATTTAAAGGCTCGTCTATAGTTTAAAACATTTAATTTTCAGATAAGGCAATCCAATTAAATGTTTTAGTTCCTGTTACTGGAATGTAAACGGCCATAACAAAAATTCAAACAGTTTTACCAGAAATTGAAGGGTCACAACCCCTAAGATATAATGTATAAATATTTCAGAAAATCAAAGAAAAGGGAGTAGATAGGGTAATAGTTAGTTTTTTCAAGAAAATGGACTAGGAATGCAAATAATGTACAGAGCCTTTCCTAAAACAGAATCAATGGAGATAAATGTTTTTAATTGGTGATTTTCTTTCTGGTGTTCAGTTGTTGTGATATATAAAATTCATATTCTTTATTTTTGGTTGTCTCCAACTTGAGGTATTTTAATCATTTAATCAACATATCAAGTATATCTCTGATTTATCAGAATGCACTCTCATTTTGTGTGATTTAATTAACTGGTGTCTGCAAGTCAGAATTAAAATCTTTTAATAAGTCACAGTGATTTAAGCATTTCTTTTGGATTGTTGAAGTAGAACCTGATAGAGAAACATTCTAGCACTATTTGAGCAAAGCATAAATAAATGAAGTTGTATGCCAGTCATTAGAATTTCATTTTCAAAGTGCCTAACAACTAGAGTTAAGCTAGAGAAGGAAACACACAGAATTCATGATTTTTGACTCCATTGCCCATGTGGACATAAGGCACTGATCTGCCTCAACCCAGAGATAAAATTTCATATCAAACAACTTATTCAAATCCTTTCTTTTGTGCAGTAGGAGTAGGAGTAGCTGTAGTGATTTTCATCTATTCACTTCCATTTGCCAATGTGGATGGATTGCTCAATCAGGAAACACATTTCAAATCTGCATCATTCACATGGGTTCACCCACCTTGGTCTAGCAGAACCTAAAGAGAAGAAGGTTCAATTGCATCAATTGGCCTTGTACATTGGCCAAAAGCATTGTGAGAGCTTGGCAACCTCTCGTGGTTCAAACCTGCGTTTTTGAGACCCAACACCCCCTTAAGCCATCCTCTTACCCTAAACCCTAAATCCATCATTTTGTCTTAGGACCTTAATTCATATATCCCCTTAAGCCATCCTATTACCCTAAACCCTAAACCCTAAACTCTAAACCGTAAACCCTAAATCATTCATTTTGTCCTAGGACCTTAATGAAATTTGGTTTCCTTAGGGAACTTCACCAAATTTTATTCCCTTAAGCCATGCCATTTTGTCCTAGGACCTTACTACATGGATCCCCTTAATCCATCCTATTACCCTAAACCCTAAATCCATCATTTTATCCTAGGACCTTAATTCATAGATCCCCTTAAGCCATCCTATTACCCTAAACCCTAAACCCTAAAGCATTCATTTTGTCCTAGGACCTTAATGAAATTTGGTTGCCTTAGGCAAATTCACCAAATTTTATTCACTTAAGCCATGTCATTTTGTCCTAGGACCTTACTACATAGATCCCCTTAAGCCATCCTATTACCCTAAATCCATCATTTTGTCCTAGGACCTTAATACATAGATCCCCTTAAGCCATCCTATTAATAGTTAATTGTTTTTTCATTCAAGTAACATGCCTTAGACATAAATGAGGCTTACACATTTTATCATTTGTATTTAATCATTCCATTTATATTGAATGGTTTAAGGGTATTTTCTAAACATGTGTCTTACATTTTGAAATTACATATATAATGTAGGTTCACTTATATTTTAGAGATCATGGATAAATTCAATAATGACAATATTTGTAATCCACCTCCACACCCTCCATCTCCGCCACCTTCACCTCCACCTCCACCCTCTCCACCTCATAATCCCCCACCTCCACCACCTAAATTTGATGGTGCTCGCTTGCAAGCATAGATCAATGCCAATGAGATCCATTTAGATCAAATCAACACTATTTAGAATGAAGAATGTATTGCATCACCTTTGAGGTGTTTTGCATCTATGATGCAAAATGTTGTTGATGTTGTTAGGTCCATGGATGTGGTTTTATATGAGAATTGACGACGGCTTGAGGAGAGGAGAAAGTCCAAATTTGAAAAGGAAAACACAAAGAAATGAAGAGATGAAGTAGAGAGCCACAACACTTTATGAATTAAGCCAATGATCTTATATTTATGAATTTGGTTGGATGGATATTTTTAGCGACGAATTTATGAATTTGGTCCTATGGTTATTTTTAGTGATGAGTTTATGATTTTGGTTGGATGGATCTATTTTTAGTGATGAATTTATGAATTTGGTTGGATGGATATTTTTAGTACATTTGAATTTATGAATTTGGTCCTATGGTTATTTTTAGTGATGAATTTATGAATTTGGTTGGATGGATCTATTTTTAGTCATGAATTTATGGATTTGGTTGGATGGATATTTTTAGTGATGAATTTATGAATTTGGTTGGATGGGTGGTTTTTAGTGTTGAATTGATGAATATATTAGTATAATGATGAATTTATAATAGTATAATTTATGACTACTATCATAGTTTCTCCTATTGGAAAAATGTAATTTACATGCCTTAGACATAAATGAGATTTTTGTGAATGTTTTAAGTTTATTTTTTAGTATGTACATGTATTAAAATTACATAGTTCTAGATCTTAATTTTGAAATTTGTATGTACACATGGTAAAGTTGAATGATGTATGCATGAATTATGCATCCTATTTTTTATTTTAAATGTGTGTATCTTAAATTTTGAAATTTGTATGTACATGCTCAAGTTGAATCAATGTATGTATGTGTATGTATATATATGCACATCCTATTTAAACAAATTTGCATGTACATTTAAAATTTAACTATTTCTTATTATTTTGTAAGTTTGTATGTTAATTTTGTATAACTTAATATAGGTGAACACTTATATATATATCATCATGGATCAATTTGATATTGATGATATCATTAATCCACCTCCTCAGAAACCTCCACCTCCACCTCATATCCCAACTTCGCCACCGGTTGGATTCGATGAGGCTCGCTTGTGAGCACAAATTAATGAAAATGTTGCATCCATTCAAAATCAAATTAATGCCATACAAAATAAAGCATTGATTCCACCACATATGAGACGATTTGCATCTATGATGCACAACGTTGTTGATGCCATTAGGTCCATTGATTATGACTTAGATAGGCATCAACGAGATAGGGAGGAGATGAGACAATTTTATGCAGATGGTTTCTTATATAAACAAATTTTAGACCTAAAAATAACAAAATCCCATCTACCACCTTATTTTATCAACCCTAATACTCACCAACCCATTCCTTCTATCAAATCTAAAATATCCATGAGGTGGTGTATACATCCACATATGAGTGCACATTTTTGGGATCGATGGTGGATGGTATTTGACAATCCACCACATGCTAATCTGGAGGTACCATTATATTTTTTGAGGAAACTATATGTAGAGTTTGTTTTGGGGCAAAAGCCCAATTATTTTGATTTTAAATCATTTTAGGGTGTTGGTGGTGGCATGCCACAATAGATGTTAGGAGCAAGGGTTGATACCCAATGCCTCATGCATGTGCAACCCCTTGTTGCTCCTCTTGGTCCTGTGCATCAATGTGTGGTGATATTTGCACTAGGATCTTTAAGTACGCTTGTAGGAAAACTTGATGAGCATGCTATTGCGATGGTGGCTCGACAACCTAGAGACCACAACAATGGAGGAGTGTTCTATGGAGTTGGTCCTAGTACTACTCCATGAGTGTTGACACCCCATGTATGTACTAGTTGCCATTAGTTATGCTATGGACATGATTAGGTCACACCCAGTTCGAGTGGACATGGAGATTCTAGTGGATCATCTGGTCGCATTAGTTCATTCATAGAATTTCTTACTACAAAGCATCACCCTACAGACACTGCAACACATGTATAAATATGCATCTACATGAATTAAATAAGAATTTTAATGAACATATATATATATAAATTGCAACATGTTTCAACAATGAAACTGTTTGGTGTAGATGACACTGACCATAGGGGAATCATCGGCTCCTCGAGTACATATGTCGAAACCACTGCTAGTTGGAAACCCTTATGGGGTATTTTGATTTTAATTTTTTAAATTATATATGAAATAAGTTTTTAACTAAGTGACTTTTTAATTTGTAATTCAATCATGAACATATGTTTTAAATATTTAAGTTGGTTCAAGGGACTCAATTGAATTCCACATTGATTCCACCAGAGGGCTTGTCTAGCGCTCATCCATTATCGAGTGACTCACATAAGGTGTAGGCACATTTATATTGTAAATTATTTAACTTGTTACTGTACTTACAATTATAAATTTTGAATTCACTATATATCAAATGTGCATGTACACTTGTAAATATTATAAGCGTTAAATGTCTATATGTATGTTTAAGTTGACACAACAATGAAAATGGGGATCAGAAAAACATTAGATGTGGTGTCTACTCGTGATGCATATGAATTTCAGTTTGTTTAAAAAAATTTCTACACAGAGTGTGCAAACTTAAATATATATATTTTAACCTAATTCAAGTATACGTGCTTTAAATTTGACCTTGTAGGACTTTGTTAGTGCCACTTTCTAACCTCATGAGGTCACAACACCTCAAGGAGGACATGCAAAGTAGCCAAATATCATGGTAATTTATTTATTTTATTATATTTAAAGTCAATTACAAATTATACATTGTGAATAACTTAAATTAAATTTAAAATTGAATATATATATGAGCTCATACATATTAAATTCTTTTTCTTTTATAGTGTGAGACTAGCTGAGCATGTACAAACAGGTGCTGGAATAAAGGGTGCACAACCTCTTACAATACAATTTAAATATGATTAATTATTGAATTAAATCATTTTTAATTGTAGACTTACATCTAATTTCAACTTTCTTTCTCTTGTATATGTAGTTTGATTTAGAGCATTTAAAGGTTGGTTTAGGTGCACCAGAGCATGTAGAGGCAGATATCATGGTAATTTAATTTTATGATGTATTATAAATTAAATTGTCATTAAATCAATTTTAATCATCTTATATCTGATTTCATCTTTATTTCTCTTGTACATAGTTGTTTAGGTCATCCGTGTAGTCCGCATGGTGTGAAGAGGTATCTTGATTATAGAGATAATAAGAGTTAGATGATTTCATGGGTTGTATTTGATTATTTCATGGACTACATATTTGGTTTCTCATGGACTTAAAATATTGTAAATAATGGACTTTTTTATTGTTTAATTTTAATTTTCACATGTGCATTTATGCATTTTATGTGAAATTTTAATTTGTAATTGATAGGACATATTTGTACTTTCCAAAAGATTCATAGTCAAGACATTAATAGGGCATTAATGTGAAATTAAAGTTGAAATTAATATGACATTTCAATATTTGTACTTTACAAATTTAGTGTTCCAATCATGATACACATGATAATTAGTGATAATTAGTCAATGATAATATTTAATTCATGTCTTAAGCGGTCCTAATAAGATGTCTTAAGAGGTCCTAATACATAGGTTATCTAATAAAATAATAAAAAAAATCATAATCTACAAACAAAAGCAATCTGTTTATATACCACAAAGGGTGAAATTTTAAGAAATAAACAATACCATACAAATTTAGAACATAAAAGCATTAATAAATTCTATAAACTAAACATAAATACCAATCAAAATGCAATGAGTTTTTCCAAAAAAACTATTCTATAAGGATACACCATATTTCCTAGTTATTTTACAACATAAAATTAAAAAACAATCATATAACTTAATTATCCAAAAATAGGCTAAAGTTTTGAAATTAAATCATGTACTCCCATATTTACAAATCATGAAAAGTGCTAGAGAAAACATAAGAAAAGAAAAGTCCTCTTGACTTCATGTTCCACAAAAAACACTAATTTATAAGCTGACAAAACAAATAATAGCATCCAACAAAATTACTACAACCTTCTTACTCTGCATTCACCCTTTCTTCTGGTATGGTTTGTTGGAATGGGAGTCACATCCTCTATCAAAAGA
Organism: Sequoiadendron giganteum; assembly: GCA_007115665.2. NCBI lineage: Eukaryota > Viridiplantae > Streptophyta > Pinopsida > Cupressales > Cupressaceae > Sequoiadendron > Sequoiadendron giganteum. Next base: position 26,879,444 of record CM021106.1, read on the forward strand.
GAAAACTAAGTTAATCTACAATTCTCCATGTAATTGGCATCATCCTAAACCAAATGATTTCAAAATAAAAATCGAATAATAACAAACATCTTCACCTATGGACGTCTTAAGGGGATGGAATTATTCAAAGTACATGTCTCATATTTAATTGCAATTGATATAATTAACTTAGAATTTAGGATGACTCATCATAACAATCAAATTCTATACAATTTAAATAGTGTTAATGTTTATTTAATTCATTTCTTAATAGAATGTCTCAAGGGGTCCTAATAGGATGTCTTAAGGGGTCCTAATATGGCATCTTAAGGGGATCAAAGAAGAGTATAATTAAGTATAAATATTAAGTGATATAAACAAGTATTAGAATTTATGGTGAATCATCATAACAAATGATATAATTAAGTATAATATTTAGGATATGTCCTAATAGGACATCTTAAGGGGATGAAATAATTCAAAGTACATGTCTCATATTTAATCACAATTGATATAATTAATTAACTCATAATTTAGGATGACTCGTCATAACAATCACATTCTATACAATTTAAATAGTGTCAATGTTTATTTAATTCATGTCATAATAGGATGTCTTAAGGGGTCCTAATAGGATGTCTTAAGGGGTACTAATATGATGTCTTAAGGGGATCAAGGAAGTATGTAATTGTGTAAGTATGTATGTACATATATGTCAACTAAAAACAATGTTTATAAAATTTGGCTATGCCATCTCAAGAAAATCCAAAACTTGTGTTCAGAATGTAGTAGGTCTTCACGCCACTTGATATCAAAATGGTACAAGCAATATCAATGAAATCCCCAAAACATATTTTAATTTATATAAAACTATCTATATGTACACAACTAAAGTACCTGTATTTAAAAGTATTCCACACATGCGTGTAGGTTGAATCTGCATCCTCTCCTTTTTGTTTCAAATTATGAGAGAAATATGATTATGGCTTAAGGATACAAAAAAGGATAATAAATCAATTTTAACTATTAATGTACAAGCAATATCAATATATAATCAAAAAATGTATTTAAATATAATTTAACTAATAATTACCTATTTTTACCAAGTATTCCATGTTGTCTAGGTTGAATCTTCATGGACTCTCCTTTTTGTCTTAAAGTATGTGATGAATTTGTGATGATGGCTTAAGGATATAAAAGGAAAATTTAAATCAATTTCAACTAATAACACACAAGCAATATCAAAATATGTATTTAATCTATTTAAAAGGACAATATCAAACTAAAACTATATTTACCTATATTTACTTATTCCATTGTACCATCTGCATCCTCTCTTTTTTGTAATGCATCTGTAGACACTGAAAAATGTCCTAAATGATATCATGCACTCAAATCAGGTATACTAACATCATTTCCTCCTAAAAACCATCGTCTTTTCGCTTAATTAATTAAATTGCCTAGCTAATTAATTAATTGCATCATCTTCATCTATTAACCTAATCGATTTAATCAAGTTAATTCACCCCCTTTCATGCTAACATTTTGTCTCATTGAATTAAATAAATCAAACTATTTAATTTAAATCCCTAAATTTCTTATTTAATTAAATAACCCTAAGTTATTTAATTAAATGTCATTCCACCTTTCCCCCATTCATTAAATCACTTTATTTAATGAATATCATTTAATTCTTCTAAAATCCCCTAATTGCATAATTAACATTGTTTAATTATCAATTATCTTAATTAATCCAATCCCCCCACTTGCAAGGGAATATTCCCTTAGAATATTCCTCCTTTGCACATTCCTCCAAAAGGAATATTCCTTCCCTCTTTTGCACAATTAAACTTTGATTTAATTTGCTAAATTATCATTTTCCCTCACCCATGAGAATATTCCAAAGAATATTCTGTCTCCTCATTTGAAAAAGGGAATATTCATACTTAGCTTCATATGCAAGTTATCTCAAAACTTCTTGTGCAAGTTAACTTGTGACCCCTTGCACAGGTCAAAAGTGTGTTTGTTTGAAGGAATATTAATCCTTTATTAAAATCTCATCTTGCATTCTCACCCATTGATGAGAATCCATGATCCATGCCTCCAACTTCTTCCATCCTTGACGATTGATTAGCTTTTTCAATCTCAACCCTCCATTTCTCATTTGCTCTCCTATAAATAGGTCACTATTTGGAGATAAATAGATCCATCTTTTAACATTAGAGTTATGATGTTAAAATAACTCACACCCACACTCATATTTAGCACACATTTATTATCTTTTAGTTTATTTTAATTGCATTAATTAGCTTTAAGCTTCCATGATCACATAATATATCTATTTAGCTTGTTTATTAATTATGGTTTTGAATATTTTTAGTTTAGAATCCATTTAGATTAGCTTAGTAATTTCATATCTACATCTTTTAGCATAAAATCATGTTAAATTAGCTTGCATCATGCTCATTTAGATTAAAATAATGTTTTCATACACATCTCACAATCATTCTAGAAGTTTTCTTCAATTAAACTAACTGGAACAAGCTCATTTATCCACATGATTGGGAAAGGGTCGCCATTCCACTTCAACACAAGACCACTCTCACAATAGGATAAGTTTTGAATGGATTAGAGTATACATTTAATGCTTTCATAGTTTATAATGTTTAGTTTTGATAAATGTTTGGTTTAATTTACACTTGATTGATCTTGTTGAGATTGACGTTAGTGGTTTCGTTATGCTTTGATTCTTCATGGATCAAGTGTAATCGTCTCATGCTAATCCATCGGTCACAACATCTATGATTGTCTCATTCTCTTCCATAGAAATTGTACATAGCTCTTTATTTGTAGGTCTTCCATGATATCGATCTAGTTTTATATTTGTTGCCACCACCAAATGTGAGTAGTGCATAATCTTCTTATGTGTTTCATAATATTTGAATGCAGGCAGACCATTCTTCCTTATCATGTATTTTCATAGCCAAATGCCAACAACCACCACCGATCCTATTGGATAACATGATAGCCATCATCAAAGTTCTCAAAATTTTCTTAAGGGGATCAAAGAAGTCCTCAAAATTTGCTTAAGGGGATCAAAAAATTCTTATCAAAATTTTCTTAATGGGATGTCTTAAGGGGATCACCATACCTATTGGATAATTATAGCCATCATCATCTTCTCAAGGTGCTATTAACTTATGTTTAGTCTCCACACAACGAGCCAACCAATATTTCATTTCCTCTTCATTCCCCTCAGGTGCAACAACATACACATGTCTTGCAAACAAAATTTGATTTAATAACGTGCACATGTCCATATAATTTTACCAATCTACTTACATCCATTCATATGTATATAAATAAATAATTTAGTATTACAAAATAGTAATAAAGTGAAATAAATTAAATTAAATTACCTTCTTGTACAAGGTCTGAAACACTGTCATAGTCTTCTAATGCAAACACTTAATCATTGTCTTCAATTGTTGTTTCATAATGATCGTGTGCTTGTGCAGGTTTCAATGATCTTTGCTTCAACTCTTCAACCCATTATGTATTTTCACATTCTTCCCAATCTCTTGAATACAAAAATGAAAAAAACATGCAAGCTCCCTTGTTCAGATAGTCCATGTGCTTGCATTCGAACTCTTAAATGAATTCCATTTATTTGATCCACTGATTGTCTCACAATCAAGTATAGGTAGAATGTTATCTTCTTCAACCAACCAAAAGAATCAGTGAATGTAGAGTACTTGCTCTAACTAGGTGTAGATAATCTTGTATTGCACCAATCCACAATCCCACATGCATCTTTAAATTTTACTGCATCCTCAAATTTCAATTGTTCTCTAGAAAGAATCATTTTAACACACACACCAGCTCCATCATGTTCTCCTTTACCATGCCCAGCTTCAAAAGAACTCCCATATGTTGGACATTAAGTTCCTACCAATAAAAAATTCGAGTATTCTTGAATTGTCTTGTATAATTATCTAGCCATATGAGGTGTTCTATCATTTGGATTCCTCTTTCTCTTAATTTTGTATAAAATATATTGAAACAATATTGAAAAAAATCTAACGAGTGTAACCGGTTGTCACTCAAATAAAAATGATACTCCCTCAAAAAATGTCTATCATCCTTCGTGCTATCATCTGCATGTCTATAAACAATATGAAAAAATATAGCCACTTGCATTGAGTTTTAATACTGTGATTGAATTTCCTCGTGCGGAGCTAGAGTATAGTTTTCCGCAAAATCAAGCACTGATAGTATAGCACCAATTGGAAATGTGTTTCTACATGCGCTAAATTTTCCATCATGCCATCAAGCGTGTTGAGAGTGCATGACATATTTTGGTACAATCTTATTCTTAAATTATGATAGGAATGCATGTACACTAACTTTATTTGTAGCTAAATCACAACGTTTTCCAATTTTTCCGTCTTTTAAAGAATAGTCAACATTCTTAAATCTTTTAACATCTACTAATTATTGTCCAAAATCATTATCAACACTTTCATGCATAAAAAAACTTACGAATGAAAGATTTCCACAACTAGTGCATTGTCTAGAAATACAAGAACTTAAATAAAATAATTTCCCATTAGATCTTTCAAAAAACAAACTTGATATAAACTCCCTTATTGTTTCAGGTGGCATATTAATATCACATTCTTGCATAATCATGTTAGTATGCAAAGTACAACATATATATCGAAAAACATCATAAAAATAACGAAATCGAACATGCGTGTTACAACAACAAGATATTTGTTGCTTATTAATTTTTACATACCAAGGTTTACATTTTTCAAAAGACCTTTGACTTATTTTAATATTACCAGGTAACACTAAATCACCACAAAATTTTCTATAAAATTCAATTTGTGTTGTATCTAATAGGTGTTTTGGATGAGGATCACAAACTTTGGACCCCACTCTTAATTTTAAAATATCTCTAGCATTAGATGATACCCTAGTATTATCATGCCAATATTTTTCAATCAAATATTTGATTTCAACATTCAATTTCATGTTAGACCTTGGGAATCGACCACCAAAACTCCAACATTGGTTGATTGGATAATTTTCTATACTTTTTCTTTTTTCCACTCTTAGCAATGTTTTGGGATGCATTTTTAAAACTTCACTAATATTGATTACCATTCTTTTATTCAAAGCTGCTTTATTAACTATAGCAGTTGTTAGAGCTCTTCTTCCTGCATTCTTATCTTTAGATCGACTATATTTTCCAATAGACTAAATGACACTATCAATAATAGACATATCATGTTTTAGTGATTGATATTTTCTTCTTGGTTTAACAAAAATGCATAACATTTTCATTACTTTTCTCATTTTCTGCATTCTCATTAATTGCATCATTAGTTGACATTGAACTGATTTTTTTTTACGATAAAATAATTCTTTGTATAATCTATTGGCATGTGTTCTTATTTGTCCCCAAGATATCTTAGCAGGAAGATTATCCAAAACATCACTTTCAATTTAAAAAATATATATATTCATTTTCAACATCACATCCTAGATTTTCATTTTCATTTTCAACTTCAAAATGATTTTCATTTTCATCTTCATCTTCATTTTCATCAACAAAATGGTTTTCATTTTCAGGTTCAATAAAAGTATTTTCATTTTCATTTTCAATAAAAAGGATTTTCATTTTCATTTTCAATAAAAAGGATTTTCATTTTCATTTTCAATAAAAGGATTTTCATTTTCATTTTCAACAACAAAACTACTTTTATCTTCATTTTCAACAAAAAAACGATTTTCATTTTCATTTTCAACAACAATTTGACTCAAATATTGAACTCTATGAATATTATCAATGTCAACATTGTTATATCCATCTTGTTTTAAATCTCCCATAAACATCGTTTCTATTTCATTCAAAGGTGGATTTGAAGACATACCTGGATTTGTGCCTATTGAAAAATTCTCCATAGCATTGAAAAGGAGATTTGAAGACATACCGGGAGTAGTTTGTATAATCGTATTAGTTTCCACATTCACCTCTTGCAAGTTTGCATCGTCTACATCCGTGGTCTCCTCAATGTTTTTATCTTCAATAGTTGTGGAATTGGATGCTTCAACATCATTCATTGATCGAATTCTCATTCTTCTATCTCTTTGTTTTTTTCCCTCCTCTCTCTTTGCTTCAATTTATTCAGGGGTCAATACCCTCCCATCTTTCCTCTTATTCAGACATTGTTATCCCATGATTGAATTTTTTTGAAGTATGTACAAATGAATGTCAAAAACTTGAAAATCTTCCTTCTTTGTTCCTCCTTCAAAAAAGTAGCAATTGAAAAAAATTCCTCTTCCTCCTTCAAACAAGTAGCAATTGAACAAAATTCCTCTTCCTCCTTCAAACAAGTAGCAATTAAACAAAATTCCTCTTCCTCCTTTGAAAACAAGTAGCAATTCAACAAAATTCCTTTGTAACAATGTCCCAATCATGCCTCCTTTCAAAATTGAAAAAAATCCCAAGTTGAAGAGCCTCTACAAGACAAAAGTTGATAGAAAATAGGGAATATGTTGTAGTCGGTTGTACAGAACAATTTGAAAACCCGAAATGTACTTGTTTGATAGTAAATTTTTTAAAAAATGGTCAAAAATAACTCGGGATCCCGTTTATTAAACAAGATTTCAATTTTTATAAATCGGGATCTCGTTTATTAAACAGGAACCCGTAGTAAATGAGATCTTGTTTATTAAACGAGATCTCGATGCTTTTCAATGGACAAATGGGAAAAGAGATCTTGTTTATAAACAAAATGAGATCTCGTTTCTTGAAATGTGAAATGTAGGATGGGTTTTTGCTCTATTAATAGGTTCGGGAAAAGGTTTGGGGATCCGAACCTAGGCCTTGGACCTAGTTTGACCTGCAAGTTGAAGGTCTTGGCAATGTCACAAGAAAATAGTGACTTTGGGCATACATCTAAAGACTTTTTTTCATAATTTTTTGACGAAATTAAAACCCATTATAGTTGAGACACTGTAGATTCCAAGTATGTAATTTTTTTACAATTGGATTAATTTTTTAATTTTTCAATTAATTTTTGATGAAATAGACCCATAAACTTGAATTATCAGGGGTTTTTAGTATTTTAATAAATTTTTATTAACATAATTTTTGAAATACAAATTGTACAAAAGCGTACTTCAGACAATTCATTTCAATTTAAAAAAAATAAAAATGATAAGTTTAGGTCATCTTATGCGTGATGTACACGACGATTTTTCAAAACACCAAATATGGCCACTAAAAAATTAACAAAAAACAAATCAATAAAAAAATTACAAACAAATATGGAAAGCATGCTTCAGTGAGTTACAAATATTTTCCCAAAAGGATTTAGATAAATATGATTATTTAGGTTAAAATATGGGTGATGTACATGTGCATGGTATGGTAAAAAAAAAGTGACTTTTAAATAGTGGTTTTTAGAAACGGCTATTGAAAATCAGTTTGTATCATCTGGGTATTGAAACAAATTACATATTTGGAAACTAGAATCTGAGTAATACATTTTATGATTGGTGAATGTTTTCAAGATTCCATCTCTAAGTGCTTCAAATTTTAAGGTCAAATGTGTCGAATTCTGAAAATCAGGGAAAACACTTCCACTAAATGGCCAAAAAGTGGACTCTTCTTGCCAGCGCCCTTGCAGATTGGAAGCAACAAGGTCATGGAATTAGATATTGAATAGAAGGAAGCTAGTCTAGCGAACCCCACACCCTTGTCCAAATATTTTAACACCAAATTTATATGTCAGGTTCTTCTATTTTTTCCCTCTACATTTTTGGAATATGTTTCTGTCAATCTGTTATACATTTCTCAAAAATCATCATAGTTTGTTGTATTTCCATTAATAACCTAGGAAAAACATCGTGTCATATAGTTTAGTCAATTAATCATCATCACACACAAAATAAGTGATTAAAACTCGGATCCACCATTCTGGATCTTCCATTGAGGTTTGTATCCAAGTGGATATTGAGATCAATTTTACTTCCTAATGTTCTTAATTAGAAGAAGTGTGATTTAGGACCTAGATCCCTTTTTCAAATAAAACATTTTGGTGAACCCTAGTACTTTTACACTTAAAATATTGTGAAATCTAAAGCATATTATTTTAAAATCTGAGTATAGTTATAGGTTGTGTGAATTCACCATTTATGCATACATAATTTTTATTAAAAAGTATTGAAAATTTCAAAAACTGCATTGCATTTTGTATTTAAAAGAAAAAAAGGGTTAATCTTACTATTAAAAAGTGGATTTAGTTCATACTTGCATTGATAAATCTGCATTAGGTCATATCAAAATCTGAAAAAAATTCTGAAAGTGTTTAAGTGATCATTTAGGCATACACATAGCGAAAAAAATAAACAATTGTATTGTTTTTGTAGCAACAAGATAGAAAAATTTAACATTTCCAAAATTTTCAACTTAAGATCAATCAATCGTTGTGTTGTGCAACCTCAAAATTACATTTTGAATTGCATTAATTTCTTGAAAATTCTTAAAATTACATACACTATTGTGTTACACATATAAAAATTATAATTCTATACAATTTTGGAAATTTGCAAACTCTCAAACATGAACAGTTATAGATTAGGAGACTTAGACATTGTAGACCATATTCAATTTTTGAATTTAATAAAAATATCCTACTGATCTAGGATGCCTAGCGCATTTTTCCAGTCAATTTTGCCTAAAAATTGCATCACATGTTTGTTTTTGTGTTTCCTCTATGGTTCTTCTTTCTATTTTTGCAAACTATTTTATTTGATGTGACCATATTGTAATTTTTTTTCATAGTAAGACTACTTAAGTATTTTGAATCTCATATGAGCTTCACGACTTGGTGTCTTACAACTAATACCCTTGTTAGATGTAGTTTCAAAATTATGGCCTCCCACACACTAATCACAACCATTATGGAGCTTGAGTCCTACAACTCTTTCACACAAGGTATTACCTCTACCCAATCTATTTTAGATTCCCCTCCCTAATCCTAAATTACCAATAACTTCATCATAGTCCAACCTTCATGTGGACTTGGATGCCATTACTTCCCATGTTCCTAGAGATAAATTAAAATAATTGAATAAGGTTTAGAAGGTTTTCAAGACTTCCTAAGTATCGATCCTTTAGCTAGAGAGACTATCCCTATTGTGGACAACCTTAGAAAATTAATAAATGATTCCTAAGGAATATAAGTGTTGCGTAGTCTAGCTCACATTGTAGATGCCAACATACCTACGATAGATAGGTACACTCAAGCATTCACCAATGTTGAAAACCAAGTAGGAAAACAATTTTCCTCTCCCACAACCATCCCTTCTGTTCCCACATTTACACCTCTAGCCATAACATCAATAATATAATATAGAAATGGTATAAACTCAAGCTTAGGGCTTACTAGAGGGAATCCTTATAGTTTTTTCACTTCACACATAACATCACCATCACCTCTCATAAACATGCAAAAAAATAATTCATAAGTCATCCATACTAGTTCACCATGTATTCAACAAACTCACAAAAAAATTGAATACATATCCACTAGTAGATCTTTTGTTGTCAATATCTCCTACCCAATTAAAATCCACAAACCCACAAATACAAATTGAATGTTGAGGTATAGTAGTATAACCATGAAAAAATAGGGAATACTAGGAAGTACCCTGCAAGTACCTGAACACTCTTTTAACCGCATCCCAATGCAACCGTCCAAGATTAGGCATAAAACAACTTAGGACTCTCATTGCTTGAGCAATGTTTGGCATCGTAAAGACCATAACATACATCAAACTATCTACAACACTAGCATATGGTACTCTAGTCATATCCTCCATACCATAAGGAGACTTTGGACAATCCTCTATAGAAAGCTTCATTCCTTGTAACACAAGAATAACTAACTGTCTGAAAGTTGTCATGTTGAATCTCTCAAAAATTGCATTCACATACTTACTGTCACTTTTAAAAAAACTTTTTGTTAGCTTTGTCTCTATTGGTCTCCATTCCTAGGAGATATAGAGTTGCACCTAAATTTTTCATTTCAAATTATGTTGACAAATGAGACTTCAGATATGAAATCAAACATTTATCTTTCCCAAAAATAGCATACCATCAACATATAATGCAATGATGAAAATATGATCATTTACAGTTTTATAATAAAAACAATGATCAGATTTAGATGTCAGAAATCCTAAACTCAACACAAAGGTGTCAAATTTATAGTATCACATCCTAGGATGTTGCTTAAGACCATACACTGAATTTTCAACTTGCATACCAGATGTTCTTTACCTTTAACCACACACTATTCAGGTTGTGGCATATATATTTCTTCCTCCAAGTCTCCATGAAGGAAAGTAGTTTTCACATCCATCTACTTCACTTCTAGATCATATGCTACTACTAGTGATAAAAAGAATTGAATAGATGTTAAATTTGAAATAGGAGATAATATCTCACCATAATCTATTCCCTCCACCTATGATTAACCCTTTATGAGAAGCCTTGCTTTATTCTTCTCAACACTATCATCAAGACCACATTTCTTCTTGAACACCCATTTGTATCCAACGAGTTTACGTCCTTCAGGAAAAGGTACCAGAGCCCATGTGCTATTTTTATTCAATGCAACATCTCCTCATCCATGGCTTTCATCCAAGAATCTACATCACTCACACTCATTGCCTCTTACATAGTCCTTGGCTCATCAACATTAGCAATCAAAGTAAAAATATAATTTGAATCCAATAGCGAATAACCAAACCTTTCAAGTTGTTGCTTGATATGATTGGACCTCCTTAATGGTTGAGGTTGAGGTTTTTCTTCTTCTGAACTTTATGAGCTACGAGAACTCTCCTCCTCATCAGGTATATTCTGGGCTTATGGTTCAAATTTTTTAGGTTCAAGAGGAAGTTGAACCACATCTTCCTTTTTTTGTTCTTCTGTAGGCTACAAAATAGTGGAAGAAGGTTTAATATCTTTGAAGATAACACTTCGACTGTATATGTAGTGTAGGAAATTGTATACCTTTACAATTTCATGCTATGTTTGGGTCCCTTAATTTATTGGACTTAATTAAGCTTCTAATGTACCAAATTATGCATTCCAAGGTCTTATTTTTACCATTTTCCAAAAGGAGAACCAACATCAAATAAAGGCATTTAATATTTTAATTGCCATGGATTATGAGTGTCCTGGAAATTTAGGCAATGACCCATTTCCCCAAGGGATAATGGGTCCCATTTATGTGCTAGGACCCATTTTAAAACATGTTTTTGGTGGTCTTTAAATGATCCATATTCAAATTGTAACTGTTAGCTTTTGGAATCTAATTTTGGGAAATTAGATAAACACCTATAAATACAGTCTTTTTATCATTTGAAAGCTAACACTTAACAATAATTAAGAGGTGAGCAATTTCAAGAGCAAGTATTATTGTCAAGAGCATTCATGAGCATCATTATAAGTCATTTGTAGCAGCAATAAAGATCCTAACATCATGTCCAAGTTTATGTGTGTTCATGAAGGCTAACATGCATTATAGATCCTCAAGCATCCAAGCATCCAAACATTCAAGTAAATCATGCATGCAAGATCCAATTCCTTTGAAGAGATGTGTATGAATTTAGTCCTTCACGGAAGCCATTGGAAGGTGGTGAATTGCAACAAGTTTTCATTCATCATTTCCTTCCTTTTATTATCTTTTTATCAAGGTTTAATTACTAAACCGGGGTTTGACCAAGGTAAACCCCCATATAAACAAAACAAACATTTTTCCCTCTTTGTGTATATGCAGATCACAGGGTGAACAATGATTAAGGAGATCTTGAAGATAAATTTTGCATTGTTGCATTTGTTGTCCTCATTCTTTCCAAGACACAAAAACTAAGTTGCCGAATTCATTTCCAACATTTTGACAGTGGGACCAATGGGAAATAGAAGCTTATATCTAACACCAGAGGACCTAAAAAGTTAATCAGGTTCCATGTACAATGAACCATTCACCCATTGGTGAATGAATCCTTGTAGGCACCTCAAAACTAATTTTCTGAGTAGGTTTGTTTCCCTCTACACTTCCTAGATCCACTTGCAAACTGTTGATTATGTCTGTCAATTATTGGGATCTTGCATTTTTGCTATTAGGGCGTATGGGATCATTAAGTTAATTATTCTAAAATATTTCCAATCCATTCAAATCCCCCCTTCTAATATAGATTCAAGTCTTATTGGCTCATCATTAGTGATGAAAGTCAATATTTTCACCTTGGATCTACATCTCAATAAAATTTAGAAAAAGGACACCATTGAATCCTAGGTTCTTTTGATTAAGGGCCTAGGTGTTGAGAAGTTGTTGACTTGGCATTGTTGTCATTGATGTCAAAACTTGGGATCTGGAAGGTTGTGCTCCAGATGATATACATAAATGATCTATCCTATTGTATTCTATAATGTTGCGTAGTGTGGATGTTATCCTCGATCCAGATATGGAAATACTTCTTTTTGGGACATTTGTAGAAGATAGTTAATGTAGAATACTAAAGAATGATCTTTTTGATTTGGCTATTGTGCCTAAAGCTTATTCTGGGTATCCTTGCTATTCAGACATTCACGTAGCATGTTACAAGTTTTGGTATGTCTAGTTGCATTCCTCTAGTTGGTACTAAATTTGATGTTGATTGAGATTTGGTCTTGGTTATGGCATTCCTATTTGCTCTGGAATATATCTCATGTAATTCAAAGTACACTTTATTTTGGTAATTGTGCTAGGTGATGAACTTATCTTATGTATGACCTATTTATGGGTTCCGGTGTAATGTGGTAAGAATATCTTTATGTGTGACCTATCATTAGGGTCCAGTGCACCAAACCTTATTGAATATTTCAAGGTTGTTCTTCAAGGTGACATATTTTTCTAGGCTGACTCATTTTGTTCTCTGGATATATATATATATAGAGAGAGAGAGAGAGAGAGAGATATCATTCTTTTTGGTGTATTGAACACAAAGTGTGATATGTGTGAACAATGATAAGGGTACGAAGGATTGTGTGGCAAGGAACAAAGAAGGAAGTGAAGGAAGGTGTCGGGAAGAAGAAATTTGTGTTGCAAAGGTTGTGCAAGGAAAGTGGGCAGAAGATTCTTGACTAGATCTATTACAGACAATTATTGTGCTCTTAATCGAAACCGAATTCATGTATATGTAGATGCAACTTCATCAGTTCATGTTTTGTCTATTTTGTAATCAAACATTTTTGTATTAATCAAGCAGTGAGCCCACCGGTAGTGAGCCTTACTTGTAATGAGCATTTTTGGCAGTGAGCCCTTGTAAAAATCACATTAACCAATGTCACCTTAACCGATGCTTTATAATTGAGAATTAGCATTCTCCATGGTTTTTCCCATCTTGGGTTTCCACGTAAATTTTGGTGTTCATTGTGCATGGTGTTGTTTAGTGCTTGCATGCTCATATTTGTTTTAGTTAATATCTAATTGATTTAAGATTGCGCTAAATTAATTAAAGAAAGGAAAAGTGTTTTGTGATAACTGATTCACCTCCCCTCTTAGTTATCTAGGCTGTTCAATAATTGGTATCAGAGCCTGGTCCCTTGCAGATAGAGCTTAACTGCTTGAGGGAGATCTTGGCAGTTTGAATAGATGGCAGGAGATTATTACTTTGAAGAAGAACTAAAGTCAATATTAAGTGATATGGAAAGTACGAAATCTAAAAATGAGGAATTAAAAGAAAACATCAAGGGGGAAAATGATTGCATCTCAAAGATAAGGGAAAAAATCCAGAAATTAAAAGCAAGACACAAAGAGGTTAGCGAGGAATTAAAGGAGTTAAAGGAAAGTGATGTGAATCTAAAGCTATGATTGGATGAATGCAAGAAGACAGAAGAAAGTCTCAAAGATACCATCAAACAAAAAATGGATGAATACAAGAAGACTGAAGAAAATATCAAAGATACCATCAAATAGAAAATGGAAGAATGGAAGAAGACTCAAGAAAATCTCAAGGATATCATCAAACAAAAATTGGAAGAAAATGAGAAGTTAGATCAAGAGTTAAGAAGGTTGAAATCAAAAGCAAGAGTTTGTGAAAGTAGCATAATTCTAGATCAACTTTTGTCCTTAAATAAATGTCACAAGGATAAGGGAGGACTTGGCTTCTTAGGGGAAAGCTCAAATCATAACACAAAGGGTAAAGACAAAGTAGTTGAAGTCGAAGCAAGATCTTTTGTAACAAGGAAGGTTCAAAACTCTAGAACATCTACAAAAAGACCTTCGATCAGGTAACCAAATGCTCAAAGGTACTTATCATTTAATGGTGAGATAAGGTTGTAGAGTGTAGAAGCAAGAAGGAACCGAGTATTCAATTATTTAACTGTCACAAGTTCGGTCATAAAGCAAGTCATTGCAGAAGTCAATTATCTAATCTAGCTAGAAAGAATGAAATGAATAATCTCTTTCATGGTTATTGCTACTTATGCCATGGTTATGGTCACAAAGCTAATTAGTGCAAATCTAGGGTTCATTAAGTTAAGTTAGGGAAAATATGTTACAAGTGCAATGAATCCAAACATTATGCTAACATAAGTAAATATGTTGCTCCAGAAAAGACGGAAAAAAAAGAAGGTTGTAGAATCAGATAAATCTAAGGAGAAGACCATCATGGCTTGGAAGAAAAAGGAAAAAAGTGTGGGGAGCCCTTCTGTGGTACCGGATCTAGGTACAAGCTCTTCCAGAATCTGAGCCAACTACCTTGGCTCAGGGGGAGTTTTACAATGCATATCCTGTCAGTTCCCCCTTTCTTAAGTAAGATTGAGGTGTTTCCGACATGACTAAGCTAGATCTGGGTGATGTTGCATGATGAAGCTTAATCCAACTGATTGAAAAGTGAAGTACAATTGTTGGTGTCATCGATGAATGTTTTTGGAGGAGATATCATCATGAGCAATTAAGGATAAAAGATGGAGTTTCAAATCATTTCTCACTGTTTGCAAAGAAGAAGAAGATTTTTTTCATTGAGCGATAAAGGATTGAAGAAGATAAGCACGATGATGGAATCTACGTTGATTGTCATTAAATCTAGTGGTGGTATTCCACTGAAGCTGAAGGCAGTAGAGTTGGATGAATTTGATCATCAAAAGATGAAGGAAATGGAACTAGGGTTGAAGACTGATGAATTAATGAATGTGAGTGCCTTGGGTATGGATTTATGGGGGAGAATTCCCCTGGATTGACGACAAAGAATCTATCTTGTTCCTGTTGAGTTGATTCAAGGATGAAAACATCATTTTGGACAAACCCTACCCAATCACTAAGGAAGCCATTGAAGTTGTTACTAGATTATGTAGAGTTGGTGACCTCCCTAGGAAGAAAACAGTGAAATATAAAGACGTGGAGGAACTTACTAGTATCGAAAAAGACCCTCGAGCTCTACTGATAAACACCATTTCTGATCCTGTAGTAAGGTATGTTGTTTATGGTATCTCATACAAAATCTATTTTTCGAAATCATGAAGGTTCTACATCTGCTATTGTTGTTAATCTTGCACATAAGATGGTGAAGAAAAATCAGCAATTTGACCTGTGTAGTCTGATATTGGAAAACCTAATTGAGAATGTCACAATGTATGTGGTTGAGAGTTATCCCTTTTGGTTTGGGTCTCTTCTCATGTGTTTAGTGTTATACTTTCTGAATTCATTACTCTCAAAGGAGAATGTTAAGTGGAATTTCAACATCCTTGTTAGAAAGCAAGTTTACAGATACTTGGAATGTATGGAAGATAAAGCAAATGCATGCAAAGTTTATTTGTCATCCTTGCAGATGGATCTGTGCTCCGGTGTGATAGTGTCTAGTGCTATGCCTACTAGTCAGTTTGAGGAGGGTTCCTCCTCCAGTAAGAGGGAGTTAGAGGTTGTCATTGGTGGTTCTCCTTTGGAACCTAAAAGGAGGAAAATTAACACAAAAGATGTCATCACTATCTCAAGAGAGAAGGAGAAGGAAGAAGAGTCTCTACCTAATACAAATTAAGTTCATTAAGTGTTCAATGAGGGTGATATGTAAAATATTGGTGAAATGTGGAATGTTTGCTCTCTGGATAGTAGACCAAGAATTGAAGATGCCTTGGTTGATTATCTGCTCAAGAAGGGTATTATTGTTTCTGCTGTTTCTGACTTGTTACCAGATGATCTGGTAGAAGTTGTTGAAGAAAGGTTGGTGCAAGAAGGATCTAAATGAGATAAATTCCAATCTATGATTGAAAGAAGTTGTGTCATAGCCAAACAAAATTTATCCAAACACATTGGTGAGACAAAAAGAATTCATTAAGAAAATGTCTGACATCTACAAATACTATCTCCGGTGGCTTGCTAATATTGATAATTTTAGAAGCAGAACTGAAGCTATTGAATCTGTATTGAATGATGTTGGCAAGTTTTTTGACTTCTTCAAAGATAAAGATGGAAAAAAAAGAATAAGAGTTGGTGAGCTCCAAGCTAAATTATTGTCTACTCAGAGACAGAGGGAAGACTTGGTTAGAACTTTCTGGTTGGTCAAAGAAATTGTTGAGGTCCAGTTGGATCATCTCTCCAAGACACTTTCTAATGCAGAGGATTGTGAACAATAGTGCCTGTCTCTGGACTAGTCATATTCATTTGGGATGTTGGTTCTACATAACAGTTTGTGTGCCAGGATGGTTTCTGTAGTGCAAGCTTGGAAGAGGATTCTTCCAATTGTGAAAGAAAGGTACAAGAAAATATTTCATGTGAAAAGTGTTATTTTTATTTAATTTCTTGAATATTCTTATTTTGGCCCTTTGCCTTTGATGGAAAAAAGGGAGAGAAAAGGAAGAGAAAAATGAATTGAAGAGGAATT
Source organism: Sequoiadendron giganteum (assembly GCA_007115665.2). Lineage (NCBI taxonomy): Eukaryota > Viridiplantae > Streptophyta > Pinopsida > Cupressales > Cupressaceae > Sequoiadendron > Sequoiadendron giganteum. The sequence continues at coordinate 26,896,370 of CM021106.1, forward strand.
GAATGGTTTGACTAAGGGGGAGCACTTGGAGTTTTTTTGCAGCTTGAAGTTTTTGTAGTTTTTATATTTTTGAGTTTTTGTTGTTTTTCCATCAATACCAAAGGGGGAGATTGTTGAGAAGTTGTTGACTTGGAATTTTAGTCATTGATGTCAAAACGTGGGATCCAGAAGGTTGCGCTCCAGATTGATATACATAAATGATCTATCCTATCGTATGCTATAATGTTGCGTAGTGCAGATGTTATCCTTGATCTGGATATGGCAGTACTTCTTTTTGGGAAATTTGTCGAAGATAGTTAATGCAGAATAATGAAGAATAATCTTTTTGATATTGGATGTTATGCCTAAAGCTTATTCCAGGTATCCTTGCTACCCGGACATTCACGTAGCATGTTACAAGTTTTGGTATGTTTAATTGCATTCCTTCAGTTGGTACTAAATTTGATGATGATCGAGATTTGGTCTTGGTTGTGGCGTTCCTATCTGCCCCGAAAAATATCTCAGTTAATTCAAAGTACACTTTATTTTGGTAATTATGCTAGGTGGTGAACTTATCTTATATATGACCTATTTATCGATCCTGGTGTAACAAGGTAAGAAGATCTTTATGTGCAACCTATCCTTTGGGTCTAGTGATAGTATGCCAAACAAGAAGAGAGAGAGAGAGAGAGAGAGAGAGAGAGAGAGAGAGAGAGAGAGAGAGAGAGAGAGAGAGAGAGAGTTTTTATTGGTGTATCAAACAAGAAGTGTGATATGTGTGAATGGTGATAAGGGCGTGAAGGAAGTGAAGGAAAGTGTCAAGAAGAAGCAATCTATGTTGTAGAGGTTGTGCAAGGAAAGTGGGCAGAAGATTCTTGACCGGATTTGCTATAGATAGTTATTGTGCTCTTAACCAAAACTAAATTCATGCATATGTAGATGCAACTTCATCAGTTCATGTTTTGTCTATTTTGTAATCAGAAATTTTTGTATTAATCGGGCAGTGAGCCCACCGACAGTGAGCCCTTGTAAAAATCATCTTAACTGGTGTCACCTTTGTTAGAGTAAATGCATATTTACTTAAGTTTTACTTAGGTAGACTATAGTTTAGTTGCATTAAATTGGGAAATTAGTTTTCTTTCCCGAATTCCCGTATTGGGTGGTTGCTCACTTGTTTGGATTTTTTCACGACTTTATAAGCTTGTATCATAATGTATTTTATCATCTTATATTAAGCATTCCTCTTCGGTAAAATAGATTTTCTTCTCTCATTTGTGAAGGTCTATGCAATTGGTTTTCTTGGGAATTTTTTGCTCTATCATGGTATCAAAGCTTCCCAAATTGCAGTATCTTCCCTGAGAGTTGTGGCTAGAGATCTATGAGATCATTTATTTTGGCATTTGAATTTTTTTTTAATTTTTTCAAAATTACCTCATTCTATTTTGCTGTTCGTGTTTCAAGTTTTTTTTGGGTGTGGATTTCTTGCATGGAGGTAGGGCATTTTCTCTGGGCCCATTTTATTCCTATTGAAGGCTGATTTTTCTTGAAGAAGCAATAATTACACCAAAGTTGGAGGCTCAGTTCCTTATTTTGAAGGCTAAGATCTATTTTTGCAACCACATTTTTGGCATAACAGGCCTCATTTCACCTCTTTGGCGCCCCCCCCCTTCACTCTTTGGAGGCCTCCCACAATTTTTCCTGTGCTGCTCTTTCATGGTCACAAGCACGATTTCAATCTCTGGAGGCACGTTTTCTATTGGAGGGCTCATTGCTTTGTTGGAGGCATTAGAGGACACATTTGATTGGAGGAATTTCAATTGTGCTACAATTTCTTTTGGCTGGGTGTGATTTTGCAGAGAGAAGGCGCTCAAATCAAACTTTATATTTTATAAAGTTTTGATTGAAATATTTAAATTTAGGGCTTCTGTGGTGTGGGCCCGATATTTTTTGAAGTTCTCTTGGGATCTTTAATCCCACATTGGTTGTGTGAGAAGTTTTTTGGTATTTATATGCCTTTGCCTTGCATATGTTATTGTGAGCAAAGGCTTACGCGGAGTCTTTGTGGAAGCTCGCGTGCCCAAGTTGTTCATGCAGTGGAGTTGGTGACTCAGCCTTGTGGAGTGTCTTCCATTTGGCCACAATTGGATTGTGGGTCAAGGTGCATAAATATATTTTTGCTCAAATATTTTTTCCTAAAATAAACTATTTGGTTGGAGATTTTTTTTTTTAAAAGTGGTGAAAATTAAATTCTAGAGGTTGCTTTATAGGGTGTTTTTATCAATTTGGATTAATTTTGCCTTTTAGTGCAATTTTTATCTTGGATCCCCCTACATATATTGAATTACTGACTCCCTACAATTACCACACCTGGAAAATGAAAATACGTAGATTGCTTTAGTCCCAGGGTTTATGGTCCACTCCATAATGGATGCCTTAGGTAGTGCATTCCAGATGCCCTCTTTTGAGACATTTTGTGACTGGTTAACAAGGGAGCAAGCCAAACTTGCCCAATTGGAGGGGGTCCCTACAAATCATGCATTTGTTGCACATGGCTCATACAGTAAAGGGAAGAAGAAGCCTAAACCTAAAATAGAGTCAAATGAGACCCCCACCACAATAGAAGAACAAAATCCAAAGAAGGAGAAAGTCAGCTATGTATAATGTAAAAAGAAGGGGCACAATGAGCATCATTGTTACACAAAGAAGATAGATGATCTCTCCCACCTTCTCCAGAAAAAAATATCTCATTGCCATATTTTGTGACTCCTTCTACATTCTCTGCATCTTCATCTGCTCCATCCACCAAGCCCACATAGTTTGGTAGTGCAGGCATTGCAAACAGTAAAGAAGATAAGCTCTACATGGGTAAGGGACATGCACTGGTCACTTTTGCAATTGATTCTTGGTGTGATAGATGGTTCCTAGATTTTGGTGCATCTCACCACATGATTTCTTCACCCTATCCTTTCATGGGTTTGCACCCCTCTAACACTTCCAAAATTTTATTGGGGAATAATAAGCTATTGGATGTTCAAGGGATAGGCACTGTTGACATAGGTGATGCCTGATTTCAGGATGTACTGTGCATTCTAGAGTTGCATACAAATCTTATGTCTATATGCCAGATAACACATGGTGAAGTCCCTAAGACTGTGGATTTTATAGCCGATTCTGTGTTTACCAAAGAATCTAATTCTGGAAAACATTGCTATTGGTAATGTTGATCATGAGTCTCGACTGTATAGCTTCCCTCACTTTGTTAAAGAGGATGACTATGTACCTCACACACCCTTGGCTAGTGTTGATAGTAATATTGGTCATCTACATTTTGGGGTACTTTAGACTCATGTTGATACTGTTCCTGTTGCTTCAAAGGTTGGGTTTCCAACACAACAGGCTATCTTTGATCCCTCAAATCTTGTTTTGTTGGATGAGTACTTAGCAAGCATTTTTGATTTTTTTGTAGAGACTCACCTTGCAGATTTGGGAGATTCACTTGAGGGGATTTCTCTCCTCTTTGATGACAGTTGCAGCATGCCAGTTGATTCACTCAAATTGTTTTTGGAGGTTGTGCCTTCTCATGATCTGTCACATTTATTGGCTGTGTTTGATCATGATCATGTGATGGATTGCTATGTTTGGAGACTTCCTTCCCCTTCTTAGTTGGATATGGAGTGGTTCCTTCTTTTTTTGGTGGACCTATTTCTTTCTAAGGGAAGAGGTGTTGCTTGTAGGCACTGGATCATCTTTTGTCTTTAGGAATCCTTCATCAGCAATGGAGCTTCTTCATTGTGGGGGGGATATATAGTCTCTCACTTTCCCTCTGATGGGGGGGCCATTGATTGTATACACATGATGTATGTAGTACTTGGGGGGTGTGATTGAGTCCTCCATCCATGCATCATTTTTTGTTTTTTGTTTTCTCTTTTGGAGAGTGGTTTTTTCCCACTGGGTTTTTCTCCTTTTCTCCGCTTGTGAGAGTTTTTTTTATATACATTGTAAATTATGGTTACCTAAAATGGTTGTGTATCCGGGACCCATATTTCATCTTAATATTGCATTCATTCTCCCTAATTTTCACTTAAGGGGGGTGTTAGAGTAAATGCATATTTACTTAGGTAGACTATAGTTTAGTTGCATTAAACTAGAAAATTAGTTTTCTTTCCCGTATTCCTGTATTGGGTGGTTGCTCACCCATTTGGATTTTTTCATGGATTTATCAGCCTGTATCATAATGTATTTTATCATCTCATATTGTGCATTCCTCTTCGGTAAAATAACTTTGCTTCTCTCATTTGTGAAGGTCTTTGTGCAATTGGTTTTCTTGGGAATTTGTTGCTCTATCAACCTTAATTGGTGCTTTATAATTGAGAATTAGAATTCTCTGTGGTTTTTCCCATCTTGGGTTTCCACATAAATTCTAGTGTTCACTATGCATGGTGTTGTTTAGTGCTTGCATGTTCATATTTTTTTAAGTTAATATATGATTGATTTAAGATTGCTCCAGATTAATTAAAGAAAGGAAAAGTGTTTTGTGATAACTGATTCACCCCCCCTCTTAGTTATCTGGACTATTCAACACTAGGATTCCTTTTTCTTTGTTTCATTTTGGTGAACCTGACCTGTTAACATTATATACCTTCTGAAAATTCACCCTAGATCTAAGTTTTGCATTGAATTGTTTTGCATCTTTCATTTAGGGTTTCATCTTTGCACTATAAAAATTCAAAAAAATACATTCCATATTACATCATAGATTGTATTAGGGTTTGTTTTAGTCATTTAGATCATATTTACATTCATACTACATTCATTAAGTGGTTAAAATCTGAAATTATTCATTGCATTTTTCATTTAAGCCTAAAAAGTGAAAAAAAAATTGTATTATTTTGTTTCAAGTTTGCATCGAATCATCATTTTCAAAATTTTGCATCTTAAAATCAATCAATTATTTTATTTTAGATGTAAAATTTGTATTAAAAATTTGTCAAAATATTTTTAGCTTTTTTTTCATACTTCCATCTTTCATTATCTTGTCCTAAATTAAGCAAAATCTAGAAAAGCAGTCACTGATTAACCTATTTGAAACTAGAGAAAGAAACATCAAACAACTACATAAAACTTCAATTTTTTAGTTTTGAAAACCCTATACAAGGACCCATTCGCCCTTGGGCGACCCTATCCTTGTACAAGTGTATCAAATAGTTTTTGCACATCCTTTTGTCTTTGTATTACTAGTTTGTTTCTATTTGCAATTGTCTAATTTGAAATTCTAGAAATTTTTTATTGCATGTGCAAGAGAGTTATCATTTTGCTTGATCTATTGAAATTTTGAAAAATAATTGTTGCATTTTAATATTAAAAATCATCAGATTTGTAGGACAATTATTTACATTTTTGAAGCATTGTATAATTGAGATAGATTAGTTTTAATTTTTGCACAAATTCATAACTCTAGGTGTTGCATAGACATTTGTTGTTGCACCAAAAGATCAACCTATTAATGCTCGATACAACCAATAGAGTTGTTGAATCCATATGAGGCAGTTAAGCCAAGTCACAAACTCGAGCGCTATGTTGCACAACACAAGGAGACCAAGGGCGCACACCTTTCAACAATCCCCCCAGTGCAAGCAAGGGGTTCAAACTTGTGACCCAGGCTCTGATACCAATTTTTGCATAGGCGGTTGTTGTTGCACCAAAAGATCGACCTATTAATGCCTGATACAAATACCAAAGCTACTGAATCCACAAGAGGAAATTAAGTCATGTCATGAACCTGAGTGTTGTGTTACACAACACAAAGAGGCTAAGGGTGTACACCTTGCAACACTAGGTTGTTACAATTTATTGCAAATAGAGTAGCAACATGTTTCCTTTTCAAAGATGTGGTTTTGATATGGTTAAGCATGGATTGCATAAGTACAATCTCCCTGCTTATGAGTACAATTTATGGAAAAAGAATGAGGTCATTACCAAACATGTTAGCCATCCTCCCAATATATTTATTAATTATGCGAATACTTTAGTGAAAGAGAACAAAATCATATTGACACATTTCTTAATATCACTTTTCCTATTCTTAACTCATCTCCAAACATCTCTCCCACTTGTGAGAATGTTTTGGTACAAGAGGATACAATCATAGACAATCATAGTTGTTCTTCTCCCAATACCTCTCCTATTTGTGACGAAGGTATCTTGGTGTTAGAAGATCCAATCATTGATTGTCATGACAATCTTGTTTTTCCCTCTTGCCCTACTTCTCCTACTTGGGAAGATAGTGTGCAACAAGAAGATGATCTCATTGAGACATTTATTTTGAAAGATGAAAAGATGTCTTTCTTAGATGAACATGCTAAGGTCACCTTAGATTCCCCCTCATAAAACATCATCAAAAAGAATTTAAATCATTTGAGGTTATGAACACACAATTGACCATTAGATCTCCCTTGATTATAGGACCTCCAAAAACTCCTTTTGGACCTCCGAAGAGTCCTCTAATCATTAGGCCTCCTAGGATTCCTTTTGAGCCTCCTAAACCAATTCTCATTATAGGACCTCCTAAACCCCCTGGCCATATCTTAAGTTTTGCAAAACAGCTTACTAGTAATCATGTATCACAACAACCAAGTTATCATATTGTATCTCACACATGTAAAACTAGAAACAATAAGAAACCAAGACAAACTCCACCATCCATCCCATTGCCTCAACCATATCTCCCACCCACACCTAAATTTTCACAACGTAGTGGTAAAGAATTTGATCTTGTTGAACAACTTCACAACACTCCTTCTAAGATCTCCCTTTGGAATTTGATCCAATCATTACCAACTTACCATAGTATGCTTCAAAATACCTTGCAAAAAGTTGTCATCCCTCCTAGTGTGCAGCCAAATGATATGGAAGCTTTGGTTGAGAACATGAATAAACCTTATTTGGACATCATTTTTCATCAAAGTGAATTGCCTCCTTTAGAAATGTAGAAACAAAATGATGCTTTCATGATAGTGGTGACCATTATTAAAAAGTTTAGAATTAAACATACCCTTGTTGACAATGGTTTGGCACTCAATATTTGTAGTGTAAATATTTTGGATAAAATAGGAGCAGACAAGACTAAAATTCAACTAGTTGAGTTGTCTATTTGTGGTTTTGATAATGTGGGAAAACAACTACTTGGTGTGATAACATTACCTATTAAAGTTGGTAGGTTACACTACAAACTCCTATCCATGTCATGCCTCATGATCTTTCATATAATCTCCTCTTGGGTAGACCATGGATTCATGAAATTAATGTAGTGCCTTCAACGCTACACCATATGCTGAAATACATTTATAACAATAAGGTCTATATGATTAAAGTCGATCCTAAACCTGAGAGTTTTTTATAAACTGAAACAGGAATGAAAAATCCTCTTACAACATTGACACCAACTACAAAAGTGGAACCTTTACAATTTGAGGATAAGGATAAGTGCCTGTCACCCATGCCAATGTTTTCAGAAGATGAGGGGATCATTATATTTTACACCTACATACATGGGAGAATACAAGATTACACATAAGCTGAGAAAAGAGAAAGAAGTGACAATGACATCAAATGAATCATCAAAAGCATCTGATTCCACATCTTTTAGCAAATAATAAGATATAAACTACACATCCATTTATGATGAAGATGAATATGAAAAACCACCTTCTTCGGAAGAGATGAAAGCACTTTATGGAAGAGGTTATGAGCTTTTGAAACAATTTGGATATAATGGAAAAGGATGTGTTGTTTGAGAACAAGGTATTTGTGTCCCTATCGAGCCTAGCATGTAGGAAATAGCAATAGGTCTTGGTTATTGTCCTTCAAAAGAAACAAAAGCATCAAATAAATCTTCACTTAATATGAATGTCATTACACAAAACACTCCTAGGAAAAATATAAATAATGGTCAAGATATTGCTTCATCGTCAAACAATCATTTTAGTGATGATTGGGGTTCATTAGATTTTACACCCTCCTTTATGGGAGAGTGCAAAATCTCACAATCTAAACCAAAAAAGTCTTATGTATGTATGAAATCTTGTAGTAAGCAAGAAATATTTTTTTCACAAAAGAAACTATTATCTTCTACTCTTGATCAAGAGAGTGCCTTGATGAGGCTTATCTAAGCCTAATTGATATCTCTCCCTCCAAGAATAAGAAATAAATAATAAAATCTCATTTTTTGTGTACCATCGAGTCCATGGTCATTCTACCAATGAATGTAAGGCCTTGAGTACTAAATTACAACATCTTAAGGATTGTGGTTCTCTTCCTTGTGTTGATGCATCTACATCCTCTAATTGATAATGATTTTCATCCTATCATGTTTCTCATCACTATTTGGCATTAGTAGCTTTATATGTTTTTCTAATGGCCATTCACACGGTGGTACAATCTCAAGTGTAACCATAGGTTTCATGGCAGAAAAATGATAGTTCTTGGTGTGTTTATCCTTGTATGTATGATTGGGGGAAATGATAACTATTTTTGGGAGGTGCGCATCCTTGTCAAGGATCCCCTCTTCCCCTCTTTCTAATTAAAATACCAACTGTTAGCTCTCAAAAACACAGGTTGAATGCCTCAAGGGGTTTCCAATCTCTTGATACGCTTTAGGGTAACAGACAAGGTTGATAGAACTCAACCTTCTACTCTTTAGGTGCTGCTAAACCCAGGCGGGTGTACCTTTTGAATTGAGCAAAATTATCTTATGATTATCCTTCTGAAATGCTTTTTCCACAATGGCAGATGACAGTGAACAAAATGAAATCAAACTTGATACAAATCTTCTGATCTAAATCCTAAAATGCTTAATTAACTAATATAAATAAACTGAATGAATTCAAATAATGAAATTACAGAGACCAGTGACTTATTGGGTATGCGGAGTCAAATGAAACAAAAGTGGGCAACTTGTTCTGGCAGAAAATCAAATTGTAGGCATATGGTCTGTTCATAATGTGTATAAACGATGCAGGATTATGACTACTAAGCTCTACTTTAATAATCCAGATGAATCTCCCTGATTACTGTGATCAACAAAAAGGATTTAATCTCTTCTTGAGAGAACAAGTTAATTAATCAGACAAATATAGCAAATGTGCATTGACAAACTGAACATAAACTTGTTATGCCAATTTAAACAACTAGAAAGAATCAAATTGGAGACAACTTCAACAATATTTTTCAGTAAACTCAACAGACAATTGATACCAAAAATAACCTATCACACTAGCTGATCCCCATTGAATTCACCATTTTAAAACATGCACATAGTATCAAGAATGAGAACTTTATTCTATTGTGCCCATTCCTAATCTATTGTATCTATCTATCCTAAAAATCTCATCTAAAATATCCTCCTCTTCAATTACAATTGGGGTGTATATATATGCACCAGCATTAGAAAATAAATCATAATGAAAATCCATGTTGGCCAAGCACAAAATTCGGGCTCAAGCAATGTCGGCATGTGATGGTTAATTTAGCAATTACATGTCGGCCACAAGATTTACATTTCCATCATTCACCAGTGAGACAGTTAGCGAGATATCCCTACAGGTATGCCGAAGGCAACTATATTGTCAATCGCTCCTTCCCGTGTCCACTATGCTCGCATTCACCGTGACCAACTGTTCGCCATGTCGAAGTCAAGAAGTATCCTTACACCAAGATGCATTTTTGTTTTATTTACAGTCGCTGTGACCTTATAATGTCGGAGAGACCTCATGTAGATTATAGAGTTATACTGAAAGCCTTAATGCATTATGAGTCGCCGTGACACAAATCATTTCTCACCGACAAGTCTATTTGTCCCAAGTATGTCATTGCAGCTTCCATCCGTCGAGGAGACCTCACATAGACTACACAATGTTTCACCAAAGGTTTCCAACCATCCTTGAGTCACTGTGATATTATGTATCTCCCGCCGATGAGTGCTCATCATGAATGTCGCTATAACATCCAACAATTGGGGAGACCTCACGTAGAGAGCTCTTTGCTTTACCGAAAGAAATGTGGCAAAGGTAAACCTCACGTGGAGACTCAGAGGGGATGAAAGGTATGCACAAAATCATCAAAATTTAATAGTTCCAACAGTGGCTTCGTCTGGGGATGAATGATAGTGAGATCATTGCAAGGATCCAGAATCTTTGGGTGAGCAGACCAAACCAAACACAAAATGAGGAGAATGGAAATGGACCAGAAGCATGATGGAATGAAATCAAAATGAATGCAGAATGGAGGTGAAATGGATGCAAAATGAAGGTGAACCACCATCCTAAACTATTGTGCATGGAAAATAATTTTAAAATGACCAAGTAAGAGTTGTCCATGCACTGGCAACCCTCAATCCTCAGTGTGTTAACTTCTCCTATCTTGAGCTGTTACAATTTGAAACTCAGATCATACTTTCCCCTGTCAAATACCTGGTTTTGTTTTGAGTTCGTCAGATTTCTCTTGAAGACACAGATGCAATCCTTCCTATCATTGAAATATTTTAGAGAATCACTATGCTCAGCTTGGCCCAAAATCCATACACCATTCTGTAATTTATATTCTTCATTATCAGACAAATCTCTGCTAGTATACAAAATGCATACATATTTAATGCAAAATTTTATATTATCTCTCTCACTGTTATGTATTATGAAACACTCTCCTAGCTATATTAAAAATTCACAATCAAAGTGCTTCTCTTGAAAGACAAAAAACTCTGCCATATCATTGTTGTCTGAAACAAAAATATCTGAAACCATTTGCACTTCTTTGATACTACCATTTAGATACAACACTGGATCATGACTCATGTCTTCAATATCATGCATATGTGAACCAATAAAATCTGGACTTCTATCATCCTTGGTATGCAAACAAATTTATTTTCCACATGAGTTAGAAATTTCAGAATCACATACCTCATTTTGCATGAACATAGACTTTTGATCAACACCAAAATTTTCAATATCACTCCAAGAAATGCACTGAAGCCATAAAAATCTTTACACAAAGATCTTTCACTGTCAAAACAATTCTAAGCTGGACACAAAACCTCAAGATCACCTTCATGAGCACATCCCTGGTATTTAGAAATTAACAAATCTGAAATCTGTTCACTGACAAGTGAAAAAGTCTCAAAATTTTCATCACTACAGTTATAATCTTCACCTTTGTCATCATCAAGAAGAAATCCAAGACCATCAGAGAATGGGAAATTAGAAACATTATCAACACAGTCATTTATTCCATCATTTTTCTTGTCTGAAATTATCTCCTCTCTTTCATAAAGTGGGTTTGAAAATTCCTAAAGTTCATTCATGGGGATACCTCCGCAAAATATCATCTGATCTTCATTTACCTCTTCATCATACAATGGGTTTGAAAAAGTTTGGAAATCACTTTCAAATGTACAAACGTCATCATCATCAACTGTATCATCATAATAGGTAGAATAATCCCTTGATTGCAGATCAAAATCCTTTGGTTCATCAGAATCAGAATATTCACTGGATTCTTCACAACATGCACTGCTTTCCTTGTCACAATCTGTGATGCAAGAGAAATCTCTTGTACCCTCATTTTCCTCATGCAAGCTATCACATGAATCATCTTGATTTGCACATGTCTTATCTTCTATTGGATGCACCATTTGATTAACTTCTCTATACTCATCAGAAATACAACAATTGGATTCAACATTGATAGTGTTCTCATACCATATTCCCTGGGACAATGCCTATATGAAGTTAAAAGAGGAGCCTTCTACCTCAATCCTTTTCTTTTTCTCTGATGTCTCTCCTTCGTTCTCTTCCTTCTGATCAGCAACAATTAGTCTCTCTATCTCTTCTTCAGTAAGTCTCTTCATGTTGTATTGAGTAGGTACCTCAACAGAATGTGGCTCTGTATAATCTTCTTCAGAGTAAGAAAGGACCTGTTGTTCAGGCATATGAACATTGTATTTTTGATTTCAAACATCATGCTGATAACCTTCATCCTTTGAAGATGAATACCTCTCCACAACATGGTAAAAAGTATTTGAAGTCAAATATACTGTGTGATCTTCTCTATTGTTTCCCATCAACATTCCTTCTTCTTGCATTCTCTGGACTACAACACAGTAATATGGGGAATGTGGCATATTACAAACTCCACCAAAATAATTGTTACTTACCATATAGGTTCCCCTCTTTGTCAATGGATCAGGAGCTTCTTTGTTTCCAGGCCTAGTTGTTATAGGTTTTTCATCCTTCTAGTTTGTATTATAAGGCATGTCATGCAACCTCGGCCTTTCGTTTCTGTAAGTATTCTCCTATCGGTACTGATAACTACTACTTTGTTGATGAACCTTAGGATTGTCTCTTTTATCCATTATCCTTGCAACCCTCCTATTGTTTTCAATTGTCTGTGCCATCTTCTGAGCTTCAGCTAAGTCTCTTGGGAATTTATTTCTCAATTCATACCCTGCCTTAGGATCAAAATCAATCTAATAAATGCTTAGTGCTACAGAATCTGGCAACTTTGATCCAGGAGGTATTTTATTCTGCAACTTATTGAATCTACGATTAAAATCATAAACTGTATCACTTTGATCTTTCTGAATGTGTATTAATTCATGAAGAGCAGCATCTGGTGCACTCAGATTCCCAAATTGCTCGAGGAATTGATCATGAAATCCTTGGAGAGAATCAATAAAGACCGCTGGCAAGCTGTTGAACCAATCCCTAGCGTCTTCAATAAGTGATATCATGAATAGCCTCATGTGTAAATCTTTGTATGGCACACCCAAATCCTGGATGAAAGCATTGAAACTTCTTAGATGCTCTTCAGTAGTGATTGCATCACTCCCTGTAAACTTTGGAACAAGACCTCTCCAACTACCATCCATTGGAAAAGGGAATAATTGAAGCCCTGACAAGTCAGACTGTCTGATCATTGTTGTGTATTGATGAGGGGGGGCGTTAGGTGGGTATTGATACTGGTACATTAGATTATAGTGTTTTGTATGATGATATGGCACATACTGCTAACCATGAGGAGCTCCAACATGACCTCCCCTGAACCGAGATCCTCCTCCATTTATGTTTGAACAACTGCAAAAATTCTTTCAGAGTTGCCACCTACTTTTCCAAAAGTAGGAAAATCATACTTTCTGATCTTTTCCCCAGCGGAATCACTCTTTTTGAGACTTCTAAAATTACAACTTTTCTACACTAACTCTATTTGATGGTCTTCAACCGAATTTTCTGGTGTATTCCCCAACAGAGTCACTAATTTGTTAGCTCTCAAAAACGTAGGCTGAATGCCTCAAGGGGTTGGCAATCTCTTGATATGCTTTAGGGCAAACTCAACCTTCTGCTGTTTAGGTGCTGCTAAACCCAAGCGGGTGTACCTTTTGAATTGAGCAAAATTATCTTATGATTATCCTTCTGAAATGCTTTGTCCACAATGGCAGATGACAGTGAACAAAATGAAATCAAACTTGATAGCAATCTTCTGATCTAAATCCTAAAAATGCTTAATTAACTGATATAAAGAAACTGAATGAATTCAAATAATGAAATTACAGAGACCAGTGCCTTATTGGGTATGCGGAGTCAAACGAAACAGAACTGGGCAACTTGTTCTGGCAGAAAATCAAATTGTAGGCATATGATCTGTTCATAACGTGTATAAACGATGCAAGATTATGACTACTAAGCTCTACTTTAATAATCTAGATGAATCTCCCTGATTACTGTGATCAATAAAAAAGATTTAATCTCTTCTTGAGAGAACCAGTTAATTAATCACACAAATACAACAAATGTGCATTGACAAACTGAACATAAACTTGTTATGCCAGTTTAAACAACCAGAAAGAATCAAATTGGAGACAACTTCAGCAATACTTTTCAATAAACTCAATAGACAATTGATACCAAAAATAACCTGCCACACCAGCTAATTCCCATTGAATTCGCCATTTTAAAACATGCACATAGTCTCAAGAATGAGAACTTTATTCTATTGTGCCCATTCCTAAGCTACTGTATCTATCTATCCTAAAAATCTCATCTAAAATCTCCTCCTCTTCAATTACAATTGGGGTGTATATATATACACCAGTATTAGAAAATTAAATCATAATGAAAATCCATGTCAGCCAAGCACAAAATTTGGGCTCAAGCAATGTCAGCCTGCAACGGTTAATTTAGCAATTACATGTTAGCCACAAGATTTGCATTTCTATCATTCACCAGTGAGACAGTCAGCAAGATATCCCTGCAGGTATGCCGAAGGCAACTATATCGTCAATCGCTCTTGCCCGTGTTCACTGTTCTCACATTCACCGTGACCAACTATTCACCATGTCAAAGTCAAGAAGTATCCTTACACCGAGATGCATTTTTGTTTTATTCACAGTCGCTGTGACCTTATAATGTCAGAGAGACCTCATGTAGATTAAAGAGTTATACCGAAAGCCTTAATGCATTTTGAGTCGTTGTGACACAAATCATTTCTCACCGACAAGTCTATTTGTCCCAAGTATGTCGTTGTAGCTTCCATCCATCGAGGAGACCTCACATAGACTACATAATGTTTCACCGAAGGCTCCCAACCATCCTTGAGTCGCTGTGATATTATGTATCTCATGCCGATGCATGCTCATCATGAATGTCGCTATAACATCCAACAATTGGGGAGACCTCACATAGAGAGCTCTTTGCTTTACCAAAAGAAATGTGGCAAAGGTAAACCTCACGTGGAGACTCAGGGGGGATGAAAGGTATGCACAAAATCATCAAAATTTAATAGTTCCAACACCAACATAACGAGTATGTAGACATTTTAAGTGGGGGACATATATTAACCTTATCTATTTCATCTTGTGATGTTTGACCTATTGACATACCCCCTTTAATGGTGGAATTGTTTTTAATTCCCCTTGAGGTATGGTTATCAATTCGTCCACTGAGTTGTTAAACCTTTTTATTTCATGGAACCCAATATAACACAACTTGCCAGCCATGTTTGTTATTTATGGCTTCATTTTGTTCATAGGAAGTTGAACTTAATGTGCTATTGGAATGGCATCTTGATCATTTGTGTCACCTTATCAGAGTTATTAGGGAGTATAAATTTTGGTATGGTTGACATATGAGTACACACCTTGTGATGATTTTTCCCATCTGCCACCTTTTTATGGGTACACACCTTGTGATGACTTAAGTGTGTGGTTCTCATCTTTTTGTCTTTTGGTCTCACCTAGTGTATATCAGACTACACTATCCATTGTGAGTATATTTTATGGACATACAACTTATGTTGTCACATCTCAATTTCCTTACTTGCATTTAATAATGTTAAGTTAATTGAAAAATGAAATTCATTTATTATTATTTATGAAATTTGATAAATGCAATAATATTAAAAATATTATTATCTTGCAAATTTTTGATTTAAAAGGAATTATTTTAAAATTATTATCGGTTAAAGGTTACTAATGAACAATTGCAAGTACACGAGTGCATGTATACATGAACAAGTTGAAGAATGAGAACATGGTTGAGACATGAATACTTAGCCAGATGACAAATGGTAAGCAAGAATGAAATATGGAATCTCACACACCACAATAGACCATGATATCTGCATTTGTCTTGCAATTGATATATATCATTCTTGCTCATATGAAAACCATGAATGGTTAAATAGGAAATCTTATGAAAGAAATGAATTTATTGTATCACTTGTCTTACCTCGTCTATTCCAAAAATAATTTCATAATTGTATTAGAAATGCATTTGAATATACATAATTATCATAAGAAGAAGGATTATATTATTAGTTCTTTTGGAAGAACTTGAAAGTAATCTCTTGATAAAGGAAATAAAATATATGTTTGTGAATTTAAATATATAAATATATATATGTGTGTAACTATACATATATATACAAATATGTTGTAAAGGATTTTAAATGATGAGTGTTTCTTTTACTTGAAAATTCCTTATGAAACTATATGGAAGGAAATGATGACAATTAATATTCAAATAACCTCCTTCATAATTGAATAAGTTTAATTCCTCCTATTTTAGAGTGAAGGGAATAATGCACAGAAAATAGGGGAGCGGGTGACTAAGTGATGGAGGTACGAAGAATCAAGACCACTCCAAATATAGTATGGAAAATCGATGGACAGTGAGTGGGTGAATGTTGAAAAAAGAGGATATAACCTAGCAAAAAGATAGAAAAGATTTTGGGGAAAAAGGAAGCAGGAGAAGGCGTGAAAGGAGGGGTAGTTGCTTCAAATTTGTTGAAGGCAAAAAGCATTGAACTTGAAGACAAACGAAGCCTTTTCTCAAAAGTTTCCTTCAAATGTTCGAAAATCTTCTTGAGCAATGCTTGAGCTTAATGAGATTTGAATGCCCTATTACTATTTTTTTATACATTGTTGTATTCACGGCCTTGGCTTTCATTCTATGTTATGTAATTTTTAGATAGCCACGTTTGGTGGGTGAAAACCCCAATTTTACCTTCACTATGTATAACGATGTATGCATGTACATGATCAGATTTAAAGGTTTGTGTTCGGGCTCTAGCCTATATGTTTATTTTACCATCATTCCTTGAGGACATTGATATGTCCTCTGTAAATGTAAACATCATCTATGGTGTTGTTCACTCAAGATACCTAGTCGAATGATATCATCGTTCACATCAATATACATATACCTTGTTATTTGGGGCCGAATGATATGGGCCATTCGAGCATGGATATCAACTCAGAATGATCCATATCATTCTATTCCATATATAAGATAATGGGCAGTTCTATCACCAATATTGTTGCAAGTTGATGAGTGATATACATCATTCTATTCGAAGCTTTAGTGTGGAATAAATAATATCGAACTGGAGAATGACCCTATGTCATTCTGTTATTTTAATTTTGTCAAATGATCATGCATCATTCTAATAAGAAGAATGGAATGATACCATCGTTCCAGGATAACTAGCTATTATAATGTCTTTCATAAAAGATAGTGCATGTGATTTGTTGGTACACTGCTATCTAAAAATAGGCCATAACAAGTCGAAGGTGTATGGATCCCTCATGGAATTTAAATGAATATTCCTCTATCTCTTCGATGGGCATGTGTATATATATATGTATACATGCACACAGACACACACACACACACATATATGCATGCTTGGTTGATCTTGTGTATGAATCATGACAAATTCGAATGGTAATTTATACTCTATTTTCTTTCACTTGATAAAATAAGTGTTGGATGTTGTGGTTGTGTTGTTGATATGTGGTTGTCATTGATGTCAACACTATTAGCATTAAATCTACTTAAGGCTATATATGTCGAGGATATTGAGAAAATTGTAAAAAATATAGTACAGGCAGTGAGTGGTGTTGACAAGGTCAAAATGTTGGAAAGATCTATATGTTGAAGATCTGAAGGTGCACTTCAAAGGGTTTGTTGCTGAAGCTTTCTAGTATGTTTTCCAAAATTTTCAGAGGTTCAAATCAAGTCTTGTGGAAGTTATGAAGATCTGTATGCCTACAGTTATTCAGTTTTTGTAGATGGTGTTCTTGGTTGAAACGGATGAAATTATGGTAATTTCTTGTGTTGTGCATGTACCTGTGATGTTCATGGATGAGTCTAGATCATGCTCTATCCTTGTTGTACGTCCGCATTGATTGAAGTGTTCATGATCAAATATTTTTCCGATGTGTGCCCGAGTTTTCATGTTCTTGGCTGACATGATGGTGTTAGCGTGTTGTGGATCCATAACGATTAATATTTTATTGTTTGGCATGTTTGGAGGTGTTTGTTTGGGTCCTAACTATGTTGTGACTGACTTGTGTTGGTGCGCATTGAAATTTTTTCATGTATTGAGGCTGACAATTGTAATCTATTCTTTATTTATGGCAGACTGAATAGTGGTTGTAAATCAGTGTAGCAGATATATATATATATATATATATATATATATATATATATATATAAGATTTTTCTCCTCATTTAGAGGCAAGTTCTCAAGTGTACAAGTAATGTACAAGTGCAAATAAAGGTATTGTGGAAGAGTTTGAAGAAGTTTTTGTGCGCCTAATCGAAACTGTAATCAAGCTTTTGTAGAAGCTAATTTCTTAGTTCAATTTCATTAGATGGATTTAATCTAATTACTATATGTAAGGCATCGAGCCTTCCCTTTGAGCAATGTTCTCTTGGCAATGCGCCTGAATGCAAGTGCATTCCCTTTTGTTCTTCATTATACTTCTAATAGGGTATAATCTTGTGGGCTAACATCCACCGTGGTTTTTCCCCTAGTAGAGTTTTCACGTATAAAATCTTGGTGTTCATGCATCTCTGATGTGTTGTTGATTTAATTCTTGCACTGTTAATTATTAGATCTATGTTATAAGGTTGATTAATGTTGTATAATTTTGATTTTGGTAATAATTGATTCACCCCCCCTCTCAGTTGTCTATCCTTGTATTTCCAACAATTGGTATCAGAGCTAGTTCCTCTGAAAGATGCTTAACAACTTGAGGTGATCCGAGATGGCATCATTCAAGAAGGATAGTCCTAGATTTGATGGTAAAAACTACTCTCTATGGAGAGTCAGGATGGAATGTCATTTGAAGTGCATTGGAGAACCTTTCTGGTAGATGACACAAAGTGCATATACCATTCCTCAGAACTGTCCTTCCTTTGAAGATGAAATCAAGCAAGCAAAAATTAATACCAAGGTAGTAGAAACATTAGTGAGTGCTTTGACAGATTTAGAGATGACAAAGGTGTTAGGATTGAAGATTGCATACCAGATTTGGAAAAAGCTGGAAATATTGTATGAAGGAGATGCACTAATGAAAATTGCTAAACTACAAAGTCTAAAAGAGAAATGGGAGAGCTTGAATATGAGTGAATATGAAAACATCTTTTCCTTCTTGCAAAAGATAAATGAATTAGTAATGGATATTAGATGTGCTGGTGGAACTTTGGATGATGATGAAATTTTGGCTAAGATACTTAAATCTATGCCCCCTTCCTACAAGACAAAATCTCATGCTATTGATGAACTCAAGACAGTGACAAATATTACAAAAGATATGTTGATTGGAAAACTTGTTGCATTTGAATTGAGTTAATTCGGTGAGTCTGCTACTAAGATTGAATTTGCTTTCAAGGCTACTATATCTGGGAAAAAAAAGCAAGGATATGATTTAGGAGAAAGTTCCAACAGAACATTTAGGTATGAAGATGAGATGAAGCAGATTGAGGATGAAGAAAAGGAATTGGAAGAATTGTAAGCATTGATTGTGAAAAGAGAATCAAGAGGTCATGGTAAGTACAAAGGAAAGTTACCTATTAAATGTTTTTCTTGCAGTAAGATAGGTCATTTTTCTTCTAGATGTCTTGAAAGAGTTTCAAAGTATAAACATGAGAACACTAGATTTCAAAGAAAGTGCTATTATGCTGAAGAAGGTGTAACTGATGAAGAATCTGATAAAGAAACCGAAAATGAACATGAATGGGTATTTATTTCTATCAAAGAAAATGGTCAGGTGTCCACCAAATCTGCTAGTAATGTGAATGTTGAGAAAGCTCTTGCAACCAAAGTTGGA
Organism: Sequoiadendron giganteum; assembly: GCA_007115665.2. Classification (NCBI taxonomy): domain Eukaryota; kingdom Viridiplantae; phylum Streptophyta; class Pinopsida; order Cupressales; family Cupressaceae; genus Sequoiadendron; species Sequoiadendron giganteum. The sequence goes on from CM021106.1 coordinate 26,916,015, forward strand.
GATAGATATGAGTGGGTAATTGATAGTGGATGCTCACATCATATTACTAGTGACAAAAGTAAGTTTATAAGCTTGTAAAACTATGATGGTGGTGTTGTGATTTTCAAAGACAACACTTCTGGTGTGATTCGTGGAAGAGGCACTATTTATTTTGGTGGTAAGCACAATACTGATGATGTTCTTTATGTAGAAGGCTTAAAGCACAACTTTTTGAGTGTTGGACAGATGGTAGACAAAGGTTACAATCTGCAGTTCAAGAATGGTAAGTGCAGAATAACGAGATGTTTAGGAAATATGATTGCTTCAGGAACAAAGACAAAAGGTAATATCTTTCATTTGAGTGCTGCTAGTGAAAGTTGTTTGATTCCTCAAATTGATGTAAGATGGTTATGGCATAAGAGGTTGTGTCATGTGAACTTTGATAATATTGTCAAGATAAGCTCTACTCAAGTAGTTAGAGATCTGCCTAAGTTATTGAAGCCTGCTAACACTATGTGCAAGGAATGTCAAATGGGAGGGAAAGAAAACAAGAAATTCTTTCCAGAGAAAACAATATAGCTCTAATGGAGTAATAGATTTGATACATACCAATCTATGTGGTCCTTCCAGGATCAGAAGCCTACAAGGTGAAAGGTATTTTATGTTGCTCATTGATGATTATTCTAGAATGATATGGGTCGCTTTCTTAAGAGAAAAACATGAAGCATTAGAAAAGTTCAAAAGTTTTAAAGCTATGGAAAAGAATGAGATAGGTCAAAGGATCAAATTTTTAAGGTTAAACAGAGGTGGTGAATTTACTTCATGGGAAATCAATTCTTTTTGTGAAGAGCATGGAATCCAAAGACAACTATCTACTCCTTGGACCCCTCAATAGAATGCAGTTGTTGAAAGAAAGAACAAAACCGTTCTAGACACTGCTAGAACCATGATGCTGGAAGCAAATGTTCCTCATTTCTACTAAAGAGAAGTTGTAAGTACTATTGTGTACACCATTAATAGGGTGAATGTCAATAGTAATTTTGGTAAGATACCTTTTGAGCTATGGTTTGGTTATAAGCCTACTGTCAAGTATTTTAAAATTTTTGGAAGCAAATGCTACATCAAGAGAGATGATGATATAGGCAAGTTTGATGCTAGAAGTGATGAAGAAATATTATTAGGATACTCTACTAAAAACAAAGATTACCAGTGCTTTAATAAAATTTTGAAGAAAATGGTTAAAAGTGCAAATGTCAAGGTTGATGAAGATATTGGTAAATCATCCAGATCTAGTGATTATGATTCAGATGATGAAAATGATAATACTAACAATGATTTTTAGGCACAAAATCAACTTCAAATTATTCCGGTGAACCAAGGGAATCAAGAAGCAGAAGTTAGCAAAAATGCAGAAGAAAGAACACAAGAACAAGAGGTAAGAGAAAATCTCAAAACTCCTAAGTATGTAAGGAGAAATAATTCTGATAGTCAGATCATAGGAGATAAGAGCAAAGGTGTGCAAACTAGAAGAATATTGTCTAATCTCTAAAGTTGAGCCTAGAAATATCATTGAAGCATGTAAGGATGAACTTTGGATGGAAGCCATGAAAGAAGAATTGTTGCAGATACAAAAAAATGATACATGGGATCTTGTTCCTAGACCTCAGAACAAAAATGTGATAGGAACCAAGTGGGTGTTCCGAAATAAGCAGAATGAACAAGGTGATGTGGTCAGAAACAAAGCAAGATTGGTTTGCAAAGGATACTCACAGATGGAAGGTATTGATTTTGAAGAAACTTTTGCTCCTGTTGCTAGAATTGAAGCTGTTAGATTATTTCTTGCTTATGCTACTTTCAAGAATTACAAATTTTATCAGATGGATGTAAAGTCAACATTTCTGAATGGTGAACTAGAAGAAGAATTTTGTGTTGAACAACCAAATGGATTTTAGTTGACTGATGAAAATGACATGGTATGCCGATTGAAGAAATCTCTATATGGAATTAAGAAAGCTCCTAGAGCTTGGTATACTAGATTGGATAAATACTTGATGAAACTTGGATTCAATAAAGGTACTATTGAAAGCTATATGTATTTCAAGTTGAATCAGAACAAAGAGCTGATCATTGAAGTCTTTGTTGATGATAATATTTTTGAAGGTGATGATGATTTGTGTATGATTTTTTTCGATGAAATGAAAAGTGAATTTGAAATGTCAATGATAGGAGAGCTGAAATTCTTTTTTTGGATTGCAAATCACTCAGTTAAATGATGGAATCTTTGTATCTCAGTCTAATTATGTGAAAGAGTTACTGAACAAGTTTGGCATGGAAGATTCAAAACCAGTTGGTACACCTATGGTGACCAGATGAAAACTTACATAGAAAGATGATTCTCCTAAAGAAAATCAGACAAGATACAGGTCAATGATTGGTGGATTACTCTATTTGACTTAGACCAAGCCAAATATAATGAATGTTGTGTGCATGGTTGCTAGATTTCAAGCTGATCCTAAAGAGTCCCATGTGATTGTTGTAAAAAGAATTTTTAGATATCTGAAAGGGACAGTTGATCTTCGTCTTTGGTATCCTAAGGATGATGATCTTACTCTAAGAACTTTTATTGATGCTAATTGGGCAGGAGATGTAGATGATAGGAGGAGTACCAGTGGTGGTGCATTCTTCTTAGGAAAGAATTTGGTATCTTGGCTAAGCAAAAAGCAGAACTCAGTTTCGTTATCTACTACTGAGGAAGAACCTATTGCTGCTGCAAACAGTTGTACCCAAGTATTGTGGATGGGGAAAATATTGAGAGATGTTAGAATTGAATATGAAAAACCCATTGCCATATTCTATGACAATTCAAGCGACATTAACATTTGTAAGAATCCAGTGTTGCATTCAAAGAAAAAGCATATATCCATCAAGTATCATTTCTTGAGAGACAAAGTAAGTGATAGAGAAGTTAGATTGGAGTACATACCTACCAAAGAGAAAATTGCAGATATCTTTACCAAGATGTTGCCTAAGGATAATTTTGAGTACCTCAGAGACAAGTTAGGGGTGATTTCCCCTCCTGATCAGAACTAAGATGCAAGTATTTGTATCAGTCTGTGAATTCATAGCCATATCATATTTCAGATTGATGTTGTGGTGGCTGCTATTCAAGGGGAGTAGTCAGATGATTCAAATGTGTGATCAAAGCATGTGTACCTTTTCCATTGATGTCAAAGGGGGAGAGAAACAATGTGAAAAATGTGGGAAAGAAGAACAGTGAAGGAAATAGGAAAGATTGCACAGTCTTAGGGGGGGGTTGTTGAAGAAGAGTTAGTTGGGTTGATGGTATTACTTTTCACATCATGTGTTTCCATCAATGTCAAAGGGGGAGATTGTTGGATGTTGTGATTGTGTTGCTGATATGTGGTTGTCATTGATGTCAACACTATTAGCATTAAATTTGCTTAAGCATGTATATGTCAAGGATATTGATAAAATTGTAAAAAATATAATATAGGTAGCTAGTGGTGTTGAGAAGGTCAAAATGTTGGAAAGCTCTATATGTTGAAGATCTAAAGGTGTGCTTCAAAGGGTTTGTTGCTGAAGCTTTCTAGTATGTTGTCCGAAAGTTTCAGAGGTTCGCATGAAGTCTTGTGGAAGTTATGAAGATCTGTATGCCTACAGTTATTTAGTTTTTGTAGATGGTGTTCTTGGTTGAAGTGGATGAAATTTTGGTAATTTCATGTGTAGCACATGTACCTGTGATGTTCATGGATGATTCTAGATCATGCTCTATCCTTGCTGTACATCCACATTGATTGAAGTGTTTGTGATCGAAGATTTTTCTGATGTGTGCCCGAGTTTTTAGGTATGAGGATGACAATACCATTGAAACATTAAGAAAGGGTATAAGTCAATAGCACGATTAATGCTAATTGATGCTAGTATTCATGATATATAAACATATATGTGTGTTTTGAAAAGATGAATATAATGTAACTCATCACAATGTTTTGAATTAAACATAGGGATTAAATGATACTTTAGTTAACCGTTGAATTTGTTGTCTGTCTAGAACAAAATGATGATAGGATAATATTATATTTTTACCAAGTAACTCAAACTAATGATAGCCAAGAATTACTGCTGGTTCTCGTAATGTCTCTGAAATTGACTTTTTCTATTAAAGGTAAACAACCTTGTAACACTTTAGTTAGAACTCATTTTCTTGTTAAAATCTCAAACCATTGTATAGACATTCATCATGCTATCATTTGAATAAAGTGGTTAAGACCAGAACTTGTGTATCAGATGTAGTCAATGTATCTTAAATATAGAAATCTCCATGTAGAATGGATTTTATTTTATTCTTAAAGAATGTATATGCATATACAAACTGTTATTAATATGCATATATGTGCACACACATAAACTCATCATTTATGCATGTACACATACATGCTGTATACCTTCTTATTTCATCTTATTTACTCATTTGATTTATGCTAGATTAATTTAATTTACAAAGGAAAGAAAATTGTAGAATGGAACAACATTAATGTGTAAATGTGAATCTTAAGGAAAGATGGTTAATTGATGAATGGTTTTATGGTTATTCTTGAATTATGTGGACTACTTATATGATGAAATGATACAAATTTAATAGATAGACTATAGCACATAGATGTATAATGCTAGTAGATAGTCTAGAAGGGAGGGATATCCCTTTATTTATGGAAATTTCCTTCCGGGAAGGGTTCCAGAGAGTGTAGATTTTCTTTTCCAAATCTAGTTTAAGTTGAAATCGTAACATGAGCTTTCCCAAGCTTTGCAATCATTATTTGGAATGGACTGATTGTTTATTTATCCTTTCTCTTTATTTACCTAACATGGAACTTGCATGTTCTAAAAGTAATAGAAATGCATGTGGTTAGGCACGCACCAGATTCCCCTTGCATATTGTATCTCTTGCTTTAAAGTGTTTCATGCAGGGTTGGGTATTCTTCAATGAACAAAAGAATTTCAAGGAAGCGTAGTTTTGTGGTTGGGTGGAAAAGCACTTGAACCATGTTTTCATCCACTAGTGGAGGTGAGCTTCAATGAGGAATTACAGTTGAATTATATATCTTTTATGATGTACTTGTATCATTGATGTGATTATTGTATTGACTAAGTGGAGATTGAATGCCAAGTAAAACCTTGTATATTGGCTATTGACATTTGGAAATGAATGTATAAATATATTTTCTTTTATATTCTTGGACATGAAATTTTCTATAATCGAAAATAGCTATGGAATTTATGTCCTTAAATTATATTCATAATATCAAATATTAATTTATTTGTGAAATATTAGTTTAGAATGTTACATTTGGTATCAAAGCTTAGGGTTAAGCTCTAGGCCTATGAGCCCACAATGGTCAAATTTGGGAAGGAGAAAGGGAAAGATTATTAGGGCTTCGAAAAAACAAGTTATTATCAAAGAGAATCCCAAACTCAAAGACCAACTTGAGATTCCTGATGATGAAACTCTAGCACATGCCATCACTCGAATCAAGTTGGAGAGAGGAAAAAATATTGAGGAATCCAAACGAACACCTAAGACTAAGAAACCCTATGTGATTAGAGATTTTCCATTAGGATGTGGACCTAATGAACCTTTACTGAAGAAAGAGGAGGAGTGCCTGTGTGCACATCCTACCTCTCCCAAGAAGGATGATGTAAATTTGGATGAGGACCTAAAGGAGTTTCATCTTTTCGATAATGAGGAAAATGCTTAGTATGGGAAAAAAATTGTAAATAAGGATCAATGTAAATCCATATTTAATATAAATAAAGATTTTTTTTTTGTTGTTCAAGGATGTGAACTTGAAGAGTTATCTTTTTATGAATGAACCTACATATCTCTTTTAGATTTCATGCTATGTGCGTAGCATTATGTAGATGCAAATGTTTAAAACACAAAATGTTGTGTTAAGTTTTGTTAAACGTAGGTTGTGATGTAGGTCAAGCGTGAGTCATTATGGTGACCGCCAAACAAGAAGCAAGCAGTGGCGGGCAGGAGAATGGGTCGAACCAGAGGGTACACTAAATCTTGGAGCTCTTGAAATGATAAGAATCTTGAATGGAACACCTGGAGCAAGAGGTCTGAGGGGTATGGGAAGATCAGATTAATAGGAACGAGGAACCCAACCAAGGTGGAGGGGGTCAAGGAGATCCCAATTAGGGTTGAATTGAGGAAGAACCGGGGAAAGATCTTAAAAAGGTAGCACCACCAAAATTCAATGGCAAGGCCATCAGGGATGGACCCAAGGAATGGATTATAGAGATGGAAAAATATTTTGGGCTCCATAACTTGTCAAACCAAACCAAGGTTGCTTGAGTTGCGTATCAATTGTTTGGAGAGGCAACTACTTGGTGGGACAATGAGAAGGAAGAGAGGAGATTCCATCAAGAAGAGATCACTTGGGAGCTTTTTCTCTAATATTTTAGGAAGAGGTGGCTACCACAACTTTTCTTTGAGAAGAAGATGACCAAATTTCAAATTTTGACCCAGGGTGGTTTGACCATAGTTTAGTATTGGGAGAAGTTTATCAATTTTATCAAGTATGTATCATAGTACCAATTCGATGAGCGCTTTTGGATTTGAAAGTTTATATTAGGATTGAGATCCCACATTGGAGCTGATGTGGACCTCCACAATCCCCTTACAAAGGCAAATTTTTTTGAGAAAGCCACTAAGAAAGAACAAAAGTTACAGTAGTTGTCCAATCTTCTCAAAGGTTCAAACTTCAAGCCTCAATTCAGAAAAAAAAAGTTTTGAAAGGGTGATGAGCATAAGGGAAATAAGTCCCATTAGATCAAAAATTTGAAAAGGGAAAGTGACACTCCGGAAAAGGAAGAAGGAAACCAAGGCAGAAGGAACAAAAGGGCTAATAGTGGCAACAACAACTTTAACAGTAATCATAGCTACTCTAAAGAGGATAGGTCTAGAGGTCGAAGAGGACCACGTGCTGGTGTTTCACTTGTGGGGGTGACCATTATGCATCTAGTTGCCCTTAGAAGTTGAATTCATAGAAGGAAGGAAACTATCAACAGACCCAGAACACAAGATCCATGCAGCAGTGGATAATAGGAAAGAAAAATACCATGCTTCTCTGATACAAATGAAAGGTAAGCTCTATGGCCGAACCATTTCTATTTGATAAATACTGGAGCTACTAATTTTTTTATAGATCCCAGAATGATTTTTAAGTTTCCCATTAAACCTAGATATATGGTAAGCTCATGGTCAGTTCAATATGGGAACTGAGTATAGTGGAAAGTAAATTCATGTTTCTTTTGCAGCGAGTTAGAACTTCCCAACTTCTTGACCCAAGTTAACCTTTACATGGCACCTCTAGGATCCTATGATGAAATCTTTGGAATCAACTAGTTAATTGAGCACAAATCCATTATAAATTATGAGGATAAGATGGTTATTTTTTTGGATGACTATGGAAACCCAGTTGACATTCATGGGATATAAAGACCCCTAGAGCTTCTAGAAGATCTTAGCTATGCATCTCAAAAGGGATCAAATGAAGGGTTGTGTCATATATGTTGTGCATGTCAATGAAACCGACAATGAGAAATCGTACCCAGATGATTACCCTATCCTTATGGAATTCTGAGATGTGTTTCCTGAAGATCTCACCGAGATGCCCCCAGAGAAAGAATTTGATTTCTCTATTGAATTAGTGCTTGGAGTTGAGCCTCAGTCTAAGGCCCCGTATAGGATGACCACCACCAAGCTTTATGAATTGAAATCCCAATTATAGGAGTTGTTGCATAAAGGGATTATTAAACCTAGTGTGTCACCTTGGGGAGCATCGATTAACTTTGTGAAAAAGAAGGATGGAATCTTGCATCTATGTATTGATTATCAGAACGAGGAGACCATCAAGAATCAATACCCCTTTTCAAGGATTGATGAGTTATATGATCAAATGAAGGGAGTGTTAGTGTTCTCAAAATTTGATCTTAGATTCGGTTATCACCAATTGAGAATACAAGAGGAGGACATCTTGAAGACTACTTTTCAAACTCGATATGGGAATTACGAGTTCACCATTGTACCATTTGGATTGATCAATTCACCTACATCCTTCACGAATCTAATGAACAGTGTGTTCTGGGACTGTTTAGATGACTTTGTCTTAATATTTATTGATGAAATTCATGTTTATTCTATCTATTAAGGAGAACAATGATTAAAAATTTAGGATAGTCTTGCAATGTCTAAGGGAGAAGAAGCTTTTTGGAAATCTGTCCAAGTTCTCATTTTATTAGGACAGGGTGCACTACCTAGGTCACATTATTTCAACTAAAGGAGTCTATGTGGATCTTGAAAGGATAAGAGTAATTGTGGAATGTTTGAAACCCCCAGAGTGTGACAAAGGTATGAAGCTTTATGGGCCTTGTAGGGTATTACAATAAATACATGCAAGGGTTCTCTCAAATTGTAGCCCTAATAAAATCACTCCAAAAGAAAGGAAAAAGGTTTGAGTGGACTGAGAAGTGTGAACAAGCTTTCCAACTCCTGAAGGAGAAACTCACGTTCAACAGAGTGTTGACTATACCTGATCCAACAGTCAATTTTCAGTGATCAAAGATGCTTTAGGAGACGGTGTAGGAGCAATTTTAATGCAATATGGGAAAGTGGTAGCGTAAAAATCAAGGAAGTTGAAGCAACACAAAATAAATTATGTGTCACACGATCTAGAATTAGCGGCTATAGTGCATGCCTTACAGATGTGGAGACTATCTTTTGGGAAAGTTGTTTGAGCTCAAAATGGATTATTTGGGGTTGAGATATATCTTCACTCAGCCAAGATCAATGCATGAAAAAGGAGGTGGTTAGAATTCCTTAGCGAGTACAAATTTGGAATTGAGTATATAAAAGGGAAGAAAAATAGAGTGAAAAATGCTCTTAGTAGAAGAAGACATTTGGTGGCTATGACCTTGACGAGATCTAATTTGAGGAAATAGGTGAAGCAAAACTTGCAAGGAGATGAGAACTATGAGAGGGTAAAGAAGGTTCTAGAAGAGAATCTGTCAGACCATTGATTTGAAGGGTATGAGTTTGAATCATATGGTATCTTAAGATATTAGAGGTGGATGTATATTCCAGATTTTAGAGAGCTTAGGAAGTTGTTCCTAGAAGAAGTCCATAATGCACCATATTCAGGACATCCCCGAGTTACCAAGATGGTCATAGAGTTAAAATCCTTGTATTATTGGCCAAAGCTCAGGAAGGATGTAGTGGAATATGTATCCAAATTCTTGGAGTGCTAGTGATTCAAGGTTGAGCATGTGCATCCAACGAGGCTTGTTTATCCTCATGATATACTTGAGTACAAATGGCAAGTGATCAACATGAAATTTGTATAGGGGTTACCCTTAAGTAAGAAGATGCATGATGCCATCTTGGTAGTAGTCGATAAGTTGACTAAGGTGGCACATTTTATTCTAGGGAATCTTAAGGATGGATCATTGCCCTTGGCCAAGAAATTTGTCCAAGAGATCTGTTGCTTACATGGAGTGTCAGAGACCATCATATTCGATAGAGATACTTGAATGACATAAAGGGTTTGGACAACTTTGAATGCAACTTTGGGGACCAAGTTAAATTTTAGTTCAGCCTATCATCCTCAGATCGACAATCAGACTGAGAGAGGGAATTAGGTAGTAGAAGATCTCCTTCAGATGTATTGTATGGACCAATAATATAAATGGGAAGAATATCCACCATTGGTAGAGTTTTCTTATAACATATCCCATCATGCATCCTTAGGTATGAAACCTTTTGAGGCTCTGTATGGGAAAAAGTGTTGTTCTCCCATTAGTTGGGACAGATTGGAAGACAAGATCATAGTAGGTCCTAAAATGCTAAAGGACATGGAAGAGAAAATGATGCTTATCAAGGGTAAACTAAAGGAGGCAACGGATAGATAGAAGAGTCATGCTGACAAGACTAGAACCTTCAGATAGTTTACAACATGGGATAAGGTCTTTTTGAGAGTCAAGCCACATAAGAGCTTTATTACTTTCAAAAAATCTTCCAAGTCGGCTCTAGGATAAGTGGGTCTATTTGATGTATTGGAAGTAATCAACCCAGTTGCATATCAACTTGATCTACCGCTTGCTCTAGCTTGAATTCATATTGTGTTTCATGTTTCTTTTCTTAAGCCATACCATTCAGATACATCTCATATACTTGATTGGCATTCTTTACAAGTGGAGAATCTAGGAGTGGTGCTGGTGGAGCCCATTAGAATTTTGGATAGACACAATGTCAAGTTGTGAAATAGAGACATTATTCAATATAAGGTCTAATGGGACCAATATTCTAAGGATAGTGCTACATGGGAGGATGTAGAGGAGATAGAATGCACCTTTCCTCATTTGCTTTCTTAGATAGACTATTGAGGATTCACTATATATTATTGCTTAATATTTTGGATTTGTATGCTATGATATTTTGGCTTGATAATAGTATGATTTGATTTTGAAATGGACATATATAATTCAATTTCGTTTAATTAGACATCAATACAATGTCTCTTCCTAGTGGGGAAGGATGTCACATCTCAATCTCCTTACTTGCATTTAATAATGTTAAGTTAATTAAAAAATGAAATTTATCTATTATTGTTTATGAAATTTGATAGATGCAATAATATTAGAAAAATGATTATCTTGCAACTTTATTATTTAAGAGAATTATCTTACAACTACTATTAGTTAAAGGTTACTGATGAACAATTGCAAGTGCAAGAGTGTGTGTATGCAGGAACATGTTGAAGAACGCAAACATGGTTGAGGCAGGAATTTTAGCTAGATGACGAACAATAAGCAAGACTGGAATCTAGAATCTCACACACCATAGTAGACCATGACATCTACATTTATCTTGAAATTGATAGATATCATTCTTGCTCATAAGAAATTAATTTATTGTATCGCTTGTCTTACCTTGTCTATTCCAAAGATAATTTCATAATGGTATTGGAAATGAATTTGATTATACATAATTATCATAAGAAGGATTATATTATTAGTTCTTTTGGAAGAACTTGAAAGTAAGCTATTGATAAAGGAAATAAAAATATATGTTTGTGAATTTAAATATATAAATATATGTGTGTGTGTGTAACTACACACACACACACACACACACACACACACATATATACAAATATGGTGTAAGGGATTTTAAATGATGAGTGTTTCTTTTATTTGAAAATTCCTTATGAAAGTATATGAAAGGAAACAATGACAATTAATAGCCATATAACCTCCTTCATAATTGAATAAGTCTAATTCATCCCATATTAGAGTGAATGGAATAATGCACAAAAAATAGGGGAGTGGGTGGCTAAGTGATGGAGGTATGGAGAATCAAGACCACTCCAAATATAGTATATGCAAAATCTATGGATAGTGAGTGGGTGAATTTTGAAAAAAGAGGAGATAATCTAGCAAAAGATAAAGAAGATTTTGGGGAAAAGGGAAGCAAAAGAAGAAGGCATGAAAGGAGGGGTAGCTATTTTCAATTTGTTGAAGGAAAAACGCATCGAACTTGCAGACAAAAGAGGTAAAAAATGATGCCTTTCTTAGAAGTTTCCTTCAAATGTCTGAATATCTTCTTGAGCAATGCTTGGGCTTAATGAGATTCAAGTGTCTTATTATTATTTTTCTTTATACATTGTTGTTGTATTCACAGTCTTGGCTTTCATTATATGTTATGTAATTTTAGATAGCCACATTTGATGGGTGAACACCCCCATTTTATCTTCACTGTGTGCAACGACATGTATGTGCATGATCAAATTCGAAGGTCTATGTTCGAGCTCTAGCCCATATGTTCATTTTACCATCATTCCTTGAGGGCATCGATATGTCCTTTATAAATGTAAACACCATCTATGGTGTTGTTCACTCAAGATACCCAGTCGAATGATATCATTGTTCACAACAATATACATCCACCCTGTTATTTGGGGCTCAATGATATGGACCATTCGAGCATGAATCTTGACTCAAAATGGTCCATATCATTTTGTTCCATATATAAGATAATGGGCGGTGCTATCACCAATATTGTTACATGTCAATGAAAGATATACATCATCTTGTTCAAAGCTTTAGTGTGGAATGAATAATATCGACCCAGTGTAATATATGTATTGATTGAGATTGACCATATAACATATAGATATATATTAGAGAATGACCCTATGTCATTTTTTTATTTTAATTTTTTTGAACGATCATGCATTATTCTAATAAGAAGAATGGATCGATACCATCATTCCAGGATAACTGGTTGTTATAATGTCTTTCATAAATGATAGTGCATGTGATTTATTGGTACGTCACTATCTAAAAATAGGCTATGACAGGTCGAGGGTGTATGGATCCCTCACACCATTTAAATGAATATTCCTTTATCTCTTTGATGGGCATGTGCATATATATGTACACACACACATATATATTTGCATGCTCAGTCGATCTTGTGTATGAATCATCACGAATTTCAATGGTAATTTATACTATTTTATTTCACTTGATAAAATAAGTTCCTCGATTATGAGGATGGTAGTTACACCATTGAGACATTAAGAAAGGGTATAAGTTGATTGCACAATTAATGATAATCGACCCCAATATTCTTGATATATAAACATATATTCGTGTTTTAAAAAGATGAAAAAAATGTAGCTCATCACAATGTTTTGAATTAAACACAGAGATTAAATGATGCTTTAGTTAACCGTTGAATCTATTGTTTGTTTAGAACATAATTATGATAGGATAATATTATATTTTTACCAAGTAACTCAAACTGATGATAGCCAAGAATTAATATTGGTTCTCGTAATGTCTCTAAAATTGACTTTTTTAATTAAAGGTAAATGAACTTGTAACACTTTAGCTGGAACTTTGTTTCGTGTTAAAATCTGGAACCATTGTATAGACATTCATCATGCTATCATTTGAATAAAATGGTTAAGACCAGAATTTGTGTATCAGATGTAGTCAATGTATCTTAAATCTAGAAATCTGCATGTAGAATGCATTTTATTTTATTCTTAAAGAATGTATATGCATATACAAACTGTGATTAATATGCATATATGTTCACACACATAAAATCATTTATGCATGTACACATTCATGTGGTATACCTTCTTATTTCATCTTATTTACTCATTTGATTTATGTTAGATTAATTTCATTTGCAAAGGAAAGAAAATTGTAGAATGGAACAACATTAATGTGTAAATATGAATCTTAAGGAAAAATGGTTAATTGATGAATGGTTGTATGGTTATTCTTGAATTATGTCAACTACTTATATGATGAAATGATACAAAATTACTAGATAGATTGTAGCACATAGATGTATGATGCTAGTAGATAGTCTAGAAGGGAGGGATACCCCATTATTTATGGAAAGTTTCCTTTCGGGATGGGTGCCAGAGAGTGTATATTTTCTTTTCCAAATCTATTTTAAGTTGCATTTGTAGCATGATCTTGGCCAAGCTTCATAGTCATTATTTAGAATGGAACGATAAATTTTTTGAGAAAAGATAAGGTAGATCTGAGCTCACATAATGAAATACCATGATGGGAAACTAGGGAGAAAATTTCAAAGGACTCTAGTATTATTTTGAGAGAGTCAAAGAATTTACTGAATCTAAACATCTCATTTAGATTGTGTTGCAAAAATCATAAAGGATTCATATGTGACTCTGTTGATCTAGGAGACAAAGTGAAATCAATGTTTGAAAGAAACTTCATATTGTTGAAGTTTATTCCTGTTAGAAACCCTAGATTAGACATGCAAACCTAAACACCTTCCACAGAAGAGAAAACATCAAAAAAGTAGAGCTTTGCATGCGATGTGCAAATTGATATATTTTAGGAATTCAATATTACAATGAGATGATTTGCTTTATAAAAGCAAAGTATGCAACCCTAATGTTGACCTAAAATGAGCTCAACCTAAGTAAAGTTATGCAAGTGTAATTAAATATTAATTACACTAACACACCCCCATAAGTGCAACTTAGGGAGACTAAATAAGCATGCACCTAAAACTAAGATGAATGCAAGAAAGCATGAATGGGTCCCGACAACAAGGCCTGATCAGGTACCCATGTACAAATGCAATAATGAGGTAGAGAAGGAAAACCCAGTGGGACAACCCCCCCTACAATGAGATGACTGTTACAAAGAAGCACTGGAAGAACACTGTGGAGTAACACTAGAACTGCAATCTGGCAAGCAAGGAAAGATACTTCTATCTACAAGAAACCATATCAGAATCATAATAATGTGACAACAGACCCGATGCCACGGAACACTCGAACACTCCAAACTGGAACAACCCTGGAATCCATAGAGCAACAGTAGATGATATGATGATGACAGAATCTGGAAGCCGTGAATCTCGATGCCGATGCCAAACTAAGACTGAAACTCTTCCATGGGAAAAAGTACCATACAGACTCAGGAACAATAACCACAAATTTAGTGGCCCTCAAACTGAGATGGATCCGATGCGGATCACTAACCATAGGCTCTCAATCTAAAGCATGAACCAAAATGAATCTGGTATGTGTCAAGCTAAGACAAAAATATGGCCAAAAGAAACTAAGAAACCGGATTACAACCCATGTGAGTTGCCATCAAAACATGATGAAGATTATTATGCAAGAAACCCCCCTAATGGAACTTTATATCAGTTCGTTTATTACAATCCCCAATGACTGAAAAAGGAGAGAATGCCTAATATTCATAAAGAAAAAATGAAAATAGACCTCAGATCTGTGTAGAGGACTGAACTAGCTTTCCATTTCCGCAAGAATGGCGAAAAAAGGATCACCGAGTCAAAAGATATGCCCTCCGGAGTGAAAAACAGAACATCTGAATTCAAGGACCTGAAAAATAAATCTGGAGAAAAATATAGAAAAACTAAAATGTTGAATAGATTGGTGCCTGAATCAGCTTTCCAACGGTATCTTGTTTGCAAAAAACGGACACCGTACGCAAAAGTTACGCTCGATTTTGTAAAAGTACTCCAAAATGGCCTATAAGGCCTGCAGGCAGCCTAGGGGGCTAAAAAAAAATGGGCCCCTGGTCCTGCATGCGACCAGGGGCTAGTGGACAGGGGGCCCGCCCCTGGTCACCCATATGACCGCCATTGCAGATTGAAGCCCTCAGGGGCTGGCGAGTAGCCCCTGGTCCTCCATATGACCGGGGTGGAGCGCAGAAGGGCCGCGGGGGCTGGGCAAACCCGGTGGCGGGTGGGCTGAGCGCCGCTCGACGGAGCGGCCAGTGGGTGGCTACTCGGCGGCGGTAGGATTTGCACTATGAGCACCGGTGCAGATCCCCAAAATGCCTTTTTTTTGCATTTTTTTCGATTTGCGTGCCTCGAAACGCATGCTGGGGAGGCCGTACGGTTTCCCTAGCAAAATTTTTTTGCCCTCCAGATCAACTTCGTCAAAATCGATGAAATGAAAGGTGATCTTAGGGTTTTGGGGCGCTGCAAACATGATGGCAGTGTCCATTTTTCTCTAAGATGCTCCAAAAAAATGGCAACCTCCAGAGCTTGCAAAAAATCACCCAACTTGAAACCCTCACAGATCTGGCAAATCATGGCCAAAATCTGCAAAATAAAAGTCAAACCTGACTTTTTCTAGTGCTCGAAATCCAATGGTCAGGCCTGATCTGATCCAAAATGCCACATAGATGAGCTCAAGGCTTGAAATCCTCGAGGAACCTCGAACGGAATCTGCAATGGTTTTCTCCAAAATTTGAGAAGGGGCTGCATGTCAAAGCTCTGATACCAAGTTAGAAACCCTAGATCAGACATGCAAACCTAAACACCTTCCACAGAAGAGAAAATATCAAAAAAGCAGAGCTTTGCATGTGATGTGAAAATTGATATATTTTAGGAATTCAATATTACAATGAGATGATTTGCTTTATAAAAGCAAAGTATGCAACCCTAATGTTGACCTAAAATTAGCTCAACCTAAGTAAAGTTATGCAAGTGTAATTAAATATTAATTACACTAACAATTCCTGTATAAAGGAGGTGGTGAATCTATGGAAAGAAAGTGATGATGGCTTCAGATCTACAAGGTTTTCTAGTTGAAGCATAATTCAAGGAATTTGTAGCATATCCAGGTATTTCCCCTGTTTTGGTATTCAAGAAGGATAAATTTTGTGAAAACCATGTTGAGTGATTTGGAAAAAAATCGGTTCCCTATTAAGTGATTTGAGCACTAATAAAGGGAATGGTAGTGGTAATTTTACATAATTCTAAGGTATAATTTGAAGTCTTTGTATTATGATGAAGAAGTATGCTTGTCTTCGAAATTTTCCCATTAGAAGATCCAGGGCATAGATGTATTTGAGTCATGCATTTTAAAATCATGATTAAATCAAGGAGAAAGGCAGTGAATGATCAACTATGAAGTTGATATTTGAGGTTTTTAAAGGGGTACAAGAAAATGTATCATTCCCCTATATCTCCCTATGGAATGTCAAGTAAACCTATTTAGGGCGTACAACCTATGCCATGCCATCAAATAAATTACTCTATTGGGAGATATAGGCCATTGAACTTTAGTGGTATTTAGGGTTTCCCAAACCTTATTTCAAATGATGTTAGGGAAAATTTGCCAAGATTCATAGGGAAAGGTTTTGAATCAACTTATAGACATTTGTATACATTTATGGATTTGATGGGAGATTATAAGATAAATCATGAAGATGTTGTCATGAAATTCTTTGTTCAATCTCTAAAGGAAGATGCTAGAGATTGGTTCTCGTATCTGCTAGTGTGTTCTATATCTTCCTGGAATGAATTCATGGTAGAATTTACAGAGAAGTTTGATGAAAGGTTTAATCCAAGTTCAATAGGGAAAAAATTCATGGAAATCCAAAAGGATGAAGAGGAGTTAGTCCCAACTTTTAATCTCGGATTTGCAAAAATAGTTAGGGATATTCATGAAACTATGAGACCAAGTGATGTAGAGTGTTTGGTTGTGTATTGGGGGGGATTTGATGATGAAATGAGTTATTTGTTGAGTGATAAAGAGCCCACAACACTACATCACACATATCAAATTGACATGGACATTGAAAATAACCTGAGATACTCAATGATGAAGGGGTATATGGTTGCAAGTGTCCACCATTTTAGCACATCTTATATAAGTGGATAAGATAATAGAAGTAATTTTCATGATAGAGATGCTTCTACAGTTATGGTGTGTCCATCTTCACCTAGTACAACTAATGGTGATTTCCCAATTAAACATCAACAGAGTTTAAGCAATGCTAGTCAAATGTCTTTTGTTCAAGGATTGTCCAGTATGAAAAGATCTAAGGAAGAATCACCATATGACTTGTTGGTAAGGTTTTTGGATTCCTTGTTGGAAATTCCTAAAAGTGTCAAACTAGAAGATGCAATGTGCATTGATTTGTTTTGTGATATTTTTGAGCTAGGACTGAGTACCTTGCCTAAGGAATTGACACCCCAAGGTTTTGATCAAATAATTGATTGGATCAGAATTGTCGAGGAGTCCAAATGTGATTATGCACAAAGTATGAAATCCCAAAGTGTTAGCGGTGGTTTTCCTATTGAGGAAAATCATGAGACACGTCAAGTAAGTGAAGAGGGTTTATCATAGAATAGGTACGTGTCTTGTGAGGATAGTGACTATAACCAATTCATAAGTAATCTAGGTACAAATATAGGTACAAGGCTTATGATTCTTATATGGGGAGGTACAACTCTCCCATGGAGGATTTGGCTGGTGCTTTGAGTGATGAAGTGAATACTGACTCAAACTATGCCCAGTACCTTGTCACTCTGACAGGTTGGGAGTTTTTTGATGATGGATGGGTAGTGGCTTCTCCAGTTTTAGAAAGAACATGGATCGAGTGTGCCTAGTCTAGTTCTGAGGAATTAGAGTAGCACCTCACTACTATTTTTGTTTTTGATGACACTGTTGCCACAATAGTGGGTTTGTCCTCTTTTGCGAACATATAGGTTTTTGTCTTGGGTGCTGCCATGGAGAATCTTCTTTGGTCGATTTGGACGTGAGATTTTGGTGCTACTACAACAACGAATGATGCCTTTTGGAGGGTTGGATGGTCTTCTTCAACATAATATATGGGTTTTGTCTTTTCCTTTCCCCCCTTTTTGCAATGATCAAATGTAACTGTTTCAAGGAATCTTGAAATTGAAATTGAAATGTATGTCAAATGAAATGTAACTTAAATTGTAATTCAGCCTATAGCTTCTTGCTCCCATAATTCTATAAATGGGATTTCGGGGCCAGTTACAGAGGTTTGAGTTTTGGGTCTCAAGTGGTCTAGGTTGGAAAACTGAGCTCATGAAAGAGAAATTTGTAAATCCATGCATAGATGAATAGATTAGTATAGAGTCTAGGGTATAAGTTGTTTTTTAATGAACTTAAATAGTTTTACAATAGTAGTAGTATATGAATGAAAATGCTAGTTCAAAAGCACATTCTCTCCTATGAATTTTCTCTTACAGATTATAAATGAAATGATTAAGGATCCTTTTGTTTGTCTTCAATTGTTTTAATTGAATGGTGATTTTATTTTTTACTTTGATTCAAAGAATTGATTAAATGCTTAAATATGATCATGAGTCTATGAGGCAGGATTCTAGGATTATTAAGTGGTTTTTTTTTGATACAGTGAGTTGAATATTGTAATGCAATATGTTAATAGCCCATCAATTACTGAGTCAAATTGATAAGGTATTATGGGTTGTTACAAATGTGACTTCATTACCCAAAGATGAGGCAATGGTTTTGGTTATTTTGAATGTAAATGAGTTAGGTCAACATTTTACCATGAGCTTGAAATGTGAATGGAAATCCTCTAAACATCTTTAATCACAATGAATCTGTCTGAGATGTATTTTTATTCCTTGCTTTAGGTAGCAACCTACTTAAGGGCTAGCCAAATCCTTGAGGGATTCTATCTATTTTTTGTTGAAAGGAATATATCTGTTTGTTCTAATGTTCAGGATAAAATGATAGAGGAATATCATTTGAACATTACAAGGATTACCCTCTTGGGTTTCATAGAGACCAAAGAGTAGAAGTAAGGGCCTTATAATCCTTGTTTGTTTTCCAATCCTTTCCTTTACTTATCATTGGATTCTAGAAAATTCATAGGTGAATGGTGAGATCAAGTTTGGTTCTTAAAAAATAACCAACACCTAACATGGAACTTGCATGTTTTAAAAATATATAGAAATGCATTTAGTTAGGCAAGCACAAAATTCCCCTTGCATACTCTATCTCTTGCTAAGTGTTCTGTGTAGATTCGAGTATTCTTTAATGGACAGAAGAATTCCAGGGAAGTGTAGCTTTGTGGTTGGGTGGAAAAGCACCTGAAACCATGTTCTCATCCACCAATGAAGGCAAGATTCAATAAGGAATTACAGTGGAATTCTATTTTTTATGATGTACTTGTATCATTGATGTAATTATTGTATTGACTATGTGGTGATTGAACGCCATGCCAAACCTTGTATATTGGCTATTGACATTTGGAAATGAATATAAAAATATATTTTCTTTTATATTCTTGGACATGAAATTGCTATGATGGAAAATAGCTATGGAATTTATGACTTTAATTTATATTCATAATGTCATATTAATTTATTTGTGAAATATTAGTTGGTCATGTTACATAGGCTTGATCCATCCCTTTTCTTTTTGCATTAACTTTGACGTTGGATGTTGGTGTACCTTGTTCTGTTGCTATACACATTTGTGTTTTCTTTTGTTTCTTTGTTGGTTTGTCATGAGATCATAGATATTAGGGGATTATCATCCTCCTTGATCCTTTTTCATATTATCTCTCTAACATTTGTGCAATTGGACCTATCTTGACATATATTTCTCTACTTTAGTGTGAGTCTGAGTTTAAGTTCATACTCTCACTAAAGTGGAGGCTAAATATAATGTAGGAAATTGTATACCTTTACAATTTCACACTATGTTTGGGTCCCTTAATTAATTGGACTTAATTAAGCTTAGCTAATTTACCAAATTATGCATTCTAAAGCCCTATTTTTACCATTTTTTGAAAGGAGAACCAACATTAAATAAATGCATTTAAAATTTTAATTACCATGGATTATGTGTCCTAGAAATTTAGGTTAGGACCCATTCACCCAAGGGTGAATGGGTCCCCTTTATCTGCTAGGACCCATTTTAAAATATATTTTTGGTGGTCTTTTAATGATCCAAATTCAAATTTTAAGTGTCGGATTTTGGAATCTATTTTTTGAGAAATTAGATAAACACCTATAAATACAAAGCTATTTTATCATTTGAAAGCTAAAACTTAACAAGAATCAAGAGGTAAGCAATTTAAAGAGAAATAATATTGTCAAGAGCATTCAAGAGTAGCATTATTAGTCATTCATAGCAGCAATCAAGATCCTAACATCATGTCCAATTTTATATGTGTTCATGAAGGCTAACATGCACTGTAGATCTCAAACATCCAAGAATCCAAGCATTCAAGTAAATTAGGAAAGAAATATCCAATTCTTTTTAAGAGATGTTTATGACTTTAGTCCTTCGAGGAATTCATTGAAGTGTGGCGAGTTGCAACAAGTGTTCATTCATCATTGCCTTCCTTTTATTATCTTTTTATTTAGGCTTAACTACCAAACTGGGGTTTGACCAAGGCAAACCTCTATACAAACAAAAAAATGTTTTCCCTCTTTGGGTATCTGCAGATTTTAGGTTGAAGAAGGATTGAGGAGATCTTGAAGTGAAATTTTGCATTGTTGCATTTGTTGTCATCATTCTTGTCAAGACACAAAAAATAAGTTACATAATTTATTTATGTCAATCTAATAGTGGGACCTATGGAAAAAATAAGCTTATATCCAACACCAGAGGATTGTAAAAAGTTTTTTCAAAATCCCTATCAAGGACCCATTCACCCAAGGGTGACCCTATCCCTCTGCACTACTCAAAAACATCTTTTGGTGATAGGTGCATGCTATCAGACCCTTCTCAAATCTTCTTGCAAATTGTTGTTTTAGTTTTTGTACATTTGGGAATCTATAATTTTTTTTCTTAGGTCATATTGTTCATTTAGTTTCCATTATTTTAAATCATTCCTAATCATTTTTTGTCATTAAAAAATCACCAACATAGGCTTGATTGACTCACCTTTGAGGTTGAAAGTTAGTCACTTAGCCTTTGGTTT
This sequence comes from Sequoiadendron giganteum, assembly GCA_007115665.2. Taxonomy (NCBI): domain Eukaryota; kingdom Viridiplantae; phylum Streptophyta; class Pinopsida; order Cupressales; family Cupressaceae; genus Sequoiadendron; species Sequoiadendron giganteum. The sequence continues at coordinate 26,937,333 of CM021106.1, forward strand.
GCATTCTGTGTGTGTGAAATAATGTCAACCATTAAACTCAAAAGCACACCAATGAAACATTATATCAAAGAATCTAATAGAGTAAAACACTTCAAATCAAACAGATTATTCAAAATTGTCTCATCATCCTCTATCTCCAAGGATTCGTTTAAAAACTACTTGCTCTCAGATTGTGTAAGCAAAACCCCAACAAAATGACAACCTAGAGAATGAGTAAATATGTAAAAGTGCAAGAAACTAAGTTCCTATGCTAAATGATTGTGAAATGAAGTAGATATACAACTAATGGACATGATAATGCTAAGATAATGAAACTAGAATGTTGTGCTAAGATGCTTGAATGCTTGAATGCTTGAATATAGTTCTCACGTTATGCAAATAGTTCTGTGTTTTCAAACAGCCAAGAGATCTTATTTATAGACTTTTGGAGGCAAAAGCTTAGTTGGAAAAGATCAACGATTGAGATTTAGTCTGGTAAGATGAATGGTGAGAGATGTAGAAGTTGGAGAAAAAAGATGGAAGCTAGAGTGAAAGCAGGAAGATGTTTCCTTCCCACAAAACCATTTCACTCAAAAATAAAGACAACTTGCCATTTATCATTTTTAGTTATGAGTTAGTGTGGTGGTTGAAGATAATACATCAATTAAATAATAAAATTATTTAATTTCATGTGACATGTGATTTTTGGAAACTTCTAATTAAATATATATTTTATTTTTTTTAATTATGTCTGAAATGTGGATAAGAAGATTCTAATTAAATATTAAAATATTTAATTAATGGATTTTAGAAGAGTTGGAGTGATTTTATGATTTTGGAAAAAGAAGAATATTTACTTTATTAAAAAATAAAGCAATGTGATAATTAAATTAAATAAATTGTAAAACTTATTTAATTAATTAAGAAGAAATGGAAAAGTGATTAAATTAAATAAGTAACTAAACTTATTTAATTAATATAGAAGAATGTAGAAAATCAACAATATAAATAAATTATTTAAACTCATTCATATGTAGATTGAATTAGAGATTTTAATTAAATAACTTGTATTTAATTAATTACCAGACTTATTATAATGTGATTTTTTTTAGGTGTATACACATTCTTAATGAAATGCCTGGAGAAGAGGGGCTTTAAACCATAAATCCTCCTTTATATCAAAGGGGAATTAGGGTTCTTATCCCACCCCCTTTTCTCTACATTTTAGCAGATAATATTTTCATCCACTAGATCCCAAATCTTGTACCCTTCCACACCAATACGATGTTGCAATTATGGATGTGTTTGGTGGTGTTGTCATTAATGTTCTCATCGATGTCAACACTGTACAGGTTGAGTAGCTTGTGTATTTGTCAAGTGTTTTTGAGAAAATTTGAGAAATAATGAAAGTTGTATTGAACTGTGTTCTGAGCGTGCTCTGGTATTGTGGTCCATATTTTTTCTATGTTGATCCTATGCCTATGCGGATTTGTAAGTGTGTTGATAAGCTTAATTGGATCATATATTCCAAGTTTTAGCTTCTGGTTCGATGGAGAGTAAAATTTATGTTCACCGGTGTGTGAACTGGTTTGTCAAAGTTATCTGGTTGTGGACTGGGAGAAATGTTTTGGCTTCGCAGTATTCTGATAATTGGTTTCAGATCTTGTGGATCTGGGAGATTACTCTTTCTGATGGTTTTTGTGTTCTAAAAATTTTCCTCGTGGTTTGGTGCTCTGGAAGACCTGATCCAGAGCTCTTATGTTTTTGCTGGTTGTCCCAGCTGAACTGGTGAAGTGTTCTCTGCGAATGAAGTTTGTTGAAGTTGTTGCAGATGTATTTGAGTTTTTCTCAAAGATGGTAAAATGACTGGTGAAGCGTGTTGAGCAATCCACGTGTGATTATCTTATTGGTGATGCATGTACTTCAAAGATCATCAGTGTTCTCATTATGTTTGGCCGACCTGGTGGTTACACATTACATTTGGCTTTTGCATTGATTTCAAAAAGCATGTGTGTGATCCAAGATGTTGTTTGGGTCCTAAATTAAATATGTAAGTGGTCCTCTCAGATTCTTATCCACCGCGGATATGTTGAGTAGTTGACCTAGTTTGAATTTGTAAATGAAATTGTATAAGCTGACCTTGGTGAATGCTTCTAAGGTTGAAGATGGTATAAAAGAGAATCAAGTTGTAGCGAATTGAACATCCATCCATCATTTGATTCAAGCAATAGAAGAGTGTGCAAACAAGTGCGAAAAGAAAAGTGTGGAAGAGAAAATTGTGGCAACAATACTTTATTGTATCTACAATCTTTTGATCAAGTTGCAAAGTGTGTGGAACTCCTAGTGGTGGATTTTATCTATTTCTTTGTATTTTTCTATAGGCAGTGAGCCTCTCTTTCTGGATAGTAAGTTCTAAGGCAGTGAGCCCTTAATCCGAGTAGTGAGCCCTCTGGCAGTGAGCCTACGTATCTGGTATTGCATTAATACTATATTGTGAGTTAATCCTCACCGTAGTTTTTCTCTCATTGGGTTTTCCACATAAATCTGGTGTCTTTGGTGTTGTGTTTTTGTTATTTGCATTTCATGTTCACACTTAATAACAGATTGAAGATAAAGTGGAATTAATTAAGTTAAGAAGTAAAGAATTTGATACAACTGATTCACCCCCCTCTCAATTGTCTTGTGAATTTCAACAATTGGTATCAGAGCTCTAGTTCCTTGGTGAAAATATTATACGCTTGAGGTAGATCAAATGGTGCACAATTTGTAGCTTTCTATGTTTGATGGAGCTGATTATAGTGACTTGAAAGAACATATGAGAATTTATCTGATTTCACTTTTTTTTAATACTTGGTAAGATGTGGAGAAAAAATATGTGATTCCAGCAGCCAGACCTTCCTCTGCTGATGAGGTTGCAACTTTTGAAGAGAATGAAAGAGCGAGGTTTGCTATCTTTAGTGCTTTATCTAAAAATGAAAGAACAAAAGTTATTTCTCTAGCTGTAACAAATGAAGTATGGACAAAATTGAAAGACATTGATGAAGGAAATGAGAGAGTAAATTTGTCAGGGAAACTAACTACTAAGTGAAAATTTGAGAATCTGAGAATGGAAGATGGAGAAGACATTGCAAGCTATTATCAGAGAGTTGAAATTATAGCAACTGAAATCAAGAATCAAGGTAGTACCATGAAGGATGAAGATATACTTGAGAAGATCTGTATGACCTTACCAGACAATTATAGTGACAAAGTATCTGCTCTTGAAGAACAGTATGATCCGAAGACATTTACTAAGGAGAATCTATTTGGTGTCTTGACTGCATTTGAGATGAGAAAAATTGCAAGAGATAAGGAGAAGACTGAAATAGCCTTTATAGCCATGAAGATAGAAGATGATGATGATGATGATGATGATGATACAAAAGATCTGGAAGCAAATTTCACAAGGAGATTGAAAAAGGTATTGGTAAATACAAGGGAAAGTTGCCTTTTAAGTGTTTCAGTTGTGGAAATATTGGTCATTATGCATCAAGATGTCCTAATAGAGCTACACAAAAGAAGAATAAGGATGGAAATAACAATAATTACAAGGATAAGAAGGATAGTAAGTTCAAGAAGTTGTATTATGCTAAAGAAGATGCAAGAATTTCTGATGATGAATCTCAGCTTGAGGAAGATAAAGATGAATACTTGTTTCTAGCCCTGGAAAAGAAATATGGAAAGGAATTTGATTGAGAGAACAATAAGGATGAAACAAAAGGTACTCGGGTGAATTATTTTCATGCCAGACAGGATGAAGACTTTTGGGTAATTGAAAATGAATGTTCAAATCATATGACTGGAGATAAGAGTAAGTTTACTAAATTTGAGAAGTATGATGGAGGTATAGTCATGTTTGGAGATGATTCTGGTGCTAAGATTGTTGGTAAAGGAACAATTATCTTTGATGGAAAACACAATAATGATGATGTTTATTATGTAAAGGGTGTAAGGCATAATCTCTTAAGTGTTGGACAAATGTGCAACAAAGGTTTTAAGATTGTGTTTCAGGATAACACTTGTGAGATCAGGAAAGGATATGGAACTGTGGTTGCAGCTGGAAGAAGAATTCCTGGAAACATATATCAACTTAAAGGTGGTGATGGTCAGTGTTTTGTTTCTCAGATTAGTGAGAGTTGGTTTTGGCACCAGAGAATGGGACATATGATTTTTTATAATCTCGTTAGTATTAGTTCTAGAGAAGTTGTGAGAGATCTACCTAGACTCACAAAGCCTTCAAATTAAATCTATAGAAGTTGTCAAATGGGAAAACAAACAAGAACTAGTTTTAAGGGAAATAATCAATCATCTACTGAAATGCTAGAATTAATCCATACAGATGTTTGTGGTCCTACAAGAATAGGAAGCCTGAATGGTGATAGGTACTTTATGCTTTTAATTGATGATTACTCTAGGATGACATGGGTTACATTTCCTAGACAAAAGGCTCAGGATCTTGATAGATTCAAGGTGTTTAAGGCAAGAGTAGAAAATGAGACAAACCTGAGAATTAAATTCTTAAGATCTGATAGAGGTGGAGAGTTTACATCCAGTGAGTTCAATACATTATGTGAAGAACATGGCATAAAAAGACATTATTCTACTCCTAGAACCCTGCAACAGAATGGAGTTGTAGAGAAAAAGAACCAAACTTTGCAAGAGGCCACTAGAACCATGAAGAAAGAATCAAATGTTCCTAATGTGTATTGGAGAGAAGCTATTCACACTACTGTTTACATTCTTAACAGAGTTCAAATCAGAGGTAACAACACTAAGACTCCTTATGTTTTATGGACTGGTAAGAATCCTACTATAAAACACTTTAAGGTATTTGGTAGTAGATGTCACATTAGAAGAGATGAAGAAAATATTGGAAAGTTTGATGCTTGATGTGATGAATGAATTTTCCTTGGATATTCAAATAACAACAAGGCTTATAAATGTTTTAAGAAGAGGTTGAGAAATTTTGTTGAAAGTACTAATGTGAAGGTTGATGAAGCTATGTACAAACTAGTGGAAATAACTGAAGTTGAACTTAATGAACCAATCTATGTGCAAGTACAAGTAGAAGAAAAAGAAAAGAAAGAACAAAGTGAAGAAGAAGAAGAAGAAATTTTAGAACTTGCACCCAAGACTCCTAAATATGTTCAAAAAAATCATCCGAAGGAATAAATAATTGGAGACAAAACTGAAGGAGTGAAGATAGGAAGCAAAGTGGTTGAGGTAAACTTGTGTTTACTTTCTAAGATTGAACTGAAGACTGTGAATGAATCATGTAATGATGAAAGTTTTAATGAGAGCAATGAAAGAAGAACTACAACGGATAGAAAATAATGAGACATGGTAACTAGTCCCTAGACCTACAAACAAGAATGTAATTATTTCAAAATGGGTATTTATAAAAAAATTGAATGAAGATGGTGAAGTGGTAAGGAATAAAGAAAGACTTGTATGTAAAGGATATCCACAGGTTGAAGGCATAGATTTTGAAGACAAATTTACACCTGTAGGAATAATGGAGGCTATTCAGATGTTCTTGGCATTTTCAGCTCATAAAGACTTCAAAGTAGATCAGATGGATGTCAAGTATGCATTTCTAAATGTAGAACTGGAAGAAGAAGTATATATGGAGCAACCAAAAGGTTTTTCACTATCAAACAAACCAAACATGGTTTGTAAGTTAAAGAATTTATTATATGGACTAAATCAAGCTCCCAGAGCTTGGTATGCTAGATTAGATAGATACTTGACAAAGCAGGGATTCAACAAAGGGTCTACAGACAACAATCTTTACTTCAAGGTTGAGAAAGAAAAGATACTGATAGTTGTGGTATATGTTGATGACATCATTTTTGGTGGAAATGAAGGTATGTGTAAGAATTTTTTTGAAGAGATGAAAAAAAAATTAAAATGTCTATGATTGGTGAACTAAATTTCTTCCTTGGAATTCAAGTTAATCAAACTGAAAAAGGGATATTCATTTCACAATCTAATTATGTTAAGGAATTGCTAAATAAGTTCAGAATGAATGACTCTAAACTGGTTTGTACCCCTATGGTAACTGGATGTAAGTTGACTAATGATGATGAATCTGCTAAAGTTGATCAGAGCATGTATAGATCCATGATTGGTGGACTATTGTATCTTACTACTACTAGACTAGATATTATGCATGCAATATGTTTAGTTGTAATATTTCAAGAAGAACCAAAGGAAGCACATGCTACGACTGTGAAGAGGATATTCATATATCTTAAAGGAACTCCAAACTATGGGCTATGGTATCCGAAGGACAATGATTTCACTTTGAATGCCTACACTGATGTTGATTAGGTTGGATGTGTAGATGACCGAAAGAGTACAAGTGGAGGAGCATTATTCCTATGAGGAAGATTAGTTTAATGGTTGAGCAAGAAAAAAGATTCAATTTCTTTATCCACTGTAGAAGTAGAGTATATTGCAAGAGCATCCTGCTGTACATAGGTACTATGGATGAAGCAAACCTTGATGGAAATAGGTGTGGTTAGTAATGAACCTACTTCCAACTTTTGTGAGAATACAAGTGCTATAAACATTTCGAAGAATCCAGTGATGCATTCTAGAACAAATCACATATCTATCAAGTATCACTTCTTGAGGGAGAAGGTATTAAGAAATGAAGTTAGACTTGAATATGTACCTACCAAAGAACAAGTTACATATTCACTAAGGCCCTTCCGAAGGATACTTTTGAGTATCTCAGAGGGAAGCTAGGGGTTTTTGCCCCTCCTTCTCTGAACTAAGTGTACATGGAGGTGCATCGGTCTAGTGGATTTGTAGACTCTTTTGTTTTGGACTGATGATTGAGGTCTACTCGTCAGGGGGAGTAGAGAAGTGCATTATTGCAGTATGTGATGTGGGTGTACTCCTTACGGGGAGCGAGCAAAGCTTTATATAGCAAGAATTTCCTTTTCCAATGATGTCAAAGGAGGAGAGAGATTCATGTGAAAATTTTATGCTTGGTAGGTTGTCGCTTCTGAGAATCGTGTATGTTGCCTTTGATGGTTTTTCACATCATGTTTTGCCATCAATGACAAAGGGGGAGATTGTTGCAAGTATGGATGTGTTTGGTGGTGTTTTCATTAATGTTTTCATTGATGTCAACACTGTACATGTTGAGTAGCTTGTGTATTTGCCAAGTGATTTTGAGAAAATTTGAGAAATAATGAAAGCTGTGTTCTGAGTGTGCTTCGGTATTGTGGTCCACATTTTCTCGGTGTTGATCCTATGCGTATGCTGATCTATAAGTGAGTTCATAAGCTTATGTAGACATTCAAAATATCCTGATTGATATTATACACTCAATCCTGATTCACTAGCATCAATTCTTCCTAAAGCAACTCTTTACTAACCAGTTAATTAAATAATCCTTATTTTATTAATTCATCATAATTCCTCTTTTAATTAAATAAATTATCTTATTTGATTAAATAATTGTCCTCTTTTAATTAAATAAATAATTTTATTTAATTAACCCTAATGTTCCTCTTTTAATTAAATAATTCATTTTATTTGGTTAAATCATATTCCCTCTTTTGATTAAATAAGTCACATTTATTTAATTAAATCTAACATCACCCCTTTTAATTAAATAAATCAAACTTTATTTAATTAAATCTAATTCCTCTCATTTTGATTTAAATAAATTCAAAAATCTAAGTCAAACTATCAAATCAAGCTAATCCCTATCTAAGTTAATTAAATCCTAATTAAATCTAACACTAATCCATCAAATCCTCTAGATTTTGCAACTTGCACATGTAAATCAATTTAATTGATTTATTAAACCCTTAATTTTTATTCAAAAAGGAATTTTGTTGGAATATTCTTCCAATTTGAAATCTCCCTCCTAAAAAGACTTGTCCTCCAAGCATGGCATTTAAGCCTCTTACGAGTCCTTTTCTTGAGCCAAGTAGCATTAACTCCTCTTCCACATCCTCTTCTTCAAGCAATCTTTCAAATTTCAAAATTCTACCTAATGGAATTTATTTCCACACTGACCAAAATGTGCACAACCACTCTTCAATGACATGTTGACAAGTGGCACATTTTTATTTGTTCAATCTTTAGTCCCACATCCTCCATGTTTCTCATTCCTCCATTCTTCTTTCTTATAAATAGAGGCCTTCTCTATTGGTTTTGGATCCAGAACTTTATGCAAGGTTATTATCTATAGATTTTATGCAAGTTCATCCATTTTCATCTAAGTTTTCATAACATTTCATCCATCTTAGCTAGGTTATGGTCAAATTTCATCAAGGAGCGCACAATTATCATCAAATTCATCAAAGCTTTGCAAGGAATTGGGAAAGGGATTCTTTCCATATCAAAGAAGCACCAATTCCCCTATGGGATGCTAGTTTGAGCATTTGAATAAGATTCATTAGCTACTATTTAATCATTTTACTTTGTTTCTTGTTCATTGTGTTTGAATGAATTTCATGGGGAATGATTGTTTTGGACTTGTTTAATGACTAATATTGTGTTGTTTAATGATGTTTGAGTAGGTCTAGAGCAACCATTCACATTTTTTGCATTAGAAGGAGGGAAAATCTAAAAAAAATAACACATCTTTTTAAAATAATTCTCTTATTTTTTTAAAATTGTGTGTCTACAGGAAGGAGCAACATTGTAAAAGACAAAAAATTACGCTATCAGTCCAGCATCGCTATATAGTGAAATTGCATCTGCTTCAAAACCCATCATTGAAGCCATTTTCCACCTCGGCCAGTCTAATAAAATCTAAAGAGAGACGCTTGTTGAAATAGCGACATATTTGCGGTCTCTGTTTCTCCACAAAGCAACGCTGACTTCACCAAAGTCTCGCTGGACTTCTCCAAATAGCGATGCCTTTGCAGATTGTGATACTGTGGTGGGGTAAAAGTTAGATTTTCAAGTTTTAATTCAACATGTGCTTTTTGTTTTCCATCACCTTGGGCTTTTAACCTATTTTGTGGCTCTATTTTTTGTGGATTAACCATCTTTTGCAGGTTGATCAAAAAGAGGAGGAAACAAGGAGTTTTACCATGACCTTATCACATGATTGTAACAAGTGTTTTTAAACACTTTGGGAGAAATTATCATCCCATTTTTAAGGACTTTGTTATCCTCAATTTTCTTAGGACTCAAAATAATTTTCATTTGGGTTTTAGAAAAGAACAAGAAAAGGGTGTAAAAGAACCTTAGGAACTTACTAGAGTTGGTTTTGGATTTAAAAATTGAACAAGCAAACTTCACACTTCATCTTGGTGCTATTAAAAAGAATTCATTACTATTTTGAGGTCTAGAATTGGTGCAGTCATGGAAAGGAGGGTCCTCAAAGAGAACACTCTGAACCATGCAGCAAGAGTAGCACAATAGAAGCAACATAATTTATGGAGGCAAATGTAGGTGAAAACATTCTCATTATCTAAAATATTGATTACATATAGTCGACCACATTCGGGCTTACAGATTCGACACACAGGCCTGATTACAACATGCTCAAAATACAATGCTTATACAAGCGAGCAAAAATCTACAGATTGGATCTCATATACAACATATCCTCTCTCTTCCCATTCCTCCTGTCTCCTCTAATGATTCAATACTAGCTTTATATCATATCCGTGAGTTTGGAGACATCCGCGTCGGCCAAAGATCACTACAATCTCTAAGGAGAAATGTGTAACGTGTGCAAGAACAGGTCAGCCTCAAATCTGAAATTCATCCATGGTAGATGCGTATGATGAAGTGTGGACCTGAGTGTAAGGTTGGGGTCACTCCATGGAACAAATATAAACATGCCATGAGGATTCACAAGTCACGAGAAAGGTCCGTGATTGATCTAACTAGTCATTACAGTTTGAAATTATTTCGGGGCTAGAACCAAAAACTGTCACATAATCTGAAAGTGATAGCTTGTTGGAAAAAGATCCAAATGAACTGAAAAATTGGAATAAGGCAATTGACCACATCCATAATGAAATCCTAGGTATGTGAGATCTGGTGAGAAAACATGAAGAAATACTAGATCTCCCAACTTGAATAGGAACAAGAAAAAAATAAGAACAAAACTAAAAGGAAATATTTTTGGTTGATGAAAGATTGCCAAGAACCAAGGATGCTCCTGCATCAGACATCCGGGGTTAATGAAAAGTGAGCCTCTCACTTTGTTGGGGCCAAAGGAAAATCAATACGGTCTACCTCAGCCTGAGAAGTCCAAGAATAATCCTCCATTGTTCAACCTTTCCACTTCACAAGATATTCTTTGTACTATCTTCCACGAGTCTTTCTCCCATCTTTGACCTCCAAAACTTCATCTATCTCATCTACTTGTTATTTAGGAAGCTATTTTTCCAACTTCATCTTATTGTCCTCACCCAATTCTGCTTCATATTACTAATGTAGGTCTGCAATGTTGAATATAGGTGATATACTCATGCCATTCGGTAACTTCACTTCGTATGCATTCTTTGAGTCAAATTTCTTCAATATCCTATAGGGTCCAAACTTCCTCATCTTCAATTTACTATATGTTCCAACTAGAAATATTTATTTCCTCAAGTACACCATCACTTCATCTCCAACTCTGAACTCCTTATGTCTCCTCTTTTCATCTGCTTTCTCCTTATACTTCTTGTTCATGTTTTCCAAATGTTGCTTCACTTGAGTATGCACTATCTTCATATGTTCTCTGAATTATTTTGCTTCTACACTCCTCTTATCTTCCTTATTGATGTCTCTCAGCTCTGATATAACTCTAGGATGAACTCCTGTAAGAATCTCAAAAGGGGTCTTTCTAGTACTCTTGTTCACTGAATTATTGTAGGAAAACTCTACTTGTGCTAGGACTAGATCCCAACTTCAGGTCTTCTCTCCAACCAAACATCTCAACAAATTTCCAAAACTTTGGTTCACTACCTCTGTCTATCCATCTATTTGCGGGTGAAAAGTAGAACTGAACTTCAAATCTATTTTCAGCTTCTTCCAAAGTGTCCTCCAAAAATAGCCAACAAACTTCGTATCTCTATCGAAAACAATACTCCTAGGTAATCCATGCAATCTGACCACTTCTCGGAAGAACAAATCTGCCCCATGTACTGCATCCGTTGTCTTTTTATAAGGTATGAAATGTGCCATCTTGAAAAATTTTCCCACTACCACAAATACTGAATCATTACCTCTCTGTGTCCTAGGCAAACCAAGTATGAAATCCATACTGATATCCTCCCAAGGTCCTTCTGGTACCATTAGTGGCTTATACCATCCAACATTGTGACTACTTCCTTTTGCAACTTGACAAACTCTGCAACTCTGCACAAATCTCATTACATCCTTATGAATTTGTGGGCAAAAGTAGTTCTCACCCACCAATGCTACTGTCTTGTCAATTCCAATATTCGGCCAATCCTCCACTATGTTTATCTTTTACCAAGTTATCCCTCATTGAAATTTGGGGTATACACAACTAGTTTCCTCTAAACAACATGTCCTCTTGGATGAAATAATCCAACCATTGACTTCTATCCTTCAGGATTGGTTCTCTACGTGCTCTCCAAGGTTTTGCAAAATCTGGGTCTTCCTTCTACAAGTTCCTCAATTCATCAAAGCCTAATACCTCCACTCTCATCTATGCCAGTAGATTCCTTCTCGTACTCAAAGAGTCAACAACTTTATTTGACTTTCCACTCCTATGTTTCAAGACAAAAGTGTAACTCTGTAAGAACTCTACCCATCTCATGTGTTTCTGATTCAACTTACCTTGACTGTTCAAATACTGTAAAGCTTGATGATCCGTATACAACACAAACTCCTTAGATAAAAAGTAATGTCTCCACTTTTTCAAAGCTTGAACTATGGCATATAACTCCTGATCATATACTGAATACCCTCTTCTTGCATCATTCAATTTCTCACTGAAATAGGCTACTCGTCTTCCTTCTTGACTTAACACTGCTCTAATTGTATTTCCACTTGCATCACAGTATACTTGAAATACCTTATCAAAATCTGGTAAAGCCAACATAGGCTGCTCAGTCACCTTCTACTTCAACAATTCAAAACTTTTGTCTACTCCAAATGTCCATCTAAAGTCCTTCCTATCTCCTCTCATCGTCTATGTCATGGGGTTACAAATAGAACTAAAATTCCTAATGAACTTCCAGTAGAAACTAGCCAATCCATGAAATGATCTTACCTCTCCAATTCTTTCAGGCGTAGGCCATTCCACAATAGCTCTAGCTTTCCTAGGATCTATCTTCAATCCATCTACTGATATCACAAATCCTAGATATACCAATTCCTTCTCCATGAAACTACACTTCTTTAGGTTTATCAACAATTGTTCTTCTTTCAATCTCTGCAAAACTTGTCTTATGTGCCACAAATGTTTTTCTCTAGTCATCCAAATATACAATCACAAATTTACCCAAGAATTTCTTCAATACCTCATTCATCAACCTCATGAAAGTACTTGGTACATTTTTCAACCCAAAAGGCATCACCAACAACTCATACAATCCTTCATTTGCCTTGAATGTTGTTTTCCACTCATCCCTTTCTCTGATTCTGGTCTGATGATATCCACTCTTCAAGTATATCTTTGTAAAGTACTTATCTCCAATCAAACAATCCATAATGTCATCCATCTGGGGCAAAGGAAATCTACACTTCACCGTGATCTTGTTTATGGCTCTAGAGTTGGTACACATTCTCTATTCTCCATCTTTCTTAGGTACAAACATAGTAGGTACTGCACAAGGACTTAAGCTTTCTCTGATTAAAAATTTCCTCAACAACTCTTGCACTTGTCTGTTCAATTCTTCATTCTCTTCCGGTGTCATCTAGTGTGTTACTTTTTTAGGCAAACTAGCTCCAATAACAAGATCCATGCAATGACTAATACTCCTTACAGGTGGTAATCCATCAGGTACATTATCTAGAATGATAGCTTCATATTCTGTCAGCAACTCTCTTATCTCTTCTGGTTGTCCTTCTACATGTTTCATGTCTTTAACTTTCTTAGGCACCAATGCATAACAAAAGTTCTCATGTCTCAGTCCATCTAGAAATATTCTTCCATCAACCAAATAGATTCTAACAGTCATGCAAATCTTAGCCTTAGGAACATCTTCCAAGGGTAACAAAGTATGCTTCGTACCATTATCAACAATGGTGTATATGTTCTTCTTTCCATCATGAATAGATTGTCAGTCATACTGCCAAGGCCTTCCCAACAAGATATGGCATATATCCATAGGCATAATATTACATAAAACTTCGTCATGGTAGTTTCCAATCTTCAATTTCACCAAACATTGTTCACTTACCAGTATTTTATGCTCCTCTTGAATCCATGCTATCTGATAGGGTTTCAGGTGTTTCAACCTTTCCAACTTCAATTTGGTTACCATTTCTTTAGAAATCAGGTTCTCTGAACTTCCATTATCAATGATTACTTTGCAACATTTACTAGCTACCTTACATCTGGTCCTAAACAAATTCTTTCTCTGCAATGGTATTTCTCCAATTCACTTTGACACAATACTCTCCTATTCACCAATACCTCTCCTTCTTCCAGTTGATTAGATGATCTAGCATGATCCTCCTCAACAAGGGTTGTTATCTTATTGTTCTCAATCTTTCTGCTTGACTCTCCTTGCTTACATTCAAAGGCTCTATGTCCTTTTCCACCACATTTAAAATAAGTTCCCCTGAATACTCTTTTATGTTGTCCTCTATAATATTTTCTATACCCTTCATTTATGTAGCCACCATATCCTCCTCTTTTGTAAGAGCTTCCATCGTCTCTTCGGTACAAATTTTCACTCTTATTGACCTCCTTATTCTGATCTGCAAAGGTTCCTCTTCCTCCTCCAACAAATATTCTTCCTCTCTGAAATCTTCCACCTCTTCCTTTATGTCTTTGTGCATGTCTTTTATTCATAGTCTCCTCTGCTTTTAGGGCACACTGATATGCCTCTTCCACACTCAACAACTCAATCAAACTGATGTCATCTTGAATAGATGACCTCAAACCATTCACATATCTGGCTACTTGTTCAATCTCATCTTCCGAATGTCCAGATCTGATATTAAACTTATAGAATTCCTTAGTATACTCTATCACACTTGATTCTTTCTACTTCAAAGTTCTGCAACTTCTTGAACAAACTAATCTAATAATCTATAGGCATAAACTTTGTCTTCAATTTATTCACCATCTAATTCCATGATATTATCTTCTCCTTTCCTTTTCTTTATCTATCTATCTGCAAATGTTCCCACCAAAGGGATACATGTCCTCTCAATTTTGTATAGGAAAATCTCAATTTTGTACATTAAAATCTCATATACAATATATCCTCTCTCTTCCCATTCCTCCTCTCTCCTCTAATGATTCAATACTAGCTTTATATCATATTCACGAGTTTGGAAACATCCTGAAGGAAAAAACACATGCATCAATAGTGACCCAAAAGTGCGGAATACATTCCCTTAACACTAATACAACAGAGGAGGAGAGCTGAAAACTAGTTTCAATAGCATCTAAGGCTACTTGAGATAAAAATACATGCAGCATAAAATAGCGAACACAAAAACTGAGCATTCACAGATGACACAAGATATACGTTGGAAAAACTTTTCATGTAAAAAATCCACCACACGAAGTCAAGACAATTGTATTACAGTAGCAAAATTGGTTACATACAATATAGTCTTCTTTGATCAGCTCACAACAGTCCCACCAGAATTATCTCACTATTACAATGTTATCTCTAACATATAGTTCGAACAAAAAAATCTCATGCAAAATTGTCCTCGACTTCCTTAAGTCATACGTTGCATTCAATTCTGTCAATCAACCACCAATCATAAGGTACTTCAATCTCTGATCCAATCGCACCAATGATCTTCCCATGTTGATCTTCCTGCATTGAGTCACCCAAGCATTAATGCCATCACCCAAATCGGGTCTTGTTCGCCAACCTAAGTCAGCCTGCACCTGCTGCAATTATTACTTTGATTTCCAACCAATTATCGACTGACACAGAGCCACGTGTCCTTTTTGCATTCGCTGACACTCTTTGACTTTTTGGTCCAATCGGTCAAAATCGGTCTCGAGCTCATCTGAGCTCCCTAAGTCTTTACCACACTACTGCAGCCTTTCCATGTTCGACTTGTGGTATGGCAGTGAGCTCAACTGAGCTCACCCCGACTTCACTGAGCTCTGCCCTCCATTCTACCGCACTATCGCTGCAGGCTTCAAGACTCACCGCGGTATGGCGGTAATCACCAGCCAGGGCACTGGCGGTCTTATCATGGGCACTGCGGTCAGTCACTTGACTGGCCACGATATGGCGGTAACCATCAGCCAAGCCATTGCCAGTCTTACCGCGGCCACCGTGGTCAGTCACTTGATTGGTCGTGGTATGGTGGTAACTGCCAGCCAGGCCGCTGGCGGTCTTACCACGGCCACTGCGGTCAATCACTTGACTGGCCACGGTATGGTGGTAATCGCCAGACCCAGCCACAGGTGGTCTCATCGTGCTACCGTGGTGAGTGGGCCCACCGCCTGTGCTATGGCAGTAATCGACAGGACAATCACCACCAAAGCCAGACTTAGCCACCACGGTAAAGCGGTAAAGGCAGAAATGAAACAATTTAATGCCAAGGCATGAAAGATGGGACTTCAAGCTGGAAGTTGAGACATATTTTCTCAACAAGCTCCCACTTGGCGAACACTTCCAGCTACCCCCATGGCTTCGAAAAATCATTGTCTTTCATAGGCCCCAAGGCCCATTGATTCTCCGCACCATCTGAACTTGACTGTGCTAACTGGCTTTGTTAAAGCATTTGCAACATTCTTTAAGGTGTCCACCTTTTCCAGACTGACCTTGCCATCTTCAACCATATCCCTTATGAAATGATATTGCACATCAATGTGCTTGGTCTTGGCATGAAAGGTCAGATTTTTTGCCAAAAAAATGGCACTCTGACTATCACAATAGATTGAAATTTTTCTAGCATTAAATCCAATGTCTAAACACAAATGGTTCAACCAAACAACTTCTTTATAGGCTTGAGTTGCAGCCATGTACTCTGCCTCTGTCATGGATAAAGCAACTACAGCCTGTTGCTTGCTCATCCAACTAATTGCTCCACCATTAAGCATGAATGTGTATCCACTGGTGGATCATTTGTTGTCAATGTCCCCTACCCAATCTGAATCAACATACCCACGAATGCTAAGAGCCTTTTGTGATGCAACCAAATTGCCATGGTAACACAGTGCATAATCTAAAGTCCCTTTCAAATACCTAAATATTCTCTTCACAACATCCCAATGAGATCTTCCCGAATTTTCCATAAATCGACTTACAACTCCCACTGCTTGGGCAATGTTTGGTCTTGTATAGACCATAGCATACATCAAAATTTCAACAACACTTGCATAAGGAACACTGGTCATGTCCTCCATCTCAGTAGCAGACTTTGGACAGTCTTCAACAGACAGCTTAGTTCCATGCATGATTGGAACAACAAGCTGCTTGCAATCATCTATGCTAAACCTCTCCAGAACTGTCTTCACATACTTACTCTAACTGACCCAAAGCTTTTTGCTTGTTCTGTCCCTGGTAATCTCCATTCCAAGAATGTACCTTTCTGCACCAAGATCTTTAATTTTAAACTTTGAAAACAACTCAGATTTAAGATCAGAAATCATAGTCTTGCTATTTCAAATGAATAACATATCATCCACATACAGGGTAATAACAAGCACATGATCATTCTCAGATTTAAAATAAATGCAATGATCATATTTTGATCTCACAAATCTAATTGACAACACAAACATGTCAATTTTTTGGTAGCACATTCTAGGAGATTGTTTTAAACCATAAAGAGATTTATTTAATTTGAAAACCAGATTTTGTTTGCCTCTTTCAACAAAATGCTCAGGCTGGGACATGTAGATTTCTTCTTCCATCTCACCATGGAGAAACGTTGTCTTCACATCCATCTACTCAATTTAAAAATCATACTCAACTGCTAAAGACAATAAAAATCTGATGGATGTTAGCTTTGCTACAGGGGAAAAAATCTCTCCATAATCAATTCCCTCAATTTGAGAAAAACCCTTTGCAACCAGCCTAGCCTTATACTTCTCAACACTTCCATCAAGGCCTGTCTTCTTTTTGAATATCCACTTACAGCCAACAGGCTTTCGCCTTATAGGTAGTGGTACCAAATTCCAGGTATCATTCTTTATCAAAGAATCCATCTCTTGATTCATGGATTCCAACCAAGAATTTGAATCAACCATGCTGATTGCTTCTTTAACAGTCCTAGGCTCATCAATACTGGTAATTAAAGCATAAGCACAATTTGATTCTAACATAGAGAAACCATACCTATCAGGTTGCCTTTTTTCTTGTGTAGATCTTCTTATAGGCTGAGGTTGTTCTTCATCATCAAAACTTCAAGAGCTGCTTGAGCTCTCCTCACTCTCAGGTACACCATGCAGCTCTTCCCTTTCAGGAGTTTGGGGAATCTCAATTGCATCCTTCTTCTTGTCTCTCCGATCTGTACCAAGTTGCTGATCACTTACTAAAGGTTTTAGCTCACGAAATATCATGCTCCTGCTGTACAAAAACTTTTCAGTAACAGGATTCCAAAGCTTGTATCCTTTCACACCAACTCCATAGCCAATGAGAATACATTTGACAACCTTGTTATCCAATTTAGATCTTTTTTCATTTGGCACATAAACATATGCCTCACAGCCAAACACACGGACATGCCTCAGAGAGGGCTTCTTACTAGATCATGCTTCCAAAGGCGTCTTGTCAACAAGAGCAGAGCAAGGAGATCTATTTATTAGATAGCATGATGTAGCCATAGCCTTAGGCCAAAACTTCTGCTCTAGACTAGCACCACTCAGCATATTCCTTGCCTTTTCCATCAGCGTCCTGTTCAACCTTTCAACAACTCCGTTTTGGTGTGGAGTGTAAGGCGTTGTCTTATGCCTTTTAATTCTATGATCAGTGCAATACCTTTTGAAATCCATAGAACAAAATTCACTGCCATTGTCTATCCTCAAACATTTAATTTTCCTTCCAGTCTTATTCTCTACCAAATATTTAAACTCTTTAAACCAATTGAACACTTCTAATTTACTTTTAAGAAAGTATACAAATTCCCTTCTCGAACAGTCATCAATAAAAGAAACATAGTATCTAGACTTCAATAATGAAGGAACATTAACTGGACCAAACACATCAGAGTGAACATAATCCAGTATACCATAAGATTTATGAGGACTAGAATAAAATGAAACACGGTGTTGTTTTCCACAGATACAATGTTCGCAAAAGTCGAACTCAAGGTTACAATCATCAAGCCCTTCTACAAGATTTTTATTCTTCAAATTTTTTAAACCTTTCTCACCAATGTGACCAAGCCTGTGATGTCATAGCATAGTCTTCTCAGCTGGGAGTTTTACCTACATTGCATTTTCAGCCAGAGAAGAGTCTTCATCTTTCTCTATAGGTGCAAAATTGTTTGACTTTATAGAGGCACTGTTGCAAAGAATAGGACATGCATCCAGCTTGTATAGAGTGCCAGTACGAACACCCTTAGCCAACACCATTGCACCTCTAGCCATTTTACATCCCTTACTTGAGAAAGAAACATCTACACTAGCATCATTTAACTTATTGATAGAAATAAGATTTCGAGCCAGACTTGGTATGTGAAGTACGCCACCAATACCTTTGACTCTCCTATTAGGAAACTGAATTCTGACTCTTCCTCTGCCAACTATCTCCAACATTGAATCACTTGCCAAGTATACCTTTCCACCATCATAATTCTCATATTTAGAGAACCATTCTCTATTGGACGTCATGTGAAAAGAAACACCTGAGTCAACCAGCCAGACATCATCAGATGCCTGAGTTGTCAAGGCTGCTGCAATGAAGGTGTCTACATCAAAGGCGTCTACATCACTTTGAGAGGATTCATTGTTAGAAGAATTCTTCTTCTTCTTCTCCTTGTAGTCCTTACTGATATGACCAGGTTGCCCATAGTTCCAACATCTCACCTTGAACTTTTTACCAAGAGACTTTGATCTCCTTGCATATTTGGATTTTGACTTCTTGTCTTTCTTCTTGCCTTTCTCCTTTGGTCTACCTCGAACAACAAGAGCCTCTTTGGCCATCTTTGAAGAATTCCTCCACATCTCTTCAGATAACAATGAGGCAACAACGCTTTCCATCTTGAAAGTAGCGGTAGTGCTTCCAATGGCCATCACAAGATGATCCCAACTATCAGGTAACGAACACAACAAGAGCATGCAACGATCCTCCTCCTCTGTCTTTACACCTATAGATGCCAGCTGAGTGACACTCATATTAAACAATTTCAGATGGTCTGCAATAGATGCACCTTCTTCCATCTTCAAGGAGTACAACTTATTCCTCAGGAATAACTTATTTACCAGAGACTTTCCCTGATAAATATCACCAAGCTTCTTTCATAATGAAGCTGCAAACTGCTCCTCATGGACGTTCAAGAGTACACAATTGGCTAGACTCAATCTTATCAAACCTCTTGCTTTTCTATCAGCAAGGTCCCAAGATTCTTGCGTCGTACTTTGTGGCTTAGTTCTAGACACTGTAATCCAGAGGTCTCTATCCATAAGAAAGTCTTGTATCTTGAGTTTCCATAACTCAAAGTTACTACCATTAAATTTTTCAATGTTTACTCTACCAGATGTACTCACCATTTCAAATAGAAACAAGATTTAACATAGAAATACTCCCACTGAAACAGTATTAGCACAAAAAATTAATGTTTCCTACAAGGATAATACAACTGGCCAAGCTCTGATACCACTTGAAGGGAAAAAGACATGCATCACCTAGTGATCCAAAAGTGCGGAATACATTCCCTTAACACTAATACAATAGAGGAGGAGAGCTGAAAACCAGTTTCAATAGCATCTAAGGCTACTTGAGATAAAAAAATACATGCATCATAAAATAGAGAACACAAAAATTGAGCATTCATAGATGACACAGGATATACGTGGGAAAACCTTTTCAGGTAAAAAACCCACCACACAAAGTCAAGATAGTTGTATTAGAGTAACAAAATCGGTTACATACAGTATACTGTCTTCTCTAATCAGCTCACAGTAGTCCCACCAGAATTATCTCACTGTTACAATGTTATCTCTAACATACAGTTCGGACAAAAAAATCTCATGCAAAATTGTCCTCAACTTCGTTAAGTCATACGTTGCATTCAATTCTCTCAATCAACTGCCGATCACAAGGTACATCAATCTCTAATCCAATCACACCAATGATCTGCCCATTTCAATCTTCCTACGTCGAGCCACCCATACATTAATGCCATCACCCAAATTGGGTCCTGTTCGCTAACCTAAGTCAGCCTGCACCTACTACAATTACTACTTTGGTTTCCAACCAATTATCAACTAGCACAGAGCCACGTGTCCTTTCTACATTCACTGACACTCTTTGACTTTCTGGTCCAACTGGTCAAACTTGGTCTCGAGCTCGTTCAAGCTCCCTAAGTCGTTACCTTGCTACCACAGCCCTGCTGAGTTTGACTTGTGGTATGGTGATGAGATCGATCAAGCTCACCCCAAATTTACCGAGCTCTGCCCTCCATTCTACCACGCTACTGCTGCAGGCTTTAGGACTCACCGTGGTATGGTGGTAACCGCCAGCCAGACCGCTGGTGGTCTTACCATGACCACCTTGATCAGTCACTTGACTGGCCGTGGTATGGCGGTAACCATCAGCCAGGCCGTTGGCAGTCTTACTGTGGCCAGAAAGTCATGGGAAAGGTCCATGATCAATCCAACTAGCCGTTAGGGTTTGAAATTATTTTGGGGCCCAAACCAAAAAATGTCACTTAATTCGAAAGCGATAGCTTGTCAAAAAAATATCCAAATGAACGGAAAACTTGGAATAAGGCAATTGAGCACACCCACAATGAAATCCCAAGTATGCAAGATTTGGTGAGAAAACATGAAGAAACACTAGATCTCCCAACTTGAATAGGAACAGGAACAAAATAAGAACAAAACTAAAAGGAAATATTTTTGGATGATGCAAGATTGCCAAGAACCAAGGATGCTCTTGCATAAAAAATGAATATGTTTTTTTTATGATTTGTAATCTCTTTTATAAAATAATATCATTTAAAAGGTGTATGGACTTCTCTCACGATTCATAGTGATCTTGAGAATCAAAAGTCTTTTGGTGATATTAAGTTGTATAAAAGATTGCCTCCACATTTCAATTTGGGTTTCTTAAAATTGAACAAATATTGCTAGTGTGAGTTAGGTATATTGCATGTGTTCTCTCTTTGTTCACACTAACAAAGATTTATCAAACTATGAATGTGTTTGCTCACTATTGTTCACCTTTAAAGGGCCTGTCTGGTGAGAAAAAGTAATCACCCAAGGGAATGACCCAACTGAGAACACGCTAAAGCCAAGTGACTTACGCCCAATATATAAGTGTGGGTTCTTGAGGAAATTTCAATTATCATGAGGATTGTTCTGACAAGAAGGAAAAAAATATTATCTTTCTGTATGGATGATCCCCCATGAACGAAATGCCTATACTAGAGCCCTTGTTATAGTAAGCCAAATCCCTATCTTATTTTTGGTGCAAGAACGATTGTTTTGAAGCCATCCCACGTACTTGTGGTTCAAAGTAGAGATGAAAAGTTCATCATGGGAGACTCATGAGAACTGAAGCTTGGTTGACCCAAGAAGTGAGGGTCGTGGAGGGGAGCTAGTGTGTTCAAGCTTCTAATCATCTACTTTGAATAAGCACAGCTGGATTTATCCAAGTGGGAATTCAACAAATAGTTTCTCTTTTGATTCTAGGGTTGTGCATCATTTTGGAATCAAAACACTTTACTTGGATTTAAAACATTTGAGAAAAAAAATTGAACAAAATCTTCAAAATTTCAAACCCTTTAGGAGGAGCAAATACTATTGAAAAAAATCCAAGTGCTACTGCTTGTCCTTAGGGATTTCATCCTTAAAGGATTCTAAGTATTTGGATTTACATCTTAATTCTCTCTCACTAAAGTCAACATAGGGAACTATTGCCTTGATTTTCTTGATTTCCACATAATGGACCTTGTGGGATGAAAATAAATTGAGACATTAGACATTTAGTTTGAAACATAATCAAGAAAGTGTTTGTGGTAAAAATAATCAATCTAAGCAAGATAAGAGACACTTGAACCTCACATGTGCTTGATCTAATGATTTCCCACAAGTTCAAAGTTCCCAAACCAAGTCGTCACATGTTCCTTAATTAGTCCAAAAGCTCACAAGGAGCGTCTTTCAAGAATTCAAAAACTTAGAGAAAGGTTGGTCTATAATTTTTACAAGAAAGCTTCAAAGAACAATCCTAATTTGTACAAATTTTATTATATTCAAAACCCAAGTCTCTTTCAAAGATTTACATTTCTCACATAGGAAGTACAAGCATATTCTTCAATATCGGGGTCTTGTAGAAAGGAAGTCTATCTAGGTCTAATCTAGGATCAAAGTCAACATTCTCATCCATCCCTCAAACATCAATCAAATCTCATCCCACCAACAACTCTTAGAATCTTGGAAAAATCCCTCATGCTAGAATTTTGGAAAATCCTTTAAAACAAATCAAAAATCATCTTGTTTGACTAAGTATGTGTAGATGAATCCTTCTTCATATGCTTAGTTAAATTATCACCTTGTGGGAAAATTTATACCAAGATAACATCCAACATCTTGGGGTTTATGATTTCATTATCCAAATCCAAACCAAATCAAATCAAATCAAGAACAAAAAATTCAAAATCCCCAAAGTCTATTGTCCCTTCAAGATTATTAAGAGTTTAATCATTCACTACCATCCATCATTCATATTACCTCATTGCCATCCTTTGATCCTTAAAGGAATCTTAGATTTTCTTATTTGAGCCTAAAAGTTTAGACCAACCTAATGAATTAGAGATTCTCTCCCATATTACTAAAAGTTGATCCTTATTTTATGGTTCAAACTTGATCTCAATACAAGAAAAGCATGGAAGCAAACAAAGAAACATCTACTTCAAGTGAATTGAGTCAAACCACTCCTGAATAATTCCCATTGGATATAGCAACCCTCCACCCAATCTTCCTATATTACCACAAGATCCTCAAGAGGAAAGTCAAGTGGAAGACATCAAAAATAATGTCTCGCGGATGACTCAAGATGAAATCATAGAAATGGTCCAAAATCTTGAGAATCACAAAATTGTCAATGCCATGGTGAGACTCAATCCTTCATAGTACATGCTAGAATTGGAAAAAGAAGGGGCTAAAATCCCTTCTGATTTTGACGTAAACAATATTGTGGAGAAACCCCTTGGGATTATGCCACCGGTCTTATTTACACCATATTTTCAAAGCATCATTCAATCCATCCCCCAACCCACATCATCTCTTGCTCCAACTCAACCAATTTTCAACAAGGGGAGTTCATTACTTCAGGCTCTTCAAACACAACCTCTTGTGAACAAACAAGAATTGGATGCAAACACCATCTTGGGCTAACCCATCCCTCAAGATCCAAAACAACCATATGTTCCACTCATCTTCTATGACACCAATAATCCATCCAATTTTGCTGCAATACTAGTATATCCTCTTCACACACAAGTATCTCTCCCCATGACCTCA
Organism: Sequoiadendron giganteum; assembly: GCA_007115665.2. Classification (NCBI taxonomy): domain Eukaryota; kingdom Viridiplantae; phylum Streptophyta; class Pinopsida; order Cupressales; family Cupressaceae; genus Sequoiadendron; species Sequoiadendron giganteum. The sequence goes on from CM021106.1 coordinate 26,961,136, forward strand.
CAAGGGGAAGGTGGGTTATTTGTACAAGGGGGAATCTTTGATCCCTCATCATCATCATTTTCTCAAGTTAACATTCCACCTATCCCCACACCACTTCCCCCGCTGACATCAACATCCACACCAATCCTTGGTTTAGGGAAACCCCCTTTACTTATCCAAAATCAACCAAATCAAATCAACACATCAAGTGTACCAGGCATGCCACCATTATCACAACAGGAGGTGGTGCCAATCCAAAAATCTTAATCAATCATTATGCCATCTAGAACATCTCAAAAATCTCAAAACATGGTCCCCCAAGGACCTAGATCATCAACCATACCCTCCATCTCACAACCCATTGTCATCACTCAGACACCTCAACCACCACCTCAACAAAATCTCATCACACCATCTCATACCATTCCAAATCCCCCACCTTTACCACCAAATCCAAGTGTGGCCAACCAATACAACATCACTTTGAAAGAAGCTCAACAAGCCTATCAAAAGGAACTACAACAATTCCAAACCCAACAAGTTGCGCAAAAATCCGCACAACAAGCTCAATAGGATACTCAAGCACAAGATCAAGAATTACTACAACAACAACAAGCCCAATCCCAAGCACAAGATTTATTGAAATAACAACAAGCCATGCAAGCCACACAAGCTACTCAAGCTGCCCAAGCTACCCAAGCCACACAAGCACAAGCACAAGCCCAACATCAAGTGCAAGTGTATCAACAAGCTTTACAATAATACCAAGCACAACAACAAGCAGCACAACAACAAGCCCAACAACAAGAATTGTTGGTGGAACAACAACAACAATCCCAACAACAATATTTTTTGGTGCAACAACAACAACAAGCCCAACAACAAGCGTTTTTGTCACAACAACAACAACAAGCCCAAAAACAAGTGTGGTTAGCGCAACAACAACAATGAGACCAACAAAAAGCTTTGCTGGCACAAAAGAAAGCATATCAGCAAGCATTAGTTGCACAAAAAACTCCCGCAAATTCATCACCCAGTCCGCAAGTCACCCCATCTATTTTCCAAGTCAATACACCAACCCAAAACACGTTCATTCCACCACTGGACCCACAAAGTGACTTATCCCCCCAAATCAAAAATCTCTCACAACAGGTGTTGGACATACAATTAGGGAAGACCCCTAAATCACAAGGGAATCTATTCCCTTATCTATTCAATACGAGCATTGTGATGAAGCCATTCCCACAAGGCTTTGAGATACCAAAGTTTGACAAGTACCGTGGACTCAAAAATCTTGAAGATCACATCAAGGAGCTCCACGTATATTGCATGGAAGTTGCCTATGATGAATCCTATCTAATGAGGCTCTTCCCTAGAAGTCTGGCTGGCCCAACCATGGAATGGTTCTCCCGTCTTCCTCCCAGAATCAAAAAGTTCCAAGAAATTGTGGACGCCTTCATGCAAAATTATGCATTCAACATGGGCATGGACGTAAGCTTGGAGGAACTATCCAACCTCAAGAAAAATAAGGGAGAATCATTTTCATCTTTCTTACAATGATGGTGATCCAAAGCCAATAGAAGCAAGTGGGCCATGCTAGAAGAAGAACAAGTCCGAACTATCATTGAAAATATTGAAGGAACCTTGGCCTTCCATATCAAAGTACAATGCATCACCTCCTATGATCAACTCATCCCTAAGGCTCTCAGAATCGAAAGAGCCCTCATTGCACAAGGGGAGACACCCACTTATCAAGATAATCAGCCATCCACGATTTACAATGACAAAACATGAACATGGGTGAAAAACAAAAATGTCACCAATGATGGTTTTGTTGATGCCAAGGTTGTAATCAGTGCTCTAAAGCCAAACATGCAAAAACAAACATATCAACAACCTCATAATAACAACCAAAACACCCTTCAATCCAACACATCGCATCGGCAAAACAACACGCATACAATCAATAATGTCAATGATCAAGGTAGACAATCCAAAAGAAACCGACATCCCACAAAGTTAAAGTACACACAACTTGGAGAATCGATCGAATTTTTCATGAAGTGACTCATTGATGCTAACATCATCATGCTCCCAGTCATTGAAAACTACCAGGAGCCTCCGGTTAAACCACCCTAGTATAACGAGAAGCACTTGTGTGATTTTCATAAGATAAAGGGTTAGAAAACAACTAGTTGTATGAGGCTCAAGAACTTGTTTCAAGATCTTATTGAAGATAAGACTATCAATGTTGGGCAACCAGCTGGAAATCAAGACCTCAGGATATAGACGAATTCAATGTCGGATAACAATAAAACAAACAACAATGACAAATACAAGAAGTATGGCACTGTCAATCACATTTACGACCATGTTGTTGCATCTTTAGATGAATGGGTAAGTGTGGTCCATATCCCAGGGTCCAAATCCAAGTGTGGAGTCACAACATGAGGCGAAAAAATCACTATCCTCAAACCATCCATGCAAGCTAGGGAACCCCCTGCAAAATCAAAGTCAGTTGCCAGTGACTAAAATGTCTTGGAACAACTAAAGAAGACCCCCACCCAGATCTCCATCATGGAGTTACTGAAAAATTTTATTTCGCATAGGGAGATTTTAGAAAAATCCCTTGTTGATTCTTCTATACCCACAGACCTTGATGTGGATCTGTTCTAGGCTATGGCTGGACACATCACCATGCCACATCTCCTCTCATTTTCTAAACAAGACCTCTCGTCCTAGCCATCTCACAATCGTGCACTTTATCTCGAAGAATTTTTCCATAAAAATAAAGTCAAGCGGGTCTTGGTGGATGGAGGTGTAGGGTTGAATATTTGTTCCCTCAAACTAATAAAAAAATTGGGATTTTTTGAAGACATGATTGAGAAATGAAAATGCATCACCATCTAAGCTTATGATGATCAAGAAAGAGTATCTCAAGGCACCATTTCACTTCCTATCCAAGTAGGGCCAGCCATCATGGAGAATATTTTCCAGGTCCTTGATCTCGATCTCCCTTATAACATTCTCCTAGGACGCCTGTGGATACATGGAATGAAAGCAGTTGCATCCACATTTCACTAATGTGTTAAATTCCCCTTTAAAAATCAAGAGGTTACCATCCATGGTGATCCCGAGCCCTTTGCTTACTGCAGGAACCTTGAGGCCAAATATTACAAAATTCCACAAGTTCCTAAAAATGATGAAGGCCCTTCAACTCCATACATGGACCCATCCACTTTACCATCCACATCTGCTTCTGAGACAGAAACACCCTCCATTCCCACCATTTCTGATATCAAGGCCATTATCCAAGACAACGGGTGTGGAGATTATAAGATGAAAAAGAGTGCCTTTGTAATAGGAGAGTTACCTCAATCTCCTAGGTCCCATGGACAGCCGCAACCAACCAATACAACATCTCAAACCTTTAAAGAAGACCCCTCCAGATTTAGAAGTTGGGGGTATGTAGGTCGGGAAGTGGTTGATGAAAAGGATATATCTAGTCTCCTATACCAAGATGAAAGACCTATATCAGCCCTTCCAATGGATGATGCCAACAAAGGACTCCAATTAATGTTGGGCATGAGCTATAATAAGAATGAAAGCCTTGGTAAAAACAACAACGAACGATTAGAACCCATCAATGCTAAGAAGTGCATGAAAAATATTGTCCTTGGATGTACCCCTCCAAGGATAATCATACATGGCAGAAGTCCCCCCGTTAAATTAGTCAAAGCTCCTCTTCGCTTACCAGTATCTACAAGTCTACCCTTAGACAATTTTACCTTTGACATAGATGAGGTATGTGGGAATGGTAGTGATGAGGATACCATTGCTGACCTACCTATGTTATTTGAGGACTCCTTATTCATGATTTCCACTGTATCCTTTGAATCTAATAACCAAACCCATGAGTTAAAACTAGTATATTCGAAGCTGATAGACTATGACCAATGAGGACCGCCAATTTTAGACACATTTGAAAATGATGAGGTGCTCTTGGAATTCATGGGACTGCGGGATAATGTGCCTTATGGAGATCATAAGGCTGAATTCAACATTGAATTGGACATGCATTCTTATTACGGGGAAATAATTGAACCCCTTAGACACAAAAGTGAAAATTTGAGAATAATCGCTAGGTCTTAAAGTGAAAACCACACTGTGGCACTTTCAAACCCAAAAATAGTAAAAACAAAGGATGCATCAAATGGTGAAAACCTCTCTAAGGTGTTGGAGGATGGGGGATTCAATCTCCCTCTTAGTGTTATTCATCAGGAGAAGTCAGTAGTCTTAGCAAAAAAATATAATCCTGACAACTTAGGGACCGAGGGAATGCCACATATAACTTTCTATGCAGAATCACTCCTAACTGAAGAACACGAGCTTTTGGTTGCATTCCTAAGTGAGAGAAAAGTAAAATTTTCATGGACCTACATTGGCATGTCGGGTCTCGATCCAGAAGTAGTGGTTCACCATCTTCCAGTATATCTAGAGGCGAAGCCAGTAAAATAGAAGCTAAGGAAAATGCACCCATAGATTGTATTGTTATTCAAGCTTGAGTTGCAAAAACTCCTCGATATTGGCTTCATACGACCAATTGATTATCCAGAGTGGGCTTCAAATCTTGTACCTATTTCAAAGACCACTGGGGGCATCTGTATCTATGCTAACTTCAGAGATCTAAATAAAGCATGTCCCAAGGATGACTTCCCTCTCCCAAACATAGAAATGACTATGGATATGATGGCTGGACATGAAATGCTATCACGAATGGATGAATTCTTAGGGTACAATCAGATCATGCTAGCCAAAGAAGATCAACACAAGAAAACTTTCAATTTTCAATGGGGAACATACTGTTAGAACATGATTTTGTTTGGCTTAAAGAATGCTAGACCTACCTATCAAAGGGCCATGACACTGATCTTCCATGATATGATTAAAAAAACTATGGAAGATTATGTGGATGACATATTGGCCAAGTCAAGAAAGTGATGAGACCACAAAACAACATTGAGATCCATCTTTGATAGGCTAGAAGAATATCGGGTTAGGCTCAACCCTAAGAAGTGTGTCTTTGGGGTATGTTGTGTAGTTTTTGTACACACGCCCCACTGAAATTTGGGACCCTCTTTGCTTGCTCTTTTGGTTCTTTTCTGTGGTCTTTCCTCTTGGACTTGTCTTTGGTATTTAGTGCTTTGATCCTCTGGTTGTGAAATCTATCCGCTTTGAGGCATGCTTGGATGTTTATTCTGCTTAGGTAAATGACCCCTTGAGATTATTCATTGAAATCCTAAGTCTTGGGGTGATTTTTGGGTTTTTCATGGGTTTCGAGAATTTCCTCCCTGGGCGAAAATCCCTGGTTTCCATCCTTGCCTTGGATACCTGGTGTTAGCTCTCAAAAACACAGGTCTGAACCATGAAAGTTTGCCAAGCTTTCACAACGCTTTAGGGTAACATAACAAGGTTTGAAATAATTGAACCTTCTACTCATTCGGTGCTGCTAGACCTAGGCGGGTGTACCTAATTGAATTGAGCAGACTTGACTTTTAATCTTTTCCTATTGCCCTAATTTGTCCATAATGGCAAATTGAAATGGACAAAATAAACAAATTTGGTATAAATTGTACATCAATAATCAAAACTAAACCCTAATATTCAATTAACAGATGCAGAAATGTGAATGAAACCAAAAAATGAGAGACCAGTGCCTTATAGGGTTCACAGAGTCAAGAGAAATCTAAAAAAAGTTTACTTGTTCTGGCAGACATTTCGAGTTGTTTAACATTTTATATGGTTTATAACTTGTATAAACATGCAAGATTGCAATTATTGAGTTCTTCTTAATAATCCAATTGACATTCCCTAAATACTATGATTAATTCAGAGAATTTAATCTTTATTGGAAAGAAACAATTAATTGATCATACAGATGCAGCAAATGTGCATAGACGAACTAGGTAAAAACTTGTTTACACTAATTCAAATAACTAGAAAACACCATTACGGAGACAACTTCAATAATACTTTTCAGATCATAGACAACCGATACCAGAAAACATTGCACCATCATATTAGACTTTCATTGATATCTCCATGATTTTACATATGCAACTAGTCTCATTCTTTTCCCAAAAAATTGTATCTTGCTGTCTCTTTTTTATCCTCTATCTAATTCTCGTCCATATTGTTTTCAAAATGGACATTTATACATTGAGGATACGAAAGGATGCGTCCTTTCAGAAATAGGAAAAAATAGAATTTAAAACAAAAGATAGTGACTAAGTTTTAGTTAGCCACAAGTGAGTCGTAGCGACGTAATCCAAGCAATCCTGACACTTATATGTATCTACATCCTTGACAACATTCATGATCGTGATTTCCATCTTGATCATTTCCCCATTTTGCTCGCTCACTTCCTCTAATGTTGTATTCTTTGCAGAAGCTATCTTCATGATTCCATTCAGTATTGTGTCACATTCATTCTTCCATCTAGTAGCATCTTTCAACTCCTCTCTACCATCAGAGAATGTGACCACATTCTTCTTGGAAGCTTCAATTAATCCTTGTTTATCCCCTTACAATTCCTCATAGAATTTTTGAAGGCGAATGATAATATGGTTTGCAACTTCAAGTGCAGTACCATTAGCTTCCTCATTCTTGGCCAATTCATGAAACTTCTCCATAATTCATCCCTCCATACTGTCATGCTCCTTCAATGCAGTCAGAGTACTAGAATATTCTCCCCATAATTTTTTCAACCAGGATGTCAAATTATCCTGCCTCCTCTTAACAATTGCAACAATTGCATCATACTTTCCTTGATTATAGGCACTTGACCCTATCCAATGATCTTTATCGTGAGAGCTTTCTCCTTGAGTGAGCATTTTGGATGGATCAATTGAAACACCAACCAAGTCTTTCAATCTATCATTTTCTTGTAACATTCTCTCATTACTTGCCTTATACATTTCTCTTTCTCTTATCAGTGACTGGATCTGTGCTTTATTGAATTTTGCAATGTCTATCCCAATCTCTGCAGTAACCACAGGATCAGCCTCTCCAACCCTTAGGGTCATTACATGGCCAAATTCCTTCTCTATATTAATCACCACTGATTTCCTATGAGGGGGATACAAAGCCCATATCATCAATGATCCCTCATCAGTATTATACTTAGAACTTGCATACACCTCTGTCACCTTTTCCTTATCAAGTTTGTGTGTATTGTTACTATCTCTTAAGAAGCTATCACCAATGCAGAATTCAAATGAAGTTTAGGAAAGATAATGACAACAGCATTCTCCAACATTTTCCTCCCCTTTTTAGGAGTCATATTTGTCATTTCATCATCCACACATTTTCTCAATTGATCCAATAATTGCTCTTCATTCCCAGAAGTGACAACACCAACATCTCTTATTTCATTCCCCTTTAGTTTGTACAAGAATGCTTTGAACTCTGGGGAATTTATAAACTCATCATCTGAAATAAAAGATATGTGTTCCATATGCCTTGCATCAATATCACCACTTTTGATACTCTGTTCTCTAGTTGGGAAAACATACTGCTGAGTCCTCAACCTAGATATTTTCTCTGTTATGCTCTGTGGCATTTCATCCATTGGAGTTTCCTCATCTCCAGAAGACAATGTCCCCAAATCTTGTAACCCTTGGTTATAGCTCTCAACCGCCACCTTTGCATCCTCTTCATCCAAATTCCTGATCATATCATCAAAAGGATAAGTTACATGCTGATACCTTCCAAAGTTAATCTTTTCTTTGGCTGAATTGATATATCCTTCAGGGTCAAAGTTTTTCCTGGGTGGTCCACTTTTCATATTATAATGCAATAACCTATCATGGAGTGAATTATATCCCTCCTTGGCCAGCACAGTGAAATCACCAAAGCATAATGTACTAGGTATAAAAGCTTGCTTCCCATAAGAACTGAAAATCATCACACTGTTGTAATCCATTTGTCTAACAATTTCCAAATATGCAATTTTGTTTGGAACTGTCCTTGGTAGAATAAAAGGGGTACCTTCAAATCCATACACCCTGATCATTGTAGCTCCTTCCAAACAATACCAGTCACCCCAATTATGATCAATTGGCCCATTGAAATCTTTGGTATGAAGAAACCTTTTAATCTCATTAGTCAATGAATAGTTACAAGGATACTTATACAACCTGTACAAAGTTTTCACAAAGTATTCCTCAAAGTGGATGAAACTAGAATTGGAAAACTTGCTATCCCAAATAGCAGTCCACAGCTGAACAGGCAATGCCTCACCCTCCTTACCAATTTGAAGGACTCTCATTTCTGGAGGCCATACTCCCAACTCCTGACCAAAATACAGTACCAAGTGCATCAACAATGAATAGTGTCTGAGATGAACAATAGAAGTTCCACTCTTTATAGCCATCAATCCTGAATCAAGCTCCCTAGCAATATATGAAGCATAATCGAATGGATTGGAGTTATGATACTGAATATCTGTTGTGATAATCATTGGCACAATTGACATCAGTTCCGGGGCATCCATCCCCAACACTTGGCATACTGAGAAATATGTGTACTTCATGTAAGTTTCAAACAAATCTACATGATAAGGAGGCCCCTCACTATCTTGCAAAGGTTTTGATTTGCTACCTTGTTTAACTCTATGAATAGGCAACCTCCAACCCTTATAGATTGTATCCATTCTTGAAAATTCCTTTTCCAATTCTTTGCAGTTGATTTCCTCATTGCAAAACCCTTCCAATTTGAAAACCTCACCCACTGCTTCTTTAGACACATATATCTGTGGTTTTCCAGATGGGTCACATATAGCCTTATGTTTTGGATCATAATTGTCTGCAAGCACCTTGACTAATTTTGCATTTACAAAAATATTAGGGCACACCAGTTTCCCTACATTCAACTTCCATGGGTTACAGACTAGTTCAAAATGGTTTCTTCTGTGGTAATGGAAATTGAAAATCTCATAACCTCTTATGGCAGTCCAGACATCACCTATGAACTTGCACTTGTCATCTAGTTTGTCAACCTCCACCCTAAGCTATGTAGACCTTCTAGATTTTGGGCCCGAGCCAGGTAATTGATCAATAAGGTCTTCGTTTAACCTCCTTTCAATGCCCTCATGCTCTGTATCAACCTTTTGTTTCTTTCCTTTCAACAAACTACTCACATAAGGCCTTCTACCCTTACCCTTCCCAGAACCAGAGGACTCCATTCTCGAGCTTATAGAATCAAAATGTAAAAAAATAAGGAATAGTCACAGTATTTCACTCGAGCTCCTCAGACTGAAAATGTCCCGGTTCTCTGCTCAGCATGCCAATTCACCTGCAATCAATTCAGAATTGAAGAATTGATACAACCTTTACTGTTATATCCCGTCACGCCATTAATGAAGCATGAATGAAAATCCATTTGAAACTAGAACTGTCACATCAGCTATCGTTTCGATGAGAAACTTTCAAACCTAGGGCGAAGTCCTTTTGCAATGTCTATTACACCCTTCGCCAAGACATAACATGGGCTTACTGACATTTGGATCCAAAAAATGATCACTGTCACTTCCTTTTGTGTCGCTATAACAATTCCGAGTCGGGGAGATGTTACATAGCCCTCATTGTGTCATACCGACATGCATTCTTCAAGCCATAGTCACTGAGACAAAATCACCCTTCCACCGATGAACTCTCATTTTGGCATGTCCACCAAGTTTTCTCACCGAAGAAATACATCCCACCAATGAAATAATACCTTCGGCAAGACAGTAAACCTTCGGGAAGACCTATATCGATGCCAAATGTCTTACCAATATCACTCCTCCATATTACTCCTATTTCGGTGAAACTCACCCCGAGCTGCCTGTTGGTATAACTTTCAAACTTTCGGTGAAACCTTATGTCAAAAAGTTCTTCTCGTGGTGATGCATATCTCTATTGGCATACCTTTCAAATTGGCAAGACCCCAATACTTTCTCCAATAGCTTTTCGGATCCCTTTGTATTTAGTTCGGCAAGACAAGAGTCACTTTTCCAAGACCTTCCCCGATGAACAAAGTCTTACCGAGACTTTTGCTTACAAGCCAATCGACAAGACAAAATGATTTTGTCGTGACTTCATGCCGATACCCACTAGCTTAGCCGAAACAACCCCTCCACATGCTAGTCGGCAAGACCAATTGAATTTTCCGTGACACTACAATGACACCCCAACATATGCCGATATGAATCTTCTCAATCGCCAAAACAAAAGAAAAGTCTTGCCGATTGTCTGCAAAAAATACATGTTAGTGAAAAATATATCTCGGGGAGAATTTTACTATGTCTTGCTGATATGGGTCTTTCAGTGAAATAAGAAGAGGTAGATGGATTCAAATGGGTCACATGACAAAAATAAGCAAGACAACGCAAAGAGGGGATTTTATGTCTATGGTAAGGACTTAATGTTGGAAACTATTGAATACAATAGACTATAAAAAATTCAAAATTTTTTAGTTCTAACACCTGGTGAGGACTACGTTGCATTGTCATTCGGGGATTTGGCTCTTTGCAGAATTTCGTGCTCGTTGGAAATTCTTGAAATTTCCTTCAAGCCCTCAAATTCCTAGATTTCCTTTACCTCTTCGAATCCCCGAAACTTGTCTTGAGCAGTCATTTCACCTCATTTATGCCTTTTGTACGAACTCTTCAGCCTATAATTAATGATGTTTGAAAAGGGTTTTATGTTGCTAAGGCTTGGTTATTTGTTTCACTTTGATTTGTGCTACTTTGGAGGTTGTGAATGAGCTTAAGTACTGAGTTGTGAATGATTTCTTGATCTTTCTTGCTCTCATGTGGGATTTCAAACCAGTTGGTAGTCATCCTCTGCGTTGCATTTTATAAATGGTATGTATTCGATGCCCTTGCCTTTGATTTCATGGTTATGCATCTCAGCATGCTTGGGAGGCCGCGCATTCGAAGGTCTGTGGTTAAATTAAGGTTATCCCCTTTTTCGTTTCAATGCCTCCTTTGGACGTTTGTGTTGCCTTCCTTGATTGAGTTGGTAGTTTCATGGTGCCATCCTTTGGTTGCTTTGTGTTTTGAATTTTGGTGTTTAGTGTGATGGTGTTTGGGCTTATTCAGTCTAGGGTTCCATGTTTTTGATGAGTTGATGAGTTGAATGCTAGTTCGAGTCTTTGATTTCATCCGCATTTGATTAATGTATGCCTCTGGTTATGGGTAGAATTGATTATGATTTGATTGGGTGAGTGAGTGTAGTGAATCTTTCAACTGGTCATTCATGGTGGAACCCTAGGGTTTTACATTTTGGATCTCTTGCTAAAATCAATTAATTATGCTTGAATATCATATGAGATCCATGTTATTGATAAACCATTCAAATAGAGTGTATACCTGAGCTAAAGATTCCCAAATTTGTGATCATTCAATCAATTTGGGCGTAACTGTGAGAGGTCGTGACTTTTGGGGATTTTGGGGTCGTCGTGAAATTTCTTTATGTTTAGAAATTCTCAGGTTTTCTGTTGCCTTGTCATTTCCCTGAAATTCTTTTAAAAGCGAAGGTTGGATGTTCTCACTATAGTAAGGGTGGATTCGTCAGAAGATGGCTTGTCAAGTGCCCAAGATGCATGATCAAGGGTTTCCCAATAATAGTTCTCTTGCCATTCTTTTTTGGACAAGTGCTTCTTAGGACGAGGACTAGATGGTTTTGGTTTAGGTTTCATGTTGAGGTCCAATTCTCCAAATAAGGCATCTATGTTCATAGTACTGGTAGATGAAAAGGACTCCCATTCACCATCGCTTGAATAAGGGGATTCATCATAGACTGGAGGTTTGTTGTAAACTGGGGGAGGTGGTTCATGAGATGTCTCAATGTCTGCGCAAGCACTCACTTCCTCTTGAAAAGATGACGAAGTACCAGGACACCCAATTCTAAGTGGTTGACACCCTAGCCCTAAGTATTTCGGTCATGGGTAGATAGTGATTGGTCCTGTCCTTCCATTTTGATATAGTCCTAACCCGCTGTGCCTATCATAGCCTTCATTTTGTATTATCTTAAAGCCTTTTCCATACTGGTCCTTGGCTATTTGAATAGACAAGGAGGGGTATTCATGTTCTTCTTGATATAATACGGAATCACATTGATCCACAATTTCTTCACTTAACTCTCCCCATTTGGTTAATGTCCTTATAGGGGGAACATGAAATGTGACCACTGGCTGTCTTTTATCTGCCATGGGTAGACCATATGCCTTAGGTGGAATCAGTTGACTGATGCAGTATGATGCCTTTATATTATATTCGCCACAGCCCTTGTCTTGGATCTCGAGTTTAGGAGTGGATGATGGTGGTTTGAATGAAATGGACTTAGTGAGATGTGAAGGGTCAATGTATTGGGATAAAGTGGATGATGAGGCTTCTTGGTTAACTAGAACTTATTGTTGTGGAATTTCCCTTAGGCTTGTACAATACTGAAAAGGATCTGGATCACCATCAATGGTCATCTTTGTGCCATTATATGGGAACTTGGGACATTGATGATATGTTGAAGGTACAAATTTCATTGCGTGTATCCAAGGTCTACCTAACAACAAGTTGTACGGGAGGGTGAGATTCAAGACTTGGAAGCTGGTGTTCATGATTGCTGGGCCAATTCGGATAGGGAGTGTGACAACTCCTTTGGACGATCTTTCTTCACCATCATAAGCTTTGATGACTATACTCTTAGAGGTATCTACACAATCTTCCGAGAATCCTAATGCCTTAACCAATTTAAGGGTACACAGGTTCAAACCTGCTCCTCCGTCTACCGAGACTCGTCGGACTTTGTTTTGATGGACTAGAACTTCAAGATGTAAGGGGTCATTATGATTAGACTTTTCAGTTGAGTAATCCTATTGGGAAAATGTGGCATGATGTGAGTTGGTCAAATTCCCACCATTTCTTTGAAATGATTGACATCTAAGTCTGTAGGAACAGTTGTGTTCTGTAGAGCTTTGTCAAGAATGGCTTGATGCCCAGGTGATAAAGTCAACAATTCTAAGATAGATATTTGCGTGGGGGTTTTACTCAATTGATCAAGAAGGTTGTACTTGAACTTGGAAGCTTGTGTAGGTGGCTTGGAAGAAGGACCAGGAATAGTAATCTTAGTTCTGCATGTGTTTACATTACATTCTAGATGCTTGTTAATGGTGAAGGTATTGACATTCTCGTTTGTAGCTCGGAGATGGTTTATGATCTTTCCTTTACCATAGTCATACTTGGTATTGTTATAATTGGTCGATGGATTATTCTGGGGTCCCAACCTGGAGGCATTTCCTTTTGTGTGGTCATGTAATGGGTCCGTGAAGACCTTATGATCACTGTTCTTAGTGTTTTTTTGCCCACCAACCTCTATGGTCCCATTTTCAGAAAAATTCTTGTATTATGTTCTTGAGTTGGCAACATTGTTGGAGGTTGTGCCCTTTGGTTTGATGATAGTCACAAAAAGAATTATTGTCCCACCATGAAGGTTTGAACTATCCAGGATCATACTCTCTTGGTTCCAAAGTTTTGATGAGATTATGCTTAATCAACTCTCTGAAAATAGTCTCAATTGGTTGTCCCAAAGGTGTAAATTCATGTGTAGGAAATTTTCTTTGTTGCGGTCTTTGTTGTTGTGAATTTTGGACATAGTTAGCTTGTTGATCTAGACTATTCATCTTGGCTTGATTGGAATTGTAACCTCTAAGGGTGATAACTAGTCCTATATGTACGTGTTTAGCATCAACAATGTACTCATTTGTAACATTCTTGTTTCTAGACCAGAATTTGTTTCTATCATTTGGTGCGTTCTGATGTTGGACAATCGGATTTCTGCCTGGTACTTTTATATCTCCTTTGTGTATAAGGCCTTTCTCAAGGATGACTCCCTTTTGTACCAAGTCTGAGAATGAAGTACAATAGTGTACCCTTAGATCACTTCACAATTTGGGGTTGATGTTCTCTAGGAATATTGTGACCTTTTGTTTTTTGGGTATTTCTACTGGACATCTACTAGCTAGACTTCACCATCTCTGGAAGAAAGTGGTGAAAGTTTCACCATCTTCTTGTGTCGTGTGGCACAAGGTTGCAATTATTACCTCATTGTCTATGTTAAAAGTGAAATGTTTGATAAAATTCTCAACTAATTCGCCCCAAGATCATATACCATATGGTAATTTAGAGAACCATTCCAGTCCTATCCCGACAAGGGTTCGTGGAAATAGTCTCATCAAGTATGTGGGGTCATATGCTATCTCCATGCCTGCTGTTGAGAAATCTCTAATGTGTTCTAAAGGATTCTTTCTCCCATTATACTTAGGAAAAACCGGTATAATATATCCATGGGGGAAAGGTGTCATATAGAGCGCTTTGTCAAATGGACATCGACATAGGTCTTGCGCTGAGATAGTTCATTTTCTAGACATAGACATGTTGTCCATCTACTGTTGAAGAGCTTGCATTTTGTTTTGAAGGACATCGACTTGTGTCAAGGACATGGTGTTTGTGATATTTGGATCAATGTAGGTATTTTGATACACCATGTTCTATGACGGGTTGCGATTAGATGAGGGAATATATCCTGCCAAAATATTCTGATTCGGGATAGGGATATTCCCTGTCTGAATGGTTTGAGTTGGTATAGGAATGCTTCCTGTCTGAATTGTCTGATTTGGTATAGGAATGCTTCTTTTCTGAATGATTTGGTTTGGTATGGGTATATTTTTGCCAACTTTGGTTCTCTTACCAGTCATGTTGGTGCCAAAGGGGTTGGAGTAAGTTGCCCCTGCAGTAAATTGTAAACCTTGTGTAATGTTGAAAGGGGTTGTGTTTACAATTGATGATGTTTGAGTCAGTATACCAGTTGGTATCACTGCGGTAATTTGGGGAATAGAGACTGTTGACGTTGCAGTTTGGGATGGTTGAGTCGACTGTGTTTGCAAAGTATGAATATCAGATCCTATGGGTAGTTTGACACCTTATGCTAGCAACTGTGCTAGATAGCGTTGAGGATCATTTAGCAAACATTCATCCATAAATGATGCAAATTCAGGATCTTGTACTACTGCGTCTATGTCTTCTATGTAAATTTGACCATGTGTGTCTCTAGTGACATGTTTTTCTAGCAAATGCTGGTGTGGTCATTTACTTCCTGATGGTTGGTTTCTGAACGGATTGATGAAGTCATTGGAGTCTGTCATTGCTTTGTGTTTCTTTTGGGACCTTTTTTCGACCATGAAAAAGTTGCTCAAAATGGGTAATGCAGACTATGTCTAAAAACTGATATGACCTATGTCTATGTTTTTGGATTTTTCTGACGATAAATGATGTAGCTAAAATGGTTTCTAAAATGACGTATACTAAGATGACGTAGGATAGGACAGACGATATGAAAAATGCGAGCAAACTATGATGATAAATGAGTCTAAGATGGTATAACCTACCACCTATGGGATAAATGCATGCAAAGATTTGTTTTCAACCAAGGAACTTGATTGTATGACAAGGACAATTGACAAGGTGAATTTTTCAAACTAGACTATTCAGCTGAAAAGATCCACTAGATGGGACTAAAGTGACAAGGTTCAATGATTGTGACAAACCGACACATGAACATTTCCAATGACGAGGAAATTTATCTATTTTGTGATATGCAATTTCCTAGGGACTATCTATATGCATGCAACTAAGGATGACCATGACTAAGATGTTTACTGTGACTAAGACGTATATGACACCTAATGATGGAAGGGTTTTTGAGAAAAATTTACTAGTTTCTAATCCAAGATTGATCCTAAAAACCTGAAGCAAATAATGACAATGATGTTTTTGGACTCAGGTCATGGTTTTCGATGTTTTTTTTGTTGACAAGCAAATGGGGTTCACCTAACAGTTGCAGTTTGATAGATACTATTTTTAACAGTGCATGCGGTGTGTCTGACAAATGCGGTTTTTCCTATGACAAATGCGGTTTACTACACACATGCGGCTCAAAAACTGAAAGATGTGGTTTGCATGCACACATGTGACTCAAAAACTAACAGATGCGGTTTGCATGCACACATGCAGCTTAGAATGTGACAGTTGCGACTCGTGATATGCAGACTATGACAATGGAAAATTTTGACAAATAGATGTAGTTTTTCCCCTAATAGATGCGACTCACTAATACACATGCAACAATTAAACTGACAAATGCGACTTGATTTTCTGATAGTTGAATTTTTCCTGAAAGTTGTTGACTGACTTTGTTTGCTTGATCAAGATTTGGATGAATACAGCAAAGAGGAACACAACAATCAATCTATTTTCAGTTTTTGTGATGGGAGGACGGTTAGGACTCAAAAAATAGTTACAACCTAGGCTTTTAGGACAATATTTGTTGAATTCTTACTTGGATTTCTCCAGCTACGCATATTTATGGTGAATGACTAGTAGCTTGACCCCACTAGCTCCCCTCCACGACATTCACTTATATAGGGAAGCCAAGCTACTATATCCATGAAACTCCCATGGCATACATTTCATTTCCACACATAAACTGTAAAAATGTAAGACGGCTTCACAAGGTTGACCCTGTTGCACCAACAAATAGATAGGATTTTGGTAACTCTACAACAAGGTTTTTAATAAGGGCATTCCGTTCATGGGACACTATCCAACATCGGTGAGAGTCCATTCCTTTCCATCTCATCGGAATAGTGTGCGTGATTCGTGGGCTTTCCCCAAGAATCCACTTTTCTATACCAGCTGGAAGTCGCTTGGCTTTAGCATGCTACCGGTCTGAGTCATCTTGGGGTGAGTACTTTTTCCCACCAAGACAGGCCCAAGTTCTAGAGTCAGCAACCATTTCTCTTAAACCCAGGATCGCATGACTATGCAAGGGGAGAGGATACTTCGGTGTACTGAATCGTAAGGGTTACAGATACGTGCAAAGCATCAAACAAAGAAGACAGTGGTTCTTTTTAATCCAAATGAGAATTTTCTATCTATCAATCAGAAAATTCATTTTAATCCCATACGACGATTATCTATCTACCAAACAAAATCTTGTTTAAATAAATAAATCAACACAAAGGCATTAGATCCTACATGCAAATTTATCAGTAGTTTATTGTTCTTCAGCTTTCGTCCTACAAAAAATTGTGTTTGGTTTTAATTGTCTTCAAAGCTTCGTCCTGCAAACACTATGTTATTCCCCCTAAACACAACTGAAACAAACATTAGCGAAAATCCAAATAGCCTAAAAAAGAAAAAACGAAAAAAATGGATGCATGAAAATCGATAAAAAAGTGAAAAAGTTTTACTAGCCAGATGTGGCTTTTGGAGCCACAAATGCGGTTCGATTCTTGACAGGCAGATGTGGTTCACGAATTTGTTAACAGGCGGATGCGGTTCACGAATTTGTTGACAGGCAGATGCGGTTCGTGACTTCGTGGATGTGGCTTTTGATGACAGATGTGTGGTTGTTTTTCATAGATGTGGTTCAGGAATATAGATGCGTCGTTTTGTAGAAGAGATGCAATGCGTCGTATAGAAAACCTGCAAGAAAGAATAGAAAATGGAAAAATGGAAAGATGAAAATATGTGCGGATTTTGAAGCGTGTTCACGTCAGGTTCACCAAATGTAACATTATAGCTTTTCTACAAACTAGAATAACAAAGTTAAATCTTAATCTAAACAATCAATCTAAAATCTAACAATAAAGAATGAGGAAATAAACTAAACAAAACTTAACCAATTTAATGGAAAGCTCTCACCGAATATGCATTCACCCCTTCGAATTATCTTGATTGTTCTTCTCCATTTTTCCTTTTCAGTATTCTTTCCCTCAGATTTCTGTGTTTGAATGCAAGTATAACTTCATCAAGTGTCTAAGCAAAATATCAAAGATAAGTCTCTTCTGAAAAGTGTATGATTTCAGGAGGAGGAATAATGATTATGACAAACCATTTTATATATTTTGGGTTTTCGAATGATTGACTCAGATTGAAAGAGAGATTGACGGATGAGATTGATGAATGTCATGCGATATGAGTTCTGTCTTAGATAGAACGTGAGTTAGAATGCGAGTTGGAACATGAGTTCAGGAAAGACTGTAGATAGAGACTAAGTTAGAATGTGAGTTAGAACACGAGTTCAATATCCTAATCTCCAAAAATAGAAGAAATAGACTTTGTATGCAAAAGCCAAAGTTGGAACTCGAAGACTAATGCATTCGAATGCAACCATGAGTTAATTAATTAAATAAAGATATTTAATTAATAAACACATCATGCATATGAGTTGGAACTAGTTAATCAACTAGTTGTGATGGAGAGTCTTCTCACAGGGATAAATAGGTGTTGAATTCAGAGATAACTGGAGAACTAAAAATAGATCTTGAGTCAGAAGGTGAGTTAATGACTTAGATAACTGAATGATAGAGGAATGTGACATAAATAATTAAATAGGAATTAAATGTTAATTGAATTCAACATTCAAAAATAAGATACTTTAATTAAATAAATAAAGATAATTTATTTAATTGACTTTTGAAAAGGATTAAATGAATAATTAAATAATAAATATTTAATTATAGATAAAGGGGGTTAAATGAATAATTAAATAAAGATATTTAATTATAGTTGGAAAAGTATGATAAAGGGGTAATTAAATAATGAATTATTTAATTGATAGATAAAGGGGGAAGAATTAATTAGTTGGCAACATAATTAAATAAATATGATTTATTTAATTAATCAAGTTGAATAAAGATTGATAATGAATTAATGAATTAATTAAAAAGGGGTACTTAATTAATAGAGGAAATATGTGTTAGAAAGGTTAATTAAATAATTAACATTATTTAATCAAGACAACGGACTATAGAAAATTAATGTCAAATGTGTACTCGCAGGCCTAGACCAATTTTCGGTATCTACAATAAATACCTAGCTAGAGAAACCAAAGCCATACATTTCTAAGTTGCCAAAATAGTTGTTTAGAGCCAAATTCAAGCCAAAGTACTATGATGCTATTACTCTCCTCAATAGAGTGATGGGCCTGAAGAGTGTAGGGATGTTCGAGAATTGGATGTTTTACTTGATAGTAAGGATGGAGCGAGGCATAGACTAACATTGGGTAGGCATAATTAGTGTCATGATCCATGAGCAGTTATCTAATTTATTATGAACTAAAACATTCAGCATGACATCTTATTTATTTTATGCCTTAGCAAGATTCCACCCATATAAGGGATTGAGTACTTAAGGGGTTTTTGGTCAGGATGTGATATATGAAGTTAACCCCCAGTTGCATTTGAGCAGCCCCGACTATAAAAGGGTGATTGATGCATTCACCTGTATATTAGAAGGCTGCTCCAAGGAGCTCAACATGTTAGTATTTTTGATGCTGCCAGGGAGTTGATTCAAATATTTGGAGCATGGTTTGTATAATTCCCAAAGTTCTCCTACATCAGGATTGATGGTTTTTCAAAGGCTCGATATAGGTTTCCTAGGTATCCCACAGATCACATGGTGCTTTTAGAGGTCATGAGGAAAATCTAGGCTTTTGACACAGTTTTGAAAGATATGCATGTAACTGGCTTTGGAAATGAGTTCCCACTAAGGATTGGAAGCCATGATGCTTGCTCTTCCTTGGCCACATCACAGTTCTCTGAGGAGTAAATGGCTACCTTCAACCTATCCTTACATACTCAAAGGTCTAGATTTGACATAATAGGTACATCTCAGAAGAGAGCAAGCAGGGAGTTCAGACATAGAGATAACCTTGAGGATTATTGGGCCAATTGCAAGGATTAATTTGAGGTATTGAAGAGGAAATTCTCTAGGTTTCCTGTCAATTTGGTGATGCTATATAACATCAAAGCCATCCCAGATTAAATTGATGATGATGGAGAGGTCTTGCAAACCCATGCCTATGAATCAATTAAGGACAAGCCTATAGTTGAAATTGATTGGGTGGAGGAGGAAATAACTAAGATAGAACAAATCAATGCCCCAATGATCAAGTACACCAAACTGTGGATCAAGCACAAGATCTGGGAATTGGACAATGAAGGAAGGCAATATACCTATGATTTGATGGGCAATTTGGAGTCTCAGTCTTCATCTGAAGGGGAGCAAGACTTTGAAGATATAGAAAATATGGGTTCTCCTCCCAGAGTTGGAACTAGAGGTGGCCATATCGGGGTTGGGGAAGAAAGGAAAAGAAAACCTATTGCCAAGAAGAGGAAAGCTACTTCTAAAGAGAAGGAACCTACTCAGGAGGAGGAATATGAAGAAGGGGACAAGAAAAGTGACTCCCTTGTACTTAAAACGAAAAAGTTAACAAGAACATCAAAGCAACATGGTGATCCTCGTAGGGAAAAGGATGAGATAGGGCCACAAGTGGTGGATGTGGAGAGTTCTAAAGAGAAGACACAAGTCTATACTAGGAAGGGTAGATCCCCATCTCCTAGGACCACTTTGGTAGAGGAAGTTGCTCCTATGAATCCCTTCGTTGTACAAGAGAAAAAAGATACATCTGCCTCTTCCTTTGTGCAAGAGGTGCATCATGAAGAGAAATAACATGTAGATGAAGTTGTTAAGGATATTCCTCAAGAAGAAGACACAAAGGAAGTCCATCATGGAGATCTCCATAGTGCAGAGGTAGAACTTGATAAGATTCTAAAGTCCCCTGTAGTATCATATGAAGATTCACTTGACAAGGAAGAGGAGAAGGAGAAGTCCCCAGAGAAGGAAGAAGCAAATGAGAGGACTCCCTCTCCAATTTAGGTGCCAACAGAGATGATATATCAAGAAGAAAATTAGAATCTAGAAGAGGATAAGGGAGAAGATGAAAATGAAAAGGTCTCTGCAATGCAAGTTTCCAATACTGGTCCCTCTAGTGATCATCAAAAGGAGAAAGATAAGCAAGGTTTGCAATAGTTGGATGTTCTTATTCCCAGTTGGCTCAATGAGGAGGTAAAAGGTAAAAAAAATGTTGTGGAGGATGTTCCTCCCAGTTGGGATGATTTATTGACAAGTATTGGAAAAAGTAAGTCCAAGAAGAAAGCTAGGACCATTTCCAAGATCAGTAGGGATGAGTGGAGCAATAGGGTAATTCATATTGCCACTCTAGCTATAGATAAGAATGAAGATGAGATCACTCAAGATTACACTATCCAAACAATAAATCTAGGACCTACCTCCAAGAGGTAGCATGTGGAGGAATTCAAGGGATCCACTGCTGCAATTTTGGAAAGGTTAGACAAGGAGGAGCCGGCTAAAGAGAGATTGGAAAAGGATAATGAGAGATTGAAGGAATATCTACGAGACCTTATGAAACCCTTGCAATCCATCTTCATCAGCCGAGGGTTTCTATCCCAAAGAAACTGCTAGTGAGCTTGAAAAGATGAAATCCTCTGTGCATGCAACCCATGAATGGCTGGAGGGAGTGGAGTCCAATGGAGACAACGCTATTAAGGATATTCTATCAACTTGTGGAGATGCACACAAATGGGTTGAAAGGTTGCAGAATGTATTAGCCCAGAATAATGATAATGTGGATCTCCTCCTAGAAAAAACAAAGGTAATCATGGATTATACAAAAGAGAAACTCATAAATGATGGGATCCTACCTTCCTCAAGGGTTTCAAAACCTTGGGAGTGGTATGAGGCATTGCAAATCATGAAAAGGGTCATCAAGGAGAGTCTCAAGTGAGGTCAGCAGGTGGAGACACTTTGAATAAAATTTCTAATAAATGTATCTCATTCTTTGAGATCATGATTGGGAGAAATAAATTTGCATCGAAGCATTTGGTCATAGAACAACTAAGAAGTGGTCGCATGAAGTTTATGCCCCAATTGGTGATGGTCTGGTCACATACCACGACTTAGATGATGCATCCACATACATCGTTGTCATGGATAAATACTAGGATCTTAGGATGGAGTGGAACAAGGTCATCAAGCAATCGAGGGAAGAGATTAAATCCCTTGAGAGAAGATTCAAGGTGTTGATTACTCCGCCATTGGCTGACTTGGAGGGAATTTTTCTTAGGGTACAAGATGAGCTAAATTAGGATAAGGACAAGGGACCAGCTAATGAATGATTGTGTGAAAATTTATGCTTCCCATTATTCCCCTTTTTCATATTCTGCATGCATTGGACCGAGCTGCATTGGAGAATCTAGGCCGACCTGGAAGGATCCTCGAGCATTTAATGCAATATTTTATTTTAGGAGCTTTTTTCTAGGCTGACTTGTTTGTGGCTGACCTTCCTTGTATCCCTAATTGGGATGACATATCATTAATTTCTTATAAAATGGAATTTGGCCTCATTTGTAAGAGTGAGTTAGAAGATTAGACTTTTACAAGCAAAGTGATAAAGTAAAAGCTAGAATCAGGAGTTAGTTTTATTCTGAAACAAGTGTTGTAAAATCAAATACTAGAATTGTTGCTATTATTGGATGAACTCAGTACAATTGAAGACATTGTGCTTTGGTGGCCTCTCTTGGATTGATTTATCTTGCATGGTTCTTGTTATTCTATCTTTCTAAATTTCTTGTGAAGACATTGAATGAATGTTATATTTAGGCTTAGATGATTCAATGGTATTTGTGGTTAGATGCTTAAAGTGTTTGCAGTGATCCCTGGTCCATACTTTTGGCAACTTATTGATTGTGAGTTGTTATGTAAAGTTATCCTGGACTTTATATTCATGTGCTTAGTTCAATTGTCAGGATTTATTCATTTCAAATGCAAAGTAGGGTTGATTTGAATGAGTGTTCATGATATGAAAATATTTAATTCCTTAGAAGATTGCACTATTTCTGTAAGATTGCAGGATAAATCTGGGTTAAGCAGAAATTAGTTTTAGACAGATTGGTCTATTTGAAGTATCCTATCATTTGTGTTGTTGATCTTAGGAGTAACTTCAATCTTAGGATTTCTATAAACCCTCATCTTTTTCTATTTCTTTGAATACGGGTTACATTTAGGAATTTTAAGTATCAGCACATTGCAAAATCTGATAAGTTCAAAGATCCAGTATTTGTTTTGTAAGGCCCCTTTGTGATTACCAGTATTTTCACATTACCTCTGAGTTGTTTCACTGCATTTTTCAATACTTGACATTAGAGACCTTCGGGTTATCTCTTTTCTGATAGAGATCTACCTTTCAAGAGGGATAGGATATCATATTCTAGCTGAGTTGTTGCTATGCAAAAAACACCATCAATAGTGTAAAATTAGGAAAGCTCCTAGGATACATTGTGTCAATGAGAGGAATCGAGATAGACCCCACCAAAGTTAAAGCAATTCTCGAGATGGAGGCACCAAGAACATTAAAGTAGCTAAGGGGCTTACAAGGAAGACTCCAGTCCATTCATCGATTCATAGGGCAATTAGCAAATAAGGCAATCCCATATTCTCATCTACTCCACAAGGGGGTAGCATATAAATGGGATGAGAAATGTGATGATGTGTTCAACAAAATCAAAGAGAACTTGCTAACACCACCAGTTCTTATGCCACCCATTCCAAGCAAACCATTGATACTATATATATCAGTAGCAACAACAACCCTTGGCACTCTCTTAGCACAACATGATGAAAATGAGAAGGAGAGATCTATTTACTACATCAGTAGAACCATGGTGGGACACAATCTGAATTACACATCCATTGAAAAGGCTTGCTTAGTAGTCATCTTCACAACACATAAATTAAGACACTATATGTTGGCACACCAGATAAAACTCATTTCCAAGATAGACCCTCTCAAGTATCTGATTTATAAAGCAACACTCATAAGGTGAACAACTAAATGGGTTATGATCCTAACAAAACATGACATTGAGTATGTGGAACAAAAATCCATAAAAGGACAAGTGATTGTAGATCAATTGACAGAAGCACCAATGTACTCAAAGAATCCACTTGTATCAGAGTTCCCTGATGAATCCATCTTTAACATAAGCATAGAAGATGACTAGAAAATGTATTTTGATGGATCCTACACACAACATGGGTCAAGAGGTGGAATCTTCTTCATTACACCATAAGGAGATTGCATACCCAAAACATATAAGCTATCCTTTGCTTGCACAAACAATATTGCAGAGTATGAGGCTCTTGTCATAGGGCTGAGAATTGCTATACAATGGCAGATCATGGCACTGAAGGTCTATGGAGATTTGTAGCTCATCATCAACCAGGTCAATGATGAATACCAAACGAAGGATGACAAGTTGACTCCATACAAGAAACTGGTGGAAAGCCTCAAAGAGTCCTTCATTGATATTACATTTGAGAAAATACCAAGAGCGAATAATAGAGCAACGGATGCTATGGCAACAATTGGATCACTACTAGATGTCCCACGCAATGTCCCAGAGCAATAATTCCTTGTAGAGAAAATTCTCGTACCAACTTTTGAGGTACAAGATTATGAAGTGTGTGAAATTGTTGGTCCTGGT
Organism: Sequoiadendron giganteum; assembly: GCA_007115665.2. Taxonomy (NCBI): domain Eukaryota; kingdom Viridiplantae; phylum Streptophyta; class Pinopsida; order Cupressales; family Cupressaceae; genus Sequoiadendron; species Sequoiadendron giganteum. Next base: position 26,985,619 of record CM021106.1, read on the forward strand.
AACCAGTGGTATCATGACATATACACTTATCTAAGAATAGGAGTCCTCCCGCCGATATCACTCTGAACCTTAAGAAAACCTTTGTCAAGAAGTCGACCCATTTTGTTATCTTAGGTGAAACCCTATTCTGTAGGAGTATGAAGGGAACCCTTCTACGATGCTTAAACACTGAGGAAACTTTGACTACTTTAACAGAGGTACATAATGGTATCTGCGGTTCACATTCGAGTGGTATGACCTTTGCCAAGAAGCTGTTGAGAATGGGGTACTATTGGTCAACAATGGGGAAGGGAGACCACAAATATGTCAAGAAGTGATTTCAATGTCAACAACATGAGGACCTCATCCATGCACTTGTAGACACATAAAAATGACCTAGGCCCAGAAGCTCTATTTTACCACTTTCGTCCTAGCATAATTATGACATTTAATTATGTCCTTGGTCCACATTCGACTATTAATTAAGTAATTCATTATTATTTAATTAATCCATGTCTATTGTATTCTTCATGATTATTAAATAAATAAATTATATTTATTTATTCAATACGTCATTAATTGTCTATTGTCTTCTTACAATTAAATAAATTTATTAATTTATTTAATTACCTTTATTCATTTATTCTTCCTAATTATTAAATAAATGAATTTTATTTGTTTATTTAGTATACCACTAATTCGCATAATTAAATGAATTTATTAATTTATTTAATTATTGGTCATAATCCTCTAAATTAAATAATTATCTTTAATTATTTAATTACCTAATTTAACATTCCTCTCATTTTAAATAAATGAAATTATTTAAAATGATTTCGTTTTATTAACTGTCACTTCATTTTAGTAAATAATCTGAAAAATATTATTTATTGTCACATAAAACCCTTATTTTTAATTAATTTAATTCAAAATGGTAATCTTCTTCCAAAAATCAAGTAATTGAGCAAATTCTTGATTTTTTAAATCTTCTTTTCAGTTCAACTCTTTATCTTCTTGATTTTCTAAAATCTTTATCTTTTTGGCTAATTATCACATTTATTCTCGACCCCCAATTTGATTTTATCAAATGACATCTTGGCCACTCATTTAACAATCTTGCCTTAGCCCTAATTAGGGATTGTCACATGAAATCTTGTCCATTGATTTTAGGCTTTGTCAGCTTTTAATCTCGCCCGTCCGTGCAAAATTGCATTCTTTATCAAATGTCCATTTTGCTCACAATTTTGACACCACTTTTTATGATCATCATTGCACCACTTCAATTTAGAAATCACTTTTATTTACTTTTCATTTTAGGCATATTCATTTGTCATAATCTTTAGTCTTTTAAATCCTTCAAAACTTGCATAGGACAATGGCATAGTCAATTTGCTCACACACATAGATATGAGGGCAACAATCATATGCTGCAAGCTAGGAGGTGTTATGGAGGTGAATCATGGAAGCTTCAACGGATATCAGGTATAATCGTTCTTATTTGATGATTTATTTGTGCTTCATAATCTTCTTTGGGTTTTATTTAATCTAATCATTCTAAATCCAAAACCTGAAAATAACCCATTGATACATTGGTGAACTTGACGCACTTATTTTTTTGGGTAGTTTCGTACAGTTTTCGGTTTTTTTCTTCTTCTTTTTTGCATGTACAGGTACAAAAATCATAATTGCTTGATGAAACGACACATTTGTTCTGGAGGACTGCATCTACTACATCCTGTGATGCATCCAACAACACAAACCGCATCTGTGACATTTTGCACCACATCCGACTTTCAACATTCCGCACCGCATCCGACTGTCAATGTCGAACCACATCTTCCTGTCAAAACCATGATGCATCTGTGGGTTCAAAAGTTACATCTTCCTGGTAATACGATTTTCCATTTTTTTCATTAACTTTCGTACTTTCACGTTTTGATTTGGCGTTTTTGTCTGGTTTTGTTTTTGCTAATGTTTGGTTTGCAGCTGTGTTTAGGGGGATAACTTAGTTTTTGCAAGACAAAGCGTAGAAGACCAAAGAGAAAACCAAAAACAAACTTTTTTTCTGCAGGACGAAAGACAAAGACACAAATGAAACTACTAATCATTTGTATATAGGACCTTATGAAGACATTGAATTGTTTTAAAGCTTTTTGTTTGGTAGATAAAAATTGTCATTTGGGCTTAAAAATTAACCAATGTTTTTCGTGCCTGTTCATGTTAGTCTAGAACACCATGATTCAGTATATCGAAGTATCCTCTCCCCTTGCACAGTCGTGTGATCCTGGGTGTAAGAGAAACGATTGCTGACTCTAGAACTTGAGCCTGTCTTGGTGGGAAAAAGTACTCACCCCAAGACGACTCAGACCAGTAACACGCTAAAGCCAAGCGACTTCCAGCCGGTATATAAAAGTGGATTTTTGGGGGAAACCCTAGAAATCATGCTCACTATTCTAAAGAGAAGGGCATAAATGGTCTCTTTCCGTATTGGATGGTGCCCCATGAATGAAATGCCCTTACTAAAAGCCATGTTGTAGTTTTTGCCAAAATCCTTTCTATTTGTTGCTACAGCAGGTTTTGACCTATGAAGCCGTCTTACATATTTTTGGTTCATGTGTGGAGATGAGATGTATTCCATGGGAGTTTCATGGGTATAGTAGCTTGGCTGCCCCATATAAGTGAGTGTCATGGAGGGGAGCTAGTGGGGTCAAGCTACTAGTCATCCAGCTTGAATATGCGTAGGTGGATTTATCCAAGTAAGAACTCGGTAAATATTGTCCAACACAGCCTAGGGTGTAATTGTTCTATGATTTAAACAGATCCATCATGTCAAACTAAAAACACATTATATTCTGTGATTGTTTTTTGTATTTTTCAAACAACTTGATCATAAAAAATGGAGTCAGTCGAAACACCACCTTCAGAAAACCGCAACTGTTATTTTGAGCCGCATATGTATCTATGAGCCGCAACTATCAAACAAAATGCCACATGTGTTTGTCAACAATTTTTAGTCCAGTCCAGTTTCTAAGCCGCAATTGTTATCTTGAATTGCATGTGTATCTTCGAGCCAGAACTTTCAAATGAAAAATTGCAACTGTCTGTCAATAGTTTTAGATCCACAAAGTCCATATTCCGAGTCGGATATGATAAACTAAATTGCGTCTTTCCAAAAACTGCATTCACCTGTCTTTAAATGCATCTGCCTTTTGTAACCTCATTTGCAATACAAAACTGCATTTGACATCTGAAAGGCTGCATTTGCAAAACAACATCGCATTTGACATTTCCAGAGCCGTAATGCATTTTCTGCCTGTAGCGACGCATCCGCCTAACAAAAAACCAAACACTATCTCAAACCAGAAATCAAGTCTAGACATCTTAGCCTACTATCAAACATCTTTTTTTAGAAAGTCTCTGTCATAAACCAGAATTGAAATTGCTCAAAACATCCATCATTTACATTCATTAGCTTGCATTTTAACCATATGTTTAAAATCTCCAGATTTTAGTTGCATTACCTAGGCATCATAATCATCATTTTTATTATAAATTTGTCCTTAGGTTTCATCTTGGAAAACTTTGGATTAGGTTAAATATCCACACTATGCAAAAAACTATTGTTTTCAACATTAGGTTATGTTGGGACTTGGTCATTATTCCTCTTTTCAGTCATTGTCCTTTTTGTGAGAACCTCCAACTCAACAATCTAGTTAGGCAGGCTCACTTTTCATTTCAACCTTGTCATTTAGTCCCTTTAGCAAGCCCATTTTGATAACCAAGATTGAGATAGTTCAGTCAAACTTAGAGTGGATTAGGCAAACCTTTCTCCAAATATTGTCCAAACTTAGTCCTTTATCAAAAATCCAAAAACATAGTCTTGCATTATCATCCTTTATCCAAAAATACAAAAACATAGGCTAGTGTCATCCTTGCATTTAGTCGTCATTTTCATCACTTTCATTCGAGCAATTCCCTTTTATGGTGGAAACTAGACTTCAAGGAAAGAAAAGACAAATGGAAAACTTTGGACAAGATTCTCATTCCAATGTCACCAATCCCACTTATGACCCAAATTGGACTTTTGAAGACCCATTTAGAAACACAACTACTCAATCGCTTATGACCATACCATCCTCATCAAATAGCGCTTTTGAATCATTCTTACGTAAGAATGAATATGGAAAACTACTTGAGGAAAACCTAGACGAAGCAGCACAAGACCTAGAGGCAACCTACTTCATAGAACAAATGGTCTTATATGATAGAGACAGATATTTAGCCATACTTTTAAGTTGAGTTAAATTACCTCATGGGTTCGACATTAATACTTTGAGACCGCCATCTCCTGACCCTATTGTCACCAATACGAATAACATGTCCAATAGCGGTCAACCTCCAAACAACACAAACAATACCTTTTTTGATGCTACCTCACAAACTATCACAACGACCATGAGTGCTACCCCCAACATTCCAAACAATTCCAATTCAATCGCTATATCCATTGGAGGAACACAATCTGCCACATTGCCTACACTATCCACAACATCGTCACAATCATCTGGAGCCACCTTTGGGTCCTTTGTAATGTGGGAAAGTTATGCCAATCCAATATTTACCACTTTGGTAAATGCCTTGGGGGAAATATCAAGCCATATAAATCCTCCATTGACAACTACATCTAGTACCATGAGTGCATCCTCATCAGATCCTCTCATTGGTACCTCACTAAATCCTTTGGGTGGAGGTAAACGGCATCCCCTTCTTCAAGGACCACAACCAAATGTTAACACGTCAACATTTTTAATACCAACCCCTCCCAAGGACAAAACATGAATATCCCTTCGGGATAGTTCCAACAACCCCGACAAGGCAATCAAAACTCACAACCTATGGCATCTATTGAACACCAAAATATTTTCGGTCACCATATTCCCTAAATATTGACCCAAATGGCTGGGAGACACATTCCAACATATTCACCCCATATTCATACCCATCAACACGTCCCCAATCCAAACCTTCAGTACCAACACACAAACCAAAACACATCATACATGTCACAACAACATATCCCTCAACAATGCACCAACATCCACCCACAATAAATGGGGAACCATAGTGTACCAATCAATCCACTGTATGGTGCCACAAATGACCCTATATTTGTTGCCTTCCAAGCTAAGCCCATGGGTCTAGAGAAGTTGGTAAAAAACATGCAAATATCCAACAAGAAATTAGAAGTTTCATATGATTTATCCGTATATCCCTTTGAAATAAACTTATACATGCCACCATTTCCTCCGGGATATGTGTCGCCTAATTTTACCAAATATAGAGGAAAGACAAAACCAATCGAACATGTCGGAGAATTTGTGACCAACTGTATGGACGTCGCCTATGAACAAACATAGTTCATGAGACTCTTTTCTAAAAGTCTTGCAGGTCCCGCCCTTGAACAAACACATCATTAATGACGGTGTGATCAATGCCAAAACCATTAATGCAATAGGTCATGTACTCACCATCAAAGGAGTTCAAAATAAAAATGCACCTGTGACCACACCCACACCAACTTCCAATGCTATCCAAAATAATCCTGATCAATTTAATCAAAGGTGCATCAACCACAACAATTTCCAAAATGCACATACACTCCCTTGGGTGAGCCTACCAAACTTGTCTTAAAGAAACTTATCCAAAATGGTGTCATAACTTTGGAAGACCCTAAACCATATGACCCTGGTGAGTTCAAGCCATCATGGTGGGATGATAATGCATTTTGTGATTACCACCGTGTCAAAGGGCACACAACTCCTTCTTATCATCAGATACAAAATATTGTGCAAGACCTTATTGAAAATCGCACCATTGAGTTAGGAGGTCAAACATTTGCATCTAATTCAGATCATACGATCCACAAGAACCCACTGCAGGATCATGGTTCTGGTAATCCCTCCTCATCTGGCACAAAGAATAACAATAATCAAGCCAATCACATTTGTCCTGCCTACAATAACATTCATCCTGCCTATAATTATTCTGGTAGCCCCATCATTAACAATCTTTGCGTTGTTGATGAAGATAAGTGTGTTAATACTATTACCATTAAAAGGGCCCCAGAATGCAATGTCACCATGCGTAAAGGCAAGGTGACTATCGCAGGTCCCTCTGCTCGTCAACCTAAAATTACCATACCTGGTCCGTCTACCAAGTAGTCAAACCCTAAACCAGAGTTCAACCTTATTGAGCAATTGAATAAAACACCTGCTCAAATATCCATTGTTGAATTGCTCCACATCTCACCCACACATAAGGCCATCTTTGATAAATTCCTACAAGATTCTTCCGTCCCAAACAACATTGATGTCAATAATTTTGAAACCATGTTCAGCTATTTGACTTCGCCTCACCACATTTCATTTTTGGACACTGACTATTCCTTCCCTAAACTATCTCATAATGGCGACCTTCATATTGAATTTTTTGTCCATAAACATAAGGTTAGACGAGTCTTAGTAGATGGGGGAGCAGGATTTAACATCCGCTCTTTAAAATTGGTTAAAGCTCTTGGCTTCTTTGATGCATGTGTGGATGCTACCAAGAGCATTGTCATCAAGGCCTATGATGATGAAGAATGCGCTTCAAAAGGTGCCATTACAATTCCAATTCATGTGGGACATGTTATTATTGATACAACATGCCAGGTCTTGGATCGTGACATACATTACAATATCTTGCTTGGTCGCCCATGGATTCATTCCTTGAAGGCCATTCCTTCCACATACCACGAATGCCTGAAATTCCCTTTTGATGGTATTGAAATTACTATCCCATGGGATCCTGATCCATTCCAATACTATACCAATCTGAGAGCCACTGCTGAGCACTAGGTACCCATTAATCGAGAGGCCTCAACTTCCACCTCTTCCAAATATATTGACCCGTCTTCACTCACCAAATCATACATATCCGTTCCATCAACTTCCGCCACACCGTCCTCCTTGGCCTCAATACTAAGTAATGACCTAAAGATCCAGGACCTTGGCTATGGAGAATTCAAACAGAATATGGCTTATTGTATCACCACCATACCTAAGCCACCTAAAGTCTATGGTAGATCATGTTTTGCAGTCGAGCCTAAAATAACTTTCAATGTTCCACCAAAAATAGTATTCACCCTATGGGGAGATTTGGGTAATGAATTCATTATCGACATAGCTAATTGGATCTACACAGACCTAGAAGGATTACCTCCACTACTAGTACATCTCTATGGAAAAGGCTATGATGTATGCAAGGCACTAGGTTTTGATGACACAAGTGGCCTTGGAAACGCCAACAATGGAAAGCGAGAACCTGTTATTATTTTTGCATGACCAATGTGCATAGGGCTAGGGTTTGACCAACTCAGAACTGATGATCGACATACCTATGAACTTTCAAGTGAGGATGTAATGGCTACAGAAAGTGTTGAGACACGCGAAGAATCCCTTACCGAAACTAACTCTAATGAATGGGAATGGGAATCTGAGAAAACCCTTAGCAACTATGATATTGATGAACTATTCTTGGCACCTGGCCAACCTCCCTTTGAAGAAAGATTCTGACAAGAATACAACATTGATCCTCTTGACCGTCATTGTAAAGATAAGGTATGGGTAAGTATTCCTTGGGATCCAGAAGAACATAAATTATCACTGGCAACATCTGAATCATCCCGCCCCATTCTCGAGCCCACCCAAGAACCTAACATGTCTAAAACTATTGTGCATGCCTTTGAAATGCCAGCCACTAGTCATGATGCTAATAATTTTATCCCCTATTATGACCTTGAATTTGACTCATCTGAATTTGAATGTGTTCCATCCATTGCATCTGACATGGAAGTTGAAATTGACAACTTTTCTTTCACACTTGAGGCTTCAATTTTCACACTTTTTGTATCTTCCCCATCTTTTACCAACACTGACGATGAGATTTACCTTGTTTACCCGCAATTGATTGACTAGGACCAACAAGATCCACCTATTATGAATATCTTTCAGAATGATGAGGCTATCGTAGAGTTCATGGGACTCTGGGAAGGCATACCATGGGGTGATCATAAAGCTAGAATCTCTATTGACCTAGATTGTGCAGCTTACTTCGTGGAGACTATGCAATCTTCCAGTGACAAAAGTACAAAGAATAAAATACAAAAAAAATGTCTTTAGGTGAAAACCGTAAGGCACATTCTGACAACAAAATAGTAAAAAAAAAGGACGTATCCGAAGGTGAAATCCTCCCTGAGGTGCCTAAGGATGGAGGATTGGACTTTCTTCCCATCACACAGGAAAAATTAGCTATGCTTATCGAAGACACAATGGAAGTTAACATAGCTACGCCAGAAAATTCTAAAATGATTCTCTTGGCCACATCATTATCACAGGAAGAAAAACTTGAATTTCAACAATTTTTCATATACAGGAAAGTTAACTTCGCATGGCCATATGTTGACATGTCGAGCCTTGATCCAAAATTGGTATTGCAGCATCTTCCTCTCATCCTGGGAATCACGCCAGTCAAGCAAAAATTACGGAAAATGCATCCACAGATTGCACTACTTGTAAAGGCTAAATTAAAAAAGTTACTAGATGTTGGATTCATAAGATCAATAGACTATGCCGACTGGATATCCAACATTGTCCCTATCACAAAGCCAAACAATCAAATTCGTATCTATACGGATTTCAGAGATTTAAATAAGGCTTGTCCAAAAGATTATTTCCCATTGCCGAACATAGACATGATTGTTGATCTCACAGTCGGGCACGAGATGTTGTCTCTCATGGATGGTTTCTTGGGCTATAACTAAATCCGCATTGCAACTGAAGATCAATAGAAAATGACATTCACATGCCCATGGGGAACATATTGTTGGAGTGTCATGCCTTTTGGCTTAAAGAATGTAGGCGCCACATACCAGAGAGCTATGACAACAATATTTCATGACATGATGCATATCCTCATGGAGGATTATGTGGATGACCTTTTGGCCAAATATTTGACACAAAAAGACCATCTTAGGGTCCTGGACAAAAAATTTTGATAGCTAGAAGATTACAAGGTTCGCTTGAACCCAAAAAAATGTGTCTTTGGGGTCACTTTGGGAAAATTGTTGGGCTATATAGTTTCATGAAGAGGCATAGAAGTTGAGCCTGCTAAAGTAAAATCAATTTTAGACATGCCACCACCAAAAGGAATCAGCGAGTTGAGAACACTTCAAGGCACATTGCAGTCCATCTGATGCTTCATCGCACAGTTGGCAGACAAGTGTCAACCATTCCAATATTTGTTACGCAAAAGTATTCCCTTTGTATGGACAAACAAATGCCACACAAATTTCAAAAAAATTAAAGAATATATATTGACACAACCATTCCTAATGTCACCCATTGAAGGCAAGCCATTGATCTTGTATGTCTCTGCAACTCCAAATGCACTGGGGGCATTATTAGCACAAAATCACTATGAGGAAAAAGAAAGAGCCATATACTATATCAGCCGCACAATGATAGGATATGAATTAAACTATACAACCATTGAACGTGCATGTCTAGCAATTGTCTTTGCAGGATAGAAACTCGGACATTACATGTTGAATCAACAAACAGACCTGGTAGCTAAGATTGATCCATTAAAGTATCTTCTAAGTTGGGTAGCATTGACAGGCCATTTAGCAAAGTGGGTCATGATATTGAGTGAATATGACATACAATATGTTGAGCGCAAGGAAATAAAAGGGAAGGTAATAGTAGGTCAGCTTGCAGATGCACCCATCCAGGATACTCATCCACTGATAACTGATGTTCCCGTTGAGTCTATTTTTCATGCAAAACCTATATTACCTTGGAAACTATATTTTGATGGGTCCCACACTGGTCACGGTTCTAGAGTTGGCATCTTGTTCATCACACTAGAAGGGGATTCCATTCCTAAGGGGAAAATTTGCTCCATTACAACTGAATGGTGGATAGCTTCATGACATATTTCAAAATGATTGCTTTTGAACAAATCCCAAGGACACAAAATAAGGCAGCTGATGCAATGGCTACTATTGGATCTCTCTTAGAAATCCCCAAAAATGTGTCACAATTTGAGTTCTTAGTGGAACAGCTGTTGATGCCTACATATGACATCCCAGAGTTAGAAATGGTTTGCGAAATTGTTGTACCAATTCACCTTGGTACAAGGACATCTCTGATTATCTTAAGTCCCAAACCCTACCACCTAACCTTTCCAATAACCAAAGAAAGTCCTTTATCTGAAAAGCCGCTCGACACACCATCGTTAGTGACACCCTATACCGTCGTGGCTTTGATAACACCCTTCTTTGTTGTCTCAACATTGATGAAGCCCAAACAACTTTACAAGAAGTACATGAGGGTATATGCGGATCTCATTCGAGTGGTCCAACATTAGCTAAGAAAGTCACCATACTTGGATACTATTGGCCAACACCAGAAAAAGATGCTCTTTAGTTTGTCAGAACATGTCAGAAATGGCAAGTGCACACTGACCTAATCCACGCACCTGCATAGGAGCTAAGACCAATCACTTCTCCATGGCCCTTCACACAATGGGGACTCGAGCTTGTGGGCACGATCCATCCATCCTCCTCTAACGACCATAAATTCATAATCACTGCCACTGAGTAATTTACTAAGTGGATTGAAGCCATCCCCCTCACTTACATCACGGGAAAGAAAATATTCAAGTTTATCCTTAATTACATCATCTGTCTGTATGGTGTTCCATAGTCCATCATCATAGATAATGGGAGTCCATTCAAAAATCAGGACGTTCATGAACTCTGTGAGCGATTCCACATCCAACATCATTTCTCCACCCCATATTATCTATAAGGTAACAACCAAGGTGAGGCGTCAAATAAAACAATTCTTCACATTCTTAAGAAGACCATCAATGACGCTGGCCAAGATTGGCATTTACAACTCAACCATGACTTATGGGCCTACCATACTAGCATTCGTACACCTACTGGAGCCACTCCATTTTCCCTTGTCTATGGATCTGAGACCATATTTCCCATCGAGGTCGAAATTCCTTCTCTCCGAGTCTCCTTGAAGGGAATGATCGATGATGAAGAGTACAGACACTCTCACTTACATGAGCTAGAAATGTTTCAAGAAAGATGAAAAAATGCCTTGAATCACCTACAAGCATATCAAAATCATCTCTGTTGGAGCTATAACAAAAGAGTGATGGTGAGAAAAAATTGAAATTGGTGACTTGGTTCTCATGCAAAACCCAAGAAATCAGGCCGACCGTGAAAAACTTAGAAATTTTAAGCCTAATTGGCTCGGTCCTTATATTATAATTGTAGCATTCGGTTCTGGAGCTTATCAGTTGGCCACACCTGATGGAGAATAGTTGACAGCACCCATCAATAGCCTACATCTGTGAAAGTTTTACACATAGCATCAGAGAGCTTGGCTAAAAACCTAAAAATACAAAAAAAATGAAAAATAAAGAAAAAATCGTCCCTTGATGAAAATCTGGCAAACAGGTGTCTCGGTGACACCAAAACTTTTTAAAAATGGCAAAACCAGTAAAGAGAAATGACTTCGTCCAATAGTGAAAACCTAGCAAACAGGTGCCATGTGTAGTCGATCGTTGCTTCGCCATCTACTGTTACTCTAATCGACCCTTATCCACTTTCCATGATCATGATGGCCTGACACATTCATGACCTTCGTCATATGTCTCATCAATTTCGGCCATGGCTAGCATCGGTTGACATCACCCCTTGCATATCCTTGCCTTTTGTCCCACGTCTGCTTATGTCCATATTACTCGACCTGTCTAGGGGCAAGACCTTTATCATGTAACTGCAGTGGGTGTGGCACATGATCCTGCATTCGTAAGAAAGTCCTGAAAAAAGTCATAAAAATTTGTAAAAAGTCCTAAAAAACGTCCTAAAAATTTGAAAAAGTCCTGAAAAAAGTCCTAAAAATTTGAAAAAGTCTTGAAAAAAGTCCTGAAATTTTGAAAAAGTCCTAAAAAAAGTCCTAAACATCTAAAAAAGTCTTGAAAAAAGACCTAAAAATCAGAAAATGTCTTGAGAAAATACAAAAACATTCAAATCAATGTCAAAATCCTAAATACAGAGTCAAAGTCAATGTCTATCTTGTCAATCCAATCAGTCCCATCAATCAATATCTTTTGTACCTGTCTGAACTACGTTGTCTCTGCGCCTTTGCTACGTAGGCAAGATTCATCTTTGAATCCCCGAGACATTAGGTCATTCTTTCTAGGTTTGTCAAAATAAAATCATGATTCAAACTTTTTTCCTTTTGACAAGGTCTTGGTCATGTTGAACTATGAGGTCTCTGAGTGCACGACATAGGCAAGGCCATTTGTTGATTAGCCCCGAAGGCCGCATTAGGTCAGTCCATTAGGGTTCATAGCATTACACTGGCACACATGTCAAAAGTCTTCAAGTAAGGACAAGTCATTTCCAAACATGAAAAAATCCTAAAGCGAATTACAGAAATCACTCATTCAACATGACAATCACACCAACATGTCCACATCAACATGTAGTCACCACAAATCAACTTCAATCAAACCTAGTCAAAATAAGTCAAATTGTCACAACTGGTCAAATTGTCTATTCTTGGTTATCTTTCAGATGTGTCCTTCTGAAACATAGCCTCTATCCTTTATGCCTTAGGATGTGTCCTTCCTAGGCATCGTCACCATCATTTGACATTTTGAGGGATCCTCTCGACATCTAGGGATCATTCCTCTTGACATCAATGTTCTTTTAGATGTGTCCTTTTGAAGAATAACCTTCATCATTTATGCCGTAGGATGTGTCCTTCCTAGGCATTGTCATTGTCACCTGGCATTTCGAGGGATTCCTTTTGACACTTAGGGATCAATCCTCTGGGTATCAACACTATTCAGGATGTGTCCTTCCTGAATTTGGAAACCTTAAAACACTTGGGCACTTGTCTTTGACACTCATGTTACTAGTTTTTTAGCAAGATCCTGACAACATGATTTAGAGAAACAACAATGTCTCATGGAGCTTGTCTTGTCTTTTGACACGCATGTTACTATTTTTTTAGCAAGATCCCGACAACAAGATTTAGAGAAACAACGATGTCTCATGGAGCTTGTCTTTGGCCTTTTCATCATGTTACTAGTTTTTCAGCGAGATCCCGACTATGAGATTTAGAAAAACAACGACGTATCATGACAATGGCTTTATTTTGTTCTTTTGGCAATCATGTTGCTAGTTTCTCGAGGATGTCCTGGAAATAGGATTTAGAGAAGCAACGATGTTTCATGGCTTGTCCTTATTTCATGTCTATTGTCCTTTGGCTTTTTTTATCATGTTACTAGTTTTTTAGCAATATCTCGACAACAGGATTTAGAGAAACATCGACGTCTCATGGAGCTTGTCTTGTCTTTTGACACTCATGTTACTAGTTTCTCGGTGATGTCTTGACTACGAGATTTAGAAACACAATGGCATATCATGATACTGGCTTTATTTTTGTTCTTTTGGCAATCATGTTGCTAGTTTCTTGAGGATGTCCTATAAACAGGATTTAGAGAAGCAACGACACCTCATGGCTTGTCCTTCTTGTCTTTTTTCTGCTTGCGGTTGGTTATGACAAAAAGACTGGAGCAATTGCGCTCTTAGTATGAGTCATGATCATCCTTATCTGTGACTTCTTGTCTTATGTGATGGTATGACCTTGCACATCTTGATTTATGTTATATCATGGTGTTTGTTAGTCATCACAATAATCTGCCTAATGATGATTAAGAGCAATAAATATTAAAGTCCTATGGTAATGTGTTGAAGTATTTGGTCTAGGAACTAACATGCATCTCCTTTTGGCTTGTCATCTTCTCTCACTCATCTCATATAGGCATTGCATCCATATCATCATCCATACCTTTTACATTAACCTTTCTTTGTCTCTTCATATCCTAGTCTTCTCATCCATTTCAAGAGCACACCCATGTTCTTGGAACCTGTCTGTCCTCTCGAGGGGGCATACCGCAACCCTCCTCGTCATTCTTCGTCATCCTATTTTGCACTGGAGCATATTCTTGACTTGTCTTCTTTGCGATAACGCGATAATCTGCATTATGACAAAGAGGGGAAAATGTAGACACATAAAAATGACCTAGGCCCAGAAGCTCTATTTTACCACTTTCATCCTAGCATAATTATGACATTTAATTATCTCCTTGGTCCACATTCGACTATTAATTAAGTAATTCATTATTATTTAATTAATCCATGTCTATTGTATTCTTCATGATTATTAAATAAATATATATTTATTCAATAAGTCATTAATTGTCTATTGTCTTCTTACAATTAAATAAATTTATTAATTTATTTAATTACCTTTATTCATTTATTCTTCCTAATTATTAAATAAATGAATTTTATTTGCTTATTTAATATGCCACTAATTCTTATAATTAAATGAATTTATTAATTTATTTAACTATTCGTCATAATCCTCTAAATTAAATAATTATCTTTAATTATTTAATTACCTAATTTAACATTCCTCTCATTTTCAATAAAGTAAATTATTTAAAATGATTTCGTTTTATTAACTGTTAGTTGATTTTAGTAGATAATTTGAAAAAGAATATTTATTGTCACATAAAACCCTTATTTTTAATTAATTTAATTCAAAATGGTAATCTTCTTCCAAAAAACAAGTAATTGAGCATATTCTTGATTTTTCAAATCTGCTTTTTAGTTCAACTCTTTATCTTCTTGATTTCCTAAAATCTTTATCTTTTTGGCTAATTATCACATTTATTCTTGACCGCCGATTTGATTTTATGAAATGACATCTTGGCCACTCATTTAACAATCTTACCTTGACCCTAATTAGGGATTGTCACATGAAATCTTGTCCATTTATTTTAGGCTTTGTCCATCTTTTAATCTCGTTCGTCTGTGCAAAATTGCATTCTTTATAAAATGTCAATTTTGCTCATAATTTTGACACCACTTTTTATGATTATCATTGCACCACTTCAATTTAGAAATCACTTTTATTTATTTTGCATTTTAGGCATATTCATTTGTCATAATCTTTAGTCTTGTAAATCCTTCAAAACTTGCATAGGACAATGGCATAGTCAATTTTCTCACACACACAGATCTGAGGGCAACAATCATATGCTGCAAGCTAGGAGGTGTTATGGAGGTGAATTATTGAAGCTTCGACGGATATCAAGTATAATCATTCTTTTTTAATGCTTTCTTTGTGCTTCATAATCTTCTTTGGGTTTTATTTAATCTAATCATTCTAAATCCAAAACCTAAAAATAACCCATTGATACAGCACCAACTCAAGAGCTCCACCCAATTGTTACACCTTGGCCCTTCTAGCAGTGGGGGCTCGATCTCATTGGAAAAATCACCCCCATCTCATCTAATGGACACAAGTTTATTATCACTACTATGGATTATTTCACAAAGTGGGTAGAGGCCATCCCGATGACCTATATTACAGGGAAGCATATTTCTAGGTTCATCCTGAATTACCTCATATGTCGCTACGATGGCCCACAAGTCATTATCTCATATAATGGGACACCTTTCAAAAACCGGGATGTCTGAGACCTATGCTAGAAATTTAACGTCCAACATCGCTTTTCCACTCCATACTACCCCCAAGGTAATAGCCAAGCCAAGGCTACAGATAAACCCATCCTCAAGAAAATAGTCAATGACACTGGTCATGACTGGAATTTGCAGTTGAATCCCACCCTATGGGCCTACCAAACAAGTATCCACACACCAAAAAGTGCAACCCATTTCTCCTTGGTCTATGGATCATAAGCTATCCTCCCCATTGAGATCAAGCTCCCATCCCTAAGAATATCACTACAAAATCTCATAACAAATGAAGAATATCGGATCTCATGATTGAATGAGCTAGAACTATTGGATGAGCAGCGCATGGATGCCTTAAACCATTTGCAAGTCTACCAAAACAGTCTCAAACAAGTCTACAACAAGAAGATTCAAAACCGGTCATTTCAAGTTGGCGAGCTAGTATTGAAGGAGAATCAGAAGAACGTGCCAAATCTAGATAGCAAGGGCAAGTTTGAACCCAATTGGTTGGGACCATTCATAATCACAACAAGCTACAAGTTAGGGAAAAATTAGCTATCAACACCCAAAGGGGAACCTCTGTAGGATCCCATCAATAGCTCCCATCTTAAAAAGTTTTATGCCTAATCCTTTAGGGTATAAAACCAAAAATCCAAAACTCAAAAAAAAAAAAAAAACCTAAAAAAAGATTAAAAACAGTAAAAGATAAAAATCATCCTCTAGTGAAAACCACCTCGAGAGTTGGTGCCAATTGATATGTCGACATTAGCCCTTTCCCAACTCCTTTGTAAGCTTGATAATGATTTGATCCACCTTGGTTGAATTCCTACATAACCTAGCTAAGAACTTGATAAAAATAGATAAAGATGGCTATGCTTGGAGATGAAATTGAGTATAGTAAGTTTACTCAAGCTGTGGATGATAGAATGAGAGGAAGAGTCTCTCATTTATAGATTTCCAAATTGGAAGAATGAGGGATTTGGATGAATGTGGGATAAAATACCAACCAATGAGAAGAGGCCACTGGTCCACATGTGATTGGAGGAGGAATGAGCACATTTTGGTCAATGTGCATGATAAATGCTATGAGATTCAAATTAGAAATTTGAACGTGACATGTTGGAGGGAGAAAGAAATGGAGTTAATGTCACTTGGCTCAATGCAGAAGGACATGTAAGAGGAGTGAATGCCTTGTTGGAAGTACCCATCCACTTGGACTTTTTGAATTCAAACTTGAGGGAATATTCCCTTTTTATGCCATGTGAGGGAAACTAGAGTTTTAATAAATGAATTAAATCTATTTTCATGTGGAAGTTGCATTTTCTAGAGGATTTTAGTGATAGGGGTTAACTTAATCAAGATTTGATTAATTTAATGGGAGCTTAAGTGATTGGACACTTTGACTTAGACTTTAGGATTGATTTAAATCAAAATGAGAAGAAAGATTAATTAAATAAATGTTTTTGATTTATTTAACTAAAAGGGGGAATGTTAGATCAAATTAAACTAAGGTTTAATTTATTTTATTTAATAAGAAGACTTTAGAGACTTTAATCAAACAAAATGATTTATTTAATTAAACCGAGATATAAGGCTAATTAAATTAAATTGATTAATTTAATCAACAGAGGAGAAAGACTTAATCAAATAAATAATGATTTATTAAATTAAGAGACAAAAGATGATGATAAGCTGAGAGTATGATTTAGGAGGAAATATCATTAGTAATTAGGATCAAGTGTGCCAGATCGAATTGTATATATTCCATGTCTTCACATGTTCCACCCTAGTACTACTTGACATATTCCTAAGGTCAATTTGTCTTGCCTATATCAGAGTACTCTATCACACCACGTTAGGGGCATGTTCTTATACCTGCATCGAATCAGATTCATGTGTATTCTTAAAATCAGATAATCCAAAAACATTTATAACATCCTTCAAAAAATCCTAAAATATTCATAAAATCCATCAGAAAATCCCAGAACATTGAAAACATACCGAAAATCCAAAAACAGGTCAAAATAAAAGAAAAGTCAAAAATAGAGTCTTCTTGTTGAACTATGTTGCCTCTGAGCTTGAACATAGGCAAGGTTGATCTTTCATCATCCCCTAAGACACCCTAGGTCAGTCCTTTAGGAGTCTGTTATAATGAGCTGACAATTCATCATTTGTTTATATCTTCATCTTGTAAATTGGTCAAGTCATCAGTCAAACTACGTGGTCTTTGCGTATATAACGTAGGCAAGGCTAATCTTTGATCAGCCCCTGAGGCCCCTAGGATAGGTCTTTAGGTTAGGTTCTTGGTCAAAATCTCAGAAAACACCAAAACATTAGAAAATTTGAAAAGAAAAACATTTGTAAAGCATCTCGAAAATACCCAAAAAACAACCTCAAAACATTTCAAAAATCCAAAAAACATTCATAAAACCCAAAAACATCCATCTGTCACATCTCGCTTTCACCCGAAATAAAAATCCACTCATAATAAATGATCATCACCTTCACCCTTTGGAAAAACAGTCAGAAACGAGTCTAGCAGGTTACAAGTGAAAACTCAAGCATCAAGGTCTTAAGTCTAGGTCAGTAGGTAAACAAGTTGGTCAACTCCGAATATTAATAGCCTATCATCAAGTCAATCTCATCATCATCTGATAATATCATGTCCTAGGATGTATCCTTCCTACAATGGACATCAACATCAGGCATCACCGTAGTTTCCTCTTGGCTAGCGGTATGAAGAACATTAGCTTGTTTGTTTACTTGATCTTTGTCTTTTTGACATCTTATTTTGCTCATTCCAATGACCTCTTGATGATGTCGAAACAAAGAGATTTAGAGAGAAAGGAATGGGGAAACGATCATTATCTTTTTATCTGTTGTGCTTACTTTGTTTGGTCTATAGGGAGGGTATTTTAGGTGTCTTGTTGACCACATAGGAAGGATTGCCTTTCTATTTTTTGGCCTGAGATGTTTGAAATATCTGAACTGCATTTTAAATGAGGTTTCATATGTTAGGTGTGAACAAGGATACTCCTATCTATTTTTTGAGTCAAATTCCATTGCACTAGGTACAATTCCATCCTGGTTCTTTATACCTTGATGCATCGTATCTATGTGTGTTATCAAACATAAGGTAAGTGAGCCCTTTTAAAATCCCAATTCCTGAGAAAAAAATCATCATCGTTCATCATCATATCTAATAAAGTCTTAATGCTTCATAGACTTGTTAGATCCTCTTGTCATCATTCTTTTCTTCTATATTTACTAACATTTCTATCCAAAATTTGTGTGATATCTCAAAATATACATGAGGCTACCCATGGCCAATGACTATCTATACATCATCAAAATTGTCTACGTCAAATATTTGATATTTATAAAGAATTATATTTCGTCCTTTGATCATTAGAACAAATGCTCTCACATTTTATCGTGTTCTCGATTAGAAAATTAACATTTCCAGTCAATCTCTCGAGGGGGCAGTATGTCAACATAATCCTTCTTGATGGGGTAGCAGTGGGGCATCCAAAAAATCAGAACTTTTTTGAATTTTAATCTTGGCAAAATTATTCCTTGAACCAACGCAGCAAGTACATCGCTTCAAAGAGGGGAAAAATGTAGACATTAAAAATATCTTGATTGATATTATACACTCGATCCTAATTCACTAACATCAATTCTTCCTGAAGCACCTCTTTACTAACCAGTTAATTAAATAATCCTTATTTAATTAATTCATCATAATTCCTCTTTTAATTAAATAAATTATCATATGTGATTAAATCATTGTCCTCTTTTAATTAAATATATCATTTTATTTAATTAACCCTAATGTTCCTTGTATACACATAAAAATGGTTCAGAGCACAAATTAATTAAATACTAGCTATTTAATTAATGAATCTTAATTCCTCTACTTATAAATAAATTGCAAAATTTATTTATATAGTTCATTTCTTAATTCTTCCTATCTAAAATCATTTTCCTCTAGATTTAATTAAATAAAAAAATTTAACTAATTTGTTTTATTTGATTAATTCCCTTCTCATTTAAAATTGAATTCTTAATTCAATTTTGTCACATTTCTACATATTCTTCTAACTTCCTGCCACCTCACCATGTGTCACATGAATTTAAATATTTCTAATTTGTAAAATGAGAATTTCAATCAACAACCAGCAACAAATTTGAAACCAACTTGGACACATGGCTTCTCCTTCCCTTTGATTCTCTTCAACACTTGGCAAAGTGTTCTATTAAAGGGAACCACCTTCATGATTCTCTCCAACCTCTTCTTCCTCCAGCGTCGATTTCTCTGGATCATAATCCTGACCGTTGAATCGTGCCACATCACAATTTGCCTTGGAAGTCCTATAAATTCTTGCTGCAACTTTTAAGAACACATCTTGAAGCAAAATTACTCTGGAGAAATCATTTGAGAGCATCAGAGAATTTGAGAGCATTTAGAACTTAGAGCATTCTAGCATTTAGAATTGTGGTTATCATGTTAGTTTAGAATCATGTCTTAGTGTAGTAATTGCATTTCCATTGTCATACTAGCTTCCTTACAACAATTATATCACAACATTTGTAGCATAGCATCATGGCATTTAATCATATAGTTTATCAAACCATGTAGGAATTAGGATTCTTGCATTTTATAACATCCATAATTCAAAATTATGGGAATTAATCACCATTTCTTTGATTGTATAGGTATTTCCAACGATGTCAGAGACTCTGTTGAAATCATAAAGAATGTTGTTAAAGACTCCAAAGCTGAAACAACTAACATTTGATTGCAGGGTTAAATTTAATTGTTCTTTCTTTTAATTAAGTTAGGAACATAGCTTAATGAAGGAAAATGAACACCATTCTTGTTGTGTTTGGATAGTGGTAGGTGTGTATGCTCTCCCCTTAACTGGGTGATCAGAAAGCCAGACCCATATTTTGTCATTTTATTGCATTTAATCCTGAGAGGGCCTACCTTGGTGGGACAAGAGGTAATCACCCCAAGGGAACAACCCAACTGGGAACACGCTAAATCCAAGCGACTTCCACTGGGGATATAAGTGTTGGTACTTGAGGAAAGTTGAATTATCACGAGTATTGTTCCGAAAAGAAGGGAAACAATGGTCTCTTGTCGTATGGATAATCCCCCATGATCGGAATGCCTTTACTAAAACCCTTGTTGTAGTATGCCAAAAATCCCTTTTCTATTTGCTAGTGCAAGAGGTATAACCTTTGAAGTTGTCTCGCGTTCTTGTGGATTTTGGTAGAAATGATAAGTCTATCATGGTAGATTCATGAGTACTAAGGCTTGGTTGACCTAAGAAGTGAGTGCAATGCAAGGGGGAGCCAGTGTGGTCGAGCCTCTAATCATTCACCAAAAGTATGCGCAACTGGACTAAAAATCCAAGTGGGAATCCAATAAATACTGTCCTTCACAACCTTAGGGATTGTACTTGTTGGATATGTTTCACATGCATGTTTTGAAATAAATTTTGAATAAATATCACATACTGGAATATACAACCATTTATTCAGAAGAACATTCAAACAAAACAATCAAATTCTTTGCCAAAAAAATAGAAAGATCCATCAAACTATAAAAAATAGAGAACATTTTCCTGATCAACACATCCATTAACTATTATGGTGCATGCCTTAAATATTCCAGCACATCCATTGACTGTTCTAGCACATTTATCCTTTGTTATAGCACATCTGTGCTATTTGGGAGCGCATACGTTCCATACTTTGGTGCATTTATTGCATGTTCTGGCGCATCCATCCATTTTTGTAGCACATTTGTGCCCTTTTGTAGTGCATACAAGCCATCATTTATTGCATCCATTTCATTCCTTGGTGCATCTGTCTTTTAGCGCATCTTTGCACTATTCTGGTGCATGCATAAAATTTTCAAACAAGAGAGCTAAATTCCCTGACTGTCCAAATTTTAAACTCACAGTCTAGGATCCTCTTGAAAAAAAAACCATTCTCCATTCACACCAGAGTCTCAAAATTGTTGAAACTAGCATTCTCAAGTGAAAATATTTAACTAAAATTTAATCAAATATCTAAAAGTGCCCCATCATCACATCTATCTTTGGTTAGTAACTAAGTTTCACCATCAGGATTCATCATCCTTCAAACCCGAAATGAACGTTGTGTAATTGGATTTGTTTTGTCCCTTTGGCACTCCCCAATAATGATAAAAGATTAGTACATTCCCATCACTTGTATTCCCATCCAAACAAGATCACAAAGAAAAAATTTCAAGGAGAAAGAACTTGAAACCCAAGACAACATGGCTGAAACAGAAGATAATCCCTTTTTCAGAATTCATCGAGATGAGATAGAAGAAATAATGGATGAAGCCATAGAAAAAGCACAACAAGATCCAATTTTCACAAATTCATGGAGAGGATCTTTGAAAAGGAGGGTGAAATTTACCTTTTGATGCTAGCAAACAAAGGGGTCAAAATATCCTAAGATTTTGATATCAAAAAATTAAAAGGAACTCCTAAAAAGATAGAAACTAAAACACAAATTGAAACACAAACTGAAACAAGAAATGAAGCAAGAACCAATGACCCATAGATGCTTTAACACAACAAATACAAACCCTTCAACAATAGATGCAAAATATGCAAACTGGATTCACAAGAAGGTACTCAATACAAGACATATGTCCCTACCCTTTTGACCAAAGTGTAAACATGATCCAGTTTCCCAAGCATTATGAATTCTCTAAACACGCTAAATACAATGGTAAAACAGACCCTATAGATCGCATTAGGGAATTTTGAACGATGAGCCTAGAATTCGCACATGAGGAAACTTACTTGATGAGATTATTCCCACAAAGCTTGGGAGGACAATGTATGCAACGGTTCTCACAATTACCCCCAAGAATCAAGTCCTTTGAAGAGTTGGTCAACAATTTATCACCCAATACTCTTATAATATTCAACATGAGATCACAATGAAAGAACTTTGCAATGTGAAATAAAAAAAGGGAGAGTCATTTCTTATATTCTTACAAAAGTGGAGGAGATTATTTGCAAGGTATCCTCGTACTATACCAAAAAATGAAAAGATGGAGGTGCTCATTGACAATTTAAATGATTATATGAGTTATAGGATTGAATTACAATGTCCACCAACCTTTCAGAAACTAATTGAAAATGGAATTAAAATTGAAGAAGCTTTGGTCAAGAGAGGATTCTTAAAAATTCACAATGAAAACAACTCAGCTAACTACTCCAATAACTATAATAACAATGATAAACCAAAGTTTTAAAAAAATACAAGAACACTAATAACGATACTTCAATTGAAATGCATAATGCCAAACTGGTCTTCAATTTGTTAGGAAACACCTCCAATACCAACCAAAAGACCACAAAAACTACCAACCAAAGCAACAACCAAAATACCAATCAAGGCAATAGTCAAAACAATCAAAACAATACAACATCTAGAATGCTACCATACCAAACATCAAACAACCGCGGGAAGTTCACACCCTTAGGCCAATCATACGAATTTTCATTGATATAACTTCTTGCAAAAAATATTATCACACTACCTAACACTCGAGGCTTTGAACCAAAAGTGAAATTATCATGGTGGAATGAGGCCCACTACTGTTAATTTCATAGATGAAAAGGTCACCTAACTAATACTTGTATTCAATTGAAACACAAGGTGCGAGATTTGATAGACCAAAAGATCATACAAATAGAGATTCCCCAAACAAGCAATGACCATGGTGCATTTAAGAATCCTTTACCCAATTATGTAAAAGGAGAATCTTCTTTTGCAAACAACAAGAATAAAAACATGAATTATGTTTATGACACAACCATTCTCCATATTTCAGCAGTCGAAGATCAATTCAATACACCAAACATCAATGCTCATCAAAACAATGTTCCTACCCTTGACATCATCCCAATCAATGATGATCATAAAAATATTGGAACCACCGATAATCAAGTAAATGTTATCAAATTTAGGGAGAGACAAGACCATCAACTAGTTAATGCCACCACAAGGTTTCAAGGAAAATATATCTTAAAAGGAAGCACACCAAGAGCACTTGTTACCCAATCTAACCAATACAATATTTTCGATCAATTACAGAAAATCCCGATGCAAATCTCAATACTATAGTTGCTTAAAATCTCACCAACTCACAAAGAAATTCTAGAACAAGCTCTAGTAGCCACCACGGTGCCAACCAATCTAGAAGTGTGCCAATTTCAAGCCATGGTGGGACACTTAACTACGCCTCATTGCCTATCCTTTTTTGAAAATGATGACGCCTCGCCCACACATCCCCATAATGCTCCATTGCATATCGACATCATAATCCACAAACATCACATAAAACGTGTCTTAATAGATGGAATAGCGGGTCTGAATATTTTTACTTTGAAACTAGTCCATGCACTTGGGTTTTCAGAGAATGCTATTGATGCAAGAAGGAAAATTACCATCAAAGCTTATGATGATGAAGAAAGACCATCTCAGGGACTAATTGTCTTGCCTAACGAAGTGGGACCTATCCAAAAATACATAGCTTGCCAACTGTTGGACAAAGACTTGACATACAATATACTCCTTGGGAGACCATGGATCCACTCAATGTAGGCGGTGCCATCAACATATCACCAATTTTTGAAGCTCCCCTTTAATGGACAAGAAATCACCATCTCGACCGACTCAAACAACTCCCAATAATGCAACACATTGAAAACGGTCCAGGACTCCTTCGTGCATCATAATAGAGAAGCTAATGCTTCTAGCTCCTCCAATGGTGAGAAACAACAAAATACCTTGTCAAGATGGGTTGAGAAAAAGGACCAATCAAAGGATAAGGGCATTAGTGATTCTGCTCCCTCAAGTGGTGGTAGTCAATCTAATAGTTCATCAAATTAGCTTGAGAAAGACACCCAATCCAAGGACAAAGGCATTGCTAACTCCACTTAGGTAAATAATGAGAGTCAATTAAATCTCCTATCCAAACAATTTGAAAAGATTCAGTTGAAAGATAAAGGTGTAGGTGAATATTCCACTGAAAAAATATTGTGCCTTTCACAATTGCTACCATCTCCTTGAGCATATGGGCAACCATCAATATCAATACAACCATCTCCATAACCCCATGACTCTGTTCGATGGAAAATTCATAAAGGCAAGTACCATGGAAGAATCTGAAGACAAGGATGTGCTTAGTTGGATTTACAAAGATGAAGATGAATCTGCATTGACATCTGCCATAGAAACCATTAGTATTCCAACTGGCCTATATGGTAAGGGTTTCACTATCCTAGAAAAGATGGGTTACGAAGGTAGTGGTCCTATTGGGAAAAGAAAAGAGGGTATTGTAGAGCCTGTTCAACTAGTCACTAAGAATGCCAAAGATAATATGGGATTGGGCTATAAAGAAGAATCCAAAGAGGAAACAAAAGAAGAGACCACCAAAAAAATTGTTGAATGAATCCTACAATTGCAAGCTAGTGATTCCTATGAAACTGATTCTAATGAGTATGAGTGGTATTCATTGTCCGAATAATCTTTTCATGATAAAAAAATTGATGCAATACAAATTTATGGACCCACGCTCGTGGAGGGACAAGGATCAAGGTCTAGACCCCTTGAATTTGGATCACAACCTATTGATGGCTCTAGTGAAGACAATCAGACTCCTAGTGAGACAAATCATTCAGAGGAGAGTAATATCATAGACCTCGATCTTTCTATTGCATACCACGAAGATTTTTCCATTCTAAACCTCACCGCTTTCGACCTTGACCAACCTAATTATCCCTTGCCATTAATTCACCCTGAACTTGTCGATTGGGACCAAACCACGCCTCTAGATATCCCAGTTTTTGTGGATGACGACACTATTATTAACTATCTTTGCACTGACAACCCCAAAACATGTTCCACTAAGGAATCTCAGAATGAAGCTTCCAGTTAGGGGAGTTCCAAATCTTCTAGCTGCAAAATAAATAATGAAAATAGATCTAATGGTGAAAACCATTCTATGGCAACATTAGATCATGAAAAAGTCAAAATAAATAGCTTATCCTACAGTAAAAACCTCTCAAAGGCGCCAAAGGATGGAGGATTTGACACTCTTCCAGGACATTACCATGAGAGATCTTTAGTCCTGGTAGAATCTACATAATCTATGAACATCAGTACTCCAGACAAAGTAAAAACTCTACATTTTGTGGCATTCTTGACTGAACAAGAGAAACCAAGCTTTACCAAATTCTTTGAAGAAAGGCAAGTTAAGTTCACTTGGTCTTATGCGGATATTCTTGCGATTGATCCTGAACTAATCATGCACCATTTGTCTCTTCCCTTTGGAGTAAAACTAGTAAAGAAAAAGTTAAGAAAGATGCACCCTCACATCACCTTGCGAGTCAAAGAAGAATTAAAAAAATTGTTGGATGCAGGATTCACCAGACCAATAGACTATGTTGAGTGGATTTCTAACATTGTACCAGTATATAAACCAAATGGCAGCACTAAGATTTGGACATACTTCAGAGATTTGAATAAGGCTTGTCCAAAAGATGATTTCCCCTTGCCGAACATTGATATCATAGTGGATCTGACAGAAGGACATGCAATGGTTTCGCTCATGGATGGCTTCTCAGGATACAATCAAATAAAAATTGCACTGGAAGATCCAGATAAAATAACTTTTACCTGTTCATGGGGTACTTTTTGCTGGAATGTCATTCATTTTGGGTTGAAGAACGTGGGAGCCACCTATCAACACGCAATGACCACCATTTTTCATGATATGATGCATACTTTGATGAAAGACTATGTGGATGACTTATTGGCTAAATATTTCACTAGAGAAGGACACTTGGAGATCCTATACAAATTTTTCACCCACCTGGAGAAATTCAATGTTAGATTAAATCCAAAGAAATGTGTGTTTGGCGTGACATCCGCAAAGTTGTTGGGATATATAGTTTTAGAAAATGGAATTGAAGTGGATCCCACCAAGGTCAAAGCCATCATGTAAATTCTACCACCAAAGAACATTAGTCAATTGAGATCTCTTCAAGGAATATTTCAATCCATCAGGAGGTTCATCTCACAACTAGCAGACAAAACTCATCCCTTCACTCACTTTCTCCACAAGAATGTAAAGTTCAAATGGGATGAGACATTTGAAACAACCTTTAATCAATTAAAGCAATACTTGATGTCACCACCCGTCCTGGTACTACCCATTGAAGGGAAACCATTACTTCTTTATATCGCAACAATTGAGGTATCCTTGGGTGCACTATTAGCATAGGAAGATTTTGTAGGAAAGGAAAGATAAATTTATGACATCAAAAAAACATTGAATGGTTATGAAATCAATTATTCCTTCATTGATAAATTTTTTCTAGCGGCAGTATTCGCTACTCAAAAGCTCTGGCATTACATGTTAACTCACACTGTCAAGCTCATAGCTAAAATTGATCCTTTGAAATATCTTCTTAGCAAGGAAAACCTCACAGGAAGACTAGTTAAATGGGTGATGATATTGAGTGAGTTTGACTTTCAATATGTGGATCGTAAATCAATCAAAGGACAAGTGATATTTGATCAGTTAGCAGAAGCACTCCTACAAGATAACCATCTAATTCATGTTGAGTTCCCTGATGCAAAGGTCTTTACTATCACTCCACAATAATGGATGTTATATTTTGATGGATCATATACACAACACGGGTCCATTGCTATGATCCTATTTGTTAGTCCATAAAGATACACAATTCCAAAATACTATCAGCTAATGTTTCCCTATACCAACAATATAGCATAATATGAAGCCCTCATCATCGACATCAAATTGGTAGTTGAGTGGAAGATCAGAGAGCTGCAAGTCTACGGTGATTCCTAGTTGATCATTAACCAAGTGAATGATAATTATCAAACCAAGGATGATAAGTTGATATCGTAAAAGACAATGATTGATAATTTCAAAAATTATTTCATTGAGATCAAATTTGAATAGATTCCAAGGGCAAATAACAAAGCAGTCGATGCCATGGCAACAATTGATTCTCTCTTGTAGATCCCATAAAATCAAAGCCAATATGATTTCATGGTGGAACAAGTGTTTAACCTTGCTTATCACAACCTAGAATCCAAAATTATATGCCACATGACTAACCCTAAATCCTCTAACTATGGCAATATCTATGCCTATTTGAAAGACAATACCTTTCCACCCAATCTTTCCTAAAACCAAAAGTGTAAACTTATTCGTCAATCCACACGCCATACCTTGATAGCTAACGTACTTTACCGAAGAGGTCTTGATGGTACTCTCCTTCGTTGTCTTGAACGTGATGAATCTGACTTAGCTTTACATGAATTCCATGTTGGTATCTATGGAACTCATTCAGGTGGACTTACCCTTGCTAAGAAACTCCTACATGTGGGGTATTATTGGCCGACTATGGAGAAGGAATCCTATCAATTTGTCAAGAAATGTGAAAAATTTCAAATCCACGGTAACCTTATCCATGCTCCAGCCCAAGATTTGCAGCCATTCGCATCAACATGGCCCTTTTGTCAGTGGGGATTGGATCTTGTAGGAAAACTCCATCCATCATCATCCAATGGACATAAGTTTATTATCACATCCACATAATATTTCACAAAGTGGGTTGAATCTGTCCCTTTAATCAACATCACTAGGAAGCAGATTGCCTTATTCATCCTGAATTACATCATTTTTTGATATGGCATTCCTCAATCCATTGCCACAGACAATGGCAAGCCTTTTAAAAATAAAGACGTGCAAGAACTTTATCACAAATTCAATATTCAACATAGATTATCCATGCCTTATTATCCTCAAGGAAATGATCAGGCAGAGGCAACAAACAAGACTATCTTTAAAATCCTCAAGAAAACCGTCAATGAGTTTGGACGTAATTGGCATATCAAACTGAACCCTACTTTATGGGCCTATCATACAACCATCTAGACACCTACAAGAGCCACACCGTATTCACTTGTATATGGAGAAGAAGCCATTTTACCTATTGAAGTCAAGATTCCTTCACTTCAGGTGTCTCTGAAGGGAATCATATCAGAAGAGGACTACCGAGTTTCTAGACTATAGGAGTTGGAATTGTTTGATGGATGTTGTCAGCTTGTAGTGAATCACTTGAAAGCATATCAATAGAGAATGTCTAGAAGTTACAATCACAGAGTCAAGCCCAGAAGTTTCCAAGTTGGAGATCTAGTACTGAAGGAAAATCCCCGTAATCAGCGGGATTGAGAAAAGAAAGGAAAATTTGAGCCAAATTGGTTGGCCCTTTTTTTATTGTATCAGTCTTTAGATCAGGGGCATATCAACTGTCCACACCAGAAGGGGATTTATTTGAGGAACCGATGAACAACCTGCATCTGAAGAATTTCTATACATAATGCATCTAGTGCATATTTAAAAGTCCTACAAAAATTAGAAAAATCAGAAAAAGTTTTGAAAAAAGGTTACCCTGGTGAAAATTTCACAAACAGGAACCTTGGTAACAACAAAACAATCAATAAGCAAAAATACAAAAAAATCAAAAAGATCAAAAATACAAAAAATAAAATAAAAATAAAAATACAAAAAAATCAAAAAGATCAAAAACAACAAAAAAACAAAAAAACAAAAAAAATTGTTGCCTTGATGAAAACCTGGCAAACAAGAGTCTTGATAACGACAAAAAAATCATAAAATTTGAAAAAGGTGCAATAAAAGCAAGTGGTGAAAACCTGGTAAATAGGTGTT
The DNA here is from genome assembly GCA_007115665.2 of Sequoiadendron giganteum. NCBI lineage: Eukaryota > Viridiplantae > Streptophyta > Pinopsida > Cupressales > Cupressaceae > Sequoiadendron > Sequoiadendron giganteum. The sequence continues at coordinate 27,015,108 of CM021106.1, forward strand.
ATTTGTGATTGGATTTTCTCTTCCATCTATTAGGAACATGTGTTGATCATTTGCTTTTTCCATCAATATGTATACATGTTTATCATAGAATGAACTTCATACCATATTCGGTTGTTGCGGTCATGTCCCACCACGGCTTGACTTCATTGTGCATATCCATAATAATTGGTTTGTTTCTCATTGGTGGCTAAATGTTGAACTCATTGGGGGAAAACAACCATTGAGCTTAAACCAATCAGTAATAAACAAGCAACATCAAGACAACTTGGCACAAACAACAATCACATTGAACATCCATCGCAGTCAATCAACCAAATCAACCATCCAACTCAACATCAAAACAACAAAATCAAATTTCACTTGATGATCATCTTTTGAATCATGGTTTAATCACGTTGGCATAAATGTTCGGATGTGGTATCTCAATTGTTGCTATCATTTCTCTCGAGTACCTCAATGATGTCATGATCTAGAGGGGCTATGATTGAGAATTATATTTTTCTTTGTCTGTTGTTTGTGAGTCAATCATTATTACTATGTAAATTATTATGGGACATGCTCTACAAAGTATCATTGATGACATTCTTAATTTGCATGGGAAAATGATAAACTCTTGTTTGCTTATGCAAGTGATACTCAAGGAATCTCAGTCCAGTTATACCTAGATACTTGTGTTATCTTGCACTATCAAAACTCAACGAAAGTTGTATGGAAGTAGTACTCAGGTCATCATGGTCTAATTATACCATCGATTTTTGTACTAACTTTCAACATAATAAAATGCTCAATGATGACACCAAGCACAATGAATCAGATGAAAACATTGCATAGTTAGATTTGCATGGCTAAGATAGGATTGTATTCATATTAGTTTTTCATTTTCATTATAGATTTTTTCCAAGGCTGACAATGTTCAACATGATGTTATCTCTCATTAAAAGATTGAGTACACTTGACATAGCAAAAAGAATCATATCATTTCATTTGCATTATCATTTCCATATCATATCATTAGAGAGGTATTATCATACATTCATCCATATATCCATCATAATAGTTGCATTATCAAATAAGACATCATCATCCATCCATCCATGCATCTATCATACATATGTATTTATCACACATTTGCATTACATTGCATAGATACAAAAATAAATAATTTTCATAATCCATACACATATCATACATCTATCCATACATTTAATCATATGATTACATAAAAATCCAAAAATAGAGCATCATCCATATTAACATTGTAGTCCATTCACATACTTATTCCTGCATTTAGATCATATATTTGCATGAGAAAAATCTAAAATAAAGCATTAGCCTTACTCATCCATACATCATCATAATCCATTCACACAATTATATATCCAAAATTAATCCATTCATATAATCATTCACGCATTTAGATCATATATTTTGCATCATGAAATCCAAAAAGAAAGATTTTTCCTAAATCAATCATCATGCATCCATTAGCATCCATTTACCACTTTTCATAAACCATCTAGTGATGCATGCCATTATAAATTCACCCATTCATCCATCCACATGTAACATCATTGATAATAACATCATAATCCATATATTATCGTCATCCATACATTCATCCATAACATACATTTGGTTATACATTTAGGTCATATATAAACATGTGAAAAATACAAAAATAGAGTGCATATCATAACATTTGCATAACTGCATCCATCTTGTACATCATAATAAATAGAATCATACATCATCATCTCATTACTACATCCATACATAATACATTGCATAACATATAGAACATAGAACGTAAATGCATCCATCACATAGCATAGAAAATAAAAAGCACCCATCATAAACATCCATCATGTAAGCATATAAACAACATGTAGATCATAAATTTTCGCTGCATATCACATAAATCTGAATGACAAGTGTACATGGATGTCTAATAAAGAGATACATCATAAAAAATGGGACAATATATCATCATATCATAAAATCTTTGAATCAATGTCTCAAGAATACAATCAAGAGTGACTATGGGGCCCTGAATTGCTACCCCCAGATATTGCAGGTTTCTCTTATCCTCCAGCTAAACCCCCTACACCTGATGGACTTTCCCCTGGCGCACCACCTGGTGGACCCCCCAGAAGTGGCTAAGTAACACCCCTGCTAGTGGTTTTGGACTACGTCCGACCAGACTATGACTGAGCATAGCTAACTCAGTGCTTTGTAGGCATTGCCTCATAATATATGCCTTTGTAATACTCTGCCTCCTTGGAAGAATGATGAAGCTCTCTAACAATATCTCATGTACCAGCTCCCTCAACCACTCTCTGGAGCCTATCGGCTACAACCACCACCTACTCTCCCTATCATCTGGTTGCATCCCTCTCTGTCATCAAAGTGGCAATCTGGTCCTATGCTTGCCCCTGGGCCTATGTTTGTAAAGCCTGTACCTGGGCCAACTGACCCTGCAGTGTATGAACCTATACCTGTAACGCAACAACCTATGTTTGCTACTATTATGAAGGCACCCCAACCTGAACATGTTGTTGTGCGGCTGCCACCAAGGATCTTTGGCATCGAGGTATCATCGTATCCTACCCATCGAGGGCTCTACCTCCTCCACCATTGTCATCTCCATCTCCTCCTCCACCACCATCATCTCCTCCTCCATCCTCACCCTTAACTCTCTCCTCCTCATCCCCATCACCCCTCCCTCGCCTCTGTCTTGGTGCCCTCCTCATCATCATTTGATGGTGGCACTGACTCATCTGGACTGGATAATCTAGGAAATGTATGTGTGTCGAAGTACTCTACATACTCCTCTAACATGGTAGCCTCTACAACCTCTGGATGATATGCCCACATCACGAGCTGTAAACCGTAGTACCCCTGATATGCTGCATCATAAGATAAGAGGAACCCCCAATTTGGTATGTCCTAGTGCCTCCTAGCATAAGTAGCCACTCTCTACGGCATGCCCTTTACTCAACCGTATTATCGGTGCACTCTGCCCAGCAAAAATCTCTCAATAATGAAACATGTGCATCTAATCAAAAATCTAGCAGTACATAGATAGGGTATCTCTAGTTGATCCTCGGCCCACTTCTCGCAGTCTAGGTATGGTCACCAGGTCACAGTATCGAGGTCATCGAACACCCGTCTCCAATACTCTAGTTTTCCCAACTTATGCTAGACAACCGACCCACTCTATCCATAAACATAAGGTCTCCCAATCAGTCGATATCTATCAGCAACTGATCAAGTAACAACTATGTGCTCCCATGCCCAGATTTGTAGTAATGTGACTCTTGTAGATATGCTTGTTGCTCCAAGGTAAACTACTTGATGAAGGTCATGATAAAGATGGGAAAGCGTGCATGAGCCCCAAGCATATTGGGTCCCCTGTAGAATCATATGCTCTAATGTACAACCCCAACCAATAGATAGTTCCTTTGACCTACGATCAAAACATAAGAAACCACCAACAAAACTAGCAAGTATAAAAGGTAATGGGGAATAACTCTCAAATAACTCCTACCAAGGCAAATCATATCCACTGATATGATCATCATGGAAGATCCTTTGTAATGCATTTGTGCCTCCCTGCTCGGTGGCATCATAAACAACTACCTCTCCAACAATAGGAATCCATAGAATTCAGTATACATCCTCTAGCATCACAGTCATCTCACCATTAGCAAGGTGAAAAGTGTTGTGGTTGCTATGCCATCTCTCTACTAATGCTGTCAGTAGTGCCTGGTTAATCCTAAATTGGGGCATATTAATCAAATAGTACAACCTACATCTCTCAATCACATCCATGTTAGCCTGTACCAGTTGTGGGATCATATCCCACGTCTTCAAGAATCACTCCCAAGACATCAAGACTCCTAAATCACTCTCCTATCATCATCAAAAATCACAACATTGGCATGATATCAAATCAAGCAATCAACCTATCAACCTATCAATCTATCAAAGCACCTCACCTATCATGAGGTCAATCAATCAACCTATCATTGATCCTCGTTGATCATTAGGATAATCATCAGCAATCAATCATCGAATCTCACCTATCATGAGATTGATCATCACCTAATCTATCAACATCATCAATCAACATCAACTCAAAAGATGACGATAAAAAAAACATCGAAATCAAGGAGAAAAATAAAAAATCTTCTATTCTGGCATGGATGCGCCATAATAGTGCTTCTATGTGCTAAAACACCAATGCACTAGAAGACTTGATCTATGTACCATTACAGTTCACAAATGTGTTAATTCCATGTATGCGCCAAATTTTAACACCAATGCACTATAACAGTCGATGCATGCGCTAATCCTATGCATGCACTACTCTAGTACATGAATGCACTACTTTATCCAACCTAAGGTCTGGTAAACCTATGCGCTAAACTTTCTAACCGATGCACTACATCGGGTCATGTATGCACTAAATCCCTAAATCAATGCGCTAAAACAGGTCATGCGTGCGTTATTCTATCCTACGGATGCACTAAAACATTTGAACACAAAAGACAAAATATTTAAAAAAGAGAGAAAATCATTTTCAAAATTCACAAAGAGAGGGTTTAGAATTTCGTACTGGAGGTATGTAAGCTATTGGGTGCTTGTGCCGCCACACACGCTTGAATCGATGAGTCTGAACCGGAATCACCATTTTTCTATGAGTGCTCAAAGTTGCTCAATATCTCAAATTTTAAAATTGTCAATGCACAAATGAGCTTCTTTTTCACTTCTTACCTATTAAAGGGGTTATTAAGGTGGGTAATTAAGTGGCATGGATTTATTTTATTTTTCAAAGGGGCTAAATTCATCAATTAATCAATCGGGGCAAATTTCACAATAATTTTTGGGAGATAAATCATTGAAGCATACTGAAAATTTAAAATCATCAAAATTTTCTAAAAACTTCAAAAATCATTCAAAAATTCAAAAATTCCTCGATTTATCTCTTGAGCGGGCATACATCAATTATCATTGAAAAATCAACGTTTGGGGCATGTCAAAAATTTTATCATCATGGTCTGACAAATTTTTCTTTGAAGCAATGCATTTGAGCACATCACTTCAAAGAGGGGAAAAATAGATACACATAAAAATGGTCTTGAGCACAAATTAATTAAATACTAGCTATTTAATTAATGAATCTTAATTCCTCTACTTATAAATAAATTGCAAAATTTATTTATATAGTTCATTTATTAATTCTTCCTATCTAAAATCATTTTCCTCTAGATTTAATTAAATAAACGAATTTAACTAATTTGTTTCATTTGATTAATTCCCCTCTCATTTAAAATTGAATTCTTAATTCAATTTTGTCACATTTCTACATATTCTTCTAACTTCCTTCCACCTCACCTGCCACCTCACCATGTGTCACATGAGTTAAAAAATTTCTAAATTGTAAAATGAGAATTTTCATCAACAACCTACAACAAATTTGAAACCACCATGGACACATGGCTTCTCCTTCCCTTTGATTCTCTTCAACACTTGGAAAAGTGTTCTATTAAAGGGAACCACCTCCATGATTCTCTCTAACCTCTTCTTCCTCCAGCGTTGATTTCTCTGGATCATAATCCTGACCATTGAATCATGCCACATCACAATTTTCCTTGGAAATCCTATAAATACAGTTGCTTTCTCCAGCTTTTAAGAACACGTCTTGAAGCAAACTTACTTTGTAGAAATCTTTTGAGAGCATTTAAAACTTAGATTGTTTTAGCATTTAGAATTTTGGTTATCATGTTAGTTTAGAATCATGTCTTAGTGTAGTAATTGCATTTCCATTGTCATACTAGCTTCCTTACAACAATTATATCACAACATTTGCAGCATAGAATCATGGCATTTAATCATATAGTTTATCAAACCATGTAGGAATTAGGATTCTTGCATTTTATAGCATCCATTCTCTAGGTTGTCATTCTACAACGTCATAGTGCTAGCAAAATCTGAAAGCATTGTGATACAGAGAATCCTTAGAGATAGGAAACAATGGAACATTTTTAGGAGTTGATTGTGCTTTAAATTTATTTAATTATGTAATTCAATTTCTAATGTAATACGTCTCATTGCTTGTGTGTTTTAATTATAAATTTTACTCACATATTTACAACACACATTCCTGTTTTAATTAAATAATTCATTTTATTTGGTTAAATCATATTCCCTATTTTGATTAAATAAATCACCTTTATTTAATTAAATCTAACATCACCCCTTTTAATTAAATGAATCAAACTTTATTTAATTAAATCTAATTCCTCTCATTTTTATTTAAATAAATTCAAAAATCTAAGTCAAAATGTCAAATCAAACTAAACCCTATCGAAGTTAATTAAATCCTAATTAACTCGAACACTAATCCATCAAATCCTCTCGATTTCGCAACTTGCACATGTAAATAAATTTAATTGATTTATTAAATCCTCAATTTTCATTCAAAAAGGCATCTTGTTGGAATATTCTTCCAATTTGAAATCTCCCTCCTAAAAGGACTGTCCTCCAAACATGGCATTTAAGCCTCTTACAAGTCCTTTTCTTGAGCCAAGAGGCATTAACTCTTCCACATCCTCTTCCACAAGCAATCTTTCAAATTTTAAATTTCCACCTAATGGGATTTATTTGTACATTGACCAAAATGTGCACAACCACTCTTCAATGGCATGTTGACAAGTGGCACATTCTCATTTGTTCAATCTTTAGTCCCACATCCTCCATGTTTCTCATTCCTCCATCCTTCTTTCTTATAAATAGAGGTCTTCTCTATTGGTTTTGGATCCACAACTTTATGCAAAGTTATTATCTATAGATTTTATGCAAGTTCATCCATTTTCATCCAAGTTTTCATAGCATTTCATCCATCTTAGCTAGGTTATATTCAAATTTCATCAAGGAGCACACAATTATCATCAAATTCATCAAATCTTTGCAAGTAATTGGGAAAGGGCTTCTTTCCATATCAAAGAAGCACCAATTCCCCCATGGGATCCTAGTTTGAGCATTTGAATAAGATTCGTTAGCTTTCATTTAATCATTTTACTTTGTTTCTTGTTCATTGTGTTTGAATGAATCTCATGGGGAATGATTGTTTTGGACTTGTTTAACGACTAATATTATGTTGTTTAATGATGTTTGAGCATGTCTAGAGCAACCATTCACAGCTTAAATGGATCGTATATTCTGAGTTTCAACTTCTAGTTTGATGGAGAGTAAAAGTTATGTTCACCGGTGCGTGAACTAGTTTGTCAGAGTTATCTAGTTGTGGATTGGGAGAAATGTTTTGGCTTTGCAATGTTCTGATAATTGGTTTTAGATCTTGAAAATATGGGAGATTACTCTTTTTAATGGTTTATGTGTTTTGACAAATTTCCTTGTGGTTTGGCGCTTTGAAAGACTTCCTCCAGAGCTTCTGTGTTTTTGTTGGTTGTCCCGGTTGAACTAGTGAAGTGTTCTCTGCGAACGAAGTTTGTTGAAGTTGTTGTGGATGTATGTGAGTTGTTCTCAGAGATGGTAAAATGACTGGCGAAGCGTGTTGAGCAATCCACGTGTGATTATCTTGTTGGTGATGCATATACTTCAAAGATCATCAATGTTCTCATTAGGTTTGGCCGACCTAGTGGTTACACGTTACATTTAGATTTTGCATCGATTTGAGAAAGCGTGTGTGTGATCCAAGATGTTGTTTGGGTCCTAAATTAAATATTTAACTGGTCCTCTCACATTCTTATCCACCGCAGGAATGTTGAGTATCTGAGCTAGTTTGAATTTGTAAATGAAATTGTATAAGTCGACCTTGGTGAATGTTTCTAAGGTTGAAGATGGTATACAAGTGAATCAACTTCTAGCAAATTGAACATCCATCCAAATTCAATTCAAGAAAGAGAAGAGCATGTGAACAGGTGTGAAAAGAAGAGTGTGGAAGAGTGAATTATGACAACAGTACTTTATTTTATCTACAATCTTCTAATCAAGTTGTGAAGTGTGTGGAACTCCTAGTGGTGGATCTTTATCTATTTCTTTGTATTTTTATGTAGGTAGTGAGCCTCTCTTTCTGGACAGTGAGTCCTATGGAAATGATCCCTTAATCTAGGTAGTGAGCCCTCTACCAGTGAGCCTATGTATCTGGTATTGCATTACTACTATATTGTGAGTTAATCCTCACCGTGGTTTTTCCCTCATTAGGTTTTCCACACAAATCTGGTGTCTCTGGTGTTGTGTTTCTGTTATTTTTATTTCATGTTCACACATAATAACAGATTGAAGATAAAAGTGGAATTGATTAAGTTAAGAAGTAAAGAATTTGATACAACTGATTCACCCCCCCTCTCAGTTGTCTTATGCATTTCAACATACCATCTCCAATGAAGATACACTTAACAACCTTATTTTCCAACGTCGACCTTTTCTCCCTTGGCACATGAGCATATGCCTCACAACCAAACACATGAAGATGTCTCAATGAGGGATTCTTTCTTGACCACACATCCATAGGTGTCTTCTCAACAAGAGTTTATGTAGGATATTTATTAACCAGATAGCATGGAGTGGCAATAGCTTCAATCCAGAACTTGTGTTCAAGGCTAGATCCACTTAGCATACTCCTAGCCCTCTCTGTAAATCCATTCTACTAAGGGGTATATATATTTGTATTATTCCTTTCAATCCGATGTTCTTTACAAAATTGAAATTTGTGGAACAAAACTCACCAACATTTTCAATCCTCAAACACTTAATCTTCCTATCAATTTGATTTTCTACCAAGGCCTTAAACTCCTTAAACCAATAGAAGACTTTAGATTTACTTATGAGAAAATAAATAAATGTCCTTCTACTATAATCATCAATAAATGAAACAAAATACATAGATTTGGACAATGAAGGAATATTTATAGGACCAAAAACATCAGAATGTATAGAGTCCAAAACCCTATAATTTATTTGAGAACTATGATAAAATTGAACACAGTTCTTCTTTCCATAAACACAATGTTCGTAAATATTGAACTCAAGGTTACAATCATCAGGCCCCTCAACAAGGAATTCATTTTTCAGGCTTCTTAAAACCTTTTCACCAATGTCTCTAAGTATTTGGTGCCAAAGCATTGTCTTCTCAATAGGTAACTTCATCTCCAAAGCATGAACACCCTTAGGTACCCGAAAAGCATGACCATCAGAAGTGGATTCAACTTTCTTCTTTGATGTTGGTTCCAATGGTGAGGATAGTGACTTAGAATTTATTTTCATCTTTTCCATACAAGAACTATTGCACTGAACTGTGCATGCATTCAGTTAAAATAAAGTTCCTGTCCAAACACCCTTAGCAAGCACCATAACTCCTCTTGTGATCTTGCATCCTCCATTGGAGAAAACAACCTACACACCCACATAATTCAACTTGCTTACATAAATAAGGTTTTGTACCAAACTAGGGATATGCATGACACCATCGATCATTTTCACTCTACCATCTAGGAATCTTATCTTAACTCTTCTACAACAAATAATTTATAGGTGAGAACCATCACTCAAGTACACCTTCCCACCATCATAACTTTCATACTTAGAGAACCAATATTGATGTGAAGTCATGTGGAAAGAAGAACTTGAGTCTATCAGCCACACATCTTGCAATGCATACATTGCCAAGGTAGTGGCAAAGGCATTTGCATCATCCTAAGAGGATTTATCAGATTCAAAATCAAAGAAAGATTTTTTTTTTTGTTTTTTCCTCCTCACAATATTTACAGAAGTGACCAAATTTATCGCAATTCAAACATTTCACCTCAGTCTCACTAGGAGATTTAGATCTCCCATGCGATTTGGATTATAACTTTTCTTGCTTTGTGTTCTTCTTTTTGCCTTTTTCTTTCGTTCTTCCTCAAAATATCAAAGCCTCCTTAGTTGTTTCAAAAGATTTTCTTTGCATCTCTTCAGATAACAATGACACAACCACATCATCCATCTTAAAGGTGGTAGTGGTACTTCCAATGGCCATGACAAGGTGGTCCGAAGAATCTTGTAATGAGCATAGAAAAGTCATGCAATGATCCTCCATTTTCACACCAATAGAGTTCAACTAGGAAAAAAACATGTTGAAGACATTCAGGTGAGCTGTGATAGATCCTCCTTCCTCCATCCACAGAGAATACATCTTCTTTTGTAGGAGAAAATTATTTACCAAGGATTTAGCTTGATAAATCTAAGCAAGTTTCTTCCAAATAAGTGCAACGGTATTCTCTTCATGAATATTTAGGAGCACTGAAACAACTAAATAGAGTCTTATCAGAACCTTAGCCTTTTGATCCATCAGATCCCAATCTTTGTGTTTCATGCACATTGGCATAGTTCCAAAAATAGTTATCCACAAGTCATAGTCTACAAGCATGTCTTCCATCTTGAACTTCCATGGCTCAAATTTTCCTCTATTAAATTTATCCATCTCAACTCTACCAGATGTTCTTGTGATGTCCTTCCTACAACAATAAAAAAATTTATTGTAACAGGGTCCCACTCAAAATAAGATCAGAGTAAAAACCCCTTTAACCCACAATAGGAAATAGAGGTGATTAGGCTTTGATACTAATTGAAAGGAGGTCAGATATGTGGAAAATCTTCCTACACCAATCTATCAGAGGATAGAATGTGCAAATTTTAAATGTTTCAAACCCTTTTTCTATTATAGTAATAAAGATGCACACAATACAGTAAAGATTAACAACAAAGGTACAAGAAAAAACACATAACACCAGATATACAGGGGAAATCCCTTTCAGAAAAAACCTACACTCCAAATGCATAGTCCAAATTGTATTATTCAACAATAGTAACAGTTACAATACAATCTCAAGATCAATGCTCAAGATTCTTCACACTATGATAAAAACTTGTAGCAATTCTGATAGCATAACTACGTCTTTGCAATTATTCAACTTGTCACTCATAAAATGCAATAAGTTTGCAAGTATTTATAGCCTTACAACTCTAGGAGAAGGTGCCAAAACTTTCCAAAAGAAAGAAACCATGCCCAAGTGTGAACATGATTTCATTATGACATGCCATAATCAGAACTCATAACTAAGGTAATCTTTTATTTCTAAAACTCATCTCCTCAAAATAAGCTACCACTACACATGTAATGAGCATGCATGCATGCAAATTCCCTGCATGTGTAGGTGCCCTCATCACATGGGTACCACATATCATAGTTAACTAAAAATTTGTCATACATAACTCTTCCACCTTCATAATCAATCATAAACTAACATAACAAGTTGTCATAGCCTGCTATATAGGAACTTATGAAAACAACCACTAAATTAGCTCTTATAGTGGGGTCCACAAAGTGGGACTCCTATTTCCACAAAATTAGGATGCATTTCATCCTAGTCACTTGCCATGTAAGTTGCTATCTTACCAAAGTAGGCCCCACAAAGTGACATTACACGAATGACATAAAATAATACATAGGCTAAGCTAAATAAGTAATTAACATCATAAATGCTAGGACTTGCAAAGGTTAATACACCATAATCCCAACACAAATGTCTTGGGATGAAGAGTCAGGTGATTAAAATTGAAGAACTCCCCTTAAATGATTATTTGCTACATTTTGCAGATTGAAAGGAAATGAGGTAGGGGATGCAACCTTATGTGTGTTATTATCAGTCATATCTTGAGAGGGGTTTGGCTGATCTTCAAAGGGATCAACATCCATTACTTCAATTTCTTGCTCTTGTTCATTATCTCTTTCCCTTTCTTTCTCTTTTTCTTTCTCTACTTGATCCTCCACTCCATAGTATTTACGTGGATCATCATCACATGTCTTCTTATGGCTCTTTCTTCTCTTTGGAGGTTCTTCCCCATCTCCACTTCCACTTGGTATAGCTATGTGTTGCATAGGAGGTGACACTATAGTTGATGAAGAAGTCCTTACCTGACTAGGATTGACTTGTTCTCCTATCCTTTGCCTTCCTTTGGGTTAAGCCTTATAAGCTTCACCTTTTTTCTTTGCAATTCATATACGAGTTCTTTTCAAAACTATGGTAGTTCTAGTCTCAAGGTCTTTGAGTTCTTTGAGACTCCAATTGGCACCATGGGCTACATTTGTATTTGACTGGTGTAGATTGGATCCACCAAGTTAGATTCATCATATTCAACACCATCCATGTCCCAACTTAATCTTAATGTAACAATCTGTCTTAGAGTCATTCTCATCCAACTTCTTTTCGTAACCTCATAGTCATCAGTACAATCAACCCAATAATATTCCATATGAGGGATGTGATAGAAACTAGGACCAAGCTACAAATAGTTCTTTACAAAATTCTTGCTATCAAATGGAAATTTCATGTCATAAGTAGAAATACTAAATTTCACAATACCCCTCTCAATGTTGAGGGCATTTGATCGATACTTGCATAAATAATACCCCAGACCAATGGAAATTGGATTCCAACCTTCTTCATTTTGGCACATCTCTTCTTCACCTCAACAACTTATCTACATATCTCAATGAGGATAAATTTATCATATGCATACTTAGGTAACTTGAGGATAAATTTATCCTATGCATACTTAGGTAACATGTGAGGGAATCTATCATACCCTTTTACTCTAATGTAAGTGAATCTTTGGAATTGAATAAAGTGGCTAACTTACTTTTTTATCAATTGAATGGCTTCAAGAGCAATCCTTTGTCCCAAATCACTTGAAATTCTCTAATAGCCTCATGGTGAATACATAATTCACCCTCCTAAATTTATGATAGCTCCTTCCAAACTACAAGTCAAGGTAATATTTATAAAATTGAATTTGATCATCAAATTCCTCCACAAGGTGAAGTCCTGGCCATGGCCTAGTGCATGCCAAGGCATTAAAAATATCGGACATGTAGAAATATTTATTGAAAACAAAGCTTGATATCATGTCATGTAGCCTACCACTGATGATAGCTACCTTATCTAAGTATTGTTAACTAGCACAAATGATTTGAGCAAAGAAAAAAATTCAGTCTTCAAACTCATGGGCATTTGCATTACCCCTCAATCTATGCAATAATATGATGATATATGAAATCTCATCCCTAAAATGTGACCTGCGAATTTTTTTGCTTAATTGGGACTTTCCTTTCTTGGGAACAAGAAACCACTCCCTGACATTGATGGTTTTATAATACCCTTTCTTTTCACTAAAATGACCTTGTGACAAATTGAAGTTAAAATATGTATGTAAACTTCCCTTTTAGGTAGCCTAAAGCAACCACTAATTGTGGTTATGTCTAGAGTAATCAACAAATTATCATTTTCTATTATTATTTCCTAATATGGGGATCATAGTGGTTAATACACTCGAGAACAAGATCTATGTACTACATGGCTATAGGGAAGGCAACCGCTTCAAGTAGACAACTCTCAACCAACATCTATGTAATTGGAGCTCTATCTTGCTTATTCTCTCTTTCCCAAAATTCACCAAGGTTTATGTGCCCTAGCCTAGTATCACCAATCTCAGGTAATGAGCTAGTTAAACCAAACATGTGCTCATATCCTAGATGCTTATATTTCATTTTTCCTAAATTCTAGCTTCCAATTCCAATTCTCTAGTTTTGGAAAAAAATTGGTACTCTGTCACCTAAATATTTTATTTTTACTGTTGAGGATCTTAGAAATTCACTCAATACAAGCAATAGAAATGGATATTAGATTGTAGGAATGCACTTACCCATTTAAATATCTCCTGAGAATTGCTCTGTGAAGGAATTATGCTTCCACCTCGACCCAACCAATTGTCACAATTTTGCTTCTTCAAGCTCTGGAAACCCTTAATTCTTGCTTGCAAATGTATAGAATAACTGAATTTGATTGGCGTTTTCCCTTCATGTACATCAGCATTAATTTCATATAATTAATGTAGGGTAGGTAGCTTTGTTGACACCAACTTTCAAATTTTCTCTGTAGAAAAGAGAGTCAAAACTTTGGTTGGTTCTTGAAACCTCACTGGAGTCTGACAAAGGTTTCAAAACCTCAATCGGTCTCCACTTAAGCCATTTCTTTCTTTCATCCTTTTCTTAGTGTTTAGAGGATTGGAAGTTACGGGTTGTGTCGAGAGCTAACTAGGTTGTGAAAACCTTGTCGGGTTCTGAGAGAGTTGTCACAACTCACAAAATACCTTCAAATTTTTGAAAGTGCCTCCCATTCCTTCTTCGACCAAAAAATATGGAGTTCTTGGTTTGATGTCAGAGCTTGACAAGGTTGTGAGAACCTTGTCAGCTCTCAACAATGGTTTCAAAACTGAGTGAACGAGTTGATTTTCTCTTTCTATTGACAACTTAACGAGGAACTTTTTCAATAGAACAAAGGTTTCGGAAACCTCAACAATTCTTGAAAGGCTTTTGGGAACAAACTTAAAGACCGTCACTTATGAAAAATACCTGAAGGAGATAAATTACCTTTGAAAAGATAGAAACTTTTCAGATCTAACATGAGTTGTGAGAACCTCATTAGGACCTGACACAATTGTGAGAAACTTGTCGGCTTTTAACAACAGTTTTGAAACTGCCTTAGGAATTTGATTTTAGGAGAAATGGATAAATGTTGAAGGACTTAAGGAACTCAAGTGGCATAGTTTAACAATGAAGGAAGACTTGAAGACCCATAAGACTTAGATAGCCAATTAATGAGCAATATGAGATTTTGAATGTGGGTGGGGAAAGGTGAACCAAAACCAAAGCAACATAATGTAAAGAAGCATTTGATTTCTCTACACTTTCATTAAACAAGAAGAAATAGGAACACTAAATGTGTCATGCCCTTCTAAATTATTTATGATAATCTAAATAAATCAAATCCAAACTAGGATTTAAATGAGTCATTGAACCAAGTAAAAGACATGCAAATATAAAAACATAATTGCCAAAGAGGAAGGGTTAAGAAGATATGTATCTTTCTCCTTGGATTCTAATTTTGTACACTAACTGAGGATCACCATGTATTAGGATAGAGAATCAAAGGATCTTTATTTGACTATGGGTGATTAAATCTAATTGGTATGATCTTCTAGATGGAATGACACTACTGGAGTCATCTTTTATGCATTCCCATCCAAAATATATGTTTGTGTGTAACATTTGCTATTGCATCTTGTGTACTTGTGACACACAAAATTTGATTCAGATGTTCAAGATATCTAAAATGGGATTGTGTGGTGTTGAGAAACACCTTTAGAAGCTTTCCTTGTTAAAGTTAAAGTACTCACTTCCTTAAGCCTTAGTTAAGCCCCTTGTTGTTTATTGTCCATAGGATGGCTAACATATATGATATAGTGTGCCTCTATGAAGACCTATGCAATATCTATTAATTGAATTTGTATGTAGACTTAGGATCTACCATGCTTTGATATTTTCCCCTTTTGATTGGATGATGCACAATTGATCGAATGTCAGTTATTTAGTTATGAAACTAGGGTCCTCACACATGTTTTTAAATATGACAATCTAGACACCAATTTAGATGAACTTAGTCTACAAATTGAAGGACAAATGAACAAATTCTAAAATATTGACCTAATATCTATTAATTGAATTTGTATGTAGACCTAAGATCTACCATTCTTTGATTTTTTTTCCCTTTTAATTAGATGACACACAATTGATCGAATATCAGTTATTTAGTTATAAAACTAGGTTCCTAACACATGTTTCTAAATATGACAATCTAAATACCAATTTAGACGAACTTAGTCTACAAATTGAAGGACAAATTATCAAATTCTAAAATATTGACCTTAAAATGTAAGATTTTACAATTTAAAAGTAAAAAACAAAATCACACTAGCAACCTTATCTAAAGATCATGATCACAATAACAATTATATCCAAGAAATAAAAATGAGTGAAATAAAACTATATAAAAATAAATGAAAATCATAATAATTACATATTCTTTTATCAACTATTATCTCTCCTAATCATTATCTACCACCTTCTCTTCAATATTCCTCTGAATCTTTTCCTTTCACACTTCAATGTATCAGTAATAACACGCTTCGAAAAGGAAGGCATGCTTCCTTGAGACATTATTCTCCCTATTAATTCAAAAGAGTGAACAAGACCTCTTTTGATCCATTAATTCATAAGAGTGAAATGACCTCTTTTGGCTTCTTCCATTAGTGTTGTTGCTTCCCCTTATCTCTTGCCACCATGTTCTTGTATGTTGTCTCTTTAGGCTCCTTGATAGCTTGATTGTGTAAAATTTATCTTCTTCCTAGTGCAGCCAACATTGGATTCTTCTCTAGTACTAGAATATAGAGTTTAATGTGGGGGGGCCGACCAAGGGAACCTCTTAGACACACCTTACTAGTGCTAGCATCAATATATAGTATATGCCAAAAGTTGTAGTGTATTATTGGGTTCGCTTTACCTGACGATGTGACCGAGGCCTCCCTAGGCAAAGGGATTGGTCCGCCGCCCCAATTTCTCTATGGACACGTTGCATCAACGCGTCACCCTCTCCGCAAATCAAGCAACCCCACCTAATAATGTCTACGTCACCATCGGAATAGGGAAAAGGCCGTATGTTGAAAGTGGCAAACCGGGCCCCACATGCCACAATCCTTTGGAGACATGTGGTAGATTTTTGCAGACACCCGTGCGGGTCATATGGAAATTTCATGGGGTAGATTCCAAGAACAAAATTGTACAATTTAATATAACTTATAAAAAAATTGTATTTTGAATTTTTAAATAATTATTTTGACTATTGTTTTAAATGTAATGATTAATGTATAAGTGATATGTTTTCATATAAAAATTAGTAATTAATTAAATGTTATGTTAATCATCCATATACATGTTTTGAGGAATTGGTCTGAATTCATTCTATTTGTTCATTTTCCTAAGTTAAATTCATTAATGTAGAAATTACCCTAGAATTTTTAAATTCAAATTTAAATATGCAATCAAGTCAATTTCCTTTCTCTTCATTGATATGTGTTGACTTGAGCACATCATATTCAAATTTGTTTGTTAGTGATATAAAAAGATAAACTCTAATTTGTTGTTATATCATCTAGATCTACGACACATCATATAGCACACAAACTTAATTATTTATTACTTTATCTTTGGAGCATAATATCAACATGCACACCCTATGTATATTGCATGATTTGTTAGTATGTATCCCATATTATTCCAAAACTATTAAATTGGATCTAAAGGTTTGATATAAGGAAAAGATCCTCACTCTACAATCTCTCAAAGGTGTTTGTCAATAATACATGTTTTCATATATATATATATATATATATATTCTAAATAAAAAGACAAATAGGTTTCATTCAAGTGAAAGTGTATATATCATTTCATGGCAAAAGTATCTCATAGGCATGATTCATTTTAATAGGCATTGGTTTTAAATAGAGCAAAGTACAACAAATTTTCCAATTTGATAGATGTCATTTAATAGAGTAACAAGCATTGAATATTAAGACAAATCAGATAATGTCGTCTACCATGACATATTCAACATCAAACCTAGAGTTAAATACCTTTATTTTACTTGTTTATATCCATGAGTAATTGTAGATATGTTTCTATAGTACTTATCAGTCTCATCTTTTTGTTGAAGGATAATTGTTTGTCATTATGAATTAGTTAATTTATCCTATAATATTTATGTAGGAAACATCTATTTTTCATAACTAAGTTGGTGAACTTAAACAACCTTACACCCTTAGGGTTTCAAATTTTAAATACAAATATTTCTAATTTTATAATCTTAAATTACATCTTTAATAATAGACCTTAGATTGGGCCTCATAAGATTAAAAAATTTCTTGTTTCTATTTTTTTTTGTATTACATCAAATCTTTATAATGGTCCCTGATTCTTCCTCCTTGTCTCATGATCATGTAATAAATAATGATTGCATTTCCATCTTGACCCCTTATATAGTATCTTGCCTAGGGTTACATGTTAGGTGTATGACCTTCATATTACATATATGTTTATACATGTATGTGCCTTGATGTTTACATTTGATTTACAATGCTAGATCACTTTCTATGTATGTGAGATGTTATGTGTTACAATGCTAAAATATGTTCTTCAATGCTTATTAGCCTAGATGTTGTCTTAGGTTTTTATTTTATTTAATTAGGTTTTTATGTATTTTCCTACATCTAGGTTTTGTTTGCTTAGTATTGTCTTGGAATGAGTCATGGATATTCTTGCTTGGGTTTAGTTTGCTTGTATTTGAATGACTTATTGATATATTTCATTAGAGTTACACTTTCCTATTTTAATATTTAGGGTTTACATTTCTTATTGGTTGTATTTTCCACCTCCTCCCTCTCACATATTCTATATGTACTCACTTATATTTATTGCATAATGCGAACATTTAACTTTTTGGATTATACTTATTGTATGTATTGCATTTCTCACATTTGCTTATTATTTCTTGATAAATATTCATGATACACATATGTTTACACATGTGTATGCCTTGATGTTTACATTTTAGTTACATGTGTATGATTCTAGATGACTTCCTATGTATGTGAGATATTGTGTTACCATACTATAATATGTTTTGTAGTGTTTATTCTTCTTTGTACCATTGCGTTTATCCTAGATGTTGGTTTAGGTTTTTATTTCATTTCATTAGGTTGTTATGTATTTTCCTACATCTAGGTTTAGCTTGCTTAGTCTTGTCTTGGAATGAGTCATGGATATTCTTGCATAGTTTTAGCTTGCTTGTCTTTGAATGAGTTATTAACATCTTCCACAACAATTTCACTTTCCTATTTTATATATTTAGGGGTTACATTTCTTATTGATTGTATTTGCTACCTCCTCCCACTCACATATTATGTATGTATTATTGTCACATGAATTACCTCCTCTTGAACTAGGTCCAACATTCCATTGACACAATGTGATTGATCTCAAGTGTGGGACCCTTGCTATTGAGATCAAACCTCCAAAGAAGGTTAGATTTATCTCTAATTTAAATTCACTTGTGTTGGTCCAACCCAACACTAAATAAGTCTAACCTAATCCCACTACTAACAACTTGCAAAAGGAAAAGGGAGAGAAAGAGAAGTGTAGAAAGCAAAGAGATATTGGTGCACCTAAATTAGAGTGATTCTTCCTACCTAGTATTGCATGGGGGATCAATGAAAATAATCAAAGGACTTCACACAACTCTTTGTTTATCAGTTTTTGGAGGAAAGTATTCAATTTAGGGCTTTAAAGATACTAAAAGAGGTAGAAATAACCCACAATCAACACTTTTAGTAGATTAACATAGCATACAAAACTATAAAATATGATAAACATTCATGCATGCATAGAGGTAACAATAATTATATAGAATGCAAGCACAAAGAGTAGGTAAAAATGGTAAATTTTATTAATACAAAGGCACAATCCTTGTATAGTAGTAGAGCTACAAAATTGTAATCTCTATAGAGAAAAAAGGGGGGGAACCCTTACAAATGAGCCTCAATCAGGCTTTATTATGAGACAAGACACTAGACACTTATCAAGCTGAATCTAATATTAAGGCATGGGAAAAAATTCTTGACACCTAAAATGTCTCAACATCAATGAATTAAAGATGGAGTGTGAGAAACCTTCATAGAATTTGCAAAAAAATGTGGCCACAAAATGTGGTCAGGGATGGTCCGCTGATAGAAAAGGGCTACAATTATTGAAAGGGGCATGGGAACTAAAAATTCTAATTTTGAAGTACTCAATAAAACATTGAAGGTGGATCTAAAGGTAAAAATTGTAGTTGGGAGAGTCACTAGGCATTAAATTTGTCATCCTTGCAAGCTAGTGGTGTTCACATAAAGGTTTGCATCTTCTACTAACCATTTTTTGAAGTTAAAATATTGGTCATCAATCTAATTTTAGAAGATCTTGATTGGATGGTTAGAACATTAGCATTATAATCACTTAAAACAACTGAGAAAATTTGTGTTATAAAGAGATAGCATGCTCCAATGAAAAATCACCACTTGGATAAGTAACCCTGAATCATGTGGTGGGCCCGATATAAGTGGTCAGACCTGTAGACACACTGGAAGCTTTGGTCGTTGAGTTTTTCAAGTGGTAGCAAAGCACATTACCACATCTTTGAAATAATCGACCTTTTAGAACATGCACTATGAATAACTAGCACACTATAATGAGAAGATGGCACTTGGCAATTATTCATTGATTTGACCTTTGACTTTTTTAGGAACATGCCCACCATAGAAAACATAAGATTTGATGAAGAATAGTCCACGTTGGACTTGTCATCTTGAGAGTGACATGCAACAACTAGGCACATGATCACAACTTTGAACAGATGAGTGCTAACAAAGTTGTATTGTGAAGGATCTTTGTGATGCAATACAATATTGCCATATGTAAAGTTACTTCTAAGTCACGAGGTTGGCCCCACACTTACCATCGGTCCTTTATAATAAAACATATCATATTGTTCTACCTTCACGTTATGGAGGAAACATGTCAATAGAGTGCACTAGTGCATGTTTTAGGCTAATACACATCTAGAACTCACACTATGAAGAAATATTGTGTTGCAATGAGGACACTATTACAAAGATGGTTGTCATTGCACCAAAAGATTGACCTATTAATGTTCAATACAACTAATAGCGTTAATGAATCTATGGGAGGAAGTTAAGACATGTCACAAACTCGAGCATTGCGCTATACAACACAAGGATACCAAGGGAACACACCTTGCAACAATACCCCACACATTGCAAGCGAGGGGTTTGAACCCATGACCCAAGCTCTAATACCAATTGTTGAAAAGATGGTTATCGTTGCACCAAAAGATTGGCCTATTAATGCCCGATACAATTGACAAAGTTAATGAATCCATGGGAGGTGATTAAGCCATGTCACGAACCCGAGTGTTGCATTGAACAACACAAGGAGACCAAGTGCACACACCTTGTAACAAACACAATATATGGTCTCTATCACTCTTTTCAGTATTAGGTAATGCTTAAAATTTTTACTTGAGCCCACATTGATTAGATGACACATCTTGTTGCATATTATTAGTGCATGTTTATCTATTGGTCTCCTCAAGAAGTTGCATTGAACTAAATGAATGGGCTACCAATAAGAATCTTCCACCTATAAATGATGTGACCTTTATCTGTTAGTCAAGTATGAGTCATTGAGAGTGACACATGGTTGTAGATTTCACTAGCTCAAATTGAATGAGCTCTTTAATTTTTTTATTAAGAGGGGCAAACGCTTTTGATCCAGAGCTATGAACCAATGAGGTCACAAATGGGGGACCTCATCCCCAATATAAATTCTCATCAATTACACCCCAATAGGGTTTGAACCTCAATGGAAAGAAAAAAAACACAACTTAACCATCACACCATGCCACTATTGGAAAATGAGCTCTTTCATTTAGAACCTATGTTGTAAAGAATTTTTTGTGAACTATCAATAAGAATTTCACATTTCAACACAACAACGGTCCCACAAGCTTTAAGACTAGGCCAAAGGGTAAGATGGTGGATTCCACATGTCAACATAGTACATGAGTACAAATTTAAAAGGATCAAACAATTAGAACTTGCATTGCAAGTAGATTGTGTGCTATCAATAAGGTTTCAACACATCAACATAGCATTATACCCACTAGCCTGATATGATTGGGTTTTCCACCCATAGTGGAATCCATGCAGCAACATAACACATGAGCACAACTTCAAAGGTATTGCAGATTATGAAGATGCATTCTAAAGGATAAATGCACTCAAATAAAATCCATCCATCTGGCTACCGATTGGGACCACCATACGAGCACACTGAAGGAAGAATTAAGTGTTTTTTTTTTAAAGCATGCAATTAATTAGATTATTTAGTCACTAGGATAAAGGGAATAATATGAAAGACAACATCAAGGGCATGAAAATATAACTTAAAAGCATGAAATGAGCTAGGAAAGTCATTGAGGTGTAGAAAATAAAGTAAACACTATATGCCAAGGGTTTAGGTTTTAAGGGATTTATAGAAAACCTAGGACTATGAAATTGAAACCCTATAAATCTATAAAGATTGATACAATTCACATTGAAATTCTTAGAAATTATCAATAGTGAAGAGCGTAAATGGGGGAGGCACAAAGTGACTACATGTACTCACTCATATTTATTGCATAGTTTGAACATTTAACTTTATGCCTCTATCTTATTATTTGTATTTTATTTCTTGCATTTTCTTATTGTTTCTTGATTAATTCAAATTGTCTATTATTCTAGTTTGGTTTTCAAATCATTGGTTAGAATAGTAATTTAATGGATAATTTTAATACACTAGGTCCTATTTATATTTACTTTTTGTCAAATATAACATGGTATCGGAGTCATGGTGTTTACAATAGTCCATTTTGTTTTCTATTTTTTAGAGCACTAGGTTTTCAATTTTTCTCCTGAGGCAGCATTTACATTACGTTGATTTTCATATAACACCAAATCACCTTTGTTAAATGAACGAGGGATAACATTATCATTGTAACTTCCTTGCTTTCTTTTAGAATAAGCTTGAAGATGCTCGAGAGTGTTGATGCGTTGTTCATCAAGCATTTCAAGTTGTTTTAATCATTTCTCTTTATAGGTGGTATCATCAATAATCCCTCTAAGAGAAATTCTCAATGAAGGAATTTCTAACTCTAAATGCAGTTGTTAGGAAAAGGTGTGTTGTACACCTTGCATAATGTATTTAATGTAATTATTCTTGGGGCCACTTTATGTTGTATGTAACATTGGGACATAAGTTAAAGTTGCTAAAATGTAATTATTTAATATTGGGGAAATAATTAAATAAAGTACCCAATATTAAATGTGAGGACATGGTTTTGTAATCTCATGGTTTTAGTCACATGGTTTTGTGTAATAACACTTGGTGGTTTTGTGGGAGCTTGTGTCTATAAAAGCAACCGCAAGGGTAGTCATTTAGGTTGATCATTTTGGCAAGTTAGCTCTAGTTAGCATTTGTAGAGATTTGAAGCATGGCATCCTGCCGACCAACAGGTACCATCAACAGGCTTGTAGGTGGGCCCTTCTTACCACCGCCCCTTATGGGGTTTTAAACCATTAAAAAAAAAAAATTAAAACAAAAAAAACATTGTTTTAAAATAAAATTTCCATTTCTATTTTGTAAAAAGTCCGTCGATACATTTTTCAAAGGCCCAATGAAAATTTTGAATTATTAAAAAATTTAAAAAAATTTATTAAATTTTCGGGTCCGCCACTCGACAGACCACCACCATTGGTGGCTCTGCCCGAGGGCCACCCCATGTTTGCTCCTATAGTCAAATTGGACAACTTTTTTCCAGGGAGCATAACTTTCTCCCAAGTGCTCCATTTTTTGACTTCTTTGACTCGTTGGAAAGCTGACTCAGAGCTCTACATTGTGGTACTAGATATTTTTCCATATTTTGAAATTTTGATAGTTTTTTTCTTGGTTAAATTTAGGTGTTCTATTTGAGCTTCGAGAGGTGATATCAAGTGCATATGGAGTTACTTTTTGGACTTCGAATAGTCGACAGAAAGCTTCTTCAGAGCACTACACAGTGGATCAAGTCTGAAGTTGATTTGGCATGGTTTATTTGTTGTTTTCCTTATTTGAGTTGTTTATGGGTTACTTTGAGTATGGTGATGCTATGAGTTTATGGATGATCAAATCTTGGAGATTTGATATGTTAGGGTTAGAAGGAAGATATCTAACAAGTTAAATGTAGATTTGATCAATAAAACAATGAAATAAAACACACATAAAATTATAGCAGAAACAAGACAACACAAAGAATTTAACGTGGTTCACCCATTCTGGGCTACATCCACAAAACTATAGCCATCCAATGATTTTATTATCCAGTGAAAAAATTATTACAATCTCATGAATAATGCAATGCTACAACTCCCCATCCCAACTGCTTATAACAAGCTTTTAGAAGCTTCCAAAAATTAGGGTTCTACAAAGTCTACTTTTTCCTTTTTTGGTGACAAAGCGAAAAAAGGTGAAAACAAAATTTCTCAAGGGCTGTTGCCCCCAAACCCCTACCCAGGGCCCAATTGATAGGGAGGTTGGATGAATCAATCACAGTGCTCTAGGTCTTATTTGGAAGACCTCTATGGTGTCTCACTCCACCACCTCAACCTTTAGGACCTCTTTCTTGTTTAGGATCCCCTGGTTCTCCTTGCCAACCCAACTACCATCATAGTTCCACCTACCAAGTCAACCTTGGTGCAACCTTGCAAATCTCACTTTAGCCCTTAATCCACCCTAAAGGCTAGCATCCTCCAAAATCTTGAACTTAGCTTTACAGGGGTGTGGAGGTGTTTCTATTGACTTCAATCCATCCTACTCTGGTTCTTGAGGGTCCACCTAACTCCATTTCCTATTCACTTCCACCAAACCCTCATCTAGGTCTAAAAGACTACTAGCCCTCTGAGCTCCAATTAGGCCTCCTTCTCTGAGAAATTAGGTTTGTTCTCCTAGGTTTACAAAAGAACATCTCACCTTTCCTTGGGTTTCTTGGTCCACATGCCCACCTCTCAAGGATTTTAGGGGTCTTAACCCTCAACTATCCATACAAAAACCTTGATCCACAATTAGGCAAAATTAGGCCTTTTTAAACTCTCTTCCTAACCTCCCTATAATCTGTTAGAGATTCCTTTCACCAGATGGATTAATGGAGCTTCCTCCTCCATTCTACACCTTGGCAAGACTCATACCTTCCCTCTCCACACCATGATTTGACAAGAAACGGACACCCCTGCAAATCAAGTGCTCTGCACTTCTTGTCTTCCCTAGCCGGACACTTCCTGGCTCGCCTAGAAGAAGACTCCCACAGTGACTCCTGTGCTATCAAAGACTCCTAACCCTATTGTATGTACAAACATGGAGTCTAGTCAGAATTCCCAAAGGGCCATACAATGTGTACGGTGGGAATGTGATCTAACACCCCATTCTACTCAAACTATATGGTTCAGACCAGCAACTGTGTAAGAAACCAAACCAACTGCAAACAATGCTTGAAACTGAACTGAGAAGCTAATTACTACCAAAAAATGCTTGAATAACACTTATAATACATCCTACACTAACCATAGTGTCACATTCAATCCATTAAAGCACTACTTCAAGGCAAAAAAACCAGAATTTCACACAAAATCACTTGTCTCTCTTGAATTCAGAAATTCCAAAAAATTCAAATGCTTCCAACCTGACTCCCATGTCAAGGTCACCCTTAAATAGGGTCTCTAAATAGTTATGCTCTACCTTAACCTCTCCTTGGCTGCTTGTAGCTTCCTTTGCGCTTTATTTTCAAAAATTTGAAAAGAAACTCCTAAAAAGGTCTAAAAGGTCTTAAACCTTACTTGAGCTAAAACCTTAAGCCTATTCAATGTTCAACATGACCTTCATCAGATGATCAACACCCAATCGAAAATTCCACTAAGGCACAAACATAAATGAACATGAATAGATTTCTAAGTTGGCCTAAACAAATTTCCAAGACATGACCTTCTAGACCACCTATGGTAACCTATGGGTGCTCCTGCACCACCGGCCCAGCCTCGGACCTTGGAGAGGATACATGAAGAGTCTATAGCATAGATGATCAGTCGAAACATATGAATATGATGTTGGATTCATTGTATGCTCAGTTGTACATCTCAGATTATTCTCTCATTTGACATGGTTAGCCATAGATTTTTGGATTTGTATGTTGCATTGTTGTATCTACAAGTTGTGCAATGTTGTAGGCGGTCTATACTTACATGTTGCATTTATGACCTGGAAATGGGTTGTCTTTTCCCATTGATATTTTAGTGTTGATGCATATTCAGTTTGGTGGCTTGGTTTAGTCACTTGAATTATTGATTTTTTATTTCATGTTGAGGAGGTGAGATGGTATTACCAGGTACAGTCATGATGTGAGACCTATGTAGTTGACTATGTTATGCAGATATGTGGACACAGTTGGTTTCAGTTGTTGATACATTTGGTGGTGATCATGGTGTCATGAATGATTCTTGTACATTAGAGACTATGGCATGTAATGATGGTATATGCAGGTACATTTTTGGTGGTGTTGGATTGGTTCCTGGTTATGGTTGTGGCGGTGTATCTTCTTGGTATGAGGATCATGGTTTTACTTTTCCTTTTGGGAGCTCTTGTTACATTTGAGTTCTTTGATTGTGTGAGGGCCTTTGGTTGATCTTGATGAGGAGATTATTATCATGATGTTATGGATAGCTTGGTTACACCACTTTTTAGTGGGATCTTTTGACAGTGATGGATTGGCAGTGTTGGATATGTTTATGATGGTTTGGTGGTTGTAGGTATCTTCTTGGCTTGGATATTTGGTTCTACTTGTTATGTTACTGAAATTTTAGTTGTGTGTTTAGACCTGGATGATCTTCATGGAGAGGATGGTAGTCACGATGCCATGTGTAGCTTGGTATCATAGTTCAGTGGGAGTTGTTGGTTGTCATGTGTATTCACCATTTGATGGTGGATGATCTTCTACGCTGATTATTGGTGTCATGGATGGACTCTTGGTTTCTACTTCTATGCAGCAAGGGTTCATTGGTATTTTTTGGTGTCATTGAGAAAGGATGGTTATATTCATGTGGTTTGGATATGTTGACATCTTTGGTTTCCATGCAAGACTTCTTTAGTCTTTGGTTGAGGTGTCATGCTTTGTTATTTTGATATGTGATCCTTGTTATGATATGATGGTTATGTTATTATGTCATGGTATACTCTTGTTTGTGCACATTAGAGTTTTGGCATGATATAGGTACTTTTTATGATTCTTTGGATCACATGATATTTCTTTGAGGAAGTGTGAGATCATTATGTCATGGTTATGTTCTTGATTCAACTATTAGGACTTTGACATTGATCTTGGTGGTTCTCTTGGTATTGGGTACATTGATCTTTTGCTTGATTACTTCATGATGGTGTTATGATGCATTTGGAGTTTGGCATGGATTGGTTGGTTATAGGTAATCATGGATACTTGGAGACATAGGTGAGGCTTGAGTTCTCTTATGGTTAGAGACATGTATTGAGATGGTTACTCTTGATGAGATTTCAGCAAGAAGTTTGAGGAGCCTACACCTTGGTTGGACGTGAGTTCAACATGGACCTATGAGGAGAGTCTTATTGGATGAGTCATGATGACTTGGATGTCTTGGAGGGGCATTCTCATTCACAATTCTTGGTCTATTCGGTGGTTTCACTTGAGAGGTATTTCCCATTATTTCTTTCAGGTGCTTTATGTTTATGCTTTATCTTCTCATGCATATGGATCTTGAGATACAAATATATGGTTTTGGAGGGTTCATTTGAGGAGTGTTGGCATGTTTATCTCCTTATTCATTGTGATTACATTCATTGATGTTGAGTTTAGGAGATGTGTTGGGCTTATTTCCTTCATTGGGAATGGATTTAGTTTGATCTTCTTTGGCTTGAGAGGCTTACATACATGTTTATTACATGATACATATGTTATGTTTGATTTGTTGATTGAATGGTTGGGTGTTGTTATGGATTTTCTTTTGGGGTGTTGTGGAGGAGATCATTATTGACACAGTTGGCATTTAGAGGTGTATGTAGGAGTATTTTATATAGGTATATGATGTGCATATTTTTTCTCTTTGGTCTTGGTTATCTTCCAATATGTTTGGTTCAACATTACACTGGTTTGAGGTTTGGTTGGAGCTATTGTGATCACTAGGTTGTGGTCATGTGTTTTCACTTATGTTCTTAGGTGATGACATGGAGGTTCCTTTATCTTTTTCCTTTGTTGGGTGTGAAGAACTTGGGAGAGCTATGTAGACTTGTGGTGATATTTATTCTTATAGGTTATTGATTTACAGGTTTTCATATCATTGTGGATGATTCCTTGATACTACATGATGTAATTTACACTTTATATATGATGATATTGGTAGACTTGGTATGCCTTGATCTTTTTCAGATTTGCATTACCCATGCAATGGGAGTTGTTGTATGTGTATGTCATTCTTTGACATGTTCTACACATGGAGTTTATGATTGCAGTTTATGGGTGTATATGTTTATGACATGAGTTTACTATGGTTAGTATGTTGGAACTTGATATGGGTGATATTTCAGCTATGGGTTTGTGTATCTTGACAACTATTGGTGCATATTGATACCTTTGGATTGAGTGTATGTGTTTGGGATATCAGTTGAGGTAGGACTTATGCTTCGTTGTGACAAATTGTGTGGCTTCTCTATTGGATGACTTCTTATATTTTTGCATTGAAATGATGGAGGATGAGAAAATTCATGCTTGGGATGGTGGTTACTTTGATTCGTGTTGTAGGTATCTTGATAGAGCACATGGAGTACTTTGATTCCTTGATGGTATATGTGGCTATATGGATTGTTCATTTTGATTCATTTTTGAGGTTACTTGTTCCCTTTATGCAATATATACAACAAGTGGGAGAATGTTAGGAAAGGGTGTGTTGTACACCTTGCATAATGTATTTAATGTAATTATTCTTGGGGCCACTTTATGTTGTATGCAACATTGGTACATAAGTTAAAGGTGTTAAAATGTAATTATTTAATATTGGGGAAATAATTAAATAAAGTACCAAATATTAAATGTGAGGACATGGTTTTGTAATCTCATGGTTTTAGTCACATGGTTTTGTGTAATACCACTTGGTGGTTTTGTGGGAGCTTGTGTCTATAAAAGAAACCACAAGGGTAGTTGTTTAGGTTGATCATTTTGGCAGGTTAGCTCTGTTAGAATTTGTGGAGGTTTGAAGCATGGATGTGTGGTTGTATGCTTGTTCACATGGATTGCATGGAGAGGGCTTGTTGCTTCAATGGTGTTCATGGAGACTCTGAAGATGTATTGTAATATTTATTACTGAATAATACATGAGAGATGGATGCTTTTGGAGGCTAGGTTTTTTTCCCTCTTGAGGGTTTTCCCAGGGTATATCTTGTGTCATATTTTCATGGTTATATTGTCTATTCTCTTGCATGTAGATTCTAAGTACTTATTTGCATAGATCTCTTTTGGGTTATGTGGAAATTGTCTTTAAATGGCTGCAAGTTTCCAACAACATTATTGTGTCAGCACTGTAAACAAGGTTATTAGGTGTATTTCCTATGGATGTTCAAATAATTGTATGATAGGCCCACAATACATAAGTTAATTGAGTGTGCCAATATTTATTATGTTTGCTTACTATTTTTCACAAGATTTGCTCAATAGTTTTATTACTTGATTTTGCTTGACCATTAGACTGTGGGTAATAAGGTGTTGAAAAATTATATTGAATGTGAAATATTTCTAAAAAATTCTTCACATTATTGTTCTTAAATGGTGTAAAATTTTCTAAAACTAATGCGGAAGGAAGACCAAAGTGAGCAATAATGTGTTCCAATATGAAACGACAAATTGCATCAATAGTTGTGGAATGAAGAGGAATGACCTCTACCCATTTTGTGAAATAATCTATTGCACTTATTATAAATGTATGTCTAGAAGAAGAAGGTGGGTATATTTTTCCAATGAGATCCAAACCCCAAACTGAGAATGGCCAAATAGGAATTTGAGAAAGAGGTTTGGAAGTAGGAGTGTGGATTAAATTATTATGTTTTTAACATTTTTGACATCTCTTAACATGATCAAAATAGTCTTGTTCCATATGTTTCCAAAAATATCCCATGAGGATTAACTTTTGAACTAATGATCTTCCCCCAAAATTCCCCCCACAAGCACCAGAATGAGCTTCCTCAAGGGTTATAGAGATTTTTGATTATTTAAGACATCTAAGCAAGACACCATCAAAGGATCTCCTATATAAGACATCAACTAATATTATGTATCAGGTTGCAAGTTTCCTAATACAAGCTCTAGTGTTTTCAGTGGTTGGTTTAGGAAAGGCACCTTCCTTTAAGTAATTAAATATCAATGTGTACCATTCATTGAAGACTTCAATATCAATTGGCCACTAACACTTCTTTTATCTTTTTGAATACATTGATGATTTTTGTTACACCCCATGCAATATTACCTATTTACTATTATCTTGTTTGGTTAAATAGATTGAATAAAAGAATGTGTTTTATGGATATCTACATGAATGTATTTAATAAATCTTTATATGAATATGTTTAATGAATCTTGAATGGAAATATGATGAGTGAATTATTGATGCACTTTGATATTTTATAATGTTTCTAACTATAAAATGTATGATGCATATGATTATGATGTGTTCGGCTAACTACAGTTATGATGTGCCAAGTTGATTGTAGGAACAAGTTCGATCCTATAGAAGAGAGGTGAAGTATCACTCAAGAGAAGAAATTGGTCTAGTAACCCTTAATGAACCTAACTAAGAAATCACACACTCACATACTAATTGGTCATAGAGAGTCAAGTTAGTTTTGGGGAAAGGTAAGTAATATTTGTTGTGAATGTTGTGATTAAGTCTTGATGTCTTGTGTCAGTCTTTCCTTGTATGCTTATTGTGCTATCGATGAGATATCTGCATAAGATGTATATATATGTATATGTGTACATGTCTATGGTAGACTCATACATGTGATCGAATACATACATGAGCATATGTAGGTAGACGTACCTTCACATGATCATAACAGATCACCCATATGCATGGGAATATCAAGTGGACTAAATTGACATATATATATGCATCCCATGTATGTATGTTGATCGATGGGATTATATGTATGAGTGTTTTATAAAGATAATAATAAAGAATTACGTATATATGTATATGTGGTATATATATATTAATATATGTGTGTGTGTGTAATGTTATAACAACACATATATTATATATATATATATATATATATAATTATACATATATGTATATGTGTAATACTATTCTTTATTTATATATTATATAAATATGTTTGTTAATGAATTTGGTAAACCTTATGAAATATATATATATATAAATACACACACACACACATATATATATATATGAGAAGTGAAGTTATTAATATAAATCATAAAGCGCATAAGATAGCATTGCTCATATTGTTAGTAATATGCAATAAAGCATATAATATACCGTGGGGCACATGAAGCTTAAAGAATAGCTTTAAGTGGTAGTTAATATAGTGCATAAAGCAAAATATGACCAAGTCAAACATTAAAGCATAGCTCGTATGAAGTTTGTAGCTATGTTAAATTCTTAAGCAGGGAAGTGAATGTTGTTTGAAACAAAGAATAAGTTAGCAGGTTGCGCCTATGAAGGTGGCACCAAAGCATAGAGGTGGCACCATATTTGTTGAGAATACGTGCCTCAAACTCACTGGTTGAAGCCCTGATATTGTCTCCGAGCAGCAAAGTAACTTACAAGTTCAGATTAAGCACTTACTGCCATACCACGGGCCACCATTCACTGAGGCATGGTTACCACTATATCGCAAAGCCTCTTATCGATTGTAGTGGTTAAGCGATGGAACCGCGATACCGTGAGGAAATTCAAGACATGGTGTGGTGAAGCGGTTACTGCCACACCATGAAAGATCGTCTCTTGGGCTATGATGGCACAGTTACCACCATACCACAGGTGAGTGTCGGTCAGTGAGTGGTGACGTAGTGGATCTTGCAGTCTATTTGATAGTTCACCATCTTATCATGGAGGTTTGTGAACAAATGAGCAGTAGTGTGGTTACCGCCACACCGTGGGTACTGTCATCCTGGCCAGTGGTAGCGAGGTAAACCACCACACCATAGAGACTCAATGAATACGAAGCAGTAGCGTGGTATAAAGGAGAAAAGCTTTGATTCATTGACTATTGTTGTGCACGTTGATCAGTGGTCATTTGTTGACTTGGATAGAGGTAGTTCATATTCCTAAGATGTTCGACGGTTGGACTGTACAGGGGAAGTTGAACCGAATGGATTGTATAAAGAATAATAATTTATGACAGTTACTATGAATTATAACGTATGGAACAGTAATGGGGTGGATAGTTCGACAGATGGTTGATTGATGAGCTCTCAAAGATTATTCTATGAATTTCGTTGTATGCTGTAAGAGGCATTGTAACAATGGTATTCTGTATAGGGTTGATCAGGGAAATATTGCTACTGTAATTAATGTCATCTGAAAAGAAGAGTCTGTAACTTGTATGTAAATTTATTTTACTTTAATACAAGTGATTTTCTTTGGTGTGGTGGGTTTTTCTCCTGTAAGGGTTTTCCCACAAAAATCTGGTATCAATTGTGTTATGTGTTTATTTCTCCATTCTGTTATTTCCTTCATGTGCATCTTAATGAATTGTAATTGTAAACTTTAGAAAGGTATATCTCTATTCTCCTCTGAGTCTTGGCATTAGGAAAATTTGTTCCGCAATCAAATTCTTTCCTAACAAGTGGTATCAGAGCTAGGTTAGTTGTGTTATCCTTGTGGGTAGGTTGGTTTTTTGTGTCAATTTCTATTCAGTGGGAGTTTTGTAGAAGTCTTGAAGTTGTCTAATTACAGATTGAGATGGCAATGACAAGTACGTATGGAAGGATTGAAATTGAGAAATTCAATGGCAGCAATTTTGAGTTGTGGAAACTTAAAATGGAAGACCTGTTAGTGGATCGTGATCTTTGGCTTGCTGTGTCTGGAACGAAACCTTTTGGCATTAAGCAAGAAGATTGGGATCTCGCAGATCGAAAGAAAAAGGGTTGATAAGACTCTAATTGGTAGGCTCTGTTCTCCTGAACGTTCATGAAGAGAAGACTACATCTTCGTTGTGGAAGAAGATTGAATATATTTATCAGGGTAAATCCTTGGTAAATAAATTGTTCTTAAGGAAGAAGTTATACTCTTTGAAAATCTAGGATGGGGCATCTATGGCTGATCATTTGAATACGTTTAACACATTGATTGCTCAGTTAACATATGTGGGTGTGAAGATTGATGATGAAGATCGTTGTATGTTATTTTTATGTTCTTTGCCAGATTCTTAGGATCACTTGGTGATGGCAATTGGGAGCACGAAAACCATTTTCAAGATGGAAGATGTGGTTGCTCCTTTGTTATCAGAAGAGATGAGAAGGAAATATTTTGAGATGGTGAAGGAGGCTCTTGTTGTTCGAGGTAGATTGAAAGAAAAAGGCAAGAAAAAGGATAATAAGTCCAAATTAAAATCAGAAGGGAGATCAAAGTCTCTTGGCAAGAAGTCCAAGGCGAAGTGCTGGAATTGTGGGCAGCCTAGTCATGTTCGAAGAGATTGCAAAGAGGAGAAAAAGAAGTGGAAGAGGAATTCTTCTGACAATGATTCTTCTCAAAGCGATGAAGATGCCTTTATTGCAGCCTTGGCAACTCAGGCATCATACGATGTGTGGTTGATTGATTCTGGAGCATCATTCCATATGACATCTCATAGAGACTGGTTTACAAAGTATGAAGAATACGATGGTGGAAAGGTGTATCTAGCAAGTGATTCATCTCTGAAGAGAGTTGGTCGTGGAAACGTCATAATTCAGTTTCTTGATGGAAGAATTAAAGGAATTGATGGCATAATGCAAATACCAAGTCTGGCTCAAAATTTACTTTATGTAAGCAAGCTGAATGATGTTGGAGTGCAAGTCTCATTCTCTAGCAATGGTTGTAAAATGACTAGAGGCTCGATGGTGCTAGCTAGGGGTGCCCAAATTGGTACTCTGTTCAAGCTGGATGCACTGGCTATTCAATGCAATAGTGTCTCTGCAAAGTCAAATGAGGTTGTTCGTAAAGAGAAGAATGAAAATGTTCCTATTGGGGAAAACTCCTTGGAAGTTAAACTTCTAGCAGAAAAGACTATGCTCTGGCATCAAAGACTCAGTCACATTGGTGAGAAAGGCTTAAAAGCCTTGAAAAATAAAAACCTAGTTGAGGGGCTTGATGATTGTAACCTTGAATTTGAATTTTGTGAATATTGTATATATGGAAAACAACATCATGTTTCATTCTACTTTAGTCCTCATAAATATTCTGGTGTTCTAGATTATATTCATTCTGATGTGTGTGGTCTAGTGAACATTCCTTCATTATCGATGTCTAAGTATTATGTTTCTTTTATTGATGATTATTCGAGAAGGGCATTTGTGTATTTTAAAAAAAGTAAATCAAAATTGTTCAGTCGGTTTAAGGAATTTAAAAACCTTGTGGAAAATTAGACTGGAGGAAAAATAAAGTGTCTAAGGACTGACAATAGTGGTGAGTTTTGTTCTGATGAGTTTGAAAGGTATTGCAAAGACCGTGGGATTAAGAGGCATAAAACAACACCTTACACTCTGCAGCAAAATGGAGTTGTTGAAGGGTTGAGCAGGACGTTAATGGAGAAGGCAAGAAGTATGTTGAGCAATGCTGGTCTAGAGCAAAATTTTTGGGCTGAGGTTGTGGCTACAACATGCTACTTGTTGAACCGATCATCTTCTTCAACACTTGTTGATACTACGCCTATGGAAGCTTGGTCTGGTAAGAAGCCCTCTCTGAGACATATAAATGTCTTTGGCCGCGAAGCATATGTTTATGTGTCAGATGCAAAAAGATATAAATTGGACAACAAAGCTAAAAAATGTATCGTCATTGGGTATGGACTCGGTGTGAAAGGATACAAGCTTTGGAATCCTGTGACTAAGAAGGTATTGTACAATAGAAGTGTAATCTTCTGAGAACTGAAAGCTTCTTCAGTAGATCTGCAGTTAGGGATGAAAGAAAAAGAAGAAAAGAATGATGTTATTGAGATACCTCTAACTCCAGAAAATGAGGAACAACACATTGAAAGTGTACCTGAAACTAAGCAAAGTTCGAGCAGCTCTGAGAGTTCTGAACAAGAAGAAGAACCACAACCTATGCCTCAACTTATGAGGAGGTCTACATATGAGAAGAAAAAACCAGATAGGTATGGATTCTCTATGTTAGATTCTAGTTGTTCCTATGCTTTGATTACTAACATGGATGAGCCTAGGACTGTAAAAGAGGCAACTGAAATGTCAGATTCAGATTCCTGGTTGGAAGCTATGAATGAAGAAATGGCATCATTAAGGAAAAATGATACTTGGGATCTGTTGTGAATAGGTGGCTCAACTCCTGGCTTCAATCTCTAAAAAGACTTGGTGAAATTATCATATTTCTATGCCTTTACCACTCTACCACTGAGAGTCTTTCATAGAGGTGTCATCTGGCGGTTTACCACCTTACTGCGGGCCTCTGTCGGTCTGTCCATGGTTGGACGATGTTACCGCCATACCGCGGGGTCTCCATCTTGGACTGGTAGTAGTGCGGTTGACGGGCGCAGTCAATACGAAGCCTTACCTCCCTACCACAGAGGGTGTTCGTTGGTGGCACAGTGGCCATGGTGAGCGAAGATAGTTAAGCGAAGTTCACTTACCGCCACACTGCCATGGCATCTTGGCCATGTCGCGGTGGTGCAGTAAGCCCTGGTGGTCAAAGACAATGGTTACCTCCTTGCCCCGGAGGTCTTGCGGTCAGGGCATGATAGCACAGTGGAGCTCGACGGTCGGCACAGGCGGTTACCGCCATACCACAGGAGGCTTTGCTTAGCCTCGTGGTTGGGCGGTGGCACCACCATACTGTGGAAGATCACTCTGAGCTCCACAGTGATGCGGTGTTATGCGACGGGCTGGTAGACAAGCCACTACCTCGAAACCACAAGGGTGTTAGAAGAGACCTGTGGTTTGGTGATGGCACTGCCATGCCACAGGAGGTCTTGCGGGGCTTGGCAGTGGCATGGTGAAGGTAGAAGATGGGTTGACAAGGGCTTACCACCATACCGCAGTGGTCTCTTTGGCTTGACACGGTGGCGTGGTAAGAGATGTTTGCCACTTGTGTTGACCGGTCTGACTTGACTCGAAGTGACGAACAAGTAGAGAGGCGACGCATGGCAAGTAATCAACATCTGATTGGTCAAAGTCTGGAGCAGTGAAAGTAGTAATTGCAAGATATGTTTCGGCTGATGAAAGAATTTGATTAAGGCAAGGGAGTTAATGCCTGGGCGACTCGATGTGTAATTGCAAGGCAAATCAGTCAGAATATTGGATTACTTGATTGGGGAACGATGCATAATTAAGGCTTGCGGTTGGTTGGTATGATTAATGTGATGTATGACTTGTATGGTCAATTACATTGATATAAGTCAATGAAGGGTGATGGTGAAGATATAGAGAGAATAGAGAGAATAGAAAGTTGTATTCAATATATACTGAAAGAAGTATTGTAATAGTGAATGCATGAAAACTCAAGTTTGTTGCTAAGAGCTAACTATCAGAGAGTGAGGACCTTGAGCTTTGTTTGTAATTTATTTTATTGTAATACAAAGTGTCTTCTCTTGGTGTGGTGGGTTTTTTCCCGAAAGGGTTTTTCCATGTAACTCTGGTGTTATCTGTGATTGTTTATTTATGTTTCTCTTGTTACCCTGTATGTGTTTATCTCAGTTGTTTTAAGAAGCTTGAAAACTTCTCTTTTGCACTTCTCCTCTATTGTATTAGTGTTAGGAAAGCGATTCCACACCTCTGTTTTCCTTTCAAGTGGTATCAGAGCCTGGCTAGTTGTGTTGTCCTTGGTAGTAAGGTTGGTTTTTGGTGCTAATACTGTTCCAATAGGAGTATTGTAAAGTTAGAACTTAGTTTTGTTTGAGATGGTGAGTACATCAGGTAGAGTAGAGATTGAAAAATTCAATGGTGGCAACTTTGAGTTATGGAAAGTCAAAATGGAAGACTTGCTTGTGGATAGAGACCTCTGGGTTGTTGTGTCTAGAACTATGCCACAAAATATGAAGCAAGAAGATTGGGACCTTGCAGATAGAAAAGCGAGAGGTCTGATAAGACTTAGTCTGGCTGATTTTGTACTCCTGAATGTCCATGAGAAGTCTATAGCTTCATTATGCAAGAAGCTTGGTGATATTTATCAGGGAAAGTCTCTGGTAAATAAGTTATTCCTTAGGAAGAAGTTGTACTCCTTGAAGATGGAAGAAGGTGCATTTGTTAGAGACCATCTGAACTCATTTAATATGAGTGTTGCTCAGTTGGTGTTTTTTGGTGTAAAGATTGAGGAGGAGGATCATTGCATGCTCCTGTTATTTTCGTTACCTGACACTTGGGATCATCTTGTAATGGCTATTGGAAGTACGACCACTACTTTCAAGATGGAAGACATTGTTGCCTCACTGCTATTTGAAGAGATGTGGAGGAAGTCTTCATAGATGGCCAAAGAGGCCCTTTTTGTTCAAGTTAGATTGAAGGAGAAAGGCAAGAAGAAGGATAGGAAGTCCAAATCTAAATCTATAAGGAGATCAAAGTCTCCAGGTAAAAATTCCAAGTTGAAATGCTAGAACTGTGGGCAGCCTAGTCATATCCGAAAGGATTGCAAAGAGAAGAAGAAAAAGAGTAATGCTTCAAACAATGACTCTTCTCAGAGTGATGCAGATGCCTTCATTGCAGCCTTGGCAACTCATGCATCAGATGATGTCTGGCTGGTTGACTTAGGTGCATCCTTTCACATGACATCTCATAGAGAATGGTTCACTAAGTATGAGAAGTATGATGGTGGAAAGGTGTACCTGGTGAGTGATTTAATATTGGAGATTGTTGGTTGTGGAATAGTTAAAATATAGTTGCCTAATGGTAGGATCAAAGGGATTGGTGGCATACTACACATACCAGGTTTGGCTCGAAACTTACTTTATGTCAGTA
Organism: Sequoiadendron giganteum; assembly: GCA_007115665.2. Classification (NCBI taxonomy): domain Eukaryota; kingdom Viridiplantae; phylum Streptophyta; class Pinopsida; order Cupressales; family Cupressaceae; genus Sequoiadendron; species Sequoiadendron giganteum. The sequence goes on from CM021106.1 coordinate 27,052,943, forward strand.
AGCCGAATGATGCTAGTGTGAAAGTTTCTTTCTCAAGTAAAGGATGTAAGATGGCTAGAGGTGCAATGGTCCTGGCTAAATATGTACGTACTGGCACTCTGTACAAGATGAATGCATGTCCTATTCAATGCAACAATGCCTCTGTAAAGTCAAGCAAATTTGCTCCTGTAGAGGAAGATGAAGATGCTTCTCTAGCTACAAATACCCTGGAGGTGAAACTTCGAGTAGAGAAGACCATGCTGTGGCATCATAGACTTGGTCACATAGGTGAGAAAGGTTTAAAAACCTTGAAAAATAAAAAATCTTGTTGAAGGGCTTGATGATTGTAACCTTGAGTTTTATTTTTGCGAACACTGTATTTATGGAAAGCAACATCGTGTTTATTTTTATTTGAGTCCTCATAAATCTTCTGGTGTATTGGATTATGTCCATTCTGATGTGTTTGGTTCAGTCAATGTTCCTTTATTATCGAAGTCTAGATATTAGGTTTCCTTTATTGATGACTATTTGAGAAGGGCATTTATATACTTAAGAGTAAATTAGAAGTGTTCAATTGGTTTAAAGAATTTAAAACTTTGATAGAGAATTAGACTGGAAAGAAAATCAAATGCTTGAGGACGGATAATGGCGGTCAGTTTTGTTCTGCACAATTTGAAAGGTACTACATAGACCATGGGATTAAAAGGCATAAAACTACACCTTATACTCCACAACAGAATGGATTTTCTGAAAGGTTTCACATAACCTTTATGGAAAGAGCAAGAAGTATGTTGAGCAGTGCTAGTCTGGAGCAGATGTTTTGGGCTGAGGTTGTGGCTACAACATGTTACCTAGTAAATCTTTCACCTTGTTCTGCTCTAGTTGACAAGACACCTTTGGAAGCATGGTCTGGTAAGATGCCCTCTCTAAGACATATTCATGTCTTTGGCTGTGAGGCATATGTATATGTGCCAAATGAGAAAAGATCAAAGTTGGAGAACAAGGCTGTTAAATGTATCTTCATCGGCTATGGCATTGGTGTGAAGGGATACAATCTTTGGAATCCTAATACTAAGAAGGTTCTGTACAACAGAAGTGTAATATTTCATGAGCTAAAACCTTCAGTAGTTGATCCACAGCTAGAGAGAGATAAAAGAGAAAAGAAGAATGATGTAGTTCAAATTCCTCAAACTCCAGAAAAAGAGGAACTACATGGTGTACCTGAAACTGAGGATATTTCAAGTAGCTTTGAGAGTTCTGAAGATGAAGAACCACAAGCTCAGACAGTAAGAAGGTCTACACGTGAAAAATGACAACCTGATAGGTATGGTTCCTCTATGTTAGATTCGACCTGTGCCTATGCTTTGATTACTAGCATTGATGAGCCTAGCACTATAAAAGAAGCTATTAGCATGCCTAATTCAAATTCCTGGTTGGAAGCCATGAATGAAGAAATGAAATCATTGAAGAAAAATGAAACCTAGGATTTGGTACCTTTGCTTGAAGGGCGAAAGCCTGTTGGCTATAAATGGGTATTCAAGAAGAAGTCTGGTCTAGATGGAAGTGTACAAAAGTATAAGGCAATGTTGGTTGTAAAAGGTTTTTCCTAGATAGAGGGAATTGATTATGGAGAAATTTTTTCCCTTGTAGAAAAGCTAACATCTATTAGATTTTTGTTGTCATTGACAACAACATATCACTTAGAGATTGAGCAGATGGATGTGAAGACAACGTTTCTCCTTGGAGAGATGGAAGAAGAGATTTATATGTCCCAGCCTGAGCACTTTGTTGAAAAAGGTAAACAAAATCTTGTCTATAAATTAAAGAAATATTTGTATGGTTTGAAGCAGTCTCCTAGAATGCGGTACCATAAATTTGACAATTTTGTATTATCTATGGGATTTATAAGATCAAAATTTGATCATTATGTTTATTATAAATTTGAAAATGATCATGTGCTTATTATTACCTTGTATGTGGATGATATGTTGTTCATAGGAAATAGTAAGTCTATGATTTTTGATCTTAAATCTTAGTTGTCTGCAAAGTTTGAAATGAAAGATCTGGGTGCAACAAGGTATATTCTGGGGATGGAGATAACCAGGGACAAAACAAGTAGAAATCTTTGGGTCATCAAAAGTACGTATGTTAACATAGTTCTGGATATTGTTTCATGATGAATTGTGGTGTAGTTAGTTGGATGAGCAAGCAACAGGCTGTAGTCGTTTTATCTACTACAGAGGCTGAGTACATGGAAAAAACTCATGCCTATAAGGAATCCATTTGGCTTAGAAGATTGTGTTCTGATATTGGTTTTGATGTAGGGAAGATTATTATTTATTATGATAGTCAGAGTGCTATTTTTCTGGCGTAAAATCCAACTTTCCATGCCAGGATGAAACATATCAATGTGTAGTATCACTTTGTCTGAGATATGGTGGAGGATGGAAAGGTCTATTTAGATAAGGTTGATACTTTGAAGAATGTTGCAGATGCATTGAAAAATCCAGTGAGCACAGACAAGTTTAGATGGTGTGCAAGTTCGATGGGCCTTGGGGTCCAAAATGTTCAATAACTTCGGGTATTGAAGAGGGCTTAGTGAGTTCTTCATCAAGTGGGAGATTGTTGAGAATACATGCCTCAAACTCACTTGTTGAAGCCCTGATATTATCTCCGAGCAACAAAGTAACTTACAATTTTAGATTAAAAACTTACTGCCATACCACAGGTGACCATTCACTGAGGCATGGTAGCATTGTTACTGCTATACCTCAGAGCCTTTTATCAGTCACATCGGTTAAACGATGGAACCACGATACCACGAGGATATTCAAGACATGGTGTAGTCAAGAGGTTACCACCACACCGTGGAAGCTCATCTCTTGGGTTGTGGTGGCATGGTTATCACCATACCATAGGTGAGTTTTGGTCAGTGAGTGGTGACATGGTGGATCTTGTGGTCTGTTTGACAGTTCATTGTCTTATCATAGAGTTTTGTGAACTAAAAAGTGGTAGTGTGGTTATCGCCACACCGTGGGAATTGTCATCCTGGCCAGCGGTAGCAAGGTAAACCACCACACCATGGAGACTCAATGAATATGAAGTGTTAGTGCGGTATAAAGGAGAAAAGATTTGATTGGTTGACTGTTGTTGTGCATGTCGATCAGTGGTCATTTGCTGACTTGGATAGAGGCAGTTCAGATTCCTGGGATGTTTGACGGTTGGTCTATACAGGGGAAGTTGAACTGAATGGACTGTACAGAGAATAATCGTTCATGACAGTTACTATGCATTGTAATGTATGGAACAATAACGGGGTGGATAGTTCAACAGATGGTTGATCGATGAGCTCTCAGAGATTATTCTGTGAATTTCGTTGTATGCTATAAGAGGCATTGTAACAATTGTATTTTGTATAGGGTTGATCAGGGAAATATCGCTGTTGTAATTATTGTCATCTAAAAAGAGAGTCTATAACTTGTATGTAAATTCATTTTACTATAATAAAAGTGATTTTCTTTGGTGTGGTGGGTTTTTCTACCGTAAGGGTTTTCCCAAGAAAATCTACTGTCAATTGTGTTATGCGTTTATTTCTCCATTTTGTTATTTCCTTCATGTGCATCTTAATGAACTGTAATTGTAAACTTTAGAAAGGCATATCTCTATTCTCCTCTAATTCTTGGCATTAGGAAAATTTGTTTCGCAATCGAATTTTTTCCTAACAATATTTGGTAGATGTTGTAATGTAAAAGAATTCTATGAATTCGAATAAGCCTGCAAATAAGTGTTTAGACTCATTCACGTCTAAACTTGGTAGCATATTACAATGGAATTCAAATTAGGAAAATTCTTTTGAGTTTGTTGTCCCAAATATCAAGTTGAATTAGCTTTAGAACTAGCATATGTTACAAACCTATGAATGAGTCGTTGCATGAAGAAGAAAGGTGGCAAACATAGTTACTTGTTTGTAGCCTTTGATTTCTCAGAAATTAGTATAAATAGAGGTGCCCATTCTACCAAATGCTACACTTATCTTTTTGATTATCTTGATGTTGTTTTGTTGTGAGTTGAGAGCTTGTGAGTTGAGAGTTATTTTGGTATTTTGTATTTGTGGTTATTGTGATATTTAGAGAAAATTTAGAGGAGGATAGTCAAGTGAATCTTGGAGGAGGTGTCAATCAATCTTGAGGATTCATACTAGGAAGGAGTTTAATCAATTGGAGCTTATACAAGAATGCTAGTTTTTATACCTTTGTCTTTATGTTGGAAAGGACAAATTAGTTTATTTACTATGTTGGTAAAAGTGTTTTTGAATATTTTGTGGAGTTTGTTTGAGATTGTTTGTTTAATGGTTATGCAATATGTTTTAGAATCTATCTTGTTTATTATGTCTTTATGTACACTATATATGGGAGTTTATTTGAGTGTAATGTATTTATATTATGAGTAGTTATCTTAGCTATATCTAGAAATTCTATTCTAGACATATGTAGCATTATGCAAGATGTTGCTTAAATCACTTTGGTAGTATAGTCATATTGTTATGGGATGTTATGTGGGTTATTCTTGGGATTGGTTAGATCCATGGGAAAGGGGGTAACCTAGATATAGAGTATAATTGTCATTATAAACCAAATTGAGCTAGGAAGGTGGGTGAGCATGTGACATCTACTCTAAGTTAAGGGTAATGGAAACTTTGGCCAAAGTAATGTAGTAGCCACTATTTACACTATCGGTTTCATTGTGATTCGAGATTGCATACTAGGCATGGGATGTTCATACATGTAAGTTGTAACCACTGTATGTCAGTCTAGAAACATATAGGACACAACACCAAGCTCAGAATAGGATATTGTTATGAGGTTACCAAACTAAGCTCTTCGTCAAAGGGTAGGGCCATCTCACCAGTTAGGTAGATGTGCGGGGGATTGTAGTAAGTCTATGGTTGGCAGAAAATTACTTGAGTAATGCTTCTCCTCATCTATTGGTGGCCAAGATTTGAGGGGGAATTCCTAGACCATTGTACTTTATACTTGTAAGCTTGTTTAAGCTATGTTTGTAATTTGTATCCATCTTTATTGAAATTGAAAATATGAAATGTCATATGGAAATCATGTATCATCATTATTTGAATCAATGAAAGGAATTATTTTGTATGCAATGGAAAAGTTTCAAATGTGTTTCAAATGTGAATTTATTAATTAAAAGAAAAGAAAAAAATCTATTGTTCTTAAGAGTTTGATGTATTAACTATTCACTTGTGGGTAAAACATAGGAAACATTATTGTGTGGAAGAATGGGCATGTTACACATGGTATCAAAGCTATCAAGTTCAGCTCTGAAAGCTATGTGCTTGCTATGTTTCCAATCCAAAATTATACATCTAGTATTTGGAAATTCTTGTGTGATGCAGGAGCATCTAGTAGCATAGGGAAATCTTGCAGCACCCAAAAAATGTTTTTCCTTATTTTATTTAGTTGTTTTGAGTCCCATGATGGCACTTAAGGTGTGTAAGACAGTCAGAGGTTAGAAACAGTGAAAAAAAGTTACTTACTATTTTTAGTAAGTCGGCCTAAACAGGCTCATATGGACCTAAAAATTTACCCCAAGGAGTAGAATTGAAAAATATTTTCGGTGGCAAAAGAATCATCTTAATCCCCTATACAGTTTGGGAGATATTAAAGTTTTCAACCCGAGAAATTTCTCCAATGCAGCTTCAAATTCAAATTTGAAATCCTTAGAAGCCCCGAAACAACTCGAAAAGTGGATGAAATGATCCCTAATGGTTTCAGTGTTGTACACCTCTTTTAGAGATTTCTAACGATATATTTTAATAGAAAATCGGACACCCAAATCAAAATTTATGGCCCCGCAAAGCTGCCCCACTAAAAAGTGAATTTCATTAAAATAGCTTACTAGGCAAGAAATCAAATGGTGAGACTTTTGGTGACAAAAGAAAAGGGAAAGTTACACTTTCTAGAACATTCTAGGGTGGTTATTGGGTAAAATACTAAGGATTAAGTGGGGGTTGTAGAAGGTGGCTCCATTAGTGCAGATTGTGGCTTCGAATAATATATTTTGTTTTTAGAGTTGATTTTGTTGTAATGAATCAAGCCCATGAGGCTATAGCATTGTAAGTTTTGAATTTAAAATTTCATTTTCTAAAACTAATTGAAAGTGAGTTATTTTTTGTTTTGCATCTTCTATGTTGGTATCTATTGTTGTGATTTATGAGGGTTTCAGGCAGTGTGGCCTTCATCATTGTGCTAGGATGGTGCATCTCAGGATGACTGTAATGAAGTCATTGATCAGAAATGAGTGCTACCTATGGGCCAAGAAGGAAAGAGAAGCCCTTGCTTGTACCATTAAGGGAACCAATCATGACAATACCATTTGGCTGAGCGATACTGAGACTATTAGTCACGCCCTTTCATGAGTTAGCCAAGATAAGAGAAGGATGAAAAGTGATGCTAATTTCAACTACTTACCTCATGTCTCTCTAGAAAAGTTGGAATATGTATCACTTTCTAGGGATATGCCCTCAGAAAGTAGTGTTAGTCTAGCAATATTGTTTAGGGACGCTTGTGTTATACCTATGGATGAAATAATTGTAATAGCCTCAAGTGGTGAATCAAAGGAATATGTTCCCTAAAATTATGTGTCTAAGGATAGGTCTAAAGGATATTATCCTTTTGAAGATGGAAATGAGAAAAAATCTAAGGGTTATACCCCATGTAGCTATGTATCAAAAAGTGAATATGATGGATAAACTCCCTTAGAGTATCTTAATAGTCATTCTATGTAAACTTAAGGATATTGAAATCCTTCATCAATTTCAAATAAAAACATGTTTTTGGAAAAACTTGTGTAAAAGTTCTTTATGATATTCTTTATATGAATGATTGTTCTTTAATTCTTGTAGAATGTTAAGTAAACTTTTGTAGATCTAATTAAATGAAACCTCCAAGTAAACAGTTCTTGGAAAAATGGTTAGAACATGAACTAACATCGGGGGAATTCAAGAAGTAGGACAAGGTACTGAGAATGCAAAAGCTAAGTTGGATTGTATCTTGACTATAATGGATGAAACAAGAGCAAGGATAGGAAACCTCAAACATGAAGTAAGGGGTAAAGAAAGATTGGAGCAGGAAGTACCTCATAATGAAGAGGAAGGGGAGAATTCTCATGATCACACCCATTCTAGTGAACAAGCAGATGATGAGTCATAGTCAAAGTTGAAAGGAACTAAAAGGAAGCAATTGGCCAATGAGTTATCCTGTGACGTGAAGAAGATCACACCTCCTAAATTTGACGGTAGTGCTACTGGGGATGCGACTGAAGCGTGGCTTACAGATATGGAAAAGTACTTTGAGATTAGAAATTACTCTTAAGTCACTAAAGCTATATGGAGAGCTTTCTAGTTGGCAAGTGAAGCATCCAACTAGTGGATGAATAAGAAAATGGAGTTAGGACTCAGTTCCTTGAGGCTGAAATAAAAGTATAAAGATTTATGGAGGAGGAATAATGATGGTCAAGTCAATTTATAGAAAATTAATTTTCAAATGATCGGCTCAAATTCAAAGGATAAATCAATGATTGAGATCAATTAATACCATGTGATACATATTTAGTGTCAGTAACAACTTGAGTGAAAAAGTTTGCATGACAGAGATTAAATTAAATAATAATTTAATCTTTAGTCGAGATTGTTCGAAATTCAGAAGAATAATGATTACATGTAAAAGATAAAGAAGAAACGTTGTGTTCGAATGCATGAATGAATGAATTAATTAAATAAAGTTATTTAATTAATAATAGTTTGCACGCAAAAGAATTTGACTGACTGATCAAACCAGAAAGTCTGTTTGTCAGAAACAATCGGATATTAAATCAGGAGATAATTGACTGATTTAATTAAATCTTGACTTAAGTGGTAAATGATTAATTAGATAACTAAGCGATTATCTAATCACATAGGAATATGCTAAGAATAATTCCTTTTATGAATTAAATAGTTTATGTAATTCAACTTTCAAAATTTGGGGATTAAATTAAATAAATAAAGATTTATTTAATTAAATGGAGAAAAGGTTAAAGAATAATTAAATAATAATTTATTTAATTTGGAAAGAGAATTAATTAATTAGTGACTTAATTAAATAAATAATATTTATTTAATTAATCAAGATTGAATAGATTTAATAATGAATTAATTAAATAATTAAAGTTATTTAATTAATAGAGGATAGATGACTTTAGAAAATAATTAAATAATTGACATTATTTAATCATGACCATGAACATTACAAATATGTCGAAAATGGTGTCGCAGACCTAGACCAATTTTCGGTGTCTACAGTTTTCGCCTCTTTGATACGCTATCATTTCGGATTTGTGTCAAAGAAAATCAGTTAAAACATGCCCCATTCGTGCCTTGGTGTGAAATATGTTAGGGTATGCCCCCTCGGGAAAAATGACAATTTTTGAAAAAAATTTGAAAATTTTGGAAATTGTCCTGATTAAGTAATTTGATGGTTGTGAAAGAAATTGATTTTGAAGTGGTTTTGAATGTGAAATAGATGCTAGAAGTTGGAAAATAGTGCATCCAATACAAAAGGTTGGAGAAAAACCCTTCAAAACCCTAGGTATAAATAGGATTTGGGGTGGAAAATCAAATCATTTGCACCCCTAAACTTTGAAAAAACCTTGATCTTTCCCCTGAGCTCATAGAAAAGATGTCTCCTGTTCTGTAAACAAAGCATCATGGTTACCGCATTTAGACCTTTAGACATCCGACCGACGCAGGAACCCCGATATGTACCCCTGAACCACCTTTTGAAATTTTAATTTTCTTGCATTTTGAGGCACTTAAACTTTAATTTGCATATGCATCACTTTAAGATCAACACATCTGCATTCATACACGACACATGTGCTCGTGAAATGATGCATATGTGCTAACACGTCTAGGTCCATTTAGGGAATTTAGGGTAAACATCGCATTTGAATTTATGTGCAACATGTGTATAAATGCATCACATTTGTAATTTATAGTGTCGCATGTAGGTTAGTGTAGTGCATGTGTGCTAGAGAACCACATTTGCATGATAGGTATGCCAGTATTTATGCACCACATTTGTAAAAAAATGACGCATATGTATGATAGGTAGGTATGATTGGATGTGTGACACATTTGTGTTAAAACAACACATCTTCATGTTTAAATGAAGCACTTGAGTTTGTGCAACACATGTGCAAATTAAATTGACGAATGTGAAAAATTGCACCGCATTTGATATTAAAACAACGCATTTTCCTGTCAAGTTTTTGAAAAAAAATATTTTTGTGATTGTAAAAAATGAAAGTTCTGTATGTTTGACACAAAGTATTTTGATGCATTTGCAGACTGTATTGGATCCTATATACACCCAGGAGTTGAGGCCGGCCACTTATGAGCTGCGAGACCAGTTGGTGAGTGCAGAGACACAGTTGATTTGGAGTGTAGGGTTACATCATGTTTGCACTATGCCCACTATTCGGGCTAACAGAGGTATGTTGACTACTCTCTATGCGCGATGGCATTCAAAGACCTCCTCTTTTCAGCTGCCTACTAGAGAGGCTACAGTTACTTTAGAGGATGTATATAGGATTTTGAGATTGCCGATTAGGGGTGAGAGAGTATTGTATGACACCTAGAGAAGTTATAGTGAGATCAAATGGTTTTACATATATGATGACATTAGAAAACTCAATATTGAGCACTATGAGATTAGATGGAATTTTCTAGTAGAGAGATATGAGTGGATTGATTGTATGTTGTGTACATTGATTGTCGAGATTGTTCTTCCTGACCTCCAAGGTCATGGTTTTCCTATTGGGTGGGGGGGATGCTTGTTGGGATGTTAGAGTGATAGGTAGTATATGCATGGGGCCCATGTTTATTAGCCATGTTATATTCTCATTTACATGACATAGCCTATAGAGATGCACAATCGATGAGTTGTGGTACTACCTTACTGATGGTCTAGGCATGGGAACATATTGTTGTGCTCCATCCCCTAGTGACATTTGATTTAGATGCTAGATCCGTATATTTTTTCTATTATGCAGGGACCATTACCTAGAGCCATGTTAGTGACACAGGGTACTGGAGACATGCCATTGACACATTGGTATAGTTTACATGGAGACCTTATATGAATTATGTTCGATGGAGGGATGAGGACAAACATTTACCATTTTGTACACAAACACAATACTTGATTGGGAGGACTATATCTAGTGTTCATATCATTGAGAGACACCTGCCAGATCGAGTATTGAGATAGTTTGGGGAGGTTCAGGACGAGCCTCAGAGGAAAACTAAGTTTTCTCGATCTTCTAGAGAGGTGCTATTGTGGGGACATATGATTCCTATGGAAACAACAGAGGTAGAAATTTAGGCTTTAGAGCTTGTACAATGGGGTTGGAGGGGTGGTTTAGCAGATATGTGCACCACTGTAGTGTATGATGCTTGGTGGGTAGAGCACAGGACCATCCCATATACAGATCCAAATCAGCCATCTCTAGTAGAGAGATGGGGTACATGACCTAGAGGTCGGCATGGTGGTAGGGTTGGGGATAGAGGTGGAAGAGGTGGTAGAGGTGGAGGTGATGATGGTAGAGGTGGAGGTGAGAGAGGTGGTCGATGGGGTTGATGAGGGAGGAGAGGTGGTAGAGGACGCAGGTTATCACCCATCTGTGAGGAGGGTGAGGGAGAGGATGTGCCTATCCTGGACTTTGGTCGAGGAGGGGAGGCAGAGATATGGGTAGAGCATGTAGCTAAGGAGGTTGTAGAGGAGGATCATGCAGAGGAGGATTATGCAGAGGAGGAGGTTGGTGGAGAGGAGATGGAGATAGATGCCCTTGGTATGCTGGCAGGCTATGATGATGATGATGAGGAGTAGGAGGAGATGGGGGAGCAGGAGAGGGAGCTCCGAGATAGGATAGTGGAGGATTGGGATGTTGAGGTGGGAGAGAAACCACGAAGGGAGGAGGAGGGTCCTAGTGATCAGAGATTAGCAGAGTTACAAGCCCGAGTAAAGGCCTTGGAGGACAGGGTGAAGGAAGTGATTACAGAGTGAGATGTGATGCAGATGGGAGAGACAGTGCCTACCTTGATAGAGATCAGGTAGTAGCCAAGAGGTAGGAGATAGAGCAACGATTTGTAGAGTTGAGGGCCTTATGTACTGGACTGGCTGCAACATTTGCCTGGGAGTTAGTTAGAGCTAGTGATAGAGAGAGGTATTATAGATATCTATATGAGGCAGAGGTACCGCCTGAGAGACAGGCTCCCAATTACTCATAGGAACATAACGGTAGTTCTTGGAGTAGGTCACATAGTCGCTCATAGAGCACAAATGATGTGGTGGGACAACCCAAGACAAGACCATATGACAGGCCTCCTTTTGCACAATGAGCACCTCATCGTCGGTTGCCCCCTCAGACTCCACATGGGAGCAGTGGGAATACATCTCAGTGACATGTTTATATTTGTAGACATTGTATTATGATCATAGAGCCTACGAGCTCCATTTGGATTGATATATGCTAACATTGTACTGTGACACTTTTTTTTTTAGCGATATATATTATTTTTTGTGTTGATTATATGATTTGCAACTGTTCTTGTTGGAAAATGGTCAATGCTCCCTTTAGGATTCATGACATGGCTTAACCACCTCCCATGGATCCATTAACTCTGGCAGTTGTATCGAGCATTAACAAGTCGATCTTTTGGTGCAAAGACATTTGTGGGCCAGTAAGTGGTCTCAGAGCCAAAGGTGTTGGGTTTGAATCCCCTCAGGTAATGCTGAGGGGGAGATTGTTGGAAAATGGTCAGCGCTCCCCTCGAGATTCGTGACATGGATTAACCACCTCCCATGGCTCCATTAACTCTGGCGGTTGTATCAGGCATTGACAGGTCGATATTTGGTGCAACGACAACTGTGGGCCAATAGTTCTATATGATTATGCAGTGTTCTATTTATGCATGTAAATGTTATGGATTATGATGTTTACATTATGATGTTTTATTTCATATGATGATGTGTTAATTCTATGTGATGATGGATGTATGGTATGATAAATGTCATGTATGCATTCTATGTTTATGATAATGAGATGCAATTGGATTTTAGTATGTATAATGCCATATGGATGTATCTATAATATGTACAATTATTAATGGTAATTGCATGGATGTCATGATTATCTAGATGTCATGGATATGTATTTTTTTGTGTTTTTTGGAATGCAACATAGATGTATGATTTACTACGATCATTGTAAAATGAATGCATATGAAAATTTAATGTTTTTGTGTTTCACAAGACTCCCTCATTATGCAGGATAGAGGAGATGTTAGCATGGATTAATCAAAATGTTAGTATTAGAAATGGTCATTAGAAGAATGTAGAATCTCCAATATTTTTCCAAATACATACTAAGCCTTGCATTAAATCATCATTGGGTGAGACATGACACAAATGGATAGTAAACACCCTGATATGAGATAGACCAAGGTGTATAAAGTCATCCACTTGCTAAAAACATACAGTCGTAGACAAGGAGTGACTTAACTCGTACTAAGGAAAAACCTGCCCCAGTCTTTTTGCCAAGACAAACCACAAACATCAATCAAAAGAAAAAAGAAAAAGTCAAGATACATTATTGCTCCTCTAAATCCTTAATGGGACATACTTAAGAAAGCTAGTAACTTGACTTGAAAACCAAGTTTAAAAGATAGTCGACAGACAACAGTCAAAACAAAGTAGTCCTGAAACATCCTTGCTTCTCTAAATCCTTCATGGGACATCCTTGAGAAAGCTAGTAACTGGACTCAAAGACAAAGCCAAATAAAAAGATAACACAAAACAAGCCATAAAGTCAATAGCTAGTAAGAATATTTGCCAAAATTTGATCTGTTGTTGTTTGTTTGATATGATGACTGTTTGATATTGCTTGATTTCAGGGATGAAACATACTGTAGAAGATGTTGAGTCTGATTTCAATTTTGTGACTATCTATATAAGGCATGGCGATGCCTGGTTTCAGAAAGAAACGTATCATATAAGACGTTGAGCCTGATGTCGTTGATGTGACAAGATGTATAAGGCTATGATAATTGTTTGCCTAAATGATAATGTCTATTGTCAAGAAGGACACATCTTGTATAAGACATAAGTTGATTGTTTTGGAAATTTATTTGGTTTGACTTGATGACATTGTTGACTTGTTTGTCTTGTTGATGTGTGAATTGTCTTGATGTTCTGACCATTGTTTGTGTGTAATGACAATGTATGACTTATGTTGACTAACACGATGTACCCTAAAGGACTAACCTAGTGCGGCCTCGGTGGCTCATTGATTGATGGCCTTGCCTATGTTATACACATAGAGACCTCATAGTTCGACTAGAATTTGATTGACATAACTTACTGACAAAGAGTTTCTGAAGTTGATGATATCTAATGTGTGTTTTTGTGAATGTGATAAACCCTAGTGGATTGAACTAGTGCAGCCTCAGGGGCTCATCGATTGATGGCCTTGCCTACATTATACACACAAAGACATCATAGTTTGACATTACCAATGACTTTGACATGTACAAAGAATGAGTCATGATTTTATGTGTGTGATACATGACAAACCTAGAAAGATGGACCTAATGCCTCAATGTGCATCAAGTGATGGCCTTGCCTACATCCAGTCACAGAGGCAACGCAGTTTGACTATGTCTACAACTGACTTGACACAACTAACTTTGACTCTATTTTTGGGATTTTTGACATGTTTTGATTTTTTTGTCTTTTTGGAGTTTTTATGATGTTTTTGGATTTCTTTTTCAGGAAATTTTATGATGTTTTTGGATGTTTTTTAGAACATGTTATGATGTTGGAACAACAAGTGCAAGGTCCAAATGACGAAGCTCAAGTATTTTCCCCTAGTCAGGTATAAGACCAATAGGATGGAATGAGGAAGTGGAGTGGACTTGATGTCAATCGCTCCAAGTTATGGAAAAGATAACCATTTATTATGGGTGATGGAAAAATCAGATTGGAATGATGGTAGATGAAGGAGAAAAGTCAACTACTCATGGTGCCTATTTGCTAGGTTTTCACCATGGTACTTATCCAAAGTGCCACCGAAGTGGTTTTCACTATTGGACAAATTATTTCTCTTTACTATTTTCCGATTTTTCAATTTTTTTGGTTTTACAAAGATGCCTCTTTTCTAGGTTTTCATCAAGGTAATGATCTTTTTGTTTTTCTATTTTTATTTTTTGTATTTTTGTATTTTTCAATTAAGACAAGGCTCTCAGAAGCTATGCATAGAACCTCTTCAGATGAAGGCTATTGATAGGAAATGATAGTGGTTCTCCTTCAGGGGTAAAGATTTGATATGCTTCTGATCCAAAGGCTTCTATAATAATGTAAGGCCCTAACCAGTTTGGTTCAAATTTTCCTGGTTTTTCTCTTTTTGCTTGATTCTTTGGGTTCTCCATTAAGACCAAGTCATCAATATCAAAGTGTCGATTCAAAAAAATTCCTATTATAGCTATGACGAAGACGGTTTTGATATGCCTGAAGATGATCTAATTTCTTTTGTCTTTGTTCATCTAGGAATTCTAACTCATGCAATCTTGACACATGATACTCTTCATCGTCAACATGGCCTTTCAAAGATACCCTTAGGGAAGGAATTTCAATCTTTATAGGTAAGATGGCTTCAAAACTGAATACCAAGGAGTATGGAGTGGCACCGGTGGGAGTACAAATGCTTGTGCGGTAATCCCATAGGGCAGGATTAAGCTATAAATGCTAGTCACAACTAGCGTCATTGACAGTCTTTTTTAGGATTCTGATGATTGTTTTGTTAGATGTCGTAGCTTGGTCATTACCTTGTGGATAATATGGAGTGGAAAAGTGATGTTGGATATGGAATTCTTCATAGAGATGGCGAATTCTTGGTTTTTAAATGGGTGGCCATTATCTGTGATGATGGATTGAGGAACACCATATCGACAAATGATGTAATTAAGGATAGACTTGGAAATTTGTGTGCCGGTAATGTAGGTCATAGGAATAGCCTCGATCCACTTGGTAAAGTATTCGGTTACAATTATGATGAATTTATGGCCTTTGGATGATGAAGGATGTATCTTACCTATGAGATCAAGTCCCCATTAGGAAAAGCACCATGGTGAAGTTATTGGATGGAGCTCCTTTGTTGGCACGTGTATCAAGTCTCTGTGTACCTGGCATTGTCTAGATTTCTTGACAAAGACATATGAGTCCTTTTCCATGGTAGGCCAATAATAGCCCAGTCTCATAATATTTTTAGCTAAGGTAGGACCACTAGAATGGGATCCATATATACCCTCATGTACCACACATAAGGTTTCTTTTGCTTCTTCAGCTTCGAGACATCTCAACAAGGTATTGTCTAAGGTACGTCTATAAAGGGTATCTCCGATGATGGTATATTTGGAAGACTTACGGATAAACATCCTGCATGGGTTGTTCAATAGGTCTAAGGGCAGGATTTGGGCATGGAGGTAGTCATATATGTCCTTGTACCATGGGGAAGTGGGACCAACAAGCTCACACATCATCACAGAATCTAGGATGTCAAAGGTAGGGACCAAAAGTTGTTCCACCAAAAACTCAAACTTAGGCATGTTGTTAGGTATATCCAATAATGAACCGAAGGTTGCCATAACATCTGCTGCCCTATTCTGAATATGGGGTATTTGATGAAAACTGATGTTATCAAAATATTGCTTAAAATTGTTTTCCATGCGCTTGTATGGGGAAAGTTTCTCATCTTTAGTTTCATATTCATCATTGACTTGTCGGACTACCAGTTGAGAGTCTCCATAGACTTGTAAATGTTTGATCTTCCATTTGATTGCCATCCGTAATCCGGTCACAAGGGCCTTATATTCTGCTATGTTGTTTATGCATGGAAAAGCAATTTTGAATGACTTAGGAAGTGTGTCCCCTTATGGTGTGACAAATAGTATACCTTCTCTTGAACCATGATTAGTGTGGGACCCATCAAAGTATAACTTCCATGTAGTTCTTTTGGCAATGGTGAATATGAAGTCATTAGGAAAATTTGCAACTAGAGGATGCTCTACCTTGATTGGTGTGGCTGCTAACTGATCAACAATAACTTGCCCTTTTATAGATTTTCTTTCTACATACTGGATTTCATATTCACTAAGTATCATTACCCATTTAGCCAATTAGCTTGTTAGTGCTACTTTACTTAGGGGATATTTCAAAGGATCTATCTTTGTGATCAACATGGTTTGATGGTTTAGCATGTAGTGCCTAAGTTTTTGAATAGAAAAAACTACTGCAAGATAGGTACGCTTTATGTGACTATAGTTTAGCTCATATCCCACCAAAGTACGACTAATATAGTACATTGCTCTTTTATGACCTTCATCATCATTTTGTGAAAGTAAGGCTCCTAGTGCTGATTGAGTTACCAAAATAGAGAGTATCAAAGGTCGTGTATCTATAGGTGGCATTAACACTGGTGGTGTAAGTAGGTAATCCTTGATCATTTGAAAATATTCTTGGCATTTTGTTGTCCATACAAATGGTACACCCTTTTTGAGTAAGTGTTGGAATGGATGGATCTTGTCTACTAGCTATACTATGAAGCATCTGATAGACTGTAATCTCCCTTGTAATGTTCTTACCTGACTGAGATTAGCTGATGGAGGCATGTCCATTATAGATTTTAATTTTGCGGGGTTCACTTCAATGCCTCATCTAGAAATGATACATCTTAGAAGTTTTCCTGATTGAACACCAAAGACACATTTTTTTTGGATTTAGCCTTACTTTGTATGCTTCTAGTCTTTGAAATATCTTATCTAGGACTTGCAAGTGATCAACTCTTGTCAATGATTTGGCTATCAGATCATCCACATAGTCTTCCATGAGAGTATGTACAAGTTCATGGAATATAGTCGTCATGGAACATTGATATGCAGCTCCGACATTTTTGAGCCCAAAAGGCATGACGTTCCAATAATATGTTCCCCATGGACATGTAAAAGTTGTCTTGTGTTGGTCCTCAGGTGTGATTTTGATTTGATTATATCCGGAGAAACCATCCATGAAGGATAACATCTCATACCTTGTTGTTAGGTCCACTATCATATCAATGTTTGGCAAAAGGAATTCATCCTTAGGACATGCCTTGTTTATATCTCTGAAGTCTATACAAATGTGGATACCCCCAAATGGTTTTGTTACTGGCACAAGATTAGAAATCCATTCGGCATAGTCTATTAATCTGATAAAGCCAACATGCAATAGTTTCTTAAGTTCAACTTTGACTAGTAAAGCAATTTGTGGATGCATTTTTCTTAACTTTTGCTTGATGGGCTTAACACATGGTTGTAATGGTAGATGACGTAATATAAGGTTAGGATCTAGCCTAGGCATTTCAGCATATGACCATTTAAAATTGATCTATCTTTTTGTAAAGGAGTCATGAAACTCTGGTCGCTCTGTCTCTGTCAAAGATGTTGCAAAATAAATTTACATGAGGGTTGTCTTCAGTGTTTATGTTAACTTCTACATATTCCTCAACTAACAGTGGTGAATTTTCTTTAGCAACTAGGAGAATGTTCAACCATCCATCCTTGGGTGCCTCTAAGAGGTTTTTTCCCTTGGATGCGTCCTTTATTTTTTCTATTTCATCATCCAAATGCGCCTTTCGGTTTTCACCTAGGGACTTGTGATTTTCATTGTTGCTCTTTTTGTTTTCACTTTTGCAGATGGAAGGGTGAATAGACTCCCCAAAATATGCCATTTTATCCAAGTCTATGGTAAATCTAGCCTTATGATCACCTCTAGGTATGTCGTCTCGCAGTCCCATGAACTCAGCTATTGCTTCGTTGTTCTCAAATATGTCTAAAATGGGGGTGCCTTGTTGATCCCAATCGATAAGTTGGGGATATACGAGGGGAATGTCATCATCAGAGTTATCAAATTTGGATGCTGATAAGGTGAGGATAGATTGGTTGACATAATCACAGAATTTTTGGACTAACTCATTTTTTTTTCTTTTTCCTAGGGATAGGTAGACTCTGAGGTGGGACAACTGTAAGGGCTAGGTCATCAAAAGTTGGTTCGTTAGGTTCCCAAGAGGCAGGATCAAGGGTTTACCAATAATAAAGCTTGAGCCATTCTTGTTTTGTCAAGGACTTTTGAGGACATGAATCAATTGTTTTTGGTGAGGTACATAGCATTTGGTCAAGTTCCCCAAATAACTTATCTAGGTCCATTATGCTGGTGGAGGAAAGGGAATCCTATTCATATTCATTTGAGTCAGGGGAGTCATAGTAGAATGGGTCAGATGGTTCATGGGATACCTCAATGTCTTCAGAAGCACTTACTTCCTCTTTTGATGGTGTCGAGGTACTAGGAACACCAATCCTAATCAATTGAAACCCTAGCACTAGGCCTTTGGGTCATTGAGAGACAGTGATTGGTTCTATCCTTCCATTTTGATGTAGTCCTAACCCACTATGTTCATCATATCCTTTCCTTTGTATTACCATGAAGCATTTTCCATATACCCAAAGAGGTCACATCTTCTTGATCCATAGCTTTTTTACTTAACTCTCCCCATTTTGTGAAATTCATTGTAGGAGGGACATGTATTGTAACAATGGATTGTCTCCTATCTGCTGTGGTTAAACCATATGACTTAGGAGGAACCAACTAGCTGACACAATAGGATGCTTTAATGTGATATTCTCTGCAGCCCTTATCATGGATCTCGACCTTAGGAGTGGGTGATGGTGTTTGGGATGCATATGATTTGGAAAGTGTTGATGGATCAACATACAGGGATAAGTTGGAGGATGAAGCCTCATGATTTAAATGCACCTATCATTGTGGTATTTTGTGTAGGCTTGTGCAATATTGAAAAGCATCGGGATCACCATCTATTGTGATCTCGGTGCCATTATACAAGAATTTGAGACATTGATGGTAAGTGGAAGGTATGGCTTTCATAGCATGTATCCAAGGTCTACCTAGTAACAAATTATAGGGAAGGACGAGATCCAAGACTTGGAAACTAGTGTCCATAACCATAGGGCCAATCCTGATAGGGAGAATTACAACTCCTTTGGATGATCTTTCCTCATCATTGTATGGCTTAATGACTATACTCTTAGTTGTGTCCACACATTATTCTGAGAAACCTAATGCCTTAACCAATTTTAAGGTGTAAAGATTCAACCCTGCTCCTCCATCCACCAAGACCTATCTAACTTTGGTTTGATGGACTAGAACTTCAAGGTGTAATGGATCATTATGGTTGGTATTCGTAGTTGAATAATCATGCTGAGAGAAGGTAGCATGATGAGAATTCATTAAATATCCTACCATCTCTTCGAAATGATTGGCATCTAAATTGGTGGGAATAGTTGTGCTTTGTAAGGCTTTGTCTAGAATGACTTGATGATCAGGTGATATGGTCAATAGTTCCAAGATGGAGATTTGTATTGGGGTCTTCCCCAACTGGTCACTTAAATTATATTTAGGCTTAGAAGACTGTGGTTGTGGCTCTGTGAAGGACCTAGAATGGTTATCTTAGTTCGACGTGTATTGACAACACATTCAAGACTCTTCTTTATGGTAATGGTATGGATATTTTCATAAGTAGCTCGGATATGATTTATGATCTTACCTTGGTTGTAATCATACTTGGTATTGGCATAATTTGTTGAGGTTTTAGTCTTAGTTCCCAAACTAGAGGCCTTTCCTTTCCCATGGTCATGTAATGGATCTGTGAAGACCTTGTGGTCATTGTTTTTGGTATGTTTTTTCCCATTGACTTCTATGGTTTCGTCTTCAAAAAAATCCTGTATGATGTTCTTCAGTTGTCGACATTGTTGTAAGCTTTGTCCCTTAGTTTGATGGTAATCACAAAAGACATTGTCATCCCACCATGAGGGTTTAAAATATCTAGGATCATACTATTTTGGCTCTAGAGGTTGTATGAGTTTATGTTTTATCAGTTCTTTGAAGACTATCTTGATTGGTTCCCCTAAGGGGGTAAACTAACATTTTGGAAATCTCCTCTATGGTCATTGTTGTCGTGTATTTTGGAAAAAGTTGGCAGTTTGATCAGTACTATTGGATATGTCATGAGAGGGATTGTGTCCTTTAAATGTAATGACTGGCCCTGCGTGTAGGGTCTTAGCATCAACAATACTGTCATTAGTTACATTTTTTTATCTGGACTAAAATTTGTTTCTGTTGTTGGGTGCATTTTGGTGTTGAATGATTGAATTCCTTCTTGGAATCTTAATTTCCCCTTTGTCAAAGAGGGATTTCTCAGGTATAATTCCTTTTTGCACTAAGTCAAGAAAAGATGTACAACAATGTACTCTTAAGTCACTTCTTAGTTTTGGATGAATATTTTCAAGGAATATTGTGAATTTTTGTTTTTCTAGTATCTCAATAGGACACCGACTAGCTAAACTCCTCCATCTTTGTGATGCAGGAGCATCCTTGGTTCTTGGCAATTTTTCCTCAACCAAAAATATTTTCATTCAGCTTTTGTTCTTGCTCAGTTCTTTTCCAGTTCAAGTTGGTAGATCTGGTGTTTCTTCGTATTTGCTCACCAAATCTCACGTACCTATGGTTTTATCATGGACATGCTCGATTACCTTGTTCCAAGTTTTCAACTTGATTGGATCTTTTTTCGACAAGTTAGCGCTTCCAGAGTATGTGATATTTTTTTGGAACTGGCCCTAGAATAATTTCAAAACCTAACAGCTAGTTGTATTGATCGCAAATATTTTCCGTGACTTGCGGGTCCTCACGGTGTGTTTATATTTGTTCTATGGAGTGTTCCTGATCTTGCACTTAGGTCCACACTTCATCATGCTCATCCACTGTGGAAGAATTTTAGATTTTAGGCCTACCTATTCTTGCACATGTTATATTTTTCTTCATCAAAGATTGTAATGATCTTGGCTGACGTAGATGTTTCTAGACTCGCAGATATGATATAAAGATTGTAATGAATCATTAGATTAGTAATGAACATGAATGAAGTAGAATAGGATGTATATAGAGTTTGATCTATAGGATTTTCGCTCACATGTATGAGCACTGTATTTTGAGCATATTGTAATTAGGCCTGTGAGCCGAATCTATACGCCCAGATGTGGTTGACTATATGTAATTGAATTTCCTGATAATAAGAGTGTTTGTATCTGCATTTGCCTCTAGATTTTGTGTTGCTTCTATTGTGTTACTCTAGCTGCACAACCCAGATTGTTCTCTTTTAGGACCCTCCTACCGTGACTGGACCAAACTAGTATCAGAGCGAGATTCATTCCTTGTGAGATCATCAGAGCTTGGATAGTCTTGTTCAAAATTTGTTGTGGTGTGGTAGAATGAGGATCTGACCTACAGCAGCAGAAGACTTGTTAAAGGATGGCGGGAATAAGCAATGGTAGAGGAAATTGAGCGCATGGAAATGTAGACCCTACCGTAATGGAGATGTTGAGAGGAATTGCTACTAGATTGGAAGCAATGAAAATGGTCCAGAGGAGAGGTTGACGAGTTGAGGATGTAAGTGATGAAGAAGTTGCAAGAGAAGAGCAACCTGACCTAGATCAAGGAGAAGAGAGGTTCATAAGAGCCTTAACTAGAGTGAATACTAAGCCACATTTCAATCCATTAGATTATAATAGTAAGTTGGATTCAGATGAATTGCTAGATTGGATAATAGAAATGGAAAAGTACTTTGATTTTGAAGGTACCCCAAAAGATAAGAAGGTAAAATTCACTTGTACCAAGGTGAGAGGACATGCATCCCTTTGGTGGGAACATTTGCAAACAAATAGACAAAGGAAAGGAAAGGAGAAGATAAGATCATTGGATCAGATGGTGAATAAGCTGAAGACAAAGTTCATGCCTGCTGACTATCAGATCATTTTGTTCAAAAAGTTGCAAAATATGAAACAAAAAGAATCAAATGTGACAAAGTATACTGAGGAATTCTACAAGTTGAACATCAGATCTGGACATTCAGAGGATGAGATTGAACACGTAGCTAGATATGTAAATGGGTTCAGGTCATCTATACAAGATGAGATCAGTTTGATTAAGATATTGAGTGTGGAAGAAGCATATCAATGTGTCCTAAAATAAGAAGAGAAGCTAACCAAAAGACTTGAGCAGAGACAGAGAGGAAGAGGTGGAATATTTTGGAGAGGAAGAATTTTTACTGGAGGAGGAAGAGGATATTTCCCTGATCAAAACAAATATAAGGAGGTTAGTAAGAATGAAAATTCATATCAAGGAGATGATAAAAACTCTTATAGAAGAGGAGGATATGGTAGTTAGAGAAATGAAGGATATAGAAAAGATGACAGAGGACAGGAGAAAAGAGTGTTCAAGGGAACTTGTTTCAAATGTGGTAGAGAAAGACATAAATCCTTTGAATACAAACAGGGAGAGACAAACAAAAAGAATGAGAATAATAGAAGAACAACCTTTATTGAGGAGAATCATGCTGGATCACCCAATCACCCAGAAGAAGGAGAAGTATTGGTAAATAGGAGAGTATTGTGTCAAAGTGAATTAGAGAAAGAACCATTGCAGAGAAAGAATTTTGTCCAAGACCAGATGCAAGGTAGTTGATAAATGTTGTAAAGTAATCATTGAAACTAGAAGTTCAAAGAACCTGGTTTCTGAAGAAATGGTGACCAAGTTGAAGTTGGAAATATTGAAACACCCGAAACCCTATCAAATAGCTTGGATAAAAGATGAGCATAAGATATTGGTAAGTGAACAATGCTTGGTGAAATTGAAGATAGGAAATTACCATGATGAATTTTTGTGTGATGTTATGCCTACGGATGTATGTCATATTTTTTTGGGAAGACTTTGGCAGTATGATAGACAGGCTATTTATGATGGAAAGAAGAACATCTACACTATTTTTGCTAATGGGATGAAACATATTTTTTTACCCTTGGAGGATGTTTCTAAAGTTGGACTTTGCACGAATGCTAGAATTTGTTTGGTTGATGGAAGGAGATTTCTAGATGGACTGAGACATGATAACATGTGCTATTCCTTGGTGCCTAAGAATGTTGAAGACTTGAATCATGTAGAAGAACAACTTGAGGAGATAAAGGAATTACTGATAGAGTATGAAGCTATCATTTCAGATAATGTACCTGATGGATTGCCACCTATAAGGATTATTAGTCATTGCATGGATCTGATTCTTGGAGCTATTTTTCCTAATAAATCATCACACCGGATGACATTGGAAGAGAATGAAGAATTGAACAGAAAAATCTTAAGTCCTTGTGCAGTATCTACTATACTAGCACCTAAGAAGGATGGAGAATGGAGGATGTGTACAAACACTAGAGACATAAACAAGATCACAGTGAAGTATAGATTTTCCTTGCCTCAGATGGATGAAATTATGGACTGTTTGAGTGGAGATAAATACTTTACAAATATAGATTTGAAGAGTGGATATCATCATATCCGAATCAGAGAAGGAGATGAGTGGAAAATAAAATTCAAGACAAATGGAGGATTGTATGAGTGGTTGGTGATGCCTTTTGTACTGACAAATGCACTGAGTACTTTCATGAGGTTGATGAATGAGGTATTGAAGAAATTTTTGGGTAAGTTTGTGATTGTTTATTTGGATGACATCTTGATTTTTAGTAAGACTAGAGAGGAGAATTTGTTGTACATAAGACAAGTTTTACAAAGGTTGAGGGAAGAGTAGTTGTTGATAAACATCAAGAAGTGTATTTTTATGAAGGAAGAGTTGGTATATCTTGGATTTCTGATATCAGTGGATGGATTGAAGATGGATCCTGATAAGGTAAGAACAATTGTTGAATGGACTACACCTGAAAATGTTGGAGAGGTAAGATTATTTCATGGATTGGCTAGTTTTTACCGAAAGTTCATTAGGAATTTCAGTTCTATTTGAAGCCCTATGATAGAGAAAATAAGAGGAGATAAGAAGGATTTTAGATGGACATCTAGAGCAGAAAAAACATTTTTGTTGTTGAAAAAGATGGTGACTGAGCAACCTGTGTTGGATTTACCAAACTTTGATAAGGTATTTCAGGTAGACTGTGATGTGATTGGAAATGCATTTGGAGCAATGTTAAGTCAAGAAGGAAGAGCAATAGATTATTTCAGTGAGAAATTGAATGATGCTAGGAGAAGATATTCAGTGTATGATCAAGAGTTTTATGCCATAGTTCAAGCTTTGAAGAAGTGGAGACATTACTTGTTAACTAAGGAGTTTACGTTGTATACAAATCATCAGGCTTTCCAGTATTTGAATAGTCGAGGTAAGTTAAATCAGAAACACATGAGATGGGTGGAGTTCCTAAAAAGTTAAACTTTTGTTTTGAAACATAGGAGTGGAAATTCAAATAGAGTTGTTGATGCTTTGAGTAGGAGAAGGAACTTATTGACACAAATGAAAGTGGAGGTATTAGGCTTTGAGGAATTGTAGAACCTGTATGAGGAAGACCCAAATTTTGCAGAACCTTGGAGAGCATGTAAAGAACCGGTTTTGAAGGATAGAAGTCAGTGGTTAGATTATTTAATCTAAGAGGATATGTTTTTCAAAGGAAATTAGTTGTGTATACCCTGGATTTCAATGAGCGATAACTTGGTGAAAGAGAAACATAGTGGAGGATTGGCATGAAATTTTGGAATTGATAAAATAATAGCATTGGTACGTGAGAATTACTTTTGGCCACATATTCATAAGGATGTCAGGAAGTTTATGCAGAGTTGCAGAGTTTGTCAAGTTGCAAAAGGGAGTAGTCAGAATGTTGGATTGTATAAAACTTTGACAATACTAGAAAGACCTTGGGAGGATATCAGCATGGATTTTGTACTTGGTTTGCCTAGGACACAAAGAGGTAATGATTCAATATTTGTGGTAGTGGAAAAATTTTCTAAGATAACACATTTCATACCTTGTAAGAAGACAACAAATGTAGTACATGTAGCAGATTTGTTTTTCAGAGAAGTGGTTAGATTGCATGGATTACTTAGGAGTATTGTTTCAAACAGAGATACAAAGTTTGTTGGTTATTTTTGGAGGACACTTTGGGAGAAATTGAAGATAGATTTGAAGTTCAATTCTACTTTTCACCCATAGACTAATGGATAGACAGATGTAGTAAACAGGAGTTTGGGAAATTTGTTGAGATGTTTGGTTGGAGAGAAGACCGGAAGTTGGGATTTAGCCCTTGCACAAGCAGAGTTTTCCTACAATAATTCAGTGAACAAAAGTACAGGAAAGACACCTTTTGAGATTGTTACTGGAGTTCATCCTAGAGGTATATCAGAATTAAGAGACATCAGTAATGAAGATAAAAGAAGTGCAAAAGTAGAAGAATTTGTAGAACATATGAAGATAGTGCATACTCAAGTGAAGCAACATTTAGAAAAAATGAACCAAAAGTATAAAGAGAAAACAGATGAAAAGAGGAAACACAAGGAATTCAAAGTTGGAGATGAGTTAATGATATATTTGAGGAAGGAAAGATTCCCAGTTTGCACATACAGTAAACTGAGGATGAGGAAGTTTGGACCTTGTAGGATTTTGAAGAAGTTTGATTCAGGAAATGCATATGAAATAGAATACCAGATGACATTGGTATATCACCTATATTGAACATTGCAGATCTATATCAGTACCATGAAGCAAAATTCAATGAAGACAACAAAACAAAATTGGAAGAACAACTTCCTAAACAACAATCAGATGAGATAAGAGAGGTTCTGGATATCAGAGATGGGAGAAAGACTCATGGAAGACAATATAAATAATATTTGGTAAAGTGGAAAGGTAGACTAGTGGAAGATTCTTCTTGGGTTTCTTAGGCTAAGGTAGACCATATTGGTTTTCCTTTGGCCCCAAAAATGTAAGGGAATCAATTCTCATTAACCCCAAATGTCTGATGCAGGAGCATCCTTGGTTCTTGGCAATCTTGCATCAACCAGAAATATTTTCATTCAGTTTTTGTTCTTACTTAGTTCTTTTCCATTTCAAGTTGGTAGATCCAGTGTTTCATCATGTTTACTCACTAGATCTCACATACCTATGGTTTTATTGTGGAGATGCTCAATTACATTGTTCCAAGTTTTCAGGTTGATTGGATATTTTTTTGGCAAGTTATCGCTTTGGGAGTATGTGACAATTTTTTGGAACTGGCCCCGAAATTATTTCAAAACCTAATAGCTAGTTGGATCGATTGCAAATCTTTTTCATGACTTGCGAGTCCTCATGGTGTGTTTAGATTTGTTCTATGGATTGTTCCCAATCTTGCACTTAGGTCCACACTTCATCATGTGCATCCACTGTGGAAGAATTTTAGATTTGAGGTCGACTTGTTCTTGCACACATTACATTTTTCTTCATCAAAGATTGTAATGATCTTGGCCGATGTGGATGTTTCTAGACTTGTGGATATGATATAAATCTTGTCATGAATCATTAGGTTAGCAAAAAACATGAACGAAGTAGAATAGGATGTATATAGAGTTTTATCTGTAGGATTTTTGCTTGCATGTATGAGCACGTATTATGAGCATATTATAATCAAGCGTGTGAGCCAAATCTGTATGCTCGGATGTGGTCGACTATATGTAATTGGATTTCCTGATAATAAGAGTGTTTTTATCTGCATTTGCCTCCAAATTTTGTGTTTCTTTTTTTGTGTTACTCTAGCTGTACGACCTAGATTGTTCTCTTTGAGGACCCTCCTACTGTGACTGCACCACTCTGGAAGAAGGTGGTGAAGTTTTTTCTATCTTCTTGTGTGGTATGACACAAGGTAGCTATCGTGATTTCATTGTCAATGTTGAAGGAAAACTGTTCCACAATTTTTTTAGCTAATTCGCCCCATGATTTTATGCTGTATGGAAGTTTAGAGAACCATTCCAATGCTATCCCAACAAGGGTTCATGAAAAAAGTCTCATAAGGTAAGTGGGGTCGTATGAGATGTCCATGCATGTAGTGGAAAATTCCCTTATATGTTCTAGAGGATTCCTCTTCCCATTATACTTAGGAAAATTTGGTATAATATATTTGTGTGGGAAGGGTGTCATGTATAGTGCTTTGTCAAAGGGACATAGACATAAATCTTGCACTGAAATGGTTCATTTGCCTAACATTGACATACTATCCATTTTTTGTTGGATGGATTGCATTTGATTTTGCAGAACATCCACCTATGTTGAAGACATGTTGGTTGCGTTGTTAGGATCGATGTAAGTGTTCTGAAATGCAATATTCTATGATGGATTCTGATTTGGTGTGGGTATATGTCTTATTTGTATCACCCCTATTTACAGAATGGTAGTATTGGTGTTGATTTGTGGTATAGCCCGTGTCATGTTTATGCCAATTTTGGGCCTTTAACTTCTAGCATTCATGCCAAAGGGGTTCGATGAGGATGCTCTTGTAGTAAAATTTAGGCCTTGTGTTATACCAAATGGTGTCGTATGTATTGTTGTATTAGTTTGATTAGGTATGCTAGATGGTATTGTTGTAGTAATCTGAGGAATAGAGACACTCGATGTCATGGTTTTTGTTCCTTGAGTAGATGACATTTTTAAAGTGTGGATGTCAAATCCTGGTGGTGGTGTGGCACCTTCTACTAGAAAATTTTCCAAGTATCTTTGAGGATCATTTGCCAAACACTCATCTACAAAAGATGCAAATTCGGGATCTTGGACAATGGCGTCTATGTCTTCTACAAAGATCTATACATTTGTGTGTCTCTAGTGAAAAAAATTTCAAGCAAGGCTTTATGAGGTCTTGTTGTCCCCGATGGTATGTTCGAAAATGGAAGAATGAAGTCCTTTTTGGATGTTGTGGTTGTGTTGCTGATATGTGGTTGTCATTGATGTCAACACTATTAGCATTGATAATTCTGAAGACTGAATATGTCAAGGAGATTGAGAAAATTGTAATAAATATATTGCAGGCAGTCTATGATACTATGAAGGTTAGGGTTGTAAAAACTTATGTACGTTGAGTTTGAGGTGTCGTGCACTAAAGGGTTTGTTGTCAACCCTATCTAGTATATTGTCCAAAAGTTTCAATGGTACGCATCAAGAATTGAGGAAGTTTTGAAGGTTCATGTTCCTATAGTCACTTTGTCATTGTAGCAGGTGTTTTTGGAAGAAGAAGATGAAATTATGGAAATTTTAGTTATTGCGCATGTTCATGTGACATTCGTGGATGAGCCTAGATTGTTCTCTATCCTTGTTGTACATCTGAATTGTTTGGTGTGATCGTGATCAGAGATTTTTTTGATGTGTGCTCGAGTTTTCATATTCTTGGCCGACATGATGGTGGTAGCATATTGCAAATCCTTATGGATTAATATTTTATTGTTTGGCATGTTCAAGGATGTTGATTTAGGTCCTCACTATGTTGTGACCAACTTAGGTTGGTGCACATTAAGATTTGTTCATGTATTAAGGCCGATAGTTGTAATTTATTCTTTATTTGTGGCCGACAGAGTAGTTGATGTAAATCCATGTAGCAGATATATAAGAGCGGTTGTTTTCCTTATTTAGGAGTATGCTTAGTGTGTGTTTGTGAAGTACATGTGTGAATAAAGATCAAATCATTCAAGAGCAGAGAAGAGTGTGAAAGAGATTGAGCAGAGTGTGGAAGAGTTTGAGTAGAGTGTGTAGAAGTTTTTATGTGCCTAACCAAAACTGTCATCAGGCTTTTGTAGAAGCTAATTTCTCAATTCAACCTCATCAGATGGATTTAATATTATTACTTTATGTAAGGTAGTGAGCCTTCCTCTGAGTAGTGAGCTCTAGGTAGTGTTCCTAAATGCATGTGCATTCCCTATTCATTTCTTTCATGATACTTCTAACAGGGTATAATCTTGTGGACTAACATCCACCATGGTTTTTCCCCTAACAAGGTTTCCACATATAAAATCTTGGTGTTCATGTGTCTCTGAAGTGTTATTGATCTATGCTTGCACTGTTAATTATCAGTTCTAAGATTAAAGGTTGATTAATGTTGAATAAGTATTAATTCTGTAACAACTGATTCACCCCCACCTCTTAGTTGTCTATTCTTGTTTTTCCAATAGTCCTACAGATCAATCATTTCTCTCTATTTCTTTTTAGACCTTGTTTCAACCATGAAAGATGTTGCTCAAAATGAGGCAATGCAAAACTACGTCTAAGAATGATATGTTCTAGTCTATGTTTTTGGGATTTTCTAGATATAATTACTAAATGTTGCTATTTTTTTGGTATTTTCTAGCAAACAAGGAATGTCTAAAATGATTTTATACTAGGATGATAGTGTCTACGTATGCAAAATTCTAAGAAAATTTCTAAGGTAATGAATTATGAATGATTCTAAAAGGATGTTACCTACCACCTATAGTTTAACCAATGCTACAGTTTGACTTTGTCAAGGAACCTGTGTAGGAAGAGGACCAAAATATGAGATGAAATCCCAAACTAGATTGATGAGCTGGAAGGATTCACGTTGAGGATAAAAGATATGTTGACAAGTGACTAGGCTTAATGACAATGTTTGTTGAAGCAAGGTTTTTCCCAAAATGTGGAAATTTATCCTATTCTAAGATATGAAAGGTAAATTTCCTAATATGCAACTAAGTTCCGTAACTAAGATGCCTATCACTAAAACTAAATGACACCTAAAGGATGCAATTATGCAAAGTATGAGAAAAATATCTGGTTTTTGTCCAAGGATGACTGTGAAAAACAAAGATTGGTATGACTATTTCGTTTCAGACTGTGATAGTGAATTTTGACTTTCTAGTTCTCAAGAAAATGTAGTTCACTATTATAGATGCATTGCAAAATTTAACAAATGTGATTCTCAGTGTCAAATGTGGTTCTTGGTAAACTATGTCCTAGTTTTATGATAGGAAAATTGACTCGATCTAACAGATGCAACTAACAATTAAACAAATGCGACTCACTATGATAGATGTAGTTGACTATTAAACATATGTGACTCAATTTTTTTGGTAAATGATAGTGGATTTAGTTTTGATAGTTTGGAGTTTTTGGTTTATAGATGCGACTTAGGTTGACAGTTACGATTTTCTAATTCACATATGTGACTCAGGTTGACAGTTGTGATTTTCTAATTAACAGATGCGACTCTGTTTGACAGATGTAGTTTTTTGATGAACTAGGGTTTCAACTGACTCTATTTCATAATCAAATTTTGGAAAATGTAGACAATATGAAAAAAAAGTGTTTTGGTTTAATAATCATGAACATGTATATTTCTAGAAAAAATGCAGAATCTTAAGGCTAGAAATGACAATACTTGCTGAATTCTTAGTTGGGTTTACCTAGCTACGCTTATTCAAAGTGGATGACTATAATCTTGACCACACTCACTCCCCCTTACATGGCACACACTTCTTGGGTCAGCCAAGCTTCAGTTCCCATGACTCTCCCATGGTGAATTTTTCATCTCTACTAAGAACCATATGAATGTGAGACCACTTTAGAGGTCCAACCTCTTGCACCAAAAAATAGGTGTTTTTGGTTAATCTATAAAGTATTTGGCTAATTATTATGGGCACCCATTTAGAAGGCCACACAAGAGGCAAGATTATCCCAGTATGTAGAGGTTACGTTCTACAGGTTTTGATGCACCACTAGGGTACTGAGGGAATCAATTGTCGATCTGTAGGAGCTCCTGTAATGCTGAGTTTTCCTCAACATTAGAATTTTTCTACCAATTGGGAGTAGCTTGGGTTTAGCTCATCATCAGTTATGAGTCGCTTTGGGTTCAATACTTTTTCCCACCAAAGCAGGCCCAAATTCTAGGGTCAATAACAATTTCTCTTACACCTAGGATCACACGAATACACAAGGGGAGAGGATACTTTTGTTATCGAATCCGGCTCTAATCTAACAATTTGTACAAATGAACCAAACATAGAAGATAGTTATTTTTTTAAACCCAAATGACAATTATCTATTCTACTCAAGCAATTCGTTTGTTTTAAAATTTTATCTTCGACTTTGGTCCTGCAAACGAATCATTAGTAGTTTTCACAAATTTATTCAACAAAGGTTCTGAAAGACAAGTGATTAGTAGTTTGATTTCTTTCTATGTCTTCATCAATCATCTTGCAAAAGATTTTTTATGATTGTCTTTTATGAATCATCCTGCAAACACTACGTTAACTCCCCTAAAACACACACTGCAAACTCAAAATTAGTTGTAAAAAAGCTAAAAAAAATAAAAAAATTGAAAACACAGAATTTGAAAAAACTTATTACCAGTCAGATGCGTCGCAGAGAAGCACAGATGCATGAAAAAATAACACATGCATCATGAAATATCATATGGGGCTCAGAATTTCAGTTGTGTTGTTTCATACTGCAAATGCGTGTCACCTTACCTATACCTACAAAATTCAAACTTTCTAAAGATTTTGAAGACGGTGTGTTCACGTCGGGTTCACCAATGTAACGCTAAGGAAAAAAAAAAGACAAGAAGGTTAAGCAATTCTACATGCAATAAAATCTAATCTATCCTACGCTAACAACAAAGAACAATGGAAACTAAAAAACATATATACAAAAGAATAATCTCACCAAACATCTGTATAATTCCTGGAATATCTCCATTTTTCCATTTTAATATAATTGCCCTCAGATTTTAACAAGTATGCAAGTATGGCCTATGTGATAATTGATTTAGCAAAATATCAAAGATTTTTGAATAAGCTTCCTAAAAGTATAAAGATTTCGGGAGGAAGAATAATGACGAAGGTCAGGTCAATTTATATAAAATTGATTTTTGAATGATCAACTCAAATTGAAAAGACAGATCGATGATTGAGATTAATGAATGTCATGTGATAGAGATTCAGTGTTACTAACAACGTGAGTGAAATTGTCTGCATGACGGAGATTAAATTAAATAATAATTTAATCTTTAGTTGAGACTGTTCGAAATTCAGAAGAATAATGATTGCATGTAAAAGATAAAGAAGAAATGTTGTTTTCAAATGCACAAATGAATGAATTAATTAAATAAAGTTATTTAATTAATAATAGTTTGCACATAGAAGAATTTGACTGACTAATCAAACTAGAAAGTCTGTTTGTCAGAAATGATCAGATATTAAATCAGGAGATAATTGGCTAATTTAATCAAATCTTGACTTAAGTGGTAAATGATTAATTAGATAACTAAGCGATTATCTAATCACAGAGGAATATGCTAAGAATAATTCCTTTTATGAATTAAATAGTTTATTTAATTCAACTTTCAAAATTTGGGGATTAAATTAAATAAATAAAGATTTATTTAATTAAATGGAGAAAAGGTTAAAGAATAATTAAATAAATTTAGATGAATATTTGATTATAGTCGAAAATGTGATGAGGGTAAATTAAATAATAATTTATTTAATTTGGAAAGAGAACTAATTAATTAGTGATGTAATTAAATAAATAACATTTATTTAATTAATCAAGATTGAATAGAGTTAATAATGAATTAATTAAATAATTAAAGTTATTTAATTGATAGAGGATAGGCGACTTTAGAAAATAATTAAATAATTGACATTATTTAATCAGGACCGTTAACATTAGAAATATGTCAAAAATGGTGTCGCAGGGCTAGACCAATTTTTGGTGTCTACAGTATTTCCAAATGAATTACTTGGATTGCCTCTTAAGAGAGTGTTTTATTTCTGCATTGATATAGCCCCTAAGTTGGAACCTATATTGAAAGTACCCTATAGGATGACCACAACTAAATTGATGGAATTGAAGGCACAATTAGAAGAATTATTGTCTAAAGGATTAATAAGACCCAATGTTTCACCCTGGAGAGTGCTAATGATCTTTGTCAAAAAGAAAGATGGTACATTGTACTTATGTATAGACTATCGTTTGCTTAACAAATAAATGGTAAAGAATAAGTATCCATTTCCACGTATCAATGATCTCTTTGATTAGATGCGGGCTGTGGCCATGTTTTCAAATATTGATCTACATTCTGGATATCACCAACTAAGAATCAAGGATGAATATATTTTTAAGACAACTTTCAAAACTAGATATGGACATTACAAGTTCACTATCTTACCTTTTGGACTGATGAATGCACTAGCGGAATTCATAAAACTAATGAATAATGTATTTAGATAATGCTTGGATAGGTTTGTTTTGGTATTCTTGGGCAATATCTTAATCTACTCCAAGAATGAGGAAGAACATTAGAAGCATTTGCAGATGGTGATACAACGATTGAGAGAACATAAGTTGTATGGGAAACTCTCAAAGTGTTCCTTTTACCAAAAAGAGGTACGAAATTTGGGTCATATAATATCGACAAATGGAATTGCAGTCGATCTTGTGAAGATTAAAGTAGTACTAGAATGGTTTGTTCCCAAGTGTGTACCTGAAGTTAGAAGTTTTATGGGTTTGGCTAGGTA
Organism: Sequoiadendron giganteum; assembly: GCA_007115665.2. Lineage (NCBI taxonomy): Eukaryota > Viridiplantae > Streptophyta > Pinopsida > Cupressales > Cupressaceae > Sequoiadendron > Sequoiadendron giganteum. The sequence continues at coordinate 27,086,518 of CM021106.1, forward strand.
TTACCATAAGTTTGTAGAGAAATTTTCAAGGATAACCTTTCCGATCACATCTTTGCAAAGGAAGTGTAAGGAGTTTGAGTGGAAAAATAAATGTCAAGCGACATTTGATCTACTCAAAGAAAAGTTGACCATGACTCTGATACTAAAGTTACTAGATCAAGATGGTAACTTTAATGTTATTATGTATGTGTTAGGAGAAGGATTGGGTGGAGTGTTAATCCAGGAGGGGCAAGTCATAGCTTATGAGTAAAGGAAGCTAAATACCTATGAACAAAATTATGCTTTGCATGATTTAGAGTTAGCAGTAGTTGTTCATGTACTACAAATGTGGAGACACTATTTGTTGGAAAACCCTTTGAACTCAAGACCGATCACCATGGTCTGAAATATTTGTTTACCCAACCTAATCTTAATGCAAGGCATAGAAGGTGGTTAGAACTAATATCAAACTATGATTTCAACATTAGTTATATCAAGGGGAAAAAGAATTAGGTTGTTGATGCTTTGATCAGAGGAGGCATATCTTTTCGATGGTATCAATCCAAACCGACTTTAAGATTCAAGTGTTGCGATAATCCAAGGGTGACGAGTTCTATGAACAAGTCAAATAGACACTCTTGGATGATCCGCAAGATCAAAGTTATGAAGGGTATCACCTTGAGTTTAATGGATTATTAAGATTTCAAGGGAAAATTTATGTACCTAATTTTGATGAATTGAGGAACTTGGTATGGAAATAAGTTCATAATGCACCATATTCAAGACATCCCGGTGCCACCAACATGTTGGTTGATGTAAATCCATTATATTTCTGGAAGGGTATGAAAGGGGATGTTGAAAATTTTGTAGCTAGTTGCTTGGAGTTCCAAAGAGTGAGGGAAAAGCATCATCACCCTGCAGGTCTTTTGTATCCACATGAAGTTTCAAAAAGAAAGTGGCAAGTCATTAGTATGGACTTTGTGCAAGGATTACCTATGTCGAGGAATAAGAACAATGCCATTTTGGCAGTGGTGGACAAGCTCACTAAGGTAGCTTACTTTATACTAGGAGATCTGATCGATGAAGCTCTTATAATAGCTCAGAAGTTTGTACAGGAGATATTTAGATTACATGGGATTCTCGAGAATATTATATCTAATAGGGATGCTTGTGTGACATCTAGATTTTGGAAAACCATTTTTTTGTACTTGGAACAAAATTGAATATGTTTTGCATATCATCCAGAAAAAGATGGACAAAATGAAAGGGTAAATCAAGTGTTAGGCGAACTACTAAGGATGTAGTGCATGAATCAATAATACAAATGGGAAGATTTCCTACCATTGGTTGAGTTTTCATATAATAATTCTTATCATTCTGCAATCAAGATGTCTCCATTAGAAGCATTATATGGTAGGAAATGTTAGACTCGTATAAGCTAGGATAAGATAGGATAAGCCTTGGGTCAGAGATGCTATTTGAAATGGAGGAGCAAGTTGGAATTATTAAGAAAAGATTAGCAAAAGATAATGATAGGCAGCAAATTTATGTTGATGCCAAGCGGGTACCTAGAAGTTTTTTAGTAGGATAGAAGGTTTTGTTAAGGTTCAAGCCTCATAAGAGTTCTATTAAGTTTGGAAATTCGTGCAAACTAGCTCCGCACTACGTAGTTCCTTTTGAGGCTCTTGAAGAGATCAAACCTATAGCATATAGGATTTCTTTGCCACCAACGCTTGCCAAGATGCATGATGTTTTTCATGTATCATATCTTAAGAATATCCTAGGCAATAACCATGTTATTGATTGGAATGCTTTATAGGTGCAAGATCCAAGGGTGGTAATAATCGAGCCTCTCAAGGTGCTTAGAACATGTAACCTCCACTTCCATAATAGAGAGGTTCTGCAGTGCAAATTCCAATGCGACTAGTATGCATAAGAATCTGCCACTTGGGAATATTATGCTGAGATGAAGCAGAAGTTTTCACAAGCCTTGCAAGATTTTGAAAACTCTAGAAAACAATGATTTTTTGAAATGTGATTCTTTATGGATGATTAGTGTTTGATGTTTTATGTTATGTCCATGTCAATACTTAATAAATCATTGGGGACAATGATTTACAAGGGGGGAATATGTTACACCCCAAGCAATATTACCTATTTACTATTATCTTGTTTGGTTAAATTGATTGAATAAATGAATGTGTTTTATGGATCTCTACATGAATATGTTTTATTAATCTTTATATGAATATGTTTAATGTATCTTGAATGGAAATATGATGAATGATTGATTGATGCACTTTTATATTTTATAATGTTTCTAACTATGAAATGTATGATACATATGATTATGTTGTGCTCGGCTAAGTACAATTATGATGTGCCAAGTTGAGTGCAGGAACATGTTTAATCCTCTAGAAGAGAGGGGAATTATCACTCAAGAGAGAACTTAGTCTAGTAACCCTTAATGAGCCTAATTGAGAAATCACACACTCATGTCCTAATTGGTCTTAGAGAGTTAAGTCAGTTTTGGGAAAGGGTAACTAATATTTGTTGTGAATGTTGTGATTGAGAATTGTGATTAAGTATTGATGTCTTATGTCAATCTTTCCTTGTATGCTTATTGTGGTATCGATGAGATATATGTAGAAGATGTATATATATGTATATATGTACATGTATACAGTAGACTCATACATGTGAGTGAATACGTACATGAGTATACTAGGTAGACGCACCTATGCATGCTCATGAATGGATCACCCATATGCATGGGAATACCGAGTAGACTAAATTGACATATGGATATGTATATATGCATCCCATGTATGTATGTTGATCGATGGGATTGTGTGTATGAGTGTTTTATAAAGATAATGAAATATAATTACGTATATATGTATATATGGTATATACATATATATTAATATATATATTGTTGAGAATAGATGTCTCAAACTTATTGGTGTAAGAGGCATCGACTGAAGGTTTATTGGGTTGACAAGTGAATTTCAGCAAGATGAAATGGTGAGTCTCCTTAACACCCCAATAGCTTTATTGGAGAGACATTACAATGTCAGAGGGAACTATTTTTTAGTCCCTTCAACATTTCGATGGACTATCAGAAGTTGACATCAGAGGGATAGGTCAAAGTGAGATGGAGTTGTCTTGAAGTCCCTTCGACATTCTGATGAATGACAGGAAGGTAGTTTTCAAGGAGACAAGAGGATGTCAACGTGACAACATGATAAGTCCCTTTGACATTATGATAGGATGTTTATGAATTTGGTGTGCTATTATCGGAGAGACATATTGTTATTAGCAAGACAACATTGGAAGTCCCTTCGACAATCTGATGAGACTTCATTGGCTAGACTTCATCATATCAGAAGGAGTTGCTACAGTGTCTCTTTGACACTTTGATAGAACGATAGACGTATTAGGGTGCCAATGAGAATTTGGAGAGACATGGTTTCATTTCTCTTCGACATTTCAATATAAATTCATAGAAGAGATGATAACAGTTCAGTTCAATATGGGAGTTGGAGCGATGGTCTGGGATTTTAGATGGTAGGATAAGGTAATTGGCTTTCTTGAAGGCAGTATTAATATAACCCCTATTCTAGAGCCAATTCAACTCTTAGAACCATCAAAATACAATTCTCATGTATTTTTTCAGTTGTCAACACACTTTCATCAAGGAATGAGTCATGATTAGGTGATGTTAATGGTGAAAGAGCACCAGCTAAATGGTCGGTCAAGGCTTTTCCTTTTAATGCTTTGCGAGGAATAAATTTAAGATCAAACTCAATCAACAACATAACCCAATTAGATAAGTGTCCTGACAAATTTTTTTTAGCAAAAACGTGTTTCAAAGGGTCAAACTTTGTAACAATATGCACCTTTGCATTTAATAAATAATGTCTCAATTTACTAGTAGCAAACACAAGATCCAAGCATTTTTTTTCTATGATTGTATATCGATTTTTATAATCATTCAAAGCTTAGCTAATATAATAAATAGGATTTTCTTTTCCACTTTCATATTACTGAGCCAATAATCCTGCTAGAGCATGATTAGAAGTTGATGTGTAAAGAATGAATGGTTTTCCTTGAATAGCGAGTTAAAAAATGGGAGGACTAGCTATATACTCTTTCAAATTGTCAAAATATTGTTTACAATCCCCATTCCACTTAAATTATGATTCCTTCTTAATAATTTGAGTAAAGGGGAGAGCCTGATCCCCAAGGATGCCACGAAAATGATGGATTGCTTGAATCTTTCCTTGTAAACTACAAAATTGAGAAATATTTTTAGGAGGTGGCATATTTATGATAGCATCAATCTTATTTTTTCCACCTCAACACCTCTATGTGACACTATACAACCCAAGATTTTTCCACTATCCACACCAAAGACACATTTCTTCAGATTTAACCTCATATTATATTTATGTATTATTTCGAAGATCTTATGAAGGATTTTTATATGATCTTGATGAGTTAAAGATTTAGCCAAAATATCATCAACATAATCTTCCAAAATGTTGTGGATGAAATCATGAAATATTAGTGTCATAGCTCGTTGATATGTTGCTCCAACATTATTTAATCCAAAAGGCATGCCAGCCCAACAAAATGTTCCCCAAGGTGGAGTAAAAGTTATTTTATATTGACCTTGCGGGTTGATGAAATTTTGATTACATCCAGAAAAACCATCCATGAATGAGAATAAAGCATGGCCCATGGTTAAATCCACTATCATGTCAATATTAGGTTGGGAAAAATCATCTCTTAGTGATGCTTTATTCAAATCACAAAAATCCATACACATCCTTATATGATTATCAAGTTTTACTACCCCCACAATGTTATAAATCCAAGGTGAATTATCAATAGGATGAATGAAACTAGCATCCAAAAGTTTTTCAATTTCAACTTTTACCAATAAGGCTATTTTAGGATTCATCTTCCATATCTTTTGTCTAATAGGTTTAGCATCTTTTTCAAGAACAATGTTATGCATGACTATCTTAGCGTCGATACTCAACATATATGAATATTTCTAAGCAAAGATTTTAGGTAATTCATGTAATAATGTCGCATGATCTTCTTGTTCATCATCATCATCAAGACACTTTCCTATTTGAATCACTTTTTCTTCATCAAAGATGTATCCATTGGTATGTTAATCATATCACCCACAAGTAATGTATTTTAGTTTATAATTTGAAGGATTTCTTCATGTTCATCTTGTTCAATATCACTTGTTTTCTTATTTTTACCAAAGTATCCCTTACTGTTGTTGAGAAATTATGTCTCAACTTCCAGCTTGAAGTCCTCGTTTTCATGCCTTGGTGATTTTGTGTTGTTTACAAAGTTCTGGCGGAGGCGGAGCCAGGATGGAACTTGGCATTGTTCTGTTTGCCTAAGTTTCGAGTCTCTGGCAGAGGCGGAACTAGGATGGAACTTGGCATTGTTCTGTTTGCCTAAGTTTCGAGTTTCAGTTCTCGTTCCTGCTCTGACTCCGCTTCCTACCGTCTGTTTCTTCTCGCTTCGCTTCGCAGGTTCTGGCAGAGGTGGAACCAGTTTTGGAAGCTGGCAATGTCCATTTGCCAGGTTCCTGTTTCAATTTCTGTTTTGACTCCAGGTCTGACTCCTGCTTTTACGATCTGGTTCTTCTGGATGTTTGGATTCTACTCAGGGTGTTTTCCTCTGCCTTGTCCTGGTTTTGGATTGTTGTTTCTTGCATTTGGCAGAGGCAGAACCGGAACCGGATTGGTTCCTGATCTTGGACTGTTGGTAAAGTCCTGTTTCTGTTCCTATTCCATCCCCGACTTTGACTCCAGTCTTTTGTGTTCCCATCTTGGTTTGACCCTGGGTTGACTTTACCCAGTCAGAACTCTTTCCGATGAGTTCCTCTTTGCCGTGGGCGGACACGGAACCGAAATGGTTCCTGAACCTGAAATTTTGGTAGGATCATGTTTTGACTCTAGTTCCAACTCCGACTCCGACTCTGGCAGTGTGTATTTTTGGTGGAGTCCTGTTCTGACTCTGACTCCGGCAGTGCTATTTATGACTTGAAGTCTTGGACGCGCCCGATGTCTATTTGACCATTTTGGTTGCTCTATCAGCTGCGATTGCTGATGGGTCTTGGACGCATGGCACCTGGTTGAATAGTGATTGGATGAATACCAAGATAGTTATTATGGTAGCTGCATTTGTCAATGAAGGGTGGTGAGCTCAACCATTTTGAGTAATGGCTTTGAATGCAATGACGGCTTGTTGCAGGAGATCTATCAGATCCGACCAGTTGCATGATTTGAGGATGGACTTCATTGATCTTTTGAGTCGGTTACATTATGGATGAGAGGTGTGTTATTTATCATAAGTTAGACAAGTTGAAGTCGTGTGCTAAAGAACAAGAAGGATGTGAGTTCTTGAATAGGGTTTTGAACTGTATGTTGTGAAAACATTGTAACAGTGGATCTGAAACTCTCTCGGTGATTGTGAGCTGAGCAAAGAAGTCTGGATATTGTATGTAATCGATTCATTACTGTAATACAATTGATTTGACTTTGTGTGGTGGGTTTTTTGCCTGAAAGGGTTTTCCCACGTAAATACTTTGTCATCTTTGTTTGCTTATCTTTCTAGTTTCTCATTGCCATGGTTGTATGCATCTCTATAAGTTTTAGAAACTGTTAGTTTTTCATTTTTGCTTCTCTCCCCTATAGTAAAGGTGTGAAGGGAATGTATTCCACACTGTTGGGTCATTAGATCCACATTCTTTTCCCTTCAACTGTCAAGGGTACAAATGAATAATCGTTTGTTGTGATGAGTTGGTAAATTATCATAAACTCCCAACATTTTTGATAAATCTTCATCATGTTGAAATTAATCCAATGGTTTATCTTCACTTGTGGTATCTATTAAATTAGGATTATTTAATGCAAGAGTTGCATTGGGAGAATCTTGCATGATGGTATTGATGTTGAGTGGAGGCTTTTTTGATGCTTTTGTAGGACAATATCCAAGACCATTTTTTATTTCTTGTACATTAGAATCTATAGGTACATGAATGCCTTGTTAATGCACACCAAATCCTTTACCACTATAACCAAGTTGTTTCAAGAGTTGATATCCTCTCCCATAGAGATATTCCATTCCTTTAAGGATGGTGGTTGTTCATAATCAAATTCATCATAGTTTTTTGTGTAATTTTTGTATTCTTCTTTGCCAAAAGTCATCGCCTTGGATGTTTGTAATGATTCTTCTTCATGTTTGGTTGAAAATATTGTTGTTTCTTTATCCTTTGTTGATTCTTTCAGTGTTATATTATATTCTCCCATGAATGTAGGTGTAAAATACAACAAACCCCAATCATCATCTAATAGTTTTGTGGTTGATTTATCTTTTTCTTCTTCTTGCACGGGTTGAACTTTTGAAGTTGGTATCAATATTCTCAAAGGAATTTTCATGCCTTTTTCATTTTGTAAACAAGTTTCAGATTGAAGATCGGCTTTGATTTTATAAACCTTGTTTTGATAGGCATATTTCATTAAACGATGAAGCATTGAAGGGACACCATTCATTTCATGAATCCAAGGTCTTCCCAAGAGAAGATTATGTTGGTGTTTTTTTTTAAATTTACCCATTAAGGCTTCATAATGCTCTAAGAGGTTGCCGAACTCTATATTCAAGAAACTACGAAGCTAACGGCCAACTATCGAGATTCAGTCAAAAGACTAAGATCTCCTACACTTTTGGCTCTATGAAACCCAGGAGGGTTTTCCTAAGTGTGTTCATAAAAATAGTTTATGCCTATAAGAACACTTCTTCATACAGATACATTCCCCTCCAATGCAATTAGATAGCAATTATCCTGGTGTTGGCAAATCAAAGAACAATAATAATTATCTAGAGCAAGGAGAATAATATTAATGTAATATTTGTATCTCAAAAGAGATAGGATTTGATTTTAGAATGTTCAAATCTTGAATCACCACATTTAGAGCCACAGTCCTGCACTTCTAAAAGAATCTTGAAAAACTACCCAATGCCTCATCCATCGAGCGAGAGTCATATAAAACATAACCCAAACATTATGAACTTATCACCATAATGCTTTACATTATGAGATATTTCTATTTCTAAAAACAATACTCCTTAATAAATCCTGAGCATATTATCACAAACCTGTAACTCATTAAGTTAAAGCAGGAAAATGAAATACACATTCAAATATACCATTGAAGTTGAATGAATAAACCATTGATGAACTCATTTACAATTCATGACATATAACCAGGAGATAAATTTTTTTAATAGATTTTTATTTGCTTCAATATCCGTCATTACATAAGAAAAGCATGCTTGTTTCATACTATTCCATACCTAGAAATATTTCCTAGTTAATTCCTTCAAAAAACCCATAGTAAAACTAACCGTACATAATATAAGCTTTAGGACACAAAAAATCTGACCCAAACAATGAGCCGTGAAATCTCCCTTATAGAATAGGAGAGAAACAAGCAACGGGCTCCATTGTTCATTTCAAAATGAATTTCATCCAAATGAAATGAAATTTGAATTCACATTCTAAAAATTCCTCATCATTAGAAATAAGAATAATCGAACTGAGGAATCAAAATGGTTACACCCCAGTAACTAGTCGGAGAAAAAACAAAAAACACTGTGCCACGCACACGCACGTCCATATCAAAACCAAACCATCGGAACAACATCAGACAACAAAAACACCACCCCAGCAACCCATATCACCCTCCAACATCATTTAGCCAACACATGGCCCCAATAGAGGTGATCTCTCCTTTGTCTCGCTTCAGTGTGAAGCAAAATCATTCCCTTTTTCTTGCCAATACCAGCACCAGATCTAACAACACAACACGGTGCCATTGCAGCAATTGGGGAAACCACAAGGACCTCCTCGTTGACCCCCATGAGTTCAGTCATGGCCATGAGATAACAATGATAGTCCGAATCTATCTTGGACCCATCATCACTAGAGCTGAAAGAGAGCACAAGGAAACTGTGTCATCCAGACTGCTTGCCCTCACCTCGACCAACTGCTTCAGGAGCATTAGGAATAGGTTTTTCCTCCTTGCGTCAGGAATTCCTCACACCCACTCTGGCACTTTTCCGTACCACGGAATTATCCATTAAAAATACTAGCTCAAAATCAGCAAGCAAATCAATCACCTGCAAAAAAACCAATTCAAAAATGTGATGATACTGACGAGCAATTTAGCAGGCATTTATAGAGAAAACTAGTGCAGGGAATATTAATTGCCCAAACAATGTAGTACGAGTATGCGATCGATTAGTGGTTGATGTTGCCACCACAAAATAATTCTAGGCTTGTGGAAAATGGCGTACAACCCATCATTGCATTTATCAGGCAAATACCGCTCGCACGGAAGGAGATCAAGAGAAAATCCATTGAAAAACCCATGCCATTAATGAAAATAATCTTCAGAGAGCAAAAGCTTCTCACACGGGTGAACAATAACACTTTGAATTCAAACCATTGATGTGAGAGACTTGGCAAGTCGGACAACTCAGATTGAGTTAATGATCGTTGACAATCCACATCACTGCCTAGGAAAAATAATAGCCAAATGCACCCCTCAAAAATAGGAAACCACGATTGGGTAACAAGCACCACCCAACCCCTTCTATTCTAGGAGCCAAGCCAAATGTCACCGTTATGTAAGCCTCATGGTAGCTCAGAGAAAATTAATTTGATAGTGCAAGACCAGTGAGGGACGGTCATCATTAATCCCCATCATTTAATACCCACTAGTGAAAAGACATCCACTTGTGACATCTTGGTGCATCAGGATAAGGCCCCACCCTTCCACTTAACAGATGGTGGCACCTCACACACCTCGCACCACTTTAGTGACATCAGTGGCAAACCTACGCGGTCCATGAGGAACAGTCATGATTAGAACCTATGATTGGATGACCCGCTGAACTGCATAACAATAAATATAACGTTGGGGCCGACCAGAAAGAACCCTCGTCGACACAAAAATTTAGGCCCAAGTGGCAAAGAAAAGATCGATAGGTTGGGTGAAAAGGGGTTGATAAGAGCACACAAGAAAGGTTCAGTCAGATGACTTAAGAGACCGGTAACCCTCAACAACAGGACAATGCTAAAATATAACGTGAGGGTTAAAAAGGTACCAAACAATTTCACCATGGGTGACTAAAACCCTAAACCCCAAACATTAGACCTCCAACCATGAAAAGTGACCAGTCATGCCCACACCAGGCAAAATTTTACAAAATTTTAAAAGTCCCATCAGTGGCTCCGACTAAGGATGTATGCCCCCTGCGGGCATAGCAAGATTCCAGAATCTCTAGTTTTGCAGACCAGATCACCGAATCACACAAGTACCTTAACGAATACTTTACCATGTTCATCAATTGGAACTTGTTTACATCCAACTTGGTCACCCCAGGCCCCCAAACAAGAGAAATCAGATTTTACCCCTGTCAAAAACAAAATTCTCTGCTACCTAGAGTAAACCAAGTCTGGAAATTTTACCTCTTGATGTCTTTACGTTACTTGAGTAGTCAAAATGCCTGGAAGTATCATAATGTTTTCTAATACTCCTGAGCATTTGATTATTCAGCACCTTGTATCCAAACATTAACTGCAACATATGACCATAATGGCATTTTACCTTTCCCTGCACCCGATCATGCTTCATTGAATGCTTACTCAATTGAGCTGAGAAATAGAAAAATTCATAATTTATCTGGTCCTTGACATCACACATCTTAGCATCAACATCAACTCGCACATCAAACTGAAAATTGTCATAGAAAACTGTGTGTATGTTACATAAACCCTTTTTGCACAAAAAAAAAGATACATGACTCGGGGAATCTTCACCCTGGTGATTTCAACATAAGCTTGGTTGCCAACATCTGCGTTCAGACATCCTGGAACTATAGAGGTGGGCAATATGAGTTATATATTTCTCTAGGAAATGTGTGAACTCATTCATCTCAGGCCCCTCACTATACATCTCCTCCTACATTGCATCATCCATTCCCAAATGAAAAACCTCAAAAGCCGACTCAAAAAAATCAACCTCAACATGGGAAATAGAGAAACAACAGTATGTACTGGCCTCATTGTGTTCAACATCACCTGTTGTATGTGTTAATTTATAAGTGAAAATTTCAGCACAAGCTAAAAAATTTTCACCAGCAATATCAATGACACCTTCATTATAAGTTGAAAACTTTTCACCAGCAATATCAATGACAAAAGGTGACAAAAAATCAATCTCAACTTCATACAAACAGTCAAGAAAATCAATAGTACCAATATATTCATCAATATGCTGGTTATCTCCAGTATTGTTCTTTAGATCACCAAATTGAACACACACCCCATTGTCTTCAAATTCCTCAACATTTACACAACAAACATGTTTCGATGCTAGTACATTTGGAGTATACTCTAAACATTCATCATTTGAACATTTTCCCCTCATTTGGAAGAAAATAAGATCATGAGGCTCTGTATTACCATAAATTTTTGGTAAAGGGAGAGGCTCCACTTCATCCTCAGTAATGCAATCATCACTTCTAAAATCACAATCACTAGCCTGTAACAAAATCTGAGTGACATGTGCATTACAATCATGACAGGGAAAAACAATGGTTGTATTGCTTAATCCTTCATCACTTTTCCCATCAAGCTCTTGTGTAGTTGTCCAACATTCTTCAAAAGGGAAACCGTCATCTTCATTTTGTGTAAATGTACTCTTGGTTGATTCTATAATCTCTATCCAATTAACAACTTGGGTTAAGTTAGCAGGTTTCAAATCTTCTAGCAAAGCACTCAACCCCAGTTCATAAAGTTCACAAAACAAGTCAATGCATTCAACATCATCAAGTCTGAGACCTCTATGAATTTTTCTTAAAGCTTCCAAAAATCTCAAGAAAAACTCATATGGTGATTCTTCCTCTTGTCTCTTCATCTCATACAATTCTGCCACAAAAGAGATTTGATCATCACCACTCCAATTGAACGAGCTTTCAACTTGAATCTCATCATCATCATCACACTATAATGGTGCATATATTACAGTTGTCAAAGAACTTTTATCATAATGAGTGTTCTGTGCAACCAACTCTAAAATTTTACAAGTATGAGTTATGCCAGGGTAATCAACACTTGCAGCTAGATACCCTTTCATCATTGAGTACTTCATGTTGTTCTCAATCTCCATAGCCATTTGATATGCCTGGTGCAAGGTCGCAGGTTCCTTATCCCTTAATAATTAACCCATCCTTTTGTCAAAATCACCAAGATATACAATCAGGCATTCAGCCTTATTTGGTCTTATTTCTCTAGGAATCTCTCTTAAAGCTTTTGAAAATCTGAGATTAAAATATGGGACTAGCTCATCTTTTTGTATGTGGATTCCCATAAAACCTTTTCTTACTATGTTGGGATTGACTCTTTCACCAAATTGTTCAATAAAAATATCACCAACTGATTCCATGAGTTAACAAAACATGCCAGTAAATATGAAAACCAATCCTTGGCATCACCCCTGAAAGATTACACAAACAGCTTCATAACAACATCCTCATGATTGACTTCGTAATCCCCCATTACATATATAAAATCCTGTAGATGCTTAGAGGCGGATTTTGCACTTTTCCCTATGTATTTAGGAAAATATTTGCTAATCTTCTTAGGAATCAAATTAGGAAAACCTTTGATATTACTGAAAATAAAAGGCATATACCTTTGAGTTACAAAAAACCCTGAAGGGCTTAATGAAACTTGTTCCCTTTGCATATTTGTGTCTGACTTCTCATATGGAAATTCTCTTATACCCATTCAATCACTATCAACTTTATACATGGTTATCAAATACATCACTTACTAATTCGGCCATGAATCTAAAATTTTGATAGAAATACTCATACCTTGAGCCTTTTAGAGGTATAATGCAACATAAACATACTTCTCAAATCATTTTACATATTGTATTATTAGAAATATGGAAAGATTAGTCATTGTTCCTTTCTTGATGTTGGAATATCTAATGTGGAACCATTTATTATCCCTAGTTACAAACACCTCTCACAATCAGAATAGTGATCAGTTTAGATTCAATGAGAATACCTTGTAATTTGGCAGCAGTTGTCAATCTTCTCTCCCTGACTATAGATATCACAGATCTGGGACTTTTCCTTTATATATGAACTGGTTCTTTAGACAGAGTCACCACCTGTTCAACAGAGGACTGAATTTCAAAAGAATATGAAATTAATTTTCAAAGTTTGTCACATCCTGGGTCTTTGTCCACAATAGAGTCACACCTCAAATATTCTGAAATCATGTTGCTACCAATATTTTTCCAAATCCATAACCTGTCACCATCCAAACTTAAAATTCAGATCCACTAAACAAATGATTCTGGACAACCACCTCCAACTGTTGTGGTTTTTCTTTTCTCTTTTTTCTTTAAATTTCTTAGAAGTTCTCCCCAATAAAATGACCATTCAGCTAATGAATCAAGCAGAGAGTGAAGGGAAAATAATGCAGATCTAATGACCCAATAGTGCATAATACATTCCCTTAACACCTTTACTACAAGGGAGAGAAGCAAAAATGAAAAACTAACAGTTTCTAAAACTTATAGAGATGCATACAACCATGGCAATGAGAAACCAGAAAGATAAGCAAACAAAGATGACACAGTATTTACGTGGGAAAACCCTTTCAGGAAAAAAACCCACCACACAAAGTCAAATCAATTGTATTACAATAATGAATTGATTACATACAATATCCAGACTTCTTTGCTCATCTCACAATCACCGAGAGAGTTTCAGATCCACTGTTACAATGTTTTCACAACATACAGTTCAAAACCCTCTTCAAGAACTCACATGCTTCTTGTTCTTCAGCTCGTGACTTCAACTTGCTCTGCAACTTTTCGACTCAACTCAAATTATCTAACTTATAATAAATAAAAAATCTCTCATCCATATGTAACCGATTGAGAAGAGCAATGAAGTCCATCCTCAAATCATGCAACTGGTCAGATCTAACAGATCTCCTGCAACAAGCTGTCATTGCATTCAAAGCCATTACTCAAAATGGTTGAGCTCGCCACCCTTCGTTGACAAATGCAACTGCCACAATAACGATCTCGGTATCCATCCAATCACTATTCAACCAGGTGCCATGCGTCCAAGACCCATCAGTGATCACAGCTGATAGAGCAACCAAAATGGTCGAATAGACATCGGGCGCAACCAAGACTTCAAGTCATAAATAGCACTACCAGAGTCGGAGTCGGAACTGGAGTCAAAACATGACCCTACCGAAATTTCAGGTTCAGGAACCATTTCAGTTCCGCGTTCGCCCACGGCAAAGAGGAACTCATCAGAAATAGTTCTGACCAGGTAAAGTCAACCCGAGGTCAAACCAAGATAGGAACACAAAAGACCGGAGTCAGAGTCAGAGTCGGAATAGGAACAAAAAATAGGACTTCACCAAAAAGTCGAAGATCAGGAACCAATCCGGTTCCAGTTCCGCCTCCGCCTCCACCAACTGCAAGAAACAACAATCCAAAACCAGGACAAGGCAGAGGAAAATACCTCGAGTAGAATCCAAACATCCAGTAGAACCAGATCGTAAAAGTAGGAGTCAGGCTCAGAGTCAGAACAGGAACAGAAATAGGAACCTAGCAAACGGACATTGCCAACTTCCAAAACTGGTGCCACCTCCGCTAGAACCTGCGAAGCGAAACAGACAATAGGAAGCAGAGTCGGAGTAGGAACAAGAACCGAAACCTGGAACTTAGGCAAATAGAACAATGCCAAGTTCCATCCCGGTTTCCCCTCCTCCAGAGACTCGGAACTTAGGCAAACAGAACAATGCCAAGTTCCATCCTGGCTCCGCCTCCGCCAAAACTTTGTAAACAACACAAAATCACCAAGGCATGAAAATGAGGACTTCAAGCTGGAAGTTGAGACATAATTTCTCAACAATCTCCCACTTGGTGAACACTTCCAGCTTCCTCAAAACATCATACCTTACTATCTATCATAGACCCCAAGGCCCATCCATTCTATGCACCATCTGAACTTGTCTGTGCTAACCGGCTTTGTCAAGGCATCTGCAACATTCTTCAAGGTGTATCTATCTTCAACCATATCCCTCACGAAGTGATGTTGCACATCTATGTGCTTGGTCCTGGCATGAAAGGTCGGATTCTTTGCCAAACAAATGGCACTTTGAATGTCATAGCAGATTGAAATCTGCTCAGCATTAAATCCAATGTCTGAACACAAACACCTCAGCCACACTACCTCCTTGCAAGCATGATTTGCTACCATGTACTCTGCCTCTGTCATGGATAAAGCAACTACAGCTTGTCGCTTGCTCATCCAACTGATTGCTCCACCATTAAGCATGAAAGTGTATCCATTGGTGGATCTTCTGCTGTCAATGTCCCTTGCCCAATCAGAATCAACATATCCCTGAATGCTAAGAGTCCTTTGTGATGCAACCATACTGCCATGGTAACACAAAGCATAATTTGAAGTACCCTTCAAATACCTGAACATTCTTTTTACAGCATCCCAATGTGATCTCCCTAGATTTGCCATGAAATGGCTTAGAACTCCCACTGCTTGGGAAATGTCTGGTTTTGTGCAGACCATAGCATACATCAAACTACCTATTGCACTTGCATAAGGCACACTGGTCATATCCTCCATCTCAGTAGCAGACTTTGGACAGTCTTCAGTAGATAGTTTCAATCCTTGCATGATTGAAACAACTAGTTGCTTGCAATCGGTCATGCTAAACCTCTCTAGAATGGTTTTCACATACTTACTCTGACTGAGCCAAAGCTTTCTGCTTGTTCTATCCCTAGTTATCTCCATTCCAAGAATGTACCTTGCTGCTCCAAGATCTTGCATTTTGAACTTAGCAGACAATTGAGTTTTAAGATCAGAAATCATTGCCTTGCTATTACCAATGAATAACATGTCATCCACATACAGAGTAATAAAAAGCACATGATCATTCTCACATTTATAATAGATGCGATGATCAGATTTTGATCTAACAAACCGAATTGACAACACAAATGTGTCAAATTTCTGGTACCACATTCTAGGAGATTGCTTTAGACCATAGAGAGATTTATTTAACTTGCAAACCAGATTTTGTTTGCCTCTATCAAGAAAATGCTCAGGCTGGGACATGTAGATTTCTTCTTCCAGCTCACCATGGAGAAACGTTGTCTTCACATCCATCTGCTCAATTTCATAGTCATACACAGCTGCCAATGACAACAAAAATCTGATGGATGTTAGCTTTGCTATAGGGGAAAAGATCTCTCCATAATCAGGAGCATCAGGAATAGGTTTTTTCTCTTTGCGTCATGAATTCCTCGCACCCACTCTGGCACTTTTTCATACCACAAACTTATCCATTGAAAATACTAGCTCAAAATTAGCAAGCAGATCAATCACCTGCAAACAAACCAATTCAAAAATGTGATGATACTGACGAGCAATTTAGCAGGCATTTATAGAGCAAACCGGTGCAAGGAATATTCATTGCCCAAACAATGTAGTACAAGCATGCGAGCGATTAGTGGCTGATGTTGCCACCACAAAATAATTCCAAGCTTGTGGAGAACGGTGTACATCCCATCATTTCATTTATCAGGCACATACCGCTTGCACGCAAGGAGATCGAGAGGAAATCCACTAAAAAACCTACACCATTAATGAAAATAATCTTCAGAGTGCAAAAACTTCTCACATGGGTGAACAATAACCCTTTGAATTCAAACCGTTGATGTGAGAGAGACCTGGCAAGTTGGACGATTCGAATTGAGTCAATGATCGTTGACAATCCACATCACTGCCTAGGAAGAACAATAGCCAATCACACCCCTCGGAAATAGGAAACCGCAACCGGGTAATAGGCCCCACCCAACCCCTTCTGTTCTAGGAGCCAAGCCACATGTCACCATTTCAAAAACCTCATGGTAGCTCAAAGAAAATTAATCCAATCGTGTGAGGCCTGGGAGGGATGATCATCATTAATCCCCATCATTTAATACCCACTAGTGAAAAGACATCCAATTGTGACATCTTGGGCATCAGGACAAGGCCCCACCCTTCCATACTTGACAAATGGCGGCACCTCACACACCTCACACCACTTTAGTGACATCAGCAGTAAACCTCCAAGGTCCACGAGGAACGGTCACGATCAAAAGTCATGATTGGACGGCTCGCCAAACTACATAACAATAAATATAACGGTGGGGCCGATCAGAAAGAACCCTCAGCGGCACAAAAATTTAGGCCCAAGTGGCAAAGATAAGACTGATAGGTCGGGTGAAAAGGGGCCAGTAAGAGCATGCAAAAAAGGCTCAGTCAGATGACTTAAGAGACCGGTAACCCTCAACAATGGGTTGATACTAAAATATAACATGAGGGTTGAAAAGGTACCAAACAATTTCACAATGCATGACCAAAACCCTGAACCCCAAACATTAGACCTCCAGCCACGAAAAGTGACCAGTTATGCCCACACCAGGCAAAATTTTACAAAATTTTAAAATTCCCATCAAATTATATGAGATCTCTTGAGACATAACATGAATAAGAGCTTGTAATGTAACCTTTCTTGCTCAAAGCAATTGTTTCCCCACATTATCGAATCCATGGATAGATAAAGAATCGGGTTGAATTTCACTCTTGCCTACTCAAATCTTGTCTAAAATGCTTACACTACAAATATTGAGTGTTGAACCATTATCAATGAGGGTACACCTTATGCCATAATGATTAATAATAGCCAATATCACCAAAGCATCATTTTATTTTTGCACTTCTAATGGAGGTAGCTCATCTGGTTGAATGACAATATCAATGTTAACTGAATTCATACCTTGAATTAGGGTTGCTAGATAAGTAGGTTGTGCACTAGGAGGAACCACAACTTGTTGTAAATAATTTTGAAGCATGCTATGATAATTAGGGGAAGCTTGAATAAGGTCCCATAAAGAAATCTTAGCAGGAGTGTTTCTAAGTTGTTCCACAAGGTCATACTCCTTTCCATTATGCAAAGGAAAATGAGGAACACTAGGAAAGCTAGGTTGAGGTAATGGTAATGAAGTAGGTATGTTTTGTGGTTGCCTATTGTTCCTTGTATTGTATGTGTGAGCAATGGTATTATAACTCAGTTGCTTCGAAACATTGTTACTAGTGAGTTACCTTGAAAAATTCAAGATAGCCCCTAGAAGTAATGGTTTGTTTTTAGGTGGTCTAATGATAAGAACATGTTGCTTTTAGACTTGTGGATTTTTTGAAGGTGGATATATTACAAGTTGAGGTGTGATTTCATTAACTTCCTTTTGCTTTGGTTTGTCATGACAAGCCTTAGTGGATGAACCTTGCGAGATGAAGTCCTCAAGGGCTTCATCCAACATGCCAAAGTCATTGCTACTAAAGGGCTTGAAGGATATGTTAACTTGTAGAAAGAGATATGGCATGATCAGATAACTATGCTTTCTCCAAGGTTTATTGTTTAGTGGAAGGATTTTTGTTTGATGTTTTGGGATAGTTTATGGTTTTCAATTTTTGCAAAATGAAAACTAATCTATCTAAACTATGCAATGATGTAAAAAGTAAATAAAATGACCATAGATCTAAAATAATCTAATACTGAAACAACAATAACTTTTTCACTTTTCCTCAATATTTCATCAAAAGAAAAAAAAAATTTAATGTTTAAAATAGACTCTTTTAGATTTTTAAATTTTAGATTTAATAGCAGAATCCAAAAGTAGAAATAGAGACAAAAATGCACCCAAAAATTGGTCAGGACACCTATATAGGAACAAATTCACCCAAGGGTGAATGTGTCCTTGCACAGAGGCTTTAAAAATCAAAATATGAACTTTTAGATTGTTGTTTAGTTTCCCAGCTTTAGGTTTCATAATTTATTTTTTGTGACTAATTTTCCAAATTTTACTATTTAAATGTGAATGAAATAAATGACAAAAAGTGCACAAAGATGGCAACTTTTTGAATGCAATTTTGACTAAATTTTTTGATGTAAAAGATTTGAAAGAAACTAATATGCAACTACTATGCAAAATGAATGTAATATGTATGCAATGTTTTTGGATTTTTTAGATTTTAAACAATGAAACATGCAATTTTAAAACCCTAAATGTAATGCAAACTAATTAAATTGTGAAACCCTAAATGGGATGCAATACAAACTAATACAAATCCTAGATCTAGGGTTTTGAAAGACAACCAAATCAGAAAGCTTATAGTGTAAGAATGTTAGGTTCACCAAAATGAAATGGATAGAAAATGGATGAGGATGTGGAAGACCAAAATGGAATATATATCTAAGACACCCTCATATTTCCCTAATTTCATTAAGAAAAGAGATATTCCAAAGGTAGGATTGACTTTCAACCCTTAGGTGAGTCGACCCTATTAAGGGATCTATTGTTTCCCTTATGAAAGAAAATGACAAATATGACTTAAATGCACTTTGGGGAGATAAAAATAAAATACTTAATTCACTCAATTGTATGATGTAAAACTTGAAATACAGATTTAACAGATAGCATAAGTAGAAACAACCTTCTGAGAAATCTGAGAAGGGTAAAATATTGTGCACTTGATCTAAAAACTATGTTTTGTAGACTGAAGCAGAACACATTCACCCTAGGGCGAATGGGTCTGAGTAGCCCATTTTGAAACTTCAAAATATGGATTTGTAGCTTTTTGTCTACACTTTCTTCATGTACCTGTTAACCTTTGCTCCTAGATCTATACCTTTAAAAAAATTGCAAGAGAAAATGTTGTTTTTGGATGGGTAGGGTTTTCCTCGATCAAACCCCAAGTTTGGTAATTAAACCTTGATAAAATGATGTAAATCTAATAAATGACATCGTGTGCAAGCCCTAACCTTAAGTGCATCTAAGGTTGTTAAAATATATTATGCAAAGAACCCCTACTCAAGTGCATTAGAGCATGATTCCTATAATGACAAATGATAAAGATTTAGTTGGGAAGAAGTTCATACACCCCAATAAAATCTAAAATATGACAATACCTTACTTTAGGTAGCTAGTAGAATGAAGATAGAAGATGTGATCACTTAGGAAACAAGTCATTAGGTTAGGAAAAATGGCCAAATGCATCTCCCAAACCTAGAATCCATCATAATCCACCATAGGCATCAACCTTCAATCATGAACAATGCTTGATCAAATCTTTGACAAAATGAGCTCGAAGACCTGCAAATACACACAAGATGCTACTCCAAGATTTCAACTTTTCTTGCTTGAATGTTCCCAAAAAATTTTCCCTGATCTTTCAAACTTGATCTCTTGCAAAATCTCTCTTCTAGTTTGAAATGGTGAAAAGACTAGGCTTTATAGGCTTCTTCTCTAATTTCTCAAATATTAGACCCCGATAGCCAACATTTAAAAATTGATCTGAAACTTTAAAATACCGTCAAAAACATATTTAAATTTTGATTTTGGTTACTAAAGGGGACCCATTCACCCAAGGGTGAATGGTTCCTAGCCTAAAAATATAGGATGAATGTGTTTCAAGGTTTTAAATTCATTAAATGCATTTATTCAATGCATGTTACAATATCGAAAAATGATAAAAATAGGCCTTGGGATGCATAATAAAGGGCATTAGGGGCCTATTTATGAAGGGTAAAAACACATAAATGTAAGGTCACTAAAATAGGTCGAAATTAATTGTGACAGTGCTACCAACGTCAAGGACATCTCCTAATTTAGAGTGGGGGAGGATGTAAGGAAGTGCAAAATGCTAAGGGGGTGAGTTAGCTCCATGGGGAAATTTTGGGAATGCACCAAGGTGATCCCGAGGTTGAGTTATGGGAGCCCACTTGTATCCATGCAAATCCAGGGTTGAGGAAAGGGAGCCCACCCAGGTTCGATGCAGAGGTGATCCAGGGGTTGCATCTGGGTTTTGAGGTTGGGCCAGAACCAAGTTCCAAGTGAGCACCAAGGTAGGCGAACGTCATGGCCAAGTCCTTGGGGAAC
Source organism: Sequoiadendron giganteum (assembly GCA_007115665.2). NCBI lineage: Eukaryota > Viridiplantae > Streptophyta > Pinopsida > Cupressales > Cupressaceae > Sequoiadendron > Sequoiadendron giganteum. Next base: position 27,107,646 of record CM021106.1, read on the forward strand.
CAAGTGGGGGTGTTGTCAAATGTTGAGGGGATGCGAGATTCCTTCATGTACAAGTGTTGTGATGACTTCCTAAGGCTAAGTTAAGGGGATCCAGACATGATGGTGGGTTCTCAAGCCAAAAGAAAAAAAACCAGAAATGGGGGATGTAGGCGGAAATAGTGGTGCATCCTACAGAGATCTGGGATTGTGACAAAAAACTATTATGGGGGAATGAGAGTACCCCAACCACAAGTGACTTGCGTTCTACATGGTGATTCTTATTCTCCAGTGAAGTTTCATGGTGGGGAAACCCAAGGAGGCATCGAAAGGCGATCATTGAAGTGAGCAGAGTGTAGAGGTGATTAGGGTGTTGTGAGAGTGAGGATGGGTGCAGTGAGGAGTGGTGTTGTGTTCAGAGGGTGAAGCAAATACTACGAGCATTGCAGGGTGGACTTGGACTTCCCGAAGGAAGGGAGACTTGGGTCTTAAGTGGGGAGGTCTTCCCGGGAGCCACAAGAGGTCTTCCGGTCATACTGAGCTATAGGAAGTTCCGAAGTGATCAGGGATCACAGATTTTGGAGGCAACATGAGGAGCTATAGCCAGGGGTGAGATCAACATAGATCACATCTTGACGAGTTGGTGCAAACCTAGGGATGGGAATTGTAATTGGGTTCTTGGGTAGAACTCAGGGTAGTGATAAACTCTGTTGCAATTGAATGTAGACTGGGTCGGGGCCCATTTTCAATCAATAAAGCTATTATTTACCCCAAATCTGGTGTTGTGCATTGTCTCTTGTGCATATATTGGATTGCATTGCATTGTGTATATAATTACATTGTGAAGTTAATTTCCATTGTGCATTGGATATTTTGGGAAGTTGGTGTTTGCAGGTTCTGGACTTGGGTGAATTTGGGTTGGAGACGTAGTACTATCACATAGAAAGGAGTACAATTTTTTGCACTACAACCAATAGCCAGCAAATAAAATTGGATTTTTAAATATTAAAATGACAACGCCGACATATTTTAAATTTATCCAAACTATGATGGAAAAGGGCATTGGGTGCCCTAGTCCAAACCTATTCTTTTCAGAGCATAAAATATTAGTATTAAATATTAAATGTTTATTTTTAATCCCATCTTTTATTTTTTGAAGATATTTATAAAGAAGGTAGATTAAATGCATAATCAGGTCCAAGCACATAAGTGGGAGCTAAACCTAGTGTGAAATTGTCAAGGGTGACAATTTTTAACACTACAATGAGAATCCTAGGTTCTAACTATTCATCCTTGGTCTTCACAGGATATATCATTCCTCAAATCATATCATATATACCTCATCCATCATCCTTATGGAAAAATGTACTTGAGATATTTTTGTTATTTTATTGGTTCTTTTGGAATCTTTTTTTATCTTTTTTTGAGCTTCCTACTTTCCTAATCGAGGTCACCACAATCTATCATATCATGGTGTGCTTTGACTGGTGAATTTAGGGGCAAGTATAGGCTTTGATGTGATTTTTTTCATAGTTTTCTCATGTTTTTCCCACCAAGATCCTTTGTGATATTGTGTTACACTATGGCATTCCTTATGTTTTTGGTTTTCTAGCATCGTTCTCACCAAAGTCCTTTGCGATTTTGTGACATGTTGGACTAACCTTTTTGTTTGTTGAGTCAATCCTATGCATGCGATACAAAGTTGTCCTAGTTCTTCTTACCTTGGTGCATAGTATCTTATAATAAACCAAATTAAATGCTTGCTACATGGAAATTTTAATTCAATGATCCAAATATTCCATCCATTTACCCTACATGTTTCTAATCCATTCATTTTGCATATGTATTTCCCATCTATCTATCCTATCCATTTTATTCACCCCACTTAATCCTAGATTTTGTGTGCACATAAATCCTCATTGATCTTTTTATGTATCCTCTCATCTTTCACTTGAAATAATCATATGCATCTCATCCATCATATCATTTCATTATCCCTTCACTCCTTTTAGGCTTTAATATATAGATTTGTTAGTCTAATAATCTTCTCATCCATCCTAATCATTTTATTATCCCTTCACTCCTTTTAGGCCAATATCAATTTGTTAGTCTAAGAATATTTTCATCCATCCTAATCATTTTATTATCCCTTCACTCCTTTTAGGATAATATCAATTTGTTAGTTTAAGAATATTTTCATCCATCCTAATCATTTCATTATTCCTTCACTCTTTTAGAATAATATAAATTTGTTAGTCCAAGAAACTTTTCCTCCATTATCTCCATCCATTTCATCAATACCATTTCTCCTAGCAATCTGAAATCACATGAAAATCCTAATCCATGCAACCTAACACAAATCATCCAATCACATCTTTGGTCTTGTTCCTAGCTTTGTTGCAATCCTTGATCTTAATCCAATCATCATCATCGATATGTATGTTAGGATTTACATGCCATCAACCTTGAAAATCCTTTAATTAATTATTCTCCTGAAGTGTTTTGTACATTTACCCATAAGAGGTGAAACCGTTTGACCAACGGTGGTGAAAGAGACAGTGTAAATGCAGTACTACCATTACCGTTTGTCCTTTTGGAAAAGGACAAAATAGCTAGGCGTCCCACTTTGGAATCTTCTAGAATGAGGTTGTTGGGTAAAAATAGGGTGTTGTAAGAGAATCTATGACATGTATGACAGTTGTCATAAGATGCTATAATAGTATGACAGATTCCCTATGACAGAATATGCTATTTTTAGACTCCAGGCACCCATGCATGAGAGATGCCTTATGACAGTTGTAAGAGAATTTGTAAGAGGCTATCTTTGGTATTTTTTGACCATTTCAAGGAGTGAGGCATGGGTTTTTCTAGGCGGTATTTCTACCTATTGTTTGGTGAAACCATGGTGGTTTTCAACCTCACAAATCTCTTTAAATTGGGGCCTTGAGCTAGAGTTATTCAATTCAGTTTTGCAGGTTTCCAAGGTAACAGGGTGTTGCAAAATTTTATAGAGATTGATAAGAGAATTCTATTGCTGCATGTAATATTTCATATTATTAGTAATATACTTGCCTCTCTTTCGGTGGTGGATTTTTTTTCCCTTCGGGGTTTCTCCACGTAAATTTGTTGTTGCATGTGTTATGATTCTTCTATCTCTCTCCCATTATTTCTTCACACTAAGGCTAAAGGTTAATCTACTTATTTTAGATTTGCATACATTTATTTAAGTTCATATTGCAATATTTCTTCACCTTGACAATCAACATTTGGTATCAAATCTAACGGTTCTATTAAGGAAGGGACACTTTCCTTTTAAGTGTTGAAGGTTTTTTGCTGCAATGGGAGCTTTTGTATTGTGGGTTTTTGTATATTTGTGAAAGATTGTATACCATGGCCTCCACCTCTCATCAAGATATTGATAAGTTCAATGGTACTAGTAACGAGATGTGGAAGTTGAAATTGGAAGATCTCGTTGAGGATAGAGATCAATGGTTACCGATTTTAGTTGATATGAAGCCATCTACTTCAACCATTGTGGATGAAGATTGGAAGAAGTTAGATAAGAAGGCTCGAGGAACCATTTGGTTGTGTCTCACTGACTCTGTCCTTCTGAATGTCTCTTCAGAAGACATGACATACAAGCTTTGGAGGAAGATAGGTGAAATCGACCAAACTAAGAGTTTGTCTAACAAGTTGTATCTCAAAAGATGTTTATATCCATTAAAGATGAAGGATGGTGATTCTATTACTAAACATTTGAATGCTTTTAATTTGATTATAAGTCAGCTTGCATCTATTGATGTTAAAATAGAAGATGAGGATAAATGCATTTTATTGATTTTCTTTTTGTCAGAATCTTGGGAAAATATAATTGTTACTATAACAAGTGGTGGTGCAAAACCTAAGATGGATAATATTATTCCCATACTTATTTCAGAGGAGATGAGGAGAAATACCATGCATAGTGGCTCCCAAGATTCCTTACATGTGCGAGGTAGGTCCAAGGAGAAAGGCCCTAAAGGGGATAAGAAGAAGGATAAGTCTAAAGGACAATCTAAGACCCCTGGAAAGAGTAGAGTAAAGTGTTGGAACTGTGGTAAATAGGGACATGTGAAGAAGGAATGTAGAAATAAGAAAAAGAATGCAGATTCCTCCATGAAAAATTCCTCTGATAACGGTGATTAGCTTTGATTATTTCAGCTAACATAATTTATAATGATGCTTGGATTATTGATTCAGGTGCTTCCTTCCATATGGCTCCTCATAAGGAGCGGTTTTCTAAATACAAAGAATATGATGGAGGAGAGGTCTTCATGGGTGATGATAGCTCACAAAAGATTATCGGTAAATGAAAGGTAAAGTTGTGTTTTAGTGATGGGAGGGTTAAAATCCTTGATGATGTTTTTCATATTCCAAGACTTACAAAAGTTTAATTTCGGTTTAAAAGGTGAATGATACTGGAATGCATGTGACATTTTACAAGTCTAGTTGCAAGATGGTAAGCGGAAGTTTGGTGGTTGCTAAAGGATCTTAGATAGGGAATTTTTTTACACTACATGCCTCTACTTTTTGTAACTCCTCTTTTGTAACTAGCACTATAAATGCATGTATGTTGTGGCACCATAGATTGGGTCACATTGGTGAAAAAGGTCTTAGGACCATACTTGATAAGAATTTAGTAGACGATATTTCTGATTATTCTATTGGTACAAATGGTTTTTGTGAGGATTGTGTGTTTGGTAAACAAAATAGGTCATCATTTCCTAAAGGAACTAATAAAGCTAATGGATTGTTAGAACTAATTCATTCGGATTTATGTGGTCCAATGGATACAGATTCTTTGGGTAGATCTTGTAACTATGTTTCCTTCATTGATGATTACTCCAGATATACTTGGATTTATTTTATGCATACAAAATCTAAAGTTTTCACCAAATTTAAGGAATTTAAGGCATTGGTTGAAAAGCAAATAGATTATAAGATAAAAGTATTGAGATTTGACAATGGGGGTGAATATTCTTCTAAGGAATTTGATGAGTTTTGCAAACATACAGGAATTGTTAAGCAAAATACTACACCTTACACACCACAACAAAATGGGGTAGAAAAACAAATTAACCATACATTAATGGAAAGAGTTAGGAGCATGTTAGGTAGTGCTAAGTTAGATAAATGCTTTTGGGCAGAAGTTGTTGGTACTGCTTGTTATGAAATGTGGAGGTAAGAAGCATTCAGTTTCACATTTAAGGGTCTTTGGTTGTGAGGCTTTTTGTTCATATGCCTAAAGAGAAGCTGTCTAAATTGGATCCCAAATCTCAGAAATGCATCTTTGTAGGTTATGTTGAAAATGTTAAAGGTTATAAACTTTGGAATCCACTAACACGAAATATGATATTTTCTAGAGATGTAATTTTCAAGGAATTTAGAGCTAACTCTGAAGATGAGCAACCAAAGGAAAAGTCAAACATAGTGCATTTTGAAACTAAGCAAGAAGATGCACATGTGGAAGAACATAGAGATGGAGAAGAAGATGGAGAAGAAGAAGAGAGTTCTGAAGAATCTGTTGTAACAAAAGAAGTTGAAAACAATGAGGATGGGCATGAGGAGGAACCTCTTACTCCACCTTTGAGAAGGTCCACAAGACAACAAAATCTAGTTGATAGGTATATCCCACCTGATTTTTGTTGTAAATTTTCTTTGTTATGTACTGATGATGAACTTAGATCTTTCAGGGAGGCTCTATCTTCAAAAGAATGTGAGTCTTGGATGCAAGCCATGCGGGATGAGATGATGTCTTTGGAAAACTATGACACCTAGGATCTCTTTAGTTTTCCCAAAGGAAGAAAGGCCATTTGTTGTAAGTGGGTATATAAAAAGAAGTTTGGTGCAAATGATAAGTTGGATAGTACAAGGCAAGATTAGTGGCCAAGGGCTACTCCCAGAGAGAGGGAGTTGATTTTGGTGAAATATTATCTCATGTTGCTAAGTTAACTTCTATTAGATTCCTTTTATCCATTGTTGTTGCTTATGATTTAGAAATAGAACAAATGGATGTTAAAACTGCTTTCTTGCATGGGGATCTTGAGGAAGAAATTTGCATGAAACAACCTAATGGTTTTGTTGTGAAAGGAAAAGAACACTTGGTTTGCAGGTTAAAACTATCTTGATATGGTTTAAAACATTCGCCTAGGATGTGGTACTAGAAGTTTGATGCCTTTGCATTAAAGTTGGGTTGTGTTAGAAGTGAAGAGGATCACTGTGTTTATTTTAAAGTTATTGATGATCAGATACTAATTATTGTCTTATATGTGGATGATATGTTTTTCATTGGTAACAATAAGGCAATGATTAGGGAATTTAAAACTTAGCTTTCTGACACATTTGATATGAAAGATTTAGGGGTTACTAAATATATTCTTTGGATGGAAATCATTAGGGATCGGGTTCACATAAAGATTTGGTTAAGTCAGAGTAAGTATGTTAACACTATTTTGTAGAGGTTTAATATGCAGGATTGTAAACCAGTAAATATTCCATTTCCTATTGGTACTAAGTTAATTTTAGATATGTGTCCTGAATCAGATGATGATATTGATGAAATGTCTAAAGTTCCTTATGTGAGTGTTGTCGGTAGTTTAATGTATGCAATAGTTTGTACTAGACCAGATATAGCCCAAGCAGTGGGAGTTCTAAGTAGGTTTATGTCTAACCCTAGTAAAGAACATTAGACTTTTGTTAAAAGGGTATTCAAATATTTGCATGGAACTTTTGATTATTGTTTGGTTTATCGTGGTACTAATAATGTTGATAATGTAGGAGTTGTCAAAACCAAATTCAGACTCCAAGATCACCTACATGCAAATGGATACCTATCACGAGGAAGAGAATGGATGGAGAAAACAAACAAGGGTTTGAAGCTCTGAAAAATGGAGAAATTATCTTATCAAAACAAAAAAGAATTCAATAATTGATGAATATACAATGAGATGAATCCATATAAAAAGGAGATCATGCAAACCCTAAAAGAAACCCCAATAGGAAAAACCCTAATAGGAAAACATTTAATAATTAATATAATTATTAAATGTCACTTTATGCAAACTAAAGTGAAATATTAAGAAGGGAATAAAGGTAACTTAATCAACATAATTAAGTTAAAACCTTTACTCTAACACCCCCCCTTAAGATGAGCAAGAGTGCAGCTACAAACAAATGCAAGAAAACAAAGGCAACTACAATGGAAGAAGGCAAACATGGGTCCCGACAACTAGGCCAGATCAGGTACCCAAATACAACCAAATCTCTGTAAAAAGGAGAAATAGAGAAAACCTCATGGGAAAAACTCTACTCCAAAAAGAGATGCAAAAAGCCATGAAGAACATCACTGAAGCAGAAGAAGCTACAAACAACTGTCAAAAGATGACTGCTATGGTGCTGAAGAACCTCCTCTGAAGATACGATGATCAAGATCAAGAAGACAACAATCTGCATGAGTGCCCCAAATGACACTACTCGAATCAAATGGAAAACAAAGGCAAACACCTAGAATGAAGATATAAATGGCATAAGTACCAATAGTCTGAAAAGCACTGATCAACTGAGACTGGAAGATTCCTTCCAAGGTGAAGCCAAGGAAGCATTAGCATGAAAAGTATAACAGATAAGTCATTGGACATACAAGGTTTTGTTGATGCAGATTGGGCAGGTGACGTGGACAGTCGAAGGTCCACTAGTGGCTATCTATTTACTTTGTTTGGAGGTGCAGTGAGTTGGATGAGTAAAAGACAACCTACAGTTGCTTTATCTACCATTGAAGCGGAGTATATGGCTGCTACTCATGCTTCTAAGGAGATAGTTTGGTTACAGAGGCTTGGTAATGGTATTGGTTTTGATTGCAATATAGTGAGGTTTGGATGTGATAGTCAGAGTGCCATATGTTTGGCTAAAAATGCTATGTATCATGCTCATACTAAGAATGTTGATGTTCAGTATCACTTTGTGCGAGAAATGGTTGAGAATGGACAAGTCTTGATTGAAAAAGTTGGCACTTTGGACAATGTTGCAGATTCTCTTATGAAGGCAGTCACCACAGATAAGTTATCTTGGTGCAGGAAGGCCATGGGCCTTGATCAATGTACTTGATTCTATGTAATTGTATCTCTAGGGGTGTAATTTAAAATGTATGATGTCAAGTGGGAGAATGTTAGGATTTAGGTGCCATCAACCTCGTAAATCCTTTAATTAATTATTATCCTAAAGTGCTTTGTATATTTACCCATAAGAGGTGAAACCGTTTGACCAACAGTGGTGAAAGAGACAATGTAAATGCAGTGTTACCGTTATCGTTTATCCTTTTGGAAAAGGACAAAATAGCTAGGCGTCCCACTTTGGAATCTTCTAGAATGAGGTTGTTGGGTCAAAATAGGGTGTTGTAAGAGTATCTATGACATGTATGAAAGTTTTCATAAGATGCTATGACAGTATGACAGGTTCCCTATGACAGAATATGCTATTTTTAGACTCCAAGCGCCCATGCATGAGAGATGCCTTATGACAGCTATAAGAGCATATGTAAGAGGCTATTTTTGGTATTTTTTGACCATTTCAAGGAGGGAGGCATGGGTTTTTCTAGGTGGTATTGCTTCCTATAGTTTGGTGAAACCATGGTGGTTTTCATCCTAACAAATCTCTTTAAATTGGGGCCTTGAGCTAGAGTTATTCAATTCAGTTTTGCAGGTTTGCAAGGTAACAAGGTGCTACCAGATTTTACAAAGATTGATGAGAGAAGTCTATTGTTGCATGTAATATTTTAGATTATTAATAATATACTTGCCTCTCTTTCGGTGGTGGATTTTTTTTCCCTTCGAGGTTTCTCCACGTAAATCTGTTGTTGCATGTGTTATGATTCTTCTTTTTCTCTCTCTAATTCTTTCTTCACACTAAGGCTAAAGTTTAATCTACTTATTTCAGATTTGCATACACTTATTCAAATTCATATTGCAAGCTTTGTTCACCTTGATAATCAACAATGCATCCTTCTCAATCCTAGTGTTGTTTGGGGATATATCATTCCCACATCGACATCACTCCAATCATCATCATTGGGATGTATCCTTCCTAATCCTTATGTCATTTCAAGATATATCATTCCCACATTAACACCACTTCAATCACCATCATTGAGATGTATCCTTCCCAATCCTTTTGTTTTAGGATATATCGTTCCCACATCAACAACACTTCAATCACCATCATTGGGTTGTATCCTTCCCAATCCTTGTGTTGTTTTGGGATATATCGTTCTCACGTCAACAACACTCCAATCATCATCATTGAGATGTATCCTTCCCAATGCTCAAGTGTTTTTTTGGGATATATTGTTCCCACATCAACAACACTCCAATAATCAAGATGCATCATTCCCAATCCTTGTGTTATTTTAGATATATCATTCGCACATCAACAATACTTCATCCACCATCAATCAATCTTGGATTTTATCTTGACTAGGACAACATCATGTGTTTTTCTTTGAATCCTTTTGTGCATTATTTCTTGCTTGTCATCACCTCCTTCCATTATCTCTTTCTCTTCCCATCCCACCTCCTATCTATCATCTTGCATCATCTTCCTCCTTTATCCTTGCATCCTCTCACCCATTTCAAGAGCACAATTGTGTTCTCTCAAACCCACATGTCCCCTTGAGGGGGCATCCCTAATCCTCATCTTCACTCTCACAATTTTTCCTCCTAGTCACTCCTTTTAATGATTGGTGATTCTTCCCTAATCTAACCATATTCTTCCAGGTGCCATGATTTAATCTACTTTAAAATGATGCTAATTCATAACACCATTTCAAAGAGGAGAAAAATGTAGACACCTAACATTGATTGCATTTGATCAAATTACCCGTAATTTGACCAATTTCCTATTCTCTATATTAATTAAATAATACCCTATTATTTAATTAATATTCAATTATCTCAACCTTCATCCTAGTCTATTTCTTCTATTATCCCTAAACTCTTGAAGAAATCTTAAAAAAACAAGTTACATGTGTAGATACCGAAAATTGGTCTAGGCCTGCGAGTACACATTCGACATAATTTTCTATAGTCCGTTGTCATGATTAAATAATGTTTATTATTTAATTACCTTTCTAACACATATTTCCTCTATTAATTAAATACCCTTTTTAATTAATTCATTAATTCAATAATCATCCTTTATTCAACTTAATTAATTAAATAAATCATATTTATTTAATTATGTTGCGAACTAATTAATTCTTCCCCCTTTATCTATCAATTAAATAATTTATTATTTAATTCCCCCTTTATCATACTTTTCTAACTATAATTAAATATCTTTATTTAATTATTCATTTAACCCCTTTTATCTATAATTAAATATTTATTATTTAATTATTCATATTTATCCTTTTCAAACAGTCAAATTAAATAAATTACTTTATTTATTTAATTAAAGTCTTATTTTCAAATGTTGAATTAAAGTAACATTTAATTCATTATTTAAATAATTATGTCACATTCTTCCATCATTCAGTTATCTCTTGAGTTCAAACACCAGTTTAACTCTGAGAGAGAACTCTCCGTCACAACTAGTCAATTAACTAGTTCTAACTCATTTTGCATTCACATGCATTTAATCTCCAACTTCTAACTTTGGCTTTTGCATACAAAGTCTATTTCTTCTATTTTTGAAGATGAAGATTGGAACTCACGTTCTAAAATTAGTCTTTATCTGCAGTTGAACTCATGTTCTAACTCAAATTCTATCTGTCACATAACTCATTGCACATGGCATTAATCAATCTAGTCCGTCAAACTCTCTTTCAATCTAAGCCAATCGTTCGAAAACACAAAATCTATAAAATGGCTTGTCACAATCATTATTCCTCCTCCCTGAGACTATTCTTTGATATTTTGCTTAGACATTCAACACAGCTATACTTGCATTCAAACACAGAAATCTGAGGGCAAGAATACTAAAAAGGAAAAATAGAGAAGAGCAATGGAGTTAATTCGAAAGGGTGAATACATATTCGGTGAGATCAATTCAGTTTGTTAATTATTCATTATGTTTTCAATTTCATTATTTATTGTTTGATTTTATATTAGTTTTGATTTCGATTAGGATTAATATTGTTCATTCTAGTTGCAGATCTTATCACAGACTTATTCTAATGTTACATTTGGTGAACCCGACATGAAGCACACTTCAAATCCGCACATCTTTCCATTTTTTTGTTTTCTATTTTTCATTTTTTGCATGTTTTTCGTCCAGTGAACCGCATCTATCAAAAATAGTGACGCAACTATCATTACGAACCGCATCCACCTATCAATCACCGCATCTGTATGTCAACGAATTCCTGAACTGCATCAGACACTCCATTAACCACATCCACCTGTCACCAATCGAATCGCATCTCTGGCTCCAAAAGCTGCATCTGGATGGTAAAGATTTTTATTTTTTTTATCGATTTTCATGCATCCATATTTTCAATTTTCGCTTTTTACGTGATTTTGATTTTCGCTAATGTTTGGTTCAGTTGTGTCAAGGTGGAATAAAAAGTGTTTGCAGGATGAAGCATAGAATACAATACAAAAACCAAAGACAAACAATGAACTACTAACAAAATTTGCATGCAGGACCTAATGCTTTTATTTTTTTACCAAGTTTTTTCATTTGATAGATAGATAATCATCATGTGGATTAAAATGAACTTCTCTTTGGTAGTGTAAACAATCTCGTTTGGGCTTAATAATTTACTAGTGTTTTTCGTCTGTACATTGTTAGTTTAGAACCCCACGATTTAGTAATCGAAGTATCCTCTCCCCTTGCGCATTCATGCGATCCTGGGTGTAAGAGAAACAGTTACTGAATCTAGAATTTGGGCCTGTCTTGGTGGGAAAAAGTACTCACCCCAAGGTGACTCAGACCAGTAGCACTCTAAAGCCAAGCAACTTCCAGCCAGTATACAAAAGTGGATTCTTGGGGAAACCCCAAGAATCACACACACTACCCCGACGAGATGGACAGAAATGGACTCTCGCCGATGTTGCATAGTGTCCCACAAATGGGATTCCTGAATTAAACACCTTGTTGTAGAGTTACCAAAATCCTATCTACTTGTTGGTGCAGCAGGGTCCACCCTGTGAAGCCATCTTACAATCTTACAGTTTACGTGTAGAGTTGAAAGGTATGCCATGGGAGATTCATGGGTACTGTAGCTTGGCTGCCCCATATAAGTGAGTGTCATGGAGGGGAGCCAGTGGGTTCAAGCTACTAATCATCCACCGTAAATATGTGTAGCTAAAGAAATCCAAGTAAGAATTCAACAAGCCTAGGGTGTAAATGTTTTTCGAGTCTCAACAGTCCATTCATCACAAAACTGAAAATACTTTGCATGCTATGTTTGCTGTTTGCTATTTGCTGTATTTACCAAAATCTTGATCAAACAAACAAAGTTAGTCAAACAAATTTCAGGAAAAATTTCAACTGTCAGAAATAGAGTCGCATTTGTTAGTATAATCGCCAGATCTGTATTAGCGAGTCGCATCTGTTAGGGGAATAACCGCATCTATCTGTCATAAATTTTTTGTTTTCAGTCAGAAAGTTTCGAGTCACATCTGTCACATTCTGAGTCACATGTGTGAATTCAAACTGCATTTGTCAATTTACGAACTACAAGTGTCTGGCAAGAAAATCAGGGTCTCAGAGTCCATAATAGGAAAAACTACATGTGCATTTATAAACCACAACTATCATAGAAAAGACCGCAACTATCAAATTTTGAACTGCAACTGTTAGAAACACCACAACTGTCAAATTGTGAACCACAACTGTTAGGTGAACCGCATTTGCCTGTTAACAGAAAGTATTCAAAACTGCAAATTGAGTCTGAACATATCACTGTCATTTTCTTTTTTGTTCCTTAAGATCAACCTTGAACAGAAACTGTCAAAATTTTGCTCAAAAATCTTGCATCCATTAGGTGTCATATATGTCTTAGTTACCATCCAAGTCTTAGTCATAATCATCCTAATTTGCATGCATATAGGTACTCCCTAGGAAATTGTAAATCACGGAAAAGATAACTTTCCTTGTCTTTGGAAAATTCACATTGTCATACTATCCTTGTCATACGTTTAGGTTCCATCATTAGGGAACAAACTTGCATGCATTTATTCCATTAGGGTGGTAGAGTGATGCAGAGTTAGGAGGATTCAACAACATATCTCACAATCCTTCAAAATTAATCCAAATCAATCTTTGTATAACACATTCTATTATTCATTCTATGTCACATTGGAAACATAACCATGGTAGCCCAAAAGAAGTTATTTCATTTTTCCCAAAACTGCAAACCCTAGACAGGGTTCAAACCTGCCCTCACTAAAATGATCATAACTTATTCAAATCTTAATGAAATTTGATGAGACTTGAAGAAAATGAAAGTAGATTCATATAGGAAACAACATAAACTTGGTTTCAGACCCAAAATATATACTTTAAAATCCGTACCATCACATTCTTTCAGACTGTAAATTCTGCACAATATTGTTAAAATAGGCAGTCTCACCAAAATAATCATATCTCCCACAAAACTCAATAAAATTGAATGAGACAAAAAGAATTGGAAACTAGAAACAGTGATCTTTCCATCCATATATGATACTATCCATTATTTGAGTGCATACCAGGCCGTACAAACCACAACTTCAACCTGAAACAATGTAAAATCAGAAAATGCACACAAACTTGAGGTTGCCATTTATCAAACTTCACAAATAATGTCTCCAACCTCTCCATTCGAGTTTTGGAGGATGTACTTATAGATTTACAACCAAAAAAACTATTTTCAACCACCTTTTAGTTATTTTGTTGACAAAACACCTTAATGACACTTTTGACAAGTTGCTTGACAACTTTCTTGAGCAACTTTTACAATTTTTACAATATGGAACAACTTTAAACATTATTTGACAAATGACTTCAAATATTACTTCCTAAGACTCAAACACCTATAAAATGGTTTTATAAACCTTATTATAAGACCCAATACACAAAATAGATCAACTATTTACAAATGGCCTCATGGAGGCAAGAAATCAAATAGGTGCTCCTGCACCAAACTCCCGAGGGCAAAAGAATTCAAGCCCCTTTGAATTGTATTCTTCTTGATCATCCAATTCCTTTGCACTTTGTCCTTTGTATTCTCAACCTGAAAATTATTCTTTGTCCAAAGCATTAGTAACATAATGAAATGAAACAAACTTTCTACCATAATACCTCCATCATTCATCAATCCTTTGCAAACCTCTATGACCAATTCATGCATGATCATTCCCTTAATCAAATCAACCTCTTCAAGTCCTGAAATCAGGTTTCTTATATCAATAATACATTCACCTTCTTGCCTTGAAATTTCTGAAACAAATTTAAATTCTTCATATTCATGCTTAGGAACGTCTTTGTCTTCATTTAGGAATTCTTCATGTGCATCTTCATATGCTTCTTCTTCCTCTTTCATCTTCTCATTTCTTCTTCTTTTCACAATCTTCTTTATAGGCCAAACCATCTTCCTTTGCAATTTCAAATTCCAACTTGTCTCTTGTTTCATCATTTGTTCTATCCTCTTCATAGATTCTTGGAACTCTTTATCCAACCTCTTCATTTCTTGCTTCAACTCAGCAATTTCCCTATCCATCTTTGCTTGTCTTTTTCTCTTCTTTCTCTCCTCCTCTGCCTGCAAATGCCTTCTCAAGTTCTCCATCTTTTCTAGATGGTCTCAGAAATTATCTCCTTGCTCACAACTCACTTTTCTCTCTTCCTTCTCAATGGCAGCAATTAGGTTCTCACATAACCTGCAACCAACCAAAACACAACTACAAAACCACAATACCAAAACCAATTTCTTTCTCAGCCTAGACCTTTTGCTAAGCTCTGATACCAATCTGATGCAGAGTTAGGAGGATTCAACAACATATCTCACAATCCTTCAAAATTAATCCAAATCAATCTTTGTATAACACATTCTATTATTCATTCTATGTCACATTGGAAACATAACCATGGTAGCCCAAAAGAAGTTATTTCATTTTTTCCAAAACTGCAAACCCTAGACAGGGTTCAAACCTGCCCTCACTAAAATGATCATAACTTATTCAAATCTTAATGAAATTTGATGAGACTTGAAGAAAATAAAATTATATTCATATAGGAACAACATAAACTTGGTTTCAGACCCAAAATATATACTTTAAAATCCGTACCATCACATTCTTTCAGACTGTAAATTCTGCACAATATTGTTAAAATAGGCAGTCTCACCAAAATAATCATATCTCCCACAAAACTCAATAAAATTGAATGAGAAAAAAAATTTGAAACTAGAAACAGATATCTTTCCATCCATATATGATACTCCATTATTTGAGTGCATACCAGGCCGTACAAACCACAACTTCAACCTGAAAACAATGTAAAATCAGAAAATGCACACAAACTTGAGGTTGCCATTCATCAAACTTCACAAATAATGTCTCCAACCTCTCCAATTCGAGTTTTGGAGGGTGTAATTATAAATTTACAACCAAAACCAACTATTTTCAACCACCTTTTAGTTAGTTTTTTGACAAAACACCTTAATGACACTTTTGACAAGTTGCTTGACAACTTTCTTGAGCAACTTTTACAATTTTTACAATATGGAACAACTTTAAACATTATTTGACAAATGACTTCAAATATTACTTCCTAAGACTCAAACACCTATAAAATGGTTTTATAAACCTTATTATAAGACCCAATACACAAAATAGAGCAACTATTTACAAATGGCCTCATGGAGTCAAGAAATCAAACAAGTGCTCCTGCACCAAACTCCCGAGGGCAAAAGAATTCAAGCCCCTTTGAATTGCATTATTCTTGATCTTCCAATTCCTTTGAAATTTTTCCTTTTTCTTTTCAACCTGAAAATTATTCTTTGTCCAAAGCATTAGTAACATAATGAAATGAAACAAACTTTCTACCATAATACCTCCATCATTCATCAATCCTTTGCAAACCTCTATGACCAATTCATGCATGATCATTCCCTTAATCAAATCAACCTCTTCAAGTCCTGAAATCAGGTTTCTTATATCAATAATACATTCACCTTCTTGCCTTGTAATTTCTTCAACAACTTTACATCCTTTATCTTCATGCTTTGGAACATCTTTGTCTTCATCTAGGAATTCTTCATGTGCATCTTCATATGCTTCTTCTTCCTCTTTCATCTTCTCATTTCTTCTTCTTTTCACAATCTTCTTTATAGGCCAAACCATCTTCCTTTTCAATTTCAAATTCCAACTGGTCTCTTGTTTCATCATTTGTTCTATCCTCTTCATAGATTCTTGGAACTCTTTATCCAACCTCTTCATTTCTTGCTTCAACTCAGCAATTTCCCTATCCATCTTTGCTTGTCTTTTTCTCTTCTTTCTCTCCTCCTCTGCCTGCAAATGCCTTCTCAAGTTCTCCATCTTTTATAGATGGTCTCTGCAAGTATCTCCTTTCCCACAACTCACTTTTCTCTCTGCCTTCTCAATGGAAGCAATTAGGTTCTCACATAACCTGCAACCAACCAAAACACAACTACAAAACCACAATACCAAAACCAATTTCTTTCTCAGCCCAGACCTTTTGCTGAGCTCTGGTACCAATCTGATGCAGAGTTAGGAGGATTCAACAACATATCTCACACTCCTTCAAAATTAATCCAAATCAATCTTTTTATAACACATTCTATTATTCATTCTATGTCACATTGGAAACATAACCATGGTAGCCCAAAAGAAGTTATTTCATTTTTTCCCAAACTCAGAAACCCTAGACGTGGTTCAAACCCTACCTCACTAAATGATCATAACTCTATTCAAATATTAATGAAATTTGATGAGACTTGAATCAAAATGAAATTAGATTCATATAGGAACAACATTAACTTTTGTTTTAGAATCTAAAAATATATACTTTAAAACTAAAATTATCATATCTCTTTCAGATCAGAATTCTACACTAATATTGTTAAATAGGGTACCACCAAAATGATCATATCTTCCACAAAACTCAATAAAATTCAATGAGACAAAAAGAATTGGTAACTAGAAATAGAGACCTTTCCATCCATATATGATACTCTATTATTTTAATCCATACCAGTCCGTACAAATCAGAACTTCAACTTGAAAACAATGTAGAAATCATAAAATGCACACCAAACTTGAGGTTTCCATTCATCAAACTTCACAAATAATGTCTCCAACCTCTCCAATTCGAGTTTTGGAGGGTGTACTTATACATTTACAACCAAAACCAACTATTTTCAACCACCTTTTAGTTAGTTTGTTGACAAAACACCTTAATGACACTTTTGACAAGTTGCTTGACAACTTTCTTGAGCAACTTTTACAATTTTTACAATATGGAACAACTTTAAACATTATTTGACAAATGACTTCAAATATTACTTCCTAAGCCTCAAACATCTATAAAATGGTTTTATAAACCTTATTATAAGACCCAATACACAAAATAGAGCAACTATTTACAAATGGCCTCATGGAGGCAAGAAATCAAATAGGTGCTCCTGACCAATGTTATAATCTGCCTTAGACTCATTTGTCGTCATTAGTCCACTTAGAATTTTTGCATATTGTCGATCTGGTCATAAGTCATTTTAGATCTTTAGCAACATCCTTATTGTCAAAAAAATCCAAAAACATAGACATAGGTCATATCATTTTTAGACATAGTCTGCATTACCCATTTTGAGCAAACTTTTTCATGGTCGAAACAAGGTCCAAAAAGAAACACAAAGCAATGATAGACCCCAATGAATTCATCAATCCGTTCAGAAACCAACCATCAGGAAGCAAACATCCACACAAGCCTTTACTTGAAAAACATGTCACTAGAGACACACATGGGCAGATTTAAATAGAAGACATAGATGCAACGGTTCAGGATCCTGAGTTTGCATCCTTCATGGATGAGTGTTTGTTAAATGATCCACAATGCTACTTAGCAAAATTGCTAGTAGAAGGTGCCACACTACCTCCAAAATTTGATGTCCATTCTTTGGCAACACAGTCAACTCAACCAACACAAACTATGACATCTACTGTGTCTATTCCCCAAATAACCATAGTGATACCGACAGGTATACCAACACAAACATCATCAATTGTAAACACAACTCCTTTTAACATAACACAAGGTTTACAATTCACTGTGGGAGCAACTTCCTCCAACCCCTTTGGCACCAACACGACTGGTAAGAGAACCAAAGTTGGAGGGAATATACCTATACCAAGTCAGACAACCCAGATAGGAAGCATTCCTATTCCAAATCAGATAATTCAGACAGGAAGCATTCCTATACCGAATCAAACCATTCAGACAGGAAATATCCCTATCCCGAATCAGAATATTTTGACAAGATATATTCCCTCGCCCAATCATAACCCGTCACAAAACATGGTGTATCAGAACATCTATATTGATCCAAATAACACGAACACCATGTCCTTGACACAAGTCGACATCCTTCAAAACAAAATGCAAGCTCTTCAATAGCAGATGGACAACATGTCTATGTCCAAAAAATGAACTATCTCAGCACAAGACCTATGTCCATGTCCATTTGATAAAGCAATCTATATGACACCTTTTCCCCATGGATACAATATACCAGTTTTGCCTAAGTATAATGGAAAAAATAATCCTATAGAACACATTAGAGAGTTCTCAACAGCATGCATGGACATATCGTATGACCCCACATACTTGATGAGACTATTTCCACGAACCCTTGTTGGGATAGGACTGGAATGGTTCTCTAACTTACCATATGGTATACGATCTTGGGGTGAATTAGCCAAAAAATTTGTCGAACATTTCACTTTTAACATAGACAATGAGGTAACAATTGCAACCTTGTTCCAGACGACACAAGAAGATGGTGAAACCTTCACCACTTTCTTCCAGAGATGGCTAAGTCTAGCTAGTATATGTCCCGTTGAAATACCAAAAAAATAAAAGGTCACCATATTCCTAGAGAACATCAACCCCAAATTGTGAAGTGATCTAAGGGTACATTGTTGTACTTCATTCTCAGACTTAGTACAAAAGGGAATCATCCTTGAGAAAGGCCTTATAGACAAAGGCGAAATGAAGGCATCAGGCAGGAACCCCATTGCCCAAAATCAAAATGCGCCAAATGATAGAAGGCAATTATGTTCTAGGAACAAGAATGTTACAAATGATGGCATTGTTGATGCTAAAAATGTACATACTAGACCAGTTATCACACTTAGAGGGTACACCTCCAATCAAGACATGACAGATAGTCCAGATCAACAAGCTAACTATGTCCAAAATTCACAACAACAAAGACCGCAACAAAGGAGATTTCCTACACGTGAATTTACACCTTTAGGTCAACCAATTGAGGTTATTTACAAAGAGTTGATTAAACACAATCTCATCAAACCTTTGGAACCAAGGGAGTATGATATAGGATAGTTTAAACCTTCTTGGTGGGATGATAAAGCCCATTGTGAATATCATCAAACCAAATGGCACAACCTCCAACAATATCGTCAACTCAAGAACATAATACAAGACTTTGTTGAGAATGAAACCATAGAGGTTGGTGGCTAGAAAAACACTAAGAACAGTGATCATAAGCTCTTTAAGGACCCACTACATGACCACACAAAAGGAAAAGCCTCCAGTTCAGGACCTAAGACCGATCCATCAGCCAATTACGCAAACACCAACTATGACTATGGAAAAGGAAAGATCGTATATAGCCTCCGTGCAGCAAATGAGCATGTCGATACCTTCACCATTAAGAAGCATCTGGAATGTAGTGTAAACACACATAGAACTAAGATCACTATTCCAGGTCCTTCTTCTGAACCATCTATGTAACCTTCCAAGTTCAAGTTCAATCTTCTTGATCAATTGAGTAAAACCCCCGTGCAAATATCTATCTTGGAATTGTTGACCTTATCACTTGGACATCGAGCCATCCTTGACAAAGCTCTACAGAATACAACCGTTCCTATAGATTTAGATGTCAATCAGTTTGAAGAGATGGTGGGATATTTAACCAATTTGTATCATGCCACCTTTTCCCAATAGGATTACTCAACTGAAAAGTCAGATCATAATGACCCCTTACATCTTGAAGTCTTAGTCCATGAAACCAGAGTTAGATGAGTCTTGGTAGACGGAGGAGCAGGTTTGAACCTATGTACCCTTAAATTGGTTAAGGCATTAGGATTCTCAGAAGACTATGTAGATACCTCTAAGAGTATAGTCATCAAGGCTTACAATGATGAGGAAAGATCGTCCAAAGGAGTTGTCACACTCCCTATCCGAATTGGCCCAGCAATCATGAACACTAGCTTCCAAGTCTTGGATCTCACCCTCCCATACAACTTGTTGTTAGGTAGACCTTGGATACACACAATGAAGGTTGTACCTTCAACATACCACCAATGTCTCAAATTCCCCTATAATGGCACAAAGATCACCATTGATGGTGATCCAGATCCTTTTCAGTATTGTACAAGCCTAAAGGAAATTCCACAATGACAAGTGCCAATTAACCAAGAAGCTTCTAAATCCACTTTATCCCAATACATTGACCCCTCACATCTCACTAAGTCCCTTTCATTCAAACCACCATCATCCACTCCAAAACTCGAGATCCAAGACAAGGGTTGTGGCGAATACAAAATAAAGGCATCATACTGTGTTAGTGAACTGATTCCACCTAAGGCATATGGCCTACCCATGGTGGATAGAAGATAGTCAGTGGTCACGTTTCATGTTCCCCCTACAATGACATTAACCAAATGGGGAGAGTTAAGTGAAGAAGTTGTGGATCAAGGTGATTCCTAGTTGTATCAAGAACATGAATACCCCTCCCCATCTATTCAAATAGCCAAGGACCAATACGGGAAAAGTTTTAAAATAATGCAAAAGGAAGGCTATGATGGGCACAGTGGGTTAGGTCTATATCAAAATGGAAGGACAGAACCAATTACTGTCTACCCATGACCGAAATATCTAGGGCTAGGGTGTCAACCGCTTAGAATCGGGTTTCTTGGTACTTCGTTATTGTTTCAAGAGGAAGTGAATGATTACACAGACATTGAGACATCTCATGAACCACTTCCCCCAATTTGTGACAAACCTCCAATTTTTGATGAATCCCCTTACTCAAGTGATGGTGAGTGGGAGTCCCTTTCATCTACTAGTACTATGAACATAGATGCCTTATTTGGAGAATTGGACCTTAACCTGAAACCTGAACCAAAATTATCTAGTCCCTGTCGTAAGAAGCACTTGTCCAAACAAGAATGGCAAGAGATCTATTATTGGGAAACCCTTGATCATGCATCTTGGGCACCTAAAAACCCATCTTTTGACCAATCTTCCCTTACTATAGTTCCACATCAAAGTTTACCTACCCATAAAGAAAAGACCAAGCAGGAGTTAGTCCAAAACTTCTGTGACCATGTCAACCACTCCGTATTAACCTTGACAGCAGATACCTTTAAAAACTCTGATGATGCCATGCCCCTTATATATCCCGAACTCATTGACTGGGATCAACAAGGTACACCTATCATAGATACATTCGAGAATGACGAAGCAATTGTTGAGTTCATGGGACTTAGAGAAGGCATACCGAGAGGGGACCATAAAGCAGGTTTTACCATGGACTTGGATGATAAGGCATACTTTGGGGAGTCTATTTGCACCTCTAGTCACAAAAATGAAAATGAAAAGAAAAAAGACAATCAAAAGAAAAATGATGAGTCCCTAGGTGAAAACTGAAAGGCGCCTTTGGACGAAGAAGAAGACAAAATAAAGGACGTATTCGAGGGCAAAAACCTCTCAAAGGCACCCAAGGATAGAGGTTTAAATATTCTCCCCGTTGAACAAGAAAGGTCACCAATGCTGGTGGAAGAATTTGTTGAAGTCAACATATGTACAGAAGAGAATCCTAGGAAGGTCTATTTTGCAGCTTCTTTAACAGAGATAGAAAAATCTGAGTTTAAGGGCTTCTTTCAAAAGAGACAGATAAAATTTGCATGGTCATATGCTGATATGTCGGGGCTGGATCCAGACCTAATATTGCATCATTTACCGCTACAGCTAGGTATTAAGCAAGTCAAGCAGAAGTTGAGGAAGATGCATCCACAAATTGCTCTATTGGTCAAGGTAGATCTTAAGAAACTTTTGGATGTAGGATTCATAAGGACAATAGACTATGCGGATTGGATATCAAATCTTGTACCAGTGACTAAGCCAACTGGGGGAATTCACATTTGCACTGACTTTAGAGACATCAATAAGGCATGTCCTAAGGATGACTTTCCTTTTCTGAATATCAACATGATAGTAGACCTTACAACAGGCTACGAGATGCTATCCCTCATGGATGGTTTCTCTGGATATAACCAAATTAAAATTGCACCTGAAGACCAGCATAAAATGGCTTTTACGTGTCCATGGGGCACATATTGTTGGAATGTTATGTTGTTTGGCCTTAAGAATGCAGGAGCTACCTATCAGCGGGCCATGGCCACAATTTTCCATGACTTTGTACATACTTTCATGGAAGATTATGTAGATGACATCATAGCAAAATCAGAAACAAGGGAAGATCATTTGAAAGTCTTAGACAAGATATTCCAAAGGCTAGAGAATTACAATGTCAGGCTAAATCCGAAGAAGTGTGTCTTTGGAGTCAAATCAGGGAAACTGTTAGGGTATATCATCTCTAATAGAGGCATTGAAGTAGATCCAGAGAAGGTAAGAGCCATCATAGAAATGTGTCCTCCAGTCAGCATTGGTCAACTCAAAACCTTACAAGGGAGATTACAGTCAATTAGACGTTTGATAGTACAATTGTTGGATAAAATACATCCATTTCAGCATCTACTCAAGAAAGGAGTGCCATTTGTATGGACCCTTAAATGTCAAGAGGCCTTCCAGCAAATCAAGGACTATTTTTTTACTCCACTAGTCTTAATGCCACCTATAGAGGGAAAACCATTGATATTATACATCTCAGAAACTCAGTCGGCATTAGGGGCTCTTCTTGCACAACAAGACGATCAAGGTCATGAGAGAGTGGCCTATTATATCAGTTGTACCTTAGTGGGCTATTAATTGAATTACAAAAACATAGAACGTGCTTGTCTTGCGATAGTTTTTGCTACCCAAAAACTTTGACACTACATGCTCAATCGACAAACAAGGTTAATTGCAAAGATTGATCCACTTAAATACCTCCTAAGTAAGGTAGCTTTAACATGCCAATTGGATAAATGGGTCATGATACTTAGCAAGTATGACATTCAGTATGTCAAAAGGAAGGCTATAAAAGGATAGGTGATTGCAGATCAACTAGCTGATGCACCTATAAAGGTAGACTATCCATTAGTGGCAGATTTTCCAAATGAATTTCTCTTCAACATTGACATTAAAACAGAATGGAAATTGTACTTTGATGGGTCACACACAAATCGTGGTTCAAGAGCTGGTATCTTATTTGTCACACCTCAAGGTGATACCATTCCCAAATCATTTAGGATTGCATTTCATTGTACCAACAATATAGCAGAATATGAAGCTCTAGTGATAGGGTTGAAAATAGCAGTTCAATGGACAATTAAGAGCCTACATGTTTTTGGTGACTCTCAACTTGTAATCCGATAGGTAAATGATGACTACGAGACTAAGGATGAGAAGCTTGCACCATACAAGTGAATGGCAGATAGTTTTAAACAATATTTCAAAGACATAAATTTTCAACAAATACCACGTATCCAGAATAGAGCTGCAGATGCAATGGCAACCGTGGGTTCCTTCTTGGATATTCCGAGTAACGTGCCTAAGTTCAAGTTCTTGGTTGAACAGCTTTTGGTTCCCGCTTATGATGTCCCAGATATGGCGATAGTGTGTACCATTGTTGGTCCTACATCTCCTTGGTATAAAGACATATTCGATTACCTCACTGACCAAACCCTACCTCAAGACTTGTCTAATAACCAATGTCAAACATTCATCCGAAAGTCAACTAAGTACACCATCATCGGAGAAACCCTATATAGACACACCTTAGATAACACCCTTATGAGATGTCTCGATGCTGAAGAAGCACAAACAACTTTGCGAGCGGTACACGAGGGTATATGCGGATCTCATTCGAGTGGTCCTACTCTAGCTCTTAAGATTATGAGACTAGGTTACTATTGGCCTACAATGGAGAAAGATTCATACGTCTTTGTAAAGAAGTGTAGACAATGGTAAATACATGGAGACTTGATAAGAGCACCAGTGCAAGAGCTTCATCTAATTACTTCACCATGGCCTTTCACCCAATGGGGACTCGACCTCATAGGTAAGATATACCCTTCATCATGAAATGGCCATAAATTCATCATCACTGCCACTGAATACTTCACCAAATGGATTGAAGCTATTCCCATGACATACATAACTGACACACAAATATCTAAGTTTATCCTAAACTATATCATTTGTCGATATGGTGTACCACAATCCATAATCATAGACAATGGCCGCCCATTCAAGAACCAAGAAGTACGCCATTTATGTGAAGAATTCCACATCAAACACCATTTCTCCACTCCGTATTACCCATAAGGTAATGGCCAAGCTGAGGCATCTAATAATACTATTGTTAGAATCCTTAAGAAGATTGTCAATGACGCTAGCCGTGATTGGCACCTACAGCTTAATCCTACCTTATGGGCTTATCGCACAAGCATCTGTACTCCCACTAGTGCCACTCCATTTTCCCTAGTATTCAGGTCCAAAGCTATCTTACCTATCGAGGTTGAAATACCTTCTCTACGGGTATCCTTGAAGGGTCATGTTGACGATGAAGAGTACCATGTCTTAAGGTTACAAGAGCCAGAATTGCTGGATGAACGAAGACAAAAAGCGTTAGATTATTTGCAAGCATATCAGAATCGTCTTCGTCGTAGTTACAATAGGAACGTTCTCAAAAGACATCTTGACATTGGTGACCTGGTATTAATGGAGAATCCTAAGAACCAAGCTAAAAGAGAAAAACCAAGTAAGTTCGAGCCTAACTGGTTGGGGCCCTATATAGTCATAGAAGCCTTTGGATCAGGAGCGTACCAACTCTCTACTCCTGAAGGCGAGCCACTTATGTCACCTATCAACAGTCTGCATCTAAAGAGGTTCTATGCTTAGCTTCTGAGAATCCATGTCTTAATCTAGAAAATACAAAAAACATTGAAAAACAAAAAAATGGTTACCTTGATGAAAACTTGGCAAACAGGCGTCTTTGTAACACCAAATTTTTTTTTGAGAAAATCAAAAGAGAAAAGAGAAATAAATCTGTCCAATAGTGAAAACCACTTCAGTGGCACTATGGATAAGTACCATGGTAAAAACCTGGCAAACAAGCACCATGTGTAGTCAAGCTCGCTCTTCCGTCTACCATCATTCTAATTGGACTTTTTCATCATCATTCATAATAACTGGTTGTCTTATCCATTCCTTGAAATGATTGACATCTAGCGTCCATTCCATCACATTACCCACTCCATCTTCCAAATCTTATTCCCGACTGAGGGAAAATCCTTCTTCTATGCCCTAACACCTTGTACATAACGTCACATCATCGAAAATGTCCTGAAAAATACCAAAAACATTTAGAAAACTCCAAAAATCCAAAAAATTGAGAAATGTCAGAAAATCCCAAAAATAGAGTTAGGTCATCATGTCAAGTCATTATGTCAAGTCGGTCATGTTAAGTCAGTCATAGACACACTTGAACTACGTTGCCTCTGCAACTGGGACGTAGGCAAAGCCATCAATTGATGTGCCCCCGAGGCATTAGGTCTATCAGTTTAGGTTTGTCATGTATCACACATTAAATCATGACTCTTTGTACATTCAAAGTCATTGGTCGTGTCGAACTATGAGGTCTCTACATGTACAACGTAGGCAAGGCTAATCAATTGATGAGCTCCCGAGACCACACTATGTCAGTCCAATAGGGTTCATTCACAATCACTATCACACAAGTTGCATATCATAGTTTAGGGTATCATTTCATGTCATACATTGTCAATACACACACACACACAGAGTTTATCAGTCAAGGAATCAAAACAAGTCATGCAACAACAAGGAAAAATATCTCAAATTGTCATCAAATCAATATCAAACAGATTGTCAAAGCAATCAACTTATGTCTTACGCAAGATATGTCTTTCTTGTCACCAGACGTCATGAAATTGTCATAGTCTCATGTGGCTTGTCACTTCAATGTCATCAGACTTCAACGTCTTATATGATACGTGTTTTTCTGAAACCAGGCTTTTTCATGCCTTATACAGAAGTCACCAAGTCGAAACCAGACTCAACGTCTTATGCGGTATGTGTCATTCTCTCACATTATGCTATGTCAAACATCAACATCAAACAATCCCACAAGATCAAGTTTTGGCGAATACATTTATTTGGCTTTATGACTTTATATCTTATTTTGTCTTATCTTTTTATCGATTTGTGCAAGATCCTGTTACTAGCTTTCTCGAGGATGTCCCTTGAAGGATTTAGAGAAGCAACAATGTCTCAGGACTCTTTTTCTTTGGTTGTTGTCTATCAACTGTCTGTTCAAACATTGGTTTTTGAGTCATGTTACTAGTTTCCTCAAGGATGTTCAATCAAGGATTTAGAGGAGCAATGACGTCTCATGACCCATCTTTTATTTGTCTACTGTCTGTGGTTTGTCTCGACTAAACGACTGGGGCATCTTGTCCTTAGTCTAAGTTAAGACACTCCTTGTCTACGACTATCTATTTTTCACAGGTGGATAACTTTGTACACTATGGTCTATCTCATATCATAGTGTGTACTATGCATCTGTGTCATGTCCCGCCCAATGATGATAACAAGCAAGTATAGCATATTTGGCAATATATCAAAGATTATATATTTTTCTCAATCAATCAATTTTCATTCTATCATTTTCTCTGTCAATCACACTTTAATTATGTCTTATTAACATTTTGAATTAA
The DNA here is from genome assembly GCA_007115665.2 of Sequoiadendron giganteum. Lineage (NCBI taxonomy): Eukaryota > Viridiplantae > Streptophyta > Pinopsida > Cupressales > Cupressaceae > Sequoiadendron > Sequoiadendron giganteum. The sequence continues at coordinate 27,134,804 of CM021106.1, forward strand.
TTTCATCCTAACATTTCTCTTCTTTGACATAAAGATAAGGTCTTGTGACACAATAACAACATTAGATCATTTGCATTATCATACATTTCACATAGTTGCATTGCATTTCACATCATTACATAATAGGCATTGCATCATCATATAAGGTAAACGTTGCATGTACATATTATCACACATATAAATAAGCATCATATAGATCATTGCATTCATTATCATAAGTAAATAGAATCGTCCATAACATCATTGTAAAATTTATAACTCATAAACATATAGAAACAATTCATTCATAACACATGTATATCCATCACATAGAATTGTGTATCATGTAGAAGCCGCCAAAATCATATATATATATATCGCTCAAAACGTGTGTCACAGTACAATGTCTAAATGTATCAATAAATAAAACATGAACTCGCAGGCTCTCTGATCAAAATACAACTGTCTACATAAGTCCCTATCATCGTGTCCCGCTACCCCTACTATCACATGGTGATGGTGGTGGGAAAACAGTCAAAGGTAGCCTCTGTGAGGTGGAAGGCCTATCATATGGACCTGTCCTCGGTGGTCCTACCACCCCCTCTGTACTCTATGTCCTCTGACTCTGAGTATGACTCTTGCCCTGACTACGCACCTCTAAAAATGTAGGAGCCCGTCTCTCTACTGGCACTGCGGCCTCATAAAGAAGCCTGTAGTATGACGCTCTCTCAACTGATCTGACTAGCTCACGAGCAAAACCCTTAGATGAAGAACCACTGCAAAGGTGTTTGATCTCTGAAAACTGCTGCTCTACCTCCTACTGTTGAGCTATAGCCTAGTCTCTCTCCATGAGAGCACTGTCCCTCTCTATACGTGCACTGTCCCTCTTGGTGTATGCACTATCCCTCTCTGCATATGCATTGTCCCTCTCTGTGAAGGCACTGTCTCTCTCTAATCTCATCGCATCAAACTCTGCTGTCATCAGTTTGAGTCTCTCCTCCAAAGCCTCCCTGTCACCATCCCTAGGAGCATCCTCCTCCCGTCTCCCCTCCACTATCCGATCTCTGAGCTGTCTCTCCTGCTCCTCCATCGGTGCCTCCTCCTCAACATCCTCCTCTATATCATCCTCTCCATATCCCGCCAAAATCCCTAGAGGGTCCAAATCCATCTTTGCATCCAGATCCTCTGCAACGTCCTCTAGTCCAACATGCACATCTACATGCTCCTCAACCACTACCTCTGTTGCAGCATGCTCACCCCCAGCCTGTACATCCACTCCCCCTCTGATGTCCACCATCGGTACATCAACTGCTACTGCCTCCTCAATCGGTGCATGTCCCCCTCTTCGTCCTCGTCTCCCACCTCTACCACCATCTCTACCACCAACTCTACCCACTCTGGCACCTCCACCTCTCCATCGTCCTCTCGGCCCTATGCCTCATCTCTCGACTGGTGCTGGCAAATCTGGATCTGTATAGGGAATCGGGCGATGCACTGCCCACCATGCATCATATGCAGCTGTAGTCCCTGGATCTGCTAATCCATCTCTCCATCCCCACTATACTGGTTGTAATGCCTGTATGTTTGCCTCAGCTGTGGTAACTGGTATCATGGGTCCCCACCATGGAACCTCTCTGGACGAACGAGCAAACTCTGCTCTGCTCAGAGGCACATCTTGAACCTCTCCAAACTGTCTCAGAACTCTGTCTGAAAGGTGTCGCTCAATGATGTGAACACTAGAAATAGTCCTCCCAATAAGGTACTGTGTCTGTCTGCAGAATGGAAAATGTATATCATCATCCGCCCATGCCTCACAATCCATGTAAGGTCTCCATATAAACTGGTCAAGTGTATCTAATGCATGTCTCCAGTATCCTATGTCTCCAACATGTGTCTGCATAATCTGTCCTGTATATCGGAACACATATGGAAGTCTCTCCTCTCGCTCTACTATCACTAGAGGACGGAATACAGCTATCCTCTCAAAACCCCATATCATCAACAATGTCATCCCACAACTCAATGAATGTGCATCTCTGTAAGCAATGTCATGTAGGTGAAAATACAACATCCCGAGTAGACATGGACCCCATGCATATTTCATCTCACTCTCCAACATCCCAACCAACATAGCTCCCCATCCCACTGGAAAGCCATGACCTCGTCTATCCGGAAGCACAATCTCGCCAATCAATGTACATAGGATGCAATCAATCCTCTCGTATCTGTCTGCTAACACTGGCCATCTAATCTCATAGTGCTCAATGTCGAGCCTACTGATGTCATCAACCTGATAGAACCGTGCCAACTCATTCAACCCTCGCTGGGGATCATATGTAACCCGCTCTCCTCTAATAGGAAGTCTCAATATCCTATACACATCCTCTAATGTGACAGTGGCCTCCCCAGTCAGCAAATGAAACAATGATGTCTCAGAATGCCATCGCTCGTACAGTGCAGTCAGCATCCCCCTGTTCGCCCGAATGGCAGGCATAGACAAGTAGTGGCGTAGACCTACAACCCATAGCAATCGAATCTCTGCAGAAGTCAAATTCTTTCTCAGATCAAACGTATTTGGTCGAGACTCCCACGTATAAATAAGATCTAAAATCACTTGCATTTAAACCATGATGTCAAAAAGTTTTCAAGTTTTTACTTTGCAAAATTTTTCAAAAAATTTACCAGCCAAATGCGGCTCACATTGTCAGATGGGGTGCATTTTTTTCAAATGCATCGCACAATTCCTCAGATGTGGTGCATATTACATATGCGTCGCATATTTCCCACACCCCTGTTCTAATTCTGCACATGCGGTTCACTAAACCACATGCGGTGCATTTTAAACAAATATGGTGCATTTTCCTAGCCTACATTTCTACTACATATGTTGTCCCAAACGCATATGCAGTTCACGATCACACATGCGTCTAACCCCCATACAGATGCATTGCATATATACACTTACGATGCACCAAACTTCAAATGCGTTCATTCTTCTAAATCCTATTCTAGCCTATGCGTCATTTCGCAATCAAATGCGGTGATTACGACGGCATACGCGTCCTTCACGATGAACCGCATTTGCTTAATGCATTTTCTAAGCCTTGAAAAATGTGCAAAAATTAAATTTCAAGCTCTCGTTTTCACGTACATACCAATGGTCTTGCATCGGTTGGCCGCCTAAAGGTCCAGATCCGATAACCGCGATGCCTGGTGTATGGAATAGGTGCCATTTCGTCAGCTAGTCAGAGCAAAATCTACTCTTCTTCTATCTCCTCCGGGTGCAAATGAATTAGGTTTAGCCCTAATTTCTATTTTTAGGCGGGGTAAAAGTGGCATTTCTTCTGACCTAATCTATTGGCCGCGTACCCTTTCGACTTCAAATGACCCGTATTCGTCCGTCTTAACTCTGATTTCAATTCCGTCAACTCCATAGCATTTCTGACTATCAAATTGACTTATCGGGAATATTTCTTGATTTTTTTGAAACTTTCAAAAATTTGTCAATTTTCCCGAGGGGGCATACCCTACCCTGTTTCATGCTGGGGCACGATCGGGGCATATTTTATTTGACACAACGTCGTACCAACATTGTATCAAAGAGGGGCAATCTGTAGATACTGAAAATTGGTCTAGGCTTGCAAGTACACATTCGACATAATTTTCTATAGTCCGTTGTCATGATTAAATAATGTTTATTATTTAATTACCTTTCTAACACATATTTCCTCTATTAATTAAATACCCTTTTTAATTAATTCATTAATTCAATAATCATCATTTATTCAACTTAATTAATTAAATAAATCATATTTATTTAATTATGTTGCAAACTAATTAATTCTTCCCCCTTTATCTATCAATTATTTAATTATTTTTTTAATTATGTTGCGAACTATTTGTTATTTAATTCCCCCTTTATCATACTTTTCTAACTATAATTAAATATCTTTATTTAATTATTCATTTAACCCCTTTGATCTATAATTAAATATTTATTATTTAATCATTCATATTTATCCTTTTCAAATAGTCAAATTAAATAAATTACTTTATTTATTTAATTAAAGTCTTATTTTTGAATGTTGAATTAAATTAACATTTAATTCATTATTTAATTAATTATGTCACATTCTTCCATCATTCAGTTATCTCTAACATTCACTCACCTTTAGACTCGAGTTCCATTTTTAGTTCTCCAATTATCTCTTGAGTTCAAACATCAGTTTAACTCTGAGAGAGAACTCTCCGTCACAACTAGTCGATTAACTAGTTCTAACTCATTTTGCATTCACATGCATTTAATCTCCAGCTTCTAACTTTGGCCTTTGCATACAAAGTCTATTTCTTCTATTTTTGAAGATGAAGATTGGAACTCATGTTCTAACTCATGTTCTAAAATTAGTCTTTATCTGCAGTTGAACTCACGTTCTAACTCGCGTTCTATCTGTCACATAACTCATTGCATGGCATTCATCAATCTCGTCCGTCGATCTCTCTTTCAATCTGAGCCGATCGTTCGAAAACACAAAATCTATAAAATGACCTGTCACAATCATTATTCCTCCTCCCCGAAATTATACACTTTTGAGAAGAGACTATTCTTTGATATTTTGCTTAGACATTCAACACAGCTATACTTGCATTCAAACATAGAAATCTGAGGGCAAGAACACTAAAAAGGCAAAATGGAGAAGAGCAATGGAGTTAATTCGAAAGGGTGAATACATATTCGGTGAGATCAATTCAGTTTGTTAATTATTCATTATGTTTTCAATTTCGTTCTTTATTGTTTGATTTTAGATTAGTTTTGATTAGATTAGGATTAACAATTGTTCGTTCTAGTTGCAGATCTTATCACAGATTTAATCTACTGTTACAACATGTGTGATAGGATAAAGATTATAATTAACTAATAAACCCAGTATAATAATGCTACCCAATAAACTTAGCCCACCGCCTTAGATAGACAAAAAAAACTCTAATAATAATAGAAGTAGTTTCCATGAATAAATAATATACTAATATGAACTTGCCATCTTACCACAACATTGTTAAATATGTTACATTGTTGATCTCTCGAATGTACCCTCACATCCTCTCCGTGTACCTTCACATCTTTGATGTAGAAAAAATACAATATAAAATTGATATATGAAACCCAACAACATTGATTTTCTCTATATATATATAATATTGTTTACATTATCTATCTACTTAATTTAAATTCTAATGATAAATTAAGAACTAATGTAGATTGAAAAGCCTCATTCAAACATTTTATTTAGATTATTAAATAGAAATAATACTAGATTATTAAATCTATTCTCTTACCCAAAAAATAAAATAATAACTAAGTCTTATTATACAACCTAACAAATTCTTAAATTGTTAAATAAGGCCTGAAATAAAAAAGACGACCTATCAAATTCCAGGTCCACTCCATGAAAATATTCGAAACTCTTTTCGAGGCGGTACAGCTGAGAACTGACACCTGTCGTTTCTGTTCTGTAATCAAAACGAGACAAGTAACTTCCAGTCGCTATCGAGGGGTGTCGACTGGCCCACTTCTCCGCAGGAAATTGGCTATCCCTGTGTTATTGATTCATTGGCTGACAGATGGGGTCCCACAAGCCTGCCTACCACTCAGAAGCTGCCACATCAACCTTCTTTTCCTGCTCTTTTTCTCTTATTCTCTCATGTCTTCATCTGTCAGTAGCGTCTGTTTTATCACAGCAACTATGACGTCAGCTCTTTCTTTGGTACTGAGGAGTTCTTTACCTTCTTTTTAAAATCATTTTTAATCATAAAATCCATTTTATCAGATGGAGCACACACACTCAAATCATAACTTATTTACTTTGAAAAACTGTTATATCTCATTTGACAAATCTACATTTAATATTTTAAAACAACTTTAAGGTTTACTATTATTTTGGTCTGTTCCAAAAAAAACTCATGGCTGAAATAGAGAATGTTACTAGATTCTTTTCAAATGAAAAGAAAGATTTACCATCACTTTGGTTTATCCCTAAAAATTCATCACTTAGATAGACAATTTTATTAGATACTTTTCAAATGAAAAGGTTTTTTTTTGACAAGATCACATATTTCTCTCAAACACACTAAACCTTCCAATTGTAACATCCCCTAAGGAGTAGTATGCAATGAAAAAATAAATTACTCAACAAAGAGAATCCTCTAGAACATATGGTGCCCCAAAGATTTGTAAAGAGAGTGCCCTTCTAGGGTCTATCAATGATTATATATTCTTGTATTATAGCAGTTGCATATTTGACAAAGAAAATCAAACCACTAGTGGAGAGAACATGTTTGTTCATCCAATACTATATTTATATTTTTCAATTTCATTGAAAAGAAGAAATTTGGGGAGGAAAATTCTTGTAAGTTTTGATGTAGTGTTGTATATCGAAATTCCCACATTTATAAGGAAATTACTAGAGTGTTTAAATAAACCTTGATATGTGTCTTTATAACAGTTAAAATGTAAAGGACTCACTCATAACCTCAATTGCGTTCCTTACATTCAAGTATCCAATTTAAGATTTTCAAAATTCTTATAAGAAAAGACATTTTTGTGTCTTTTAGACCATATAGAAAATTAAGGAGATTAATCAAATCTTCAAAAGATTGTAAGGATCCATATCAAAACTTAAGTGGTATATAGAGTGGTTTTCTCTTACAAGATTTTATATATTAGAGAAATAGGCCATTCTATGGTTATTGGAATCAAAGATTGGCATTGAACATCATCATGTTAGCAAATTAGCCCATGTGAAATATTTTTCCAAGACAAAGAACCACATTTTTATTAAAGGTCCCAAGGTTTTAGTGGTAGAAGATAACTATTTTAAAAGATGTTTAATAAAGGTTATAGAGATGAAAAAAGACAAGCAACGATCCTAAAAGAGATGAGGTGTGGGGATCTTAGGAAAGATCCCACAAACCCCTTAGCAATTAAACTAAAAAATAATACTCAACTACATGAAAGTATTTTCTCATTAACCCTTTAAGGATAATATTACATAAAAATCAACTCCAAAAAATTAAGTAGCATTCCTTCATGTAAAAAGTACTTAGAAAGGAATAAGAAATAGAGATAGAATATAAATAACCACGAGAACAAGAATAACATTGATATTGTTAGAGCCTAGCCATGCATGTCCAAATTTTTTACAAATTTAGATGTGTTTTCCCATGTGCTACATTGGCTTTTTGTTAGTCCACCTTTTATAATCGATATAAAATAATATAAATGGATTTTCCCTTTTTCAAGTATTTTCCCTTGTATGCTTATTATGCTTCAAATTTTGCAAAAAGGTCCAAAAAATTATGTGTTGGAGCTATATGGGAAAATTCCTTAAGTTTTGTGAGTTATTAGAGTTTCAAACTTTTGGGATTGTCCATCCCAATATTCCATCCTAGCCATATCTACTTTCCCTTTGTCTATTGGATTGTCAAACTTCATCCTCATAACATATCCTTATACCTAATCTCCATAATCCAAGCTAAAAGTTTGTAAGACTTTTCGACCTATCAAACATATCAAGGTTTTCACGCCAATCATCCAAACTCTGAAATAAGTGATTTCCTTTGAATATTTTCTCTCATTGGTGTCCAACTTGGTCCTCCATTACTATTGCTCCCATTGTATTCCCAATCTCTAACCCTTGATAACTTATTGTTGAAGTCAAGTATTTTGTTTGTTGGGCTTTTAGACCTTGGTTGTCCCATCATATTTTTTCCCTTCAATCCTTGAAAGTTTGATCCTTTGTAGTCTAAATTTATTTTTATCTTTTGATGTCGAAGTTTTGGGCATCCCTTAACTAACATACAATTTCCATTATTCCCCCAAACTATGAAGTCTCAATCATCTTCCATAAACCTTTGTAGCACCAAACTCTCAAACTTGTGCTTCCCTTCATGTTGCTTCTTTTGCATCCTTGATCCCTAACCTTTGAAAGTATTTGTTAAAACACTAAAGTTGTCCTTGATGTCAAAACTGATAATATGGCACTTTGGTCTTGGAATATTCATTGGTTTAGTTATGACACTTTGGTATTATGACTCATGGCATTTTGGCATTGACATTGTGATACTTGATTCAGTCTTGGCTTACTCTTGGTCTATTCATGTTTTGGCATTCAGTGCCTTGGCTATGGACAGTTTTATGGCTTTGGTTTACATTCAGATTTGTTATATCTTGTGGTACTGATTAGGTTGAGCTTCATGTGCAGATAAGGGTTATCTTGCTTATACAAGTGTTGGGTTATGGTATTGGCTTTCAGGTGATATCATTTTATATGTTTGATCATTTTATCATTTGATACTAAATTAGATGGGACTCATTTTGGCATGATGAATTTCAACTCTTACTTGATTCTATTCAGACATATTCAGGTGATTGCTCTGTTACATCACTACTCAGATTGAAGATAATATGGTTTTGGTTCTATGGAATTTGGCTTCAATTCACATGAGGTATATTGCATTCTCACATGGCTCTTTCAAGCTATATTTCATGCTATACCTGGTATTGATACACAATCAGATTTGTATTCATGAGTTGGCTATTGTGTATAGCTTCATAAGATTTTCATTACATGGAGTTCATTTTTGACTCAAAATAATACATATTTATCTGTTTACAAAGGGCAGTAAGCAATGGTATTGCTTGGACTTACCATATCACTTCATACAAAGTGCATTTCGACATACACTTGGGCCTTCACATTTTACATGGGTTGGAGTCTTTGATGTTTGTAATACACAACTTACATTGTGTTCAAGCCTTTATACACATACTATTTAAAATGCTAACATTTAGTATTATGGACAGATTATAGTTAGTTTATTCGGCTCTATTGTTATCAAGTGCATATTTTACTTAATGTTTTTAGCCGACCATTTTGCATGGTATCGGGCTCCACTTAATGTTTGGCATCAACATTTGATATAAATTTTTAATGGTATCGGTATCCATAGCGATTGACTTTGACTATGGACTTCAAGCATTATTATAGTTTCTAATGAATTGACACTATGAATGCAATAATAAAAAATGATCATTTTGTCAGCATTATGAATATCCTTGGTTGTGGACTTGAAATCATATGATAGCTTGATAATCATTGTGTTTGATTTGCTTCAGACCTCAAATCATCATTGAATTCGATAAAGTCCTCGAAAGACTTGAAAGAAAGAATGTTTAGGGCAATTTTATTGTTGTAGGGTTTGAAACCCTAGCTGCACCACCATGATGAGTTTACAGTTACAGGTTAAGCATATTATCGATGGTATTTGGAGCTGGTTTTCAGATATGGAATACAAAGGGTGGCGAGTTAGTTTGTGGACTCTCCATGAGCTGAAAGCGAAGGTAATAGAAGTTTTTATGAGATTTTATTTGTAGTTTGAACTGCCATAAAAGAGGTAATATCTATACATCTGCTTTGATCTTTCAAAGGTAAACTTGGTAAATGGAAGAGTAAAAATGAAAGAATATTTACTTCATTTTTGGTTATTGTTTTCAGTTTTGAAAAGCATTACTTTTCTAGATTTGTGTTTTTCGAAAAAGGAAAGAAATAGAAATTGCAGTTGAAAAAGAAATGTGGTTTTATATGCAACTATTTTTTTGTTTCAGTTTGATAAAAACCCTAACTTGGGGGTTTGTTTTTGACTCGGGTTTTTCAGTTTGGAATAAGGGTTTCATCTTATTTTGTGCTCTATATAAACATGGCTTTAAGCCATTGTTCAGATGGGAATGTATGAGGAAAATACAGAGCATTTGTTGGTCATATTATTTTTATATCTGCAATATTTAAGAAGAGGAAAGAGGGTTTTATTTTATGAAATTTTTGGTTCTTATAATAGAGATATCATTCAGATTTATGATAAATTATTGTGGTACTATTGTGAACAGTGCATATTGTAGTTGGAATAATTGAATATCTTTTATATTTATGTATTCAATAATGATTTTGAGACTGCAAATAAAGTGCAGTTGTAAAGTCATTGGTGTTTTACTTTTTAGATAATGAATTTGTGCATTGAGGGGTTGGTGTTCCTATGAAGCTGGTGCTTCAGAAAAGGTGTTGAGTTGTTGCTGCACCATTGTTACAGAGTTGGTGCTCTTTGATTAATGAAAAGGAAATTTTAACGAGTGGTTTTTTATACCCCATGAGGGTTTTTCCACTTAGGAAATCTTTGTGTTATGTGATGTTATTTTTCTCTCATTCTATTTCATGTTAATGTGCTCATTTAATCAATGCTCTGATACTTTTAGTTTTTTCAAAAAGGTTCATATTTCAAAATGTTCAAGTCTGTCATGCAAAGTTAAAATTGTTCAAATCTGATTTTAAAAAGCCTTCTGTAAAGCAAGCTAAATCAGCATTGGGCAAAGTTGTAGTTCTGTTTCAAAAGCGTGAACAATATTTTTCACACATTAATGGAACAATGTTACATGATGCTTTTAATATAAGTTGTTAATGTTATTCACTTGCATATCTTTCTGCAAACTTCAAATGTTCACTTGCATAATCAAATCTCCCACATTGGTTCAAGGTCAAAAAAAGGTTTAATTGTGCATTCAAGTCAAAAAGTTTAAAAATTATATCACTCTGATTCACCCCCCCTCTCAGAGTGAATCCACTTCCAACATTTTTTTCTTATTCATGTTGGCCCTTTGGAGATCTTATTTTGTGTAGCCAAAATTTTCCTATCTTTTGGATCAAGAGGTTGGACCATCCTCAACCAAATTACCTCATTTTATTTCTCCTCAATTATTGACTCTTGATTTAGTTTCAAATAGTAATTTTTTGGTTTTTTGATTACATTGGTATCCTCATCCCTAAGTACCCCTCGCATTCCATCCTCGACTCTTGAATCCCACTTTAAAGAAGTATATTGGAGTAAAAGTTACAACCATCCTTCTACTAAAGTACTTGCTCCTTTTCATCCTCGAGATTCAAGTTTCTTGCCCTCTGAAATCTTCCTAAGCCAGATTTTTGGACTTTCTGAATTATTCATGCTTGCATTCCTTCCTCTACTCCCCAAGCTCATTTCAAATGTTTTTTTTTTGAATTTTTAGTTTTAAAGTTCGTAGACTTCCTTTTATCCCGGTACATATTCCAATGTTTACTTGACTCCCAAACCTTGTCAATTATTTTATTCACTTTTTAAGAGTAATACGTTATCCCATATTTCTACCAACATGAATTCCACATGACCTTTGATACCTAATTATCCAAAGAATTATTTTCTCATCAAGACCTCATCATCAAAATCCCTTCCATCTACTTTCCTTAAGGGATGATTTCCTTGATACTATAGAACCCCAAAAACTTGGCAAAGAAAAAGATTTCCCAAATCTCAAAATTAAAAGAAATAAAAAGGATAGTGTCAAACTTTTTCAAGTTCAAGAACGTCTTAAACCTTTGGAATGGTTCCACAAAGGCCAAAATATTTGGCTTGAAGACAATGTGCAAATGGGTGTTGGTGAGTTCACAAGTTTTGTAACTTGCTAAATTGTTGATAAAATGAAACAAATAGGGATGAAGAAGAAAGTTGATCAGTTTTAATTTCACATGTTTTATGAGTTCACAAACCATATGAAAGTGCAACAAGTTAAGGAGAAGGAAATTCAATTAATAAAATATAAAAGAAAAATGACCAAATGTGAATGCTAGAGAGTTCATGAGTTCATGAACTCCTTGAAAGTGCTAAATGGTTCATGAAACAAAAAGAGTTTTGTCATAGCATCTAAAAAGAAAATATAATGAGTTCTAAACTACAAAAAGGGTACCGAGGAATAATAATCCACCAATGTGACTCACCTAGCCCCTTAGATAATTTAGAAGGCCACATATATGCCAAAAAAGATCCTAACATGTTAGAAATGTATTGAAAAGTAACATTTAATATATTTTCACTATTTGAGAAGGATTAAGCATAGTTTAGGTGTAGTGTGGGGTGTGAGTGTTGATTTGGGTCCCAATTAAGTTTTGTATTGATCCACTTTCATTCCTATCCACCATGGGAATTCTTAGTGAAGACCTATTTTTGAATTTGTAAAGTGTAAGGTGTGTGTAGCCAACTTGAAGATTCTTTTCAAGATGTGGATGGTATAAATGCAAGGTGAGTTGATGTGAGATAGAGTGTGGAATAGATTTGAGTGTTGTGATGTGAAATTAAGTGCAAATATGTGAAATCCAGTGTGAGCTATAATGCAAGATTGTTGAATGCAATGAGCTAAAAGTATCTCAATCTATTGAAGGTTGTGAGTATTGTTGGAGCTATTGTGGTGGATTCTTTGTTGCATTGAGATCGTGTTCTTTGTGTAACATTCTATCTTCTTTCTTTTTTCTATTTTGGTAGTGAGTCTCGGTTGTGAGCCCTTCTGGATAGTGTGTCCTATTCTGGTAGTCAACCTCTTTGTACTAGTTTTGCAATTACTTATATTGTGAGGTAATCCTCACCATGGTTTTTCCCTCCTAGGGTTTTCCACGTAAATCTGGTGTTCTCTTGTGTATGGTATTGTTTCATTTTTTTAAATTTATATTTCATGTTTAAACATAATAAAAAATTAAGGGTTTAATGAATGCATGTGGATATAATTACAATTGAGGGTTTTGATGTTTCAATTGGATACAACTGATTCACCCCCCCTCTCATTTATCTTGTTCATTCAACAATTGGTATCAGAGTGAGGTTCCTTGGAGAAAATATTGACCGCTTGAGGTAGATCTATGATGGAAATCAAGAAGGAGATCACTCTGTTTGATGGCACAAACTATGCATTTCGGAAGGCTAAGATGGAAGGCTATCTTGTTTACCTTGGATTTGATGTTGCATAGGTAGTGAAGACTGCATATACCATACCTATAAATGGACCGAGCACAAGTGATGAAATCAAGGCCTATGAAACAAATGGTAAAGCAAGGTTTATTATTTTGATTAGTCTTGCAAATTTTGAATTAGTGAAAGTTATGGATCTGAAAAATGCTAAAGAAATCTGGGATAAGATAGAAATTATTTATAAATGGGATGATAAGGTTAAACAAGCTAAGATACAAAATTTAAAGACACAATTTGAGAACTTGTAAATGCCTGAAGATGAAACAATTACAAGTTACATGTAGAGGGTTGATGAACTTGTTAGTGTAATAAGAGTTCTTGGTGCACAAGTCAAAGAACCTAAAGTGGTAAAGAAAATTCTCAAAACTCTTCCCGATTCTTATGGTGAAAAGGTTTTTGATATTGAGGAAGTTACAAATTTTAATACTTACACTAGAGATTAGTTGTATGACACACTAACTACATTTGAAATGAGAAAAAATGATCTGAATAAAGGTACAAAAGTGGAGACTACTTTCAAGGTTAGAAAATAAAAAAAAGTTGAAGATTCAAATGGAGATGATCTTGATGATGTAGAAGCTAACTTTGTAAGAAGGATGAAAAAGGGCACCGATAAGTAAAAAGGAAAATTACCTTTCAAATATTTTAGTTATGGACAAATAGGTCACTATGATTCAAGATTTTCGAACAGAGTTGTGAGCAATAAGAACAAGGAAAATAAAGGAAATATGATAAAGAAAAGCTATTATGTTAGAGAAGATGTTGGTGTTTTTGATGATGAATTTGATTATGGAGATGTTGATGATAATTAATTTCTGTTCTTGCAGGCTTTAAAAGATGAATCTATTTCTACTAACTCTGAAAGTTGTGTGAAGGAAAGTGCTTCAGAGAAAAAGGATAAGACTGGAGGTACTTTGGTATTTTATTTTCATGTTAGATAGGATAAAAATTATTGGGCTATTGATAGTGGTTTCTCAAATCATATGACAAGAGACAAGAGTAAGTTTGTTAAACTTGAAAAATATGATGGGGGACTTGTTAAATTTGGAGATGATTCAGGTGCTAAGATTTGTGGAATAAATTCAACTAGTTTTGATGAAAAGCATAATACTAAAGATGTTTACTATGTTAAAGGTTTAAGGCATAACCTCTTGAGTGTTGGAAAAATGTGTAGCAAAGGGTATAATCTTATGTTTTGGGATGATGGATGTGAGATCAGAAAAGGGTTTGGAATTGTGATTGTTACTAGAAAGAGGACAAATAGAAATATCTATCACCTCAAGGGTGTCGATGGTCACTATTTTATGACTCAAATTAATGATAGTTGGTTATGAAACATGAGGATGTGTCACATTAGTTTTGATAACTTGGTTGGAATCAGTTTAGTTCAAGCAGTGAGATATATGTCAAAGATTACAAAGCCTATCAATGTTTTTTACAAAGATTGTCAATTTGGAAAACAAACAAGAAGTAGTTTCAAGGGAAAAGAACACTCTTCTACTAGATTGTTGGAATTGGTGCATACAAAAATTTATGGTCCTGCAAGAGTGAGAAGTCTTCAAGGTGATAGTTATTTCATGATTTTGATTGATGATTATTCTAGAATGACATGGGTTAATTTTTTTAAAGAGAAATCTAAAGCCCTGGATAGTTTCAAAGCATTTAAAGTTATGGTTGACAATGAAATGGATTTGAAGATCAAATGTTTAAGGTCTGATAGAGGTGGAGAGTTCACCTCAAATGAATTTAACATATTTTGTGAGAATCATGGCATAAAAAAGTACTTGTCTACCCCTAGGAATCAACAAAATGGAGTGGTTGAAAGGAAAAACAAGATTGTTCAAGAAGCTGCAAGGACTATGATGAAAGAAGCTAACGTACTAGAAGTCTATTGGAGAGAAGAAATTCATATTGTTGTTTACATTCTTTACATATTTCAAGCAAATTCTAATAGCACAAAGACTCCCTATGAGTTGTGGTACGAAAGGATCCCTACTATCAAGTACTTTAGAGTGTTTGGAAGCAAATGATATATCAGAAGAGATGATGAAAACTTATGAAAGTTTTATGGGAGGTATAATGAAGGTATCTTCCTTGTATATTATACTAAAATAAAATATTATAGATGTTACAACAAAAATCAAAGAAGGATTGTTGAAAGTGCAAGTGTCAAGAATGATGAAGAATTGAGGAATTCAATAGTGATAGATGGATATGAATCAGATGAACCTTCTTGGGGAAGAGAAGAAGAAAAAGATAAGGAAAAGGAAGTATAGAGTGAAGAGGCAGAAGCTTCGAAAA
The DNA here is from genome assembly GCA_007115665.2 of Sequoiadendron giganteum. Classification (NCBI taxonomy): domain Eukaryota; kingdom Viridiplantae; phylum Streptophyta; class Pinopsida; order Cupressales; family Cupressaceae; genus Sequoiadendron; species Sequoiadendron giganteum. The sequence continues at coordinate 27,149,957 of CM021106.1, forward strand.
AGACCCCTAAGACCCCTAAGTATGTGCAGAGAAATCATTTTGAAGAACAAATCATTGTAGACAAAAGCAAAGGCGTGTTGACAAGAAGAAGAGATGTTGAAGCAGAGGTAAATTTGTGTTTACTTTCTAAATTTGAACCCAAAATAGTGAGTGAGGTTGAGTACACTGTAGCAGAATCTTGTTGTACACAAGTGTTATGGATGAGAGAAACATTAAAGGATATTAGAGTGGTGTATGATGAGCCTATTTCTATCTTTTATGATAATACAAGTGCAATTAATATTTCAAAGAACTCAGTGATGCATTCAAGGATAAATAAGGTTGTGGAGAATGAAGTGAAGCTTAAATATGTACCTACAAAAGTTCAAATTGCAGATATATTTACTAAGGCTCTTTCTAAAGATACTTTTGAGTATCTCTAGGAGAAGTTGGAGGTTATTGCCCCTCCTTTGAACTAGATGAATATGGAGATGCATCAACCCAGTGGATCTATGTATTCATTCTCTATCTGGATTGATGTTGGTGGATACCTCTTAGGGAGATTAGGTAGTGACATTGTTGTACTATGGAGTGAGTGTTGTCATTTTGTAGAGGTTGTTGATTTTTATTATGTATACTCCTAAGGGGGAGTATTTAGAGTAGTAGCAAGTATCTTGGTTCAATACCAAAAGGGGGGAACAATGCAAAAACATTTTATCCTTCTTCATTGATGTCAAAGGGGGAGATATAGTCATGTGCAAAATTATATCTATATAGGGGGAGACTGAAGCATGTGAAAAAACAAAAGTTGAAAGGGGGAGAGATAGGGAGAGAGAATCTTATAAAGAGGAGAAAGTGTAGGACTGTTGTGTAGGTTTTCTAATCTAAAAAAAATGAGAGTGTGTGTTTTATTTGATGGTTTTTCACATCTTGTGTTGCCATTAATGAAAAAGGGGAAGATTGTTGCAAGTAGGAAGGTGTTTCCATTAATGTCAACAAGCTTGTGTTGTCATTGGTGTCAATTATGTAGTGGTTGAGAGAGATTTTTGCTTTGATTAGTTGCATTATGTTGTCATTATTTAAGTTACTAGTGTTAACCTCTAGTGTTGCTTTGATAATATTTTGGCTATTGTTGTGGTAGTGATAAAGATGTTGAGGATATTAATAAAATTGATAGAAAGAGGAAATAGGGTATTGTAGAGGTGTTCTAGTTTTTCTCCGCATTTCTTCTGGATTGAATATATGCTTATGTGGTTTGGATATGTTGGTTAGAGGTGTTCAAATATTCTATATCCAAAATTTGGGCTTCTGGATCGATGTGAAAAAGAAGTTATGTTCACCAGTGTATGAATTGGATTCTCAATATTTCTTACAGAGGTGTCCAAGAGAATTGATTTTTCTCTGCGTTTCTCCATAATTGTGTTTCAGGACTTGTGGTTTTGAAGGTGAGTTTATGGTATTGATATCTTACCTCATTCAATTGGGTTTGAGGTTTTACACTCTGGAAGATGGTTTTTAGAGTTACAATGTTTGGGAGTGTAGTTTTAATGTATTGGGCTTGTACATTCTAAACGTGCAAGTTGGTGCGAAGATTTTTTTGGATCTCAAGTGGTTTGTGGATTATTATAGATTGTTTAGAAGCATGATGTGTGGTTCTCAATTCATCCTTGGATTTGAAGAAGTGTGTGCTCCAAATTTTAATGTTGTTTGCATGGGTAACGACTGACCTATTGTTTGCACTGCATTCAAATATGTTTAAGTATTAATAAAGGTGTATCATGGCATGTGAATGTTGATTTAGGTCCCAATTAAGTTTTTTATTGGTCCACTTTCATTCCTATCCACTATAGGAATGCTTAGTGTTGACCTATTTTTAAATTTGTAAAGTGTAAGGTGTGTGTAGCCGACTTGAAGATGCTTTTCAAGTTCTGGATGGTATAAATGCAAGGTGATTTGATGTGATATGGAGTGTGGAATATAGTTGAGTGTTGTAATGTGAAATTAAGTGTAGAGATGTGAAATGTAGTGTGAGCTATAATGCAAGATTTATGAATGCAGTGAGTTGAAGGTATCTTGATCTCTTGAAGGCTATGAGTGTTGCTGGAGATATTGTGGTGGATTCTCTATTACATTGAGATCATGTTCTCTATGTAACATTCTATCTTCTTTCTTCTTTATATTCTGGTAGCGAGCCTGGGATGTAAGCCCTTATGGATAGTGCACCCTATTCTGGCAGTGAGCCTCTTTGTACCAGTTTTTCAATTACTTATATTGTGAGTTAATCCTCATTGTGGTTTTTCCCTCCTAGGGTTTTCTATGTAAATCTGGTGTTCTCTTGTTTATGGTGTTGTTTTAGTCTCTCTTATATGCATTTCATGTTTAAACATTATAATAGATTAAGGGTTTATTGAATGCATGTGGGTCTGATTACTGTTGAGGGTTTTAATGTTTTGATTGGATACAACTGATTCACCCCCCTCTTAGTTTTCTTGTTCATTCAACAGTGTTAGAGAATAAGATATATGTGTCCCTATAGATCCTAACATACAAGAAATAACAAGAGGTCTTTGTTATTGTCCTTTAAAAGAAATGAAAGCTTCACTTAATATCAATGTCATCATGCAAAAAAATACTACGACAAATATATATAACGACCATGATATTGCTTCATCTTCAAACACATGTTTTAGTGACTATTAGGGTTCATTAAATTTTACACCCTCCTTTATGGGAGAGTATAAAATATCACAATCTAAACCTAAAAGTCTTATGTATGTTTGACATATTTTAGTAAGCAAGAAATATTTTTTATAAAAGAAAGGAATATCTTCTACTGTTGATCAAGAGAGTACATTGTCAAGGCTTCTCCAAGCCTGCTTGATATTCCAAGAATAAGAAAGAAATTCTATAACAAAATCTCATTTTGTGCATATCATCAAGTGCATGGTCATTCTACCAATGAATGTAAGGCCTTGAGTACTAAAATGCAAAATCTTAAGGATTGTGGTGCTCTTCCTTTTGTTGATGCATCTAGTTCCTCTAATTGATAATTATTTTCATCCTATCATGTTGCTCATCACTATGTGGCATTAGTAGCTTTATGTGATTTTTCTCATCTCCATTCATGGTGGTATAATCTTATGTGCAACCATAGGTTTCATGGCAGCAACATTATACTCCTTGGTGTGGTTGTCGTTATCTCTATGCTTGGGGGGCAAGGATAACTAGTTTTGGGAGGTGTGCATCCTTGTCAAGGATCCCCTCTTCCTCTCTTTCTACTTAAAATACCAACATAGCAAGTATGTTTACATTTTAAGTGGGGGAATATATTACTCTTATTTATTTCATCTTATGATATTTGACCTACTGACATAACCCATTTGGTGGTGGAATTATTTGTAATGACCCCTAAGGAATGGTTATCAACATTTTCTAAGATGTTAAACCTTTTTATTTCATGGAACCTGGCATAACACAATTTACCATCCATGTTTGTTATTTTTGGCTTCATTTTAATCACAAGAAGTTGAACTTAGCATAAGAATTGGTATAGCACTGATAAATTTTTATTGTTGTACACCTTGTAGACCTAACATGTGTTTCTCATCATTTGGGGCTCACCTTGTGAACAACAGACTTCACTAGCCCTTGTGAAAATATTTTATGGACAAACAACATAGGCATACTAGTCCAAATTTTTGTCTTTGGATCTCACCTAGTGTATATCGGACTACACTAGCCCTTGTGAGTATATTTTATGGATGGTAATCCATCCTTTCCTTTTTTCTTTTTGCATTAATTTTAATAGTGTATGTTTGTGTATCTTGTGTTGCTGCTACATACATGTGTTTATTTTGTGCCTTTGTTCGTTTGTCATGGGATCTTATATCCTAGGGGCTTGGCCACCTCCTTGATCCTCAGTTATCCCATCTCTTTGATAGTTGTACAATTGGATCTCTCTTGACATATATTTCTCTACTGTAGTGTGAGTTTGAGCGTAAGTTCATACTCTCACTAAAGTGGGGGCTAAATATAGTGTAGGAAATTGTATACCTTTACAATTTCACATTATGTTTGGGTCCCTTAATTTATTAGACATAATTATGATTCTAATTTTCCAAATTATGCATTCTAAAGCCTTATTTTTACCATTTTTAAAAAGGAGAACCAACACTAAATAAATGCATTTAATATTTAAATTTCCATGGATTATGAGTGTCTTGGTAATTTAGGCCAAGACCCATTTTCCTAGGGAAAATGGGTCCCCTTTATGTGCTAGGACCCATTTTAAAATTTGTTTTTTGTGGTCTTTTAATGATTCAAATTGTAAGTGTCGGCTTTTGGATTCTAATTTTAAGAAAATTAGATAAAAAACTATAAATACATAGTCATTTTATCATTTGAAATATAAGAATCGAGAGGTGAAAATTCAAGAGAAAATATTATTATCAAGAGCATTCAAGAGTAGCATTATCAATCATTATCAACAATAATCAAGATCCTAACATCATGTCAAAGTTTATATGTGTTCATGTTGTCTTGTGAAGGCTAACAAGCATTGTAGATCCTCAAGCATCCAAGCTTTCGAGCATTCAAACATTCAAGAAAATAAAGTAAGCTAGATCTAATTCCTTTGAAGAGATGTGTATGACTTCAATCCTTCAAGGAATCCATTGAAGGGTGGTGAGTTGCATCAAGTGTTCATTCATCATTTCCTTCTCTTTAATTATTTTTTATTAAGGTTTAATTACCAAACGAAGGTTTGACCAAGACAAAGCCCCATACAAACAAAATAGATAATTTTTCCCTCTTTGTGTATGTGCAAGTTACATGTTGAAGAAATATTGAAGAGATATTGAAGATAAATTTTGCATTCTTGCATTTATTGTCATCATTCTTGCCAAGACACGAAAATTAAAATGTAGAATTCATTTTTGACATTCTGATAGTGGGGCAAGTGAAAAATGGAGTCTCATATACAACACTAGAGGACCCCAAAAATTGATCAAGACCCCATGTACAAAAACCCATTCTCCCTTGGGTGAATGAGTCTTTGTAGGCACATCAAAACCAACTTTTTTTGAGAAAGTTTGTTGTCCTCTACAGTTCCTAGACCCACTTGCAAACTGTTGTTTCCATCTACCAGTTTTTGAGATCTTGCATTTTAATATTAGGGAATATAGGATCATTAGTGTAATCATTCCAAAATATTTCCAATCCATTCTAATCCCCCCTTATGATATAGATCTAGGTTTGGTTGGCTCACCATTAAAGTTGATAGTCAATCAATTCACATTTTTTATCTATATCCTAATGAAATTTATAAAAAATGTAGAAATGAACCTAAGTTATGAACACTAATCTTAGAGTCACCATATTTTTATGTTTCAATATATATTCAATAAGATTAAATTATTAAAAAACTAAACTATATTAGAAAATAGGGGAATTGAGAGGAGGATGGAGCATCGCACAAACTGGAGTGCACCTTTCTATTCCAACGACAATTTTTTTATTAAAAAAAATCTTTCTATGAATGCTTCAGGTTTCCATGGAGGCAATTAGCCAGGAAGGCATCCATTTTCATATTCATTAGAGGCTTCCTCTCGAAGATCAGGGCCACGTGGGTTAGAAATTGTCTTTTCAAAGGTGAATCGAGGGTTCCACGGTCCTTCTAGGGTCCCTAGGTCTTCCTGTACCAATCAAAATTTTATTAGGGTTCCACAACCAATTTTTTATATTTGTGGTTCAGATTCTTCTTCTCATGTTGAATCACCACATTCTATACATCAGTCTTGGGTGGAGGTTGTTTTTGGTAGTCCTCCAACTACATTCCCAAACAATATTCATATCCCTCCTTTTCAAAGCTAAGGTCTCTTGTCCTCTAGCTTTAATTCCAAACAATGTTTCAATTAATGTTCTAGATCCCTTCAATCCAAAGTAGAGATCTCATTTTGTTGTTTCTAAGTAGCATTTTAGGCCACCATTTTCATTTCCTAATTCTACTCCCATTTCCAATTTTGTTTTTCAGGGCTATAAGGGAAAAATCAGTGTGGAAGCTTCTCTCTAGAAACAAAAGGCGGTTGGAAAAGAGTCTGGATTCAACAGTCAAAAGTTTCCTTGGTGGCCTAAGAGGAAAGGGAATTTTAATTACAAAGGATCTATTTCGATTAATTTTAAGGAAAAAATGCTTTAGCCACAAGTGTGTGATCTTCAAGGATTGGCGCTTATTTGTAAGTTTTGCAAATTCTCACCTCCTTTGAAATTTTTGAAATCTTGGGTGTTTTAAGAATGAGAAGGTTCTACTCAGGTTATTTTATCTAAATAAGGGGGATGGGTTTTTTGTTGTCATTTTTGCCAACAAAGAAGCTAGAAATGTAGTCCATAAGGTTAAGTCATGGTTGTGTGAAGGTAATGGCTTATATACAACTCCACAGACCCCTAATTTTTCACCTGCTCAATCAAGAATTATCTTTATGCCTTTCTAGATCCAATTGCAAGGTTTACCTCTCGAATATAGAGAGACTAATCTTATTGAGTTTTGGGTAATCAAGTGGGTGTCTTTATTTGACATGATTTGAGTTTTTTTTAAATTGTTCATTGCATGTGAGGTTACGTGTCCTGTTTGATCTAACGAAATGTCTTCCCAATGCTTTGAGAATTGCATCTCCTAATGGGGTGTGGGAGAAAGTAATTATATTTGAAGATCCATCGACTTTCTATTCTTCTTGCCATTGTAGCCTTCATCCAACAAGTTTTTGTCAAATCTTTGAGGAAATGGGCGATATAGAATACACTTCTCCTTAGAAGGCATATATTCCTTCACCACCTGTTGAGATTGTTACTCAACCTTACGAATATGAGGTGGTGCAAGGATGGGCTATGCAAAGTAATGATTTTAGTCCTTTGGTTGTCTTAAGGGGATTTTCTAGTGGGCAGATATCTCTTGTTAATGGTCAAGGTGTTTTAAATGGGTTATCTAAGAGTGATGTTGTTATTATTTTGGAGGTTGCTTCTTCAAATAATTTAACTCTCAATGTTGAAAAGTTGTTAACAGCCAAGACTGATTCTGGTTCAGATAAATATTTTTTGGTTACATTACCTGTTGGATGGGAAAATTTGTTGTCAATTCAATCCTTTTTTAATTCTATAAATCTCTTTGTTCCTTTGATCAAATGTGTAAGAATTCAAAAAATCAATAATTGTGAAACAATGTTAACAGGTTGGTATTGATAATCAATATGCTTTTTCACACTTTTTGGAAAATCATACTGAAAGAGATGGTGATCTTCCTTTATTTGATAAAAGGGCAAAGGTCACATATCATGGTGAAAAGGATGGAAAATTATTTTTGCATGATCAATCCTCAATGTCATTATCTTCACCTTGCCATTCACCCTTTTCTTCTGATAAAGAGCTTGAGTCTTTTATAAATGAAGCACTTTCATCTATTGGGGAGCAAGTTATAGAAGAAATTGCAACAAAGGTGTTAAGTGAAGAAGGTGGGATTAGTCATTTGCATACTCCCTCTTTAGCACAATCACCGTTTTCACCTATTACTAGCAAAAAATATCTTGCTAAAAGAGGTAGGAAATCCTTACCTATGAAGCTTCAAGAGGAAATAGATGCAGGAATACAATCTACTTTAGATGGGCACAAATTTGGGGATAGTGAAAAGCAAAAAAGACCAAGGAGAGCATGTTGATCTCCTAGGGTATTATGAAGCTAATTTATTGGAATTTCAGAGGCATGAATGCCTCTGAAAAAGGGGCCCAAATTAAGCATCATTAGATTCATGTGGTGCAAATGTTGTGGTTCTTCAAGAAACAAAATTATTAGTAAAGGTGTTTGAAATTATTAGTAAAAAGTGGTCTAAATGGAGTTCTTTTCAATCTCCTTCACAAGGGGCTTCTAGAGGCCTTATTACATTGTGGAATGATAAAACAATAAGTATTTCTCAAGTTACCTATGAGAATAATTGGTAGCTAATGAGGGTTTCTCATTATGATTTAGATTTTTGGTTACTAAATGCTTATGGTCCAACAAATTCAGTTGGGAAAAAAACTCTTTGGGATAAGTTGACACAAATTCTGGATCAATTGGGCCATGACAAGGTTATCATAATAGGGGATTTTAATGCCATAGCATCTGATTCAGAAAAAAAGGGGGTATTTTTCCATATCATAAAAGGATATGGAGGATTTTAAATCATTCATCAAAGGTAATGCCTTGATGGAAATAATCCCACTGAATGGAAAATTCAGGTGGACTAATAAGAGGAAGAATTTTATGCGAATTGCAGAAAGATTAGATAGATTTCTTTCTTCTCCAAATTGGGTTTCAACTAATCATGTTTTATCATTTGAAATTATACCTCTTAATGCTTCTGGTCATTTTGCAATTTCTTTGGACTTAAGTCTGCAGAAAATTAAATCAAATCAGAAATCTTCTTTCAAATTTAAAGCAATGTGGTTTCACCATCCTCATTTTCTAGGTTTTCCAAGGCAGTGGTGGTTGACTGCTCCTTTCAGAAAGGGTTCTAGGATGTTTCAGCTAAGCATGAAATTGGATCACATGAAACAACATATTAATGTTTGGAATTAGAAAGTGTTCAAAAATATTTTTGTCCAAAAGGATTTGGTTTATAAAAGGCTTTATGAGATAAATGAAATAATTATTGCAAATGGTTTAGATAATGCATTATTTGATGAATAGAAAATATTGCAAGAGGAATGAAATGAATTTCTTTATAGAGAGGAAATTTATTGGAGACAAAAGTCAAGAGAGTTGTGGTTAAAGGAACGGGATAGAAATACTAAATTTTTTCACATCTCCACGCAAATAAAGTAGTAAAAAAATTCAATCTTCTCAATGCATGATAGTCTCTCAGGTGAAAGTTTAACAAAAGAAGAAGATATTCAAAAAGAGGGCCTAAAATATTTTTCTTCTTTGTTAACTTCTTCTAAGTCTGATAATACACAAATGATTAGAGAAAGTGAGGATCTTCTTCAGGTCATTCCCCAATTAATCTTGTCGGGGGATGATAATAGATTGATGGCTCCTTTTTCATTAAAGGAAGTTAAAGAAGTTATTTTTTATATGCCTCTAGATAAGGCACTAGGCCTAGATGGTTTTACAACCATCTTTTTGGAAAAATGTTGGTATTTTGTGGGTTTAGATATTCGAAATGCAACGGAGGAGTCAAGAAAATCTAGTGGCTGCATGTTAAGAAAATTTAATGTGACACATATTGCTATTATTCCTAAGACTTCTCAACCACATTCATTTTCAAATTTCAGGCCCATTTCATTGTGCAACACTATTTACAAAATTTTCACTAAGGCCATATATCTTCATTCACAACCACTCTTATCTAGAATTTTTTCAGAAGAACAAGGTGGTTTTGTACCTGGTAGGGAGAAAATTGATGGTACAATAGTAGCTCACAAATTTCTTCATTCGGTGGCTTCTAAAAAGCTCTCTTCTATGATAATAAAATTAGATATGCAAAAAGCATATGATAGGGTTGATTGGGTGTTGTTGAATTAGGTGCTTCTTAGATTTGGTTTCTTAGCTAAGTGGTGTAAATGGATCATGATTTTTTATCTTCTGTGAAATTCTTATTTTTATTAAATGGCTCTCCAGTTGGAATTTTTGGATCAACTCAAGGTGTTCGTCAAGGTGATCCATTATCACCTTTTCTATTCATCATTCTAACATAGGCTTTGATTAGGTCAATTCACAAAGCTCCTATTCAAGGTTTAATTCAGGGAATTCCCATTCCAAATAAAAATATTATAGCAACTCATTCTTTGTTTTGCGATGATACTTTTCTCTTTGGTAAGGCTGTTATTTCTGAAGCACAACATTTAAAATTAGTTATTGACAAATATTTTTTAGTCTCAGGCCAAAAAATTAATGAGCCTAAATCAAAAGTGTATGTGTTCAACATAAAAGCTGCTATTGAAAAGAGGATAGTGAATATTCTAGGATTCCAACAAGCTCAAATTCCATGAAAAATTTGGATGTTGTAGTTGTGTTGTTGATATGTGGTTGTCATTGATGCCAACACTATTAGCATTGATATCTTGAAGGCTGTATATGTTGAGGATATTGAGAAAATTATATTAAATATGTTGAAGACTGCCTATGAAGCTGTGAAGTTCAGTGTGATGAAAATTTTAGTATGTTGGTATTCAAAAGTTGCACTTTAAAGGGTTTGTTTATGAGCCAATCTAGTTTACCCTCTGGAAGTTTCAGAGGCGCACATCAAGATTGGAGCAAGTTGTGAGTTTCTTTATTCTTGTAGTTATTCTGTTACTGTAGCTGGTTTTTCTGGAAGAAGAGAATGTAATTCTAGAAATTTGAGTTGTTGTGTATGCTCTTGCAATGTTCATTGATGTTTCTAGATCATGCTCTATCTTTGTTACTCATCCAGATTGATCAGTGTGCTCGTGATTGGATATTTTCCTTTGCATGTTTGGGTTTTCATGTCCTTGGCCGACATGGTGGTTGTAGTGTGTTGTGGATCCTTGTGGATTAATTTTTGAATGTTTGGCATGTTCGAGGATGTTGTTTTAGGTCTTCATTATGTTGTGACTGACTTCAGTTGGTGCACATTGAGATTTGTTCATGAATTGGGTGACAATTTGTATTCATTTATTCTTTTATTTTTGGCCGACAAAGTTGTTGATGTAATTCCATGAAGTGGATATGTAAGAGTGGTTGTCTTCTTTATTTGAGATGTAGAAGTGTGAAGTGGCATGTGAATCATATAAGTGTTATGTGTGAATAGAGATTAGATCATTCAATTACAGAGCAAAGTGTGAAGGAGTTTGAGCGAAGTGTGAAGAAGTGTTTTTGTGGCTAATCAAAACTGTCATAAGGCTTTTGAAGAAGCTATTTTCTCAATTCAATCTCTTCAGATGGGTTTAATCTGGAAGTTTTATGTAAGACAGTGTGTCTTCTCTGAGCAGTGAGCTCTAGACAGTGTTCCTGAATGCATGTGATTCCTTATTCATTTTCCTTATACTTTTAATAGGGTATAGCTTGTGGATTAACCTCCATAGTGGTTTTTCCTCTAACAGGGTTTCCACACAAAAATCTTGGTGTTATGTGTGCTTCTGATATGTTGTTGATTCATGCTCTCACTATTATTTATCAAATCTGAGATTAAAGGTTAATAAGGTTAAATAATTTTTAAATTCTATGACAACTGATTTACCCCCCTCTCAATTGTCTATCCTTGTTTTTCCAACAATTGGTATCAGAGAAGGTTCCTCTAAATAATTTTAATAGCTTGAGGTGATCCGAGATGGCATCATACAAGAAGGAAAATCCTAGATTCGATGGAACAAACTACTCTCTGTGGAAGGCTAGAATGGAGTGTCATTTGAAGTGCATTGGTGAACCCTTCTAGAAGATTACAAAGAAAATATATGTTATTCCTCAGAATGGTCCCTCTACTCTTGATGAGATCAAAGAAGCTAAAACAAATATCAGGGCTATAAAAGCATTGTTGAGTGCTCTGATAGATTCAAAGATGACAAATGTGATGGGTCTGAAAACAACATATGAGATCTGGAAGAAGCTAGAAACATTGTATGAAGGAGATGCACATGTGAAAGTTGCTAAGCTACAAAGTCTGAAAGGCAAGTGGGAAAATTTTTAAATGAGCGAAGATGAAAACATTATTTCTTTCATGCAAAAAGTAAATGAACGAGTGATGGGTATTAGATGTGTCAATGGAATCTTGGATGAAGAAGAGATTGTAGCTAAAGTGTTCAAATCATTTCCTACTTCTTACAAAACAAAAGCTCATGCTATTGAAGAGCTTAAAATAGTAACAAATGTGACAAGAGATATGTTGATTGGTAAGCTTGTTGCCTTTGAACTGAGTGAATTTGGTGAATCTACCCCTAAGACAAAATCTGCATTTAAAGCTACTATATCTGGAAGAAACCAACAAAGATATGATCCGAGAGAAAGTTCTAGAAAGATATTCAAGTAGGAAGATGAGATGAAACAAATTGAAGATGAAGAAAGAGAGTTAGAAGAGCTGGAAGCATTGATTGTGAAAAGAGAAGCTAGAGAAAAAGGTAAGTATAAAGGAAAATTTCTTATTAAATGTTTCTCTTGCAATAAGATAGGTCATTTTGCATCAAGGTGTCCTAAAAGAGGTCCTAGGTTCAAACTTGACAAGCCTAGATTTCAAAAGAAATGTTATTATGCTGAAGAAGGTGTTACTGATGAAGAATCTAATAAAGAAAATGGAAATGAAGATGGAGGGGTATTCATTGCTATCAAGGAAAATGGTTTGGTGTCCAGTGAATTTTCTAATGATAAGAATGTTGAGAAAGCTCTTGCAGCCAGAATTGAAGAAAAGGATGAGTGGGTGGTTGACAATAGATGCTCACATCAGATGACTGGTGACAAAAGAAAGTTTATAAGATTGTAGAAATATGATGGTGGTGTTGTAAGATTTGGAGACAACAATGCTGGTGTGATTTGTGGTAGAGGCACTATTTCTCTTGGTGGTAAATATAATACTGATGATGTCCTTTATGTAGAAGGATTGAAGCATAATCTGTTGAGTGTTGGAAAGATGATCGACAAGGGATACAATCTTTAGTTCAAATATGGAAAATGCAGGATACTGGGAAGTTATGGAAATGTAATTAATTTAGGTACAAAGACAAGAGGTAACATTTTTCACCTGAGTGTTGCTAGTGAAAGTTGTTTAATTGCTCAAGTTGATCTAAGCTAGTTATGACATAGGAGGTTGTGTCATGTGAATTTTTATAACATTTTCAAAGTAAGCTCCACTCAAGCAGTTAGAGATCTTCCTAAGCTAGTGAAGGCTACTAACACCATATGCAAGGAATGTCAGATTGGAAAGCAGACTAGAGTTTATTTTTGGAGAAAATAACATCATTCTAATGGAGTATTGGAGCTAGTTCATATTGATCTATGTGGTCCCTCCACAATCAGAATTCTACAAGGATAAAGGTACTTTATGTTGCTTCTTGATGATTACTCTAGGATGATATGGGTTGCTTTCTTCAGAGAAAAACATGAAGCATTAGAAAAGTTCAAAAGTTTCAAAGCTATGGACAAAAATGAGATAGGCTTAAAGATTAAATGCTTAAGGTCAGACAGAGGTAATGAGTTCACTTCTCGAGAGTTCAATTCTTTTTGTGAAGAGCATAGAATCAAAAGACAGTTATCTGCTCCCTAGACTCCTCAACAAAACAAAGTTTTTGAGAAAACAAACATAGAAATTCTAGATGCTGCTAGAACTATGATGTTGGAAGGTAATGTTCCTCATATCTATTGGAGAGAAGTTGTAAACACTGCTATGTATACTATCAACTGGGTAAATTTTAATGGTAATTTTGGTAAGACTCCTTTTGAGCTATGGTTTGGTTGTAATCCTACTATTAAATATTTCAAAATCTTTGGAAGTAGATGGTATATCAAGAGAGATGAAGATATAGGCAAGTTTGATGCTAGGAGTGATGAAGGAATCTTTCTGGGTTACTCTACTAAAAGCAAGGCCTACTAGTGCTATAATAGAATATTGAGGGAAATGGTTGAAAGTGCAAATGTCAGAGTTGATGAGGACATTGCTAGATCATCCAGATACTATGAATAGAATTCAAATAACCAACATGATAGTACTGATAAAGGAAAGAATGCTTAGACATAGAATCAAGCTCAAATTGCTCCAATGAATCAAGAGAGTCTAGAAGGAGAAGCTAGTGGAAGTGTAGAAGAAAGAAAAAAAGAACCAAAAGTTTGAGAGAATCCCAAAATTCTGAGGTATGTAAAGCTAAACAATTTTGAAAATTAGATTATAGGAGATAAGAACAAAGGTGTGCAGACTAGAAGAAGAATTGCAAAAGAGTATTTTCTAATTTCCAAGACTGAGCCCAACAATGTCAATGAAGCATGTAAAGATGAATATTGGATGGAAGCAATGAAGGAAGAACTGATGTAGATAGAGAAAAATGATACATGGATTCTTGTTCCCAAACCTCAGGATAAAAATGTGATTAGAACCAAATGTGTCTTTCAGAATAAGCTGAATGAACAAGGTGTAGTGGTCAGGAATAAAGAAAGACTGGTATGTAAAGGGTACTCATAGATGGAAGGTATTGATTTTGAAGAAACCTTTGCCCCTGTTGCTAGAATTGAAGTTGTAAGATTATTTCTTTCTTATGTTGCTTTTAAGAACTAAAAATTCTATCAAATGGATGTAAAGTCAACATTTCTAAATGGTGAGCTAGAAGAAGAAGTATCCTTTGAGCAACTAGATGGATTTCAACTGACTGATAAGGGAGATATGGTTTGCCGATTGAAGAAAGCATTGTATGGACTCAAGCAAGCCCCTAGAGCCTTGTATGCTAGACTAGATAAACAATTTTTGAAGCTTGGATTCAATAAAGGTACTGCTGACAACAATCTATATTTTAAGATGGATCAGGATAAAGAGTTGATTATTGAAGTCTTTGTTGATGATATCATTTTTGAAGGTGATGATGACTTATGCATTAAGTTTTTTGATGAAATGAAAAGTGAGTTTGAGATGTCAATGATGTTAGAAACCAAGATCACCTGCATGCAATCACCTGTCACATGCAAAAGACATGCATAACCAAAAAAGATATTATGTAAACCTCAAAGTAAAAATGCATTATTGAGAATTAATTATTACAAAGAGATCAATCCTTATGAAGGAGATCAAGAAACCCTAAATGAAACCTTAGTGTGCACACTTAATAATTAATCAATTTTTAATGTGCCTAAGTTTAGCTTAAGCAACTAAAGGAATAAGTGACTTAATTATTAACCAGTATGATATAATTAATTAAGTATAATAACTTATTACTCTAACACCCCCCCTTAAGATGAACTTAGGAAGAAGCTAAAACACTAGAAGAAGATGCATGCAAGAAAGGACGGGTCCCGACAACTAGGCCTGATCAGGTACCCATTTACAAATGCAAGAAAGAGGTAGAGAAGGAAAACCCAGTGGGAAAAACCCCCCTACAATGAGATGACATGCTGCAAAGAAGCACTGGAAGAACACTGTAGAGTAACACTGGAACCGCAATCTGGCAAGAAAGGAAAGATACTTCTGTCTACAAGAAACCATATCAGAATCATAACGATGCAACAATAGACCCAATGCCACAGAACACTCAAAAAATTCAAACGGGAACAACCTTGAAATCTATGAAGCAACAGTCAATTATTGAATGATGTATTACTGAAAACGAAGTGAAAAGATGCAAGTTGCACTCTCCCAACTGCCAAAACATCCAAGTAATCTCCAAAACACCCATTGGGCCAATTCTGGATTAATGATAAACCTAGGATAGATACAGAAAAAAGTGCATGGACATCAACATAGAGCCCCTCAATACCTTTCCAACGCCGCAAAGATAGCGAAAATCAGAGATCGTGGCAAAAAGTTATGAGCTCGGCAGCATAAAATAAAAATCTGAATTCAAACAGAAATAAATGTAGTAAAACAGAAAAATAATATAAAATAAACTACACCATAGGAAAGTGCTCAGAACCAGCTTTCTGACAATATCTCATTTTCCTGATTTCGATACCGTATGCCCAAGTTATGCCAAAAAGAAAACAAACTGCTACTTTAGGGAAAATCAGGGTTAGGAGGGGCAAAGAGGCCATACGGCCATTGACGTTAGCACTTCCCAAGAATAAATTTGATGGCCATTTGGCTGTTGCCGCAAAAATCCGGTTCCCTGCAAAAAAAAATTCGGCCCCTGGTCACCTGGTCCCAGGTGACCAGGGCGGGGGATGGAGTGGGTTGAGGGTCGGGCGCAGAGCTCCCGGTCCCCCATAAGACCCCGACGGTGCTGGCTGGGCCCGCGAGGGCTAAAATGGGAGCTAGTAGCAGGTTGACCTGCGTAGGTGGAGACTGCCAGTGGTGGTGGGTGGCCGCCAGGTGGCAAACCCCTTTTCTTCTGCATGAGTTTTCTTTAAAGCGTGTTTTTCAATTTTTTTAATTTTTTTTTGAAATCCACGCCTTGTGAAGCATGCCAGGGAGGCCGTACGACTTCCCTGGAAAAAACAAATTGCCTTCCAGATCATCTGGCCCAAAATAAATGAAATGAAGGGCATTCTTAGGGTTTTTGGCTGCTGCGAATGTGATGGTGGCCTCCGTTTGTGCCCAAAATGCTCCAAAAAATCAGCTACCCCCAAATCTTGCAAAAAAGATGCCCGTGGAAACACTTGCACTTGAAACTCACTGAGAGGCCATATCTTCAGATCATGAACAAGTAGTTGTAGGTCTGGAGCTCTGATACCATGTTAGAAACCAAGATCACCTACATGCAATCACCTATCACATGCAAAAGACATGCAAAACCAAAAAAGATATTCTGTAAACCTCAAAGTAAAAATGCATTATTGAGAATTAATTATTACAAAGAGATCAATCCTTATGAAGGAGATAAAGAAACCCTAAAATGGAAACCCTAAATGAAACCCTAGTGTGCAAACTTAATAATTAATCAATTATTAATGTGCCTAAGTTTAGCTTAAGCAACTAAAGGAATAAGTGACTTAATTAATTAACCAGTATGATATAATTAATTAAGTGTAATAACTTATTACTCTAACAAATGATCGGTGGATTACTTTATTTGATTTAGACCAAACCAGACATCATGAATGTTGTATGTATGGTTGCTAGATATCAAGCTGATTCAAAGGAATCTCATGTGACTGTTGTAAAGCGAATTTTCAGATACTTGAAAGGGATAGATGATTTTGGCCTATGGTATCCTAAAGATGATGATCTTACTTTGAGTTCCTTTATTGATGTAGATTGCGCAGGTGATGTGGATGATAGGAAAAGTACTAGTGGTGTTGCCTTGTTCTTGGGGAAGAAGTTGGTGCCTTGGTTAAGTAAAAAGTAGAATTCCATTTCCTTATCTACTGGTGAGGCATAATATATTGCTGCTACAAACAATTGTACTCAAGTAATATGGATGAAGCAAATGCTGAGAGATATTAGAATTGAGTATGATGATCCTATTGCGATATTTTGTGATAACTCAAGTGCCATAAACATTTCCAAGAATCTAGTGTTGTATTCAAAGATAAAAAATATATCTATCAAATATCACTTTTTGGGAGACAAAGTGAGTGATAAAGAAGTCAGACTGGAGTATGTGCCTACTAAGGAACAAATTGCAAAAATATTTACTAATCCATTGCCTAAGGATACTTTTGAGTATCTTAGAGGGAAGTTAGGGGTCATTCCCCCCTCCTAATCAGAACTAAGATGCATAGTCTTTGCATCAGTCTGTGCATTTATAGTCATATCTTCTTTCAGATTGATGCTATGGTGGCTGCTACTCAATGGGAGTAGTCAGATGGTTCAGATACGTGGTTCAAAATATGTGTAAATTTTCCATTGATTTCAAAGGGGGAGAAGAGTAATGTGAAAAAAATTGAGGAGAAGAGTAATACTAGAAAAAGGGAGAAGAATAGTGAAATATCTAAGGGGGAGACTGTTGGAGAAGAGCTAGTTGTGTTGATGGTATTTTTCACATCATATGTTTCCATCAATACCAAAGGGGGAGATTGTTGGATGTTGTGGTTGTGTTGCTAATATGTGGTTTTCATTGATGTCAACACTATTAGCATCGATATCTTGAAGGCTGTATATGTTGAGGATATTGAGAAAATTATATTAAATATGTTGAAAACTGCCTGTGAAGCTGTGAAGTTCAGTGTGATGAAAAGTTTTGTATGTTGGTATTCAGAAGTTGTGCTTTAAAGGGTTTGTTTCTGAGCCTATCTAGTTTACCCTCTAGAAGTTTTAGAGGTGTGCATCAATATTGGAGCAAGTTGTAAGTTTTTGTGTTCTTGCAGTTATTCTGTTATTGTAGCTAGTGTTTCTGGAAGAAGAGAATGCAATTCAGGTAATTTGAGTTGTTGTGTATGCTCCTACGATGTTTGTTGATGTTTCTAGATCATACTCTATCTTTTTTTCACATCCACATTGATCGATGTGCTCGTGATCAAAGATTTTTCCTTTGCATGTTCGGGTTTTCATGTTCTTGGCCGACATGGTGGTTGTAGCGTGTTGTGGATCCTCGTGGATTAATTTTTGAATTTTTGGCATGTTTGAGAATGTTGTTTTAGGTCTTCATTATGTTGTGACCGACTTAGGTTGGTGCGTATTGAGATTTGTTCATGAATTGGGCCGACAGTTTGTATTCATTTATTCTTTTATTTTTGGTTGACAAAGTTGTTGATGTAATTCCATGAAGTGGATATATAAGAGCACTTGTATTCTTCATTTGAGATGTAGAAGTGTGAAATGGCATGCAAAGTGTACAAGTGTTATGTGTGAATAGAGATCAAATCATACAATTTCAGAGTAGAGTGTGAAGGAGTTTGAGCAAAGTGTGAAGAAGTGTTTTTGTGCCTATCCAAAACTATCATCAGGCTTTTGAAGAAGCTATTTTCTTAGTTCAATCTCTTCAGATGGATTTAATCTGAAATTTTAATGTAAGATAGTGTGTCTTCTTCGAGCAGTGAGCTCTAGGAAGTGTTCCTGAATGCATGTGCATTCCTTATTCATTTTCCTTATAATTTTAATAGGGTATAACTTGTGGATTAACCTCCACCATAGTTTTTCCCCTAACAAGGTTTTCACAAAAAAATCTTGGTGTTATGTGTGCATCTGATATTTTATTGATTCATGCTTTCACTATTATTTATCAGATCTGAGATTAAAGGTTAATAAGGTTAAATAAGTTTCAAATTCTATGACAACTGATTCACCACCCCTCTCAGTTGTCTATCCTTGTTTTTCCAACAACAAATATCTTGGTATTCCCATTTTTGTTGGGCAAAACAAAGTCTCTCATTGGCATAAAATCATCCATAGAATTGAATCAAGAATCATGTCTTGGAAAGGCTGTTGGCTATCTTTACCTGGTATAATTTTGTTGGTTAAGACAGTTTTGTCCACAATTCCAAATTATTATTTGTCTATTCTGAGAGCTCCAAAATATATTATTATTCAAATTCATAAATTGATCAAGAAATTCTTGTGGTCTGGTAATATGGACAGCAAGAAGAAAATTCCTTTAATATAATTGGAAACCATGTGTTTGGAGAAGTTTTTTTTTTGAGAAAAAGGCTCGTGCCTATAATATATCATATTACTAAAAATAGAAGATTACATAAGCCAAAATTATAGTACTGGAGAATATTCATTTCTTTGATAATATATCAAAAAAACCAGTGTTTGTCACAAAAAACAAAATGCATAATGTAGAACATTAGAAACTATATATCAAAAAATACATATCCGATCATAAACAAGTAGTATCAGAAGTATTCACATATCATTCTTCCATTAAACCAATAGCATAAAAAATGTTCAACCCTTCATTGCGACCACCGTTCCATTTTCCAACTTCTACGTTAAGTGTAGCAAAACTATTGAGATCTATGATCCTTTGTCCATCAACAACCTCCAATGCACCACTGTTGGGAGCATCTGTAACTCTGCAGTCAGTGAAGCCTAATGCATCATATACCCATACTTCTTCCAAATAATCATTTTTAGGTGATCCTTGAATGTTGTTGGTTACTGCAATTGCTCTCGAGCCATGGTGAATATGGTGAGACAAAATGAAAGAAACTGAAAAGTATGTTTCTTTGCATTTTTCCACCATTAAAGGACTAAGAGTTTGGGCATGGGTGTTGAGAGCCCTATACAATTTCCAAGGGTCGTCATTATGGAGGCCCTTTTTAATGTCTAAGCAAACATCTTTGAAAGCAATTTTTTTTCTTACATAACTTTTTGGAAAGAGTCCACCAATATAAGCCTTTCCTTTCATCAGCTTATATTCTTGAGTGTCTTGAAGGAATTCATCATCATCCATGAAATTCAAAACCGTTACTTCTTTTACCACTAATGCCATCTGATCAAAAGACTGCAATAGGTAGATTGCATTAGAAAGGAAAATGGAAAGCATTTGAGTCGAAAATAATAACCTAAGAGAATATGGAAATAGGATTTCATGACCTATAACAACTTTTATGCTATCCAATAGACTCAGACATGACACTCTAAATACTTTAGAAATCTAGAAGTCCAATGCCTCTTCTAAGAATGGGAGCTCACCTTCACTAATTTGCAATTCTATTCTGAAATTCAAATGCAAATACTCCATTGCAAATAGCAGATACTCAATATTTATGCAATTTATCCAAGCTAGGAACAAATTAAAAAGAGAATAAAATTCATTCACATACTAAAATCCGAAAGCCCTCACTTGACAATTTAAGACACCTTCAAAGATTCAAATTTTCAAGGCAACATTAACCACGAACCAGGAAAATCGAAGACTCAGATAACATTCACAAAGAGCACAGAAAGACTCAACATTACCCTTTATCTCAAGCCTAACAATTAGTAGAAACTTACGTCGCCACTTCCAGACTAGCCACAGACAAAGAAGACCCAAGTAACTAATGTAACCTACAACCTAAAATGAAATTAATGACACCTTATAAAAGGAAGAATTTATACAACGGTAGTTGATAGTCATCATGAAACTAACACTGATTGTAAAGGTTTAATTTTCCCCAACATGTAAACCATTAATTCGCACAAGCCTTTTTGGAAGCACGATCTTGAAGGATGAGGGCCATTATTATAGGAAAAGATTGTTGCATACTCTTGAATAGCCACGTACATCACATTTATCAGTTGCATTTAGTGGCAATTCAAAAAAATTCCACTTGTAGTACTCTATGCAGATCCTCTGCCAGCTGCAAAGAAACCACCCACCTTGACAGTTTCAAAAGAATTCACGTGCAAAAATTAATGCTTGTGTTTCATATATGCCGAAGTGCTCATGTTTTCATTTTCAATTTCTTTCGTTGCTTCTATAGAACATGTGTACCCTATTTTACCACTTCAACCAATGCTATTGCCAAATTTTCTAGCCAATTGTTCCACTGTGTCACATTTCTGGTAACAAGGGCTTATTGATGACTCAACTAATGTTTGTCACTTATACTAACATACCTTATAGTTGACACAATCTTATATCAATGACATGATAAAATGAAGATTTGATGATGAGAGCATGCATTATCCTTAATTGATAACATATCTACCAACTTGTTATTACCTCAAGTGGCAGATCTCACCAAATCCTTCTGTGTGTTCAAATTGAACACAAAATTATCATTTGAAATGAAAGTTGGAAATAACACCAACATTTCTGAAAAAACCCTGCACACACAAAAAATATTAAGCATTTTAAAATTTTACTTTTTAGATTTTCAGGTACCCGTTGATCACAACCAAGTTGGATAGAGAGACTAAACCAAGTTGGTATTTATAGACATTGAAAATTGACCAACACACTTGATCCTAATTATTAAAATTTCTTTGTCCTAAATCATACTCTCAGCTTATCATCACCTTTCATCCCTTAATTAAATAAATCATTATTTATTTAGTTAGGTCTTTCCCCTTTGTTGATTAAATTAATCAAATTAATTTAATTAACCCTATATCTCTCTTTAATTAAATAATTCATCTTATTTGATTAAATCCCTAAAAGTCCTCTTATTAAATTAAATAAATTAAACCTTATTTGATTTAATCTAACATTGTCCCCTTTAGTTAAATAAATCAAAATATTTATTTAATTAAACCCTTCCTCTCAATTTGATTTAAATCAATTCATAAATTTAAGTCTAAATTGTCACATCTCATAAATTCCTCATTGAATTAATTAAACTTTGGTTAATTTAATCTTAATCTATGTCACATCCTCTAGAAAATGCAACTTGCACAACAAATCAATTACTTTGATTTATTAAATCTCCTATTTTCCCTCACATGGCATAAAAGGGGAATATTCCCTCAAATTTGAATTCAAATTCAAGTGGACTTGGTCCTTCCAACAAGGCATTTATTTCACCTTACAAGTCCTTTTTCCTCGAGCCAAGTGGCCATAACTCCATTTTCTTCCCTCTCCAACAAGTCATTTCACTAATTTGAAATTCCACCTAATGTCATTTATTGACACTTTGATCAAAACTTGCACAACATTCAACCATTCACATCTTGACAAGTGGCACTTGGCCATTGGGTGTTGAATGATCCCACATTGCTCAATTTCACTCTTTCTTCCAATTTGAAAATCTATAAATGAGAGACTTTTCCTCTCATTCATCATCCAAAATTTGAGTAAACTCACTATACTCAATTTCATCTTCAAACATATCCATTTTCATCTATGTTTATCAAGTTCTTAGCTAGGTTATGCAAGAATTCAACCAAAGTGGATCAAATCTTCATCAAATCATCATCAAGCTTAAGGAGTTGGGAAAGGGCCAATTTCTACACATAATTGGCACCAACTCCCCCATGGGATTGAGTGTTTGCATTGCTTAGATAAAATTTAACTTAGTTTCTTGTTTTGTTCTTCATTTTCTTTCTATTTGAGCATTGTAGATGAATTTCATGGGGAATCCTTGTTCTTACTTGTATATGAACCTAATTGTGTGTTTTGTTTGCTATGTTTTTGTAGGTCTAGGATTGGGGTTCACATTTTGGCACTAGGAGGGCTGATTTGGAGAAATTCATCACGTTTTTCCAAAAATCTGTGGTTTTTTTGACATTTTTGTGCCTACAGGAAATTGCATTGATCACAGTCTAGCGGTGTTATTGCACCGCTATCAGTCAATCAATGCTATATTGCACCCCTCCAAACTCTAAACTCCGCTGCCAGAGTCTTCCCTCCCACAAATTTCAAATTTCTAAACTGCACCGTGGGTTTCTAAAATCCAAACTGCGCCGCTGGGCTAAATAGCACTCTTTTGCACTCTTTGTCCTGCCGTAGAGCGCCGCTCTTAGTTGTCAGTGGTGCTATATTGTGCCATTGGATTTTCTAAACTCTGCCGCATTTGCTAACTGCGCCACTGGATGACATTAAAAAGTTCAATTTTTTTTTTTGACATGTGCCTTTTTGTTTTCAGCTTTGTGAACTATTAACCTATATTGTTGTTTCTATATCTCCTGGGTTTGATCATTTTGCAGGTTAGGGCAAGGAGGAAAGAAAAGTGGAAGGTTACATTATGATATCATTATCATCTTATACCAAGTGTTTTTAAACACTAAAGTGTTTTTTAACACTCTTAGAGAATTCTCAATCTCTCTTAAGAAATTTGTTATCTTTCATGCTTTAGGGAACACTAAATTTTCTTTCAAAGTTTGCAAACAAAGGGCTTAAAAATAACTTTAGAACAACTTACTAGATTTGGTTTAAGGTTTAACAATTTAACAAGGCAAATCCCACATTTTATTTGGTGCTATAAAAAGAATTCACTTTTGCTTTGTGGACTTAAAATGAACAAGTGTTAATTTGTTTTGTAATTGCTTACTCAAAGTAATACCATGAAAAGGATGTATGTGCTTCTCTCGCACCTCATGATGATATTGAGAATCAAAAGCCCTTTTGGTGATCTTAAGTTGAGTAAGGTAATTACCTCCACATTTCATTTTGGGGATTAAAATTGAACCAATCTTGCGAGTGTGAGTGTGGTATATTGCGAGTGTTCTCCCTTTGTTTTTCAATGAAGGTCAATTGAACTATAGGATATTCTTTCTTTCTTTTGTTTATCTTAGCGGGCCTACCTTGTGGGAAAAAGTAATCACCCAAGGGAATGAACCAATCGGGAACACGCTAAAGCCAAGCGACTTCCACCCAGGATATAAGTGTGGATATTGGAACAAAGGACAATATCACAAGGATTATTCCAACAAGAAGGGAAACAATGGTCTCTCACCATACTGGATAGTCCCCCACAAATGAAATGTCCACAATAAAACCTCTTGTTTAGAAAATGCCAAAATCCTATTTATTTGTTGGTGCAAAAGGTCATGTCCTTTGAAGCCGCCCCATGTATACATGCGATTCTGTTGTAGAGATGAAAAGTATTCCATAGGAGATTCATGGATACTGATGCTTGATTGACCCGAGAAGTGAGTGCACTATAAGGGGGAGCCAGTGTGGTCAAGCATCTAATCATCCGCACTGAATATGCATAGCTGGATTTATCCAAGTGGAAACCCAACAAATATTGTCTTTGCAGCCTAGGGATGTGCATATCATTGAAATAAAAATAATTTGCTTGGATCTAAAACATTGGGAAACAAACATTCACAAAAGCTTCAAACCCTTTGGAGGAAACAAATATCCTTTGACAAACCTAAAGTGCTCTTGCTTGCTGGAGGGATTCTATCCTTAGAGGTTTCTAAGTACTTGGGTTTGATCATCATTTGTTTTCACTAAAGTCAACATAGGAAACTGTGCTTTTGAAACATTGATTTTCACATAATGGAACTTGTGGAATGAAAAGGAATTGAGGCATAGACATTTAGTTTGAAATCATAATCAAGAAATTGTTTTTGATAAAAATAACTCATTAAGAAAAGATAAGGACAATTGGACCTCACACATGTGTTCTCTCAAATGATTTCCCGTAAAATCAAAATCCAAAAACCAAGGTTCAAGAAGCTTAGTCCAGAGGCTCGTGAAGAGTGTCTTTCTATGCTTCTTGAGGTTAGAGAAAGATTGGTATATAATTTCTACAAGAAGGCTTCAAAGAACAACCCAAGTTTGTATGAGTTCTATTATCAACATAATCCAACTCTTTTTCAAAGGTTTTGATTTTCTCACATAGGAAGTATGGAATGTTCTTCAATACTGAGGTCTTGTAAGAAAGAGTCTTGTCTAGGTCAAGTCTAGGATCAAAATCATCACTCTCATCCATCCCTCCATCATCAAAATCAAATCTCATCTCACCAAAAAACTCTTGAGAACTTTGAAACATCATTCATGCTAAACTTAAAGGAAAAATCAACATCACCTTGTTTGACTTAATACACTTAGTCAAATTATCAATCCTCTTGAATGAATTTACCTCTAGGATAACACAACTTCCTAAGGTTTACAAGTTCATAATCACTTTGATTGGATTAACACAATTAGTCAAATCATTCTCTTGTACGAGTTTTCTCTAGGATAACACAACTTCCTAGGGTTTACAAGTTCATTATCATCTAGTTTGGCTTAACACACCTAGTCAAACTATCAAAATAAAATCAATTCAAGACCTAAAAATTTAAGCATCTCCCCCAAGGTTCTTCAAGGGTTTCAATTATTCACATCATCCATTTTCCATTTATCTCATCCCCATCATCACTTTTGATCCTTTAACTTTCCTAGTTCTTCTCTTTTTTGTGCCTAGGATTAAGATGAAACGATCTCTATTTTATGGTTCAAACAAGATCACAACACAAGAGGAACATGGAGATCACTAAGGAAACATCAACTTCATGTGACCTAAGTCAAACGACTCCCAAAATAAACCCTGCGAGATCAAGCAACCCTCCAAACAACTCCTCTCTACCATCACAAAACCCTCAAGAGGAGGGCCATGTAGAGGACATCACTGATGATGACTTGGGAATGACGGAAGATGAAATAATTGAAATGGTTTGAAATCATGAGAATCATAGAATCGTCAAGGCCATGTTGAAACTTAATCCCTCTCTATATATACGTGCGTCAACAAAAGAAGGGGCTAAAATCCCTTCTGACTTTGATGTGAGTACCAATATGGAAAGTCCTCTTGCAACCATACCCCCAATATCACTTCCAACATCACTCAGGGTACTCCCCAAATCATATCAACAATCTCTTCAACCCCGCAAGTTGTTAGCAAGGGAAGCGCCATGCTTCACGCAATCCAAAAGCATCACCTTGTTTACAACAAAGAAATGAATATCAACACCACACTGAATAACTCCATCCTGGTAAATTCATTACACCTTTATGTTCCACTTACTTTCCATAATCATGTAGACTCATCCTCATTTCATGCAATTCCAATCTATCTGCTGAATATACAAACTTCTCTCCCCGTGATTTTGCAAGGAGAGGGTGGGTTATTCGGGACATGGGGAGTCATTGATCCTTCCTCGTCATCACTTTTCCAAGGGAACACACCACCATTCCCTCCATTACCTCTAACATCCATATCATCTTTTGGGTTGGGCCTTTCCCCCCTACCTGCCACCAATCTATTGAACCAAAGTAATCTAAGCATCACATTAAACCCCCTCATTTTTCCATCAGTATCATAACAATAGATGGAAACAATTCAAGCCACTGCAATGGTCAACACATCCACCAATCCATAAATCTCTCAAAGAATGGTTTCCCAAGGACCAAGCGTCTCAATCACACCACCCACAACCCAAACCCTGATCACCAACATGACCCTTCCACTCACCACAACAATCAACACCGTTCCCAATCCACCGCCAATTACACCAAAAATAACATTAAAAATTCATTCATCACCATGATTCAGGCAGTTCAAAAAGCCACCAACCAAAGGGTACTTCAAAAAAACCAACAAGCTACACAGTTGGCTGCTTAGCAAGCGCAAGCGCAATTAGTCACCCAACAAGCCACTCAAGCTGCACAAACTGTACAAGCCGCACAAGCCCAACAAGCCGCACAAGGAGCACAAGCAACCCAACAAGCACAAGCTCAAGCTCAAGCCCAACACCAAGCTCAACAAGCACAAGCACAATACCATGCACAACTACAAGAAATCCATCAACAAATATACCAAGAAGCCCTGCAAGATTTTCAGGCACAACAACAAGCTTTGTTGGCACAACAACAGCTAGACCAACAACAAGCTTTGTTGGCACAACAATAGATAGAACAACAACAAGCTTTGTTGGTGCAACAATAGATAGACCAACAACAAGATTTGTTGGTGCAACAACAACTAGACAACCAACAAGCTTTGTGGGAACAACAACAGCAAGACGAACAACAAGCTTTGTTGGAACAACAATAGTACGACCAACAAAAAGCATTGTTGATAGAAATGCAGGCATATCAGCAGGCCTTAAACACATAGAAAAGCTTGCAGTAAACCCCCACAAATACTCCACTCATCAATTAAACACTTCAAATGCCTCAAAACACATTCATCCCACCTCCTGATCCACAAAACAATGTTGCAACACAGATCAAATTGCTCTCACAGTAGGTGCAAGACCTTCAATCAGGAAAAACAACTAGAACATTGGGCAATTTGTGCCCCTATCCTTTTGATAGGAGTCTTACAATGGTATCATTCCTGAAGGGATTTGAAATCCCCAAATTCGACAAATATAATGGATGGGAAACCTTGAAAATCACCTCAAGGAGTTTCAAGTGCATTGCATGGAAGTTGCATATGATGACACGTATCTAATGCGACTATTTCCTCAAAGCATGATTGGTATCGCCATGGAATGGTTATCTTGTCTACCCATAGGCATCGAAACATTCCAAGAAATTGTGGACGTATTCCTCAAAAACTATGCATTCAACATGGGTACGGATGTTAGTCTGGAGGAACTGTCAACACTCAAACAAGGAAAAGGATAGCTATTCGCATCCTTCTTGAAAATATGGTGATCCAAGGCCAACCAGAGCAAGTGGACCATGCTAGAAGAACAACAAGTTTGCACAATCATACCCAATTTGGACGAAAACTTGGCGTTCTATCTAAAAATTCAATGCATTACAACATATGATCAATTGATCCCAAATGCACTCAATATCGAAAGAGCCCTTACTACATGAGGGGGCACATCTACGTTATCTGCACAACAGGATAAGCACCCATCCACCAACTTATAACAATAAACCTCGCACATGGTCAAGGAACAAAAATGTCACAAACAACAGAGTGGTCAATGCTAAGGTTGTCATCAGTGCTCCCAAGAAAAATATTCAAACCCATCATCAACCACAAAATCACAATTGCAACAATGTGCAAACCAATATGGTAGCACAACAACAACTGCCTTCGAACAATGAAATCAATAACTTGAACAATCAAGTAGGATCACCTCCTCGAAACAAGTATCCTCCCAAGCGGAAGTTCACGACCCTTGGGGAGTCAATCACATCTATAATGTAGAAATTGGTTAAAGAGAACCTTATCAAAATCTCCACTTCTAAGTAATATGCAAAACCCATGACAAAACCACCATGGTACAATGAAAATCTCCTTTGCGATTTTCATAAAATCAAAGGGCATACAATCACAAATTGCATGAGATTGAAAAAAATCATCCAAGATCTTATTGAGGAAAAAATCATAAATGTCGAGCAAACCGCTAGAAATCAAGATCTCAAAATGTACACGAATCCGATGCCTAATCATAATCAGAGAAATAATCAAGGAAAAAATCAAGGAAATAACCAAGGGAACAATAAAACGAAACAAAAGTATGCTAGTGCAAACCTTATATACGAAGACATCATCGCATGCATAGATAAAATGGTCACTTCCATTAGCATCAAAGGAGACAACACTGATTGTGGAGTCACCACACATGGTGGAATGGTTCCTATTGTAGGGGCATCACAACCATCTAAGACCCGCATCTCAAATCCGAAAGTCATTCCCTATGATTATAATGCCATTGACCAGCTAAAAAGAACACCCGCTTAGATCTCTATCATGGAATTACTGAAATTTTTTGTCGCCCACCGAAAAATCCTTGATGAAGCATTAGTTACGTCCACTATCTCTGCTAACCTTGATATGGAACAATTCCAGGCTATGGTTGGTAACATCATCACCCCAAATCTCCTCACCTTCTTCGAACAAGATTTCCTTGCCCAACCATCTCACAACCGTGCACTTCATCTTCAAGTCCTCATTCACAAGAAAAAGGTCAAAAGGGTCTTGGTGGATGGAGGCGCAGGCCTCACCATTTGTTCGCTTAAACTTATAAAGAACTTGGGAATCTCAGAAGACTCTATCAACAAAAAAAAATGCATTACCATAAGAGCATATGATGACCAGGAAAGAGTGTCTCAAGGCACTATCAAGATCCGAATCCAAGTAGGGCCAGCTACTATGGAAACCACATGTCAGGTCCTTTACCTTGATTTTCCCTACAACATCCTCCTAGGATGCCCATGGATCCATGGAATGAAGACGGTTGCCTCAACATTTCACCAATGTGTAAAATTTTCATATCAAAATGAGGAGGTCACAATACATGGTGATTCGGAGCCATTCGCCTATTGCAAAAACTTGGAGGCCAAGTTCTACAAAGTTCCCCAACTGCCAAAGAATGATGAAGGCCCCTCCACTCCCTATATAGATCCATCTAACCCCACCTCCACTTTTGTGACAAAGACACCCTCCATTCTCGATATATCCGACATAAAGCTCATGATCCAAGACAATGGGTGTGGAGATTAGAGAATGAAGAAGAATTCTTTTGTTGTAGGAGAGTTACCTCAATCTCCTAGGTCACATGGGCAACCCCAACCAGTTGAAACACCTGTCCACACTTTCAGGGTAGACCCTACTAGATTCCATCGTTGGGGGGATCTAAGTCAGGAAAATGTGGATGAAAGAGAAATTTCAAGCTCACTATACCAAGATGAAAGGCCCACACCCACCCTACCCATGGATGAAGCTAGAAGAGGACTAGAAATGATGATTGGTATGGGCTACAACATAAATGAAATCCTTGGAAAGAACAATGATGGATGACTAGAGCCCATCATTGTAGAAAGATGAATGAGAAATCTTGGTCTTGGATGTACCCCTTTGAGTATCTCTATGTGGAAAAGTTACCCCTAATAGAGCAGTCAGGTCTCCCCCTCAGTTATCCGCAGCCACCCTTCAACTACCCGTATCAACAGGCTTGCCATTGGATAATTTTACCTTCGACATAACTGATGTTTGTACTAGTATTGATGATGAGGATACCATAACTGGCCTACCTACACTTTTTGAAGACTCCTCCTTACTCATGATTAGTGCCTCACCCATTGAGTCAGACTGCCAAACCCACAAAATAAATCTAGTTTATCCCCAACTCATCGACTACGACCAATGAGGACCATCGGTTCTAGACACATTCAAAAACAATGAGGCACTCTCATAATTCATGGGAATAATGGATATAGTACCATGTAGAGGTCATAAAGATGGATTCAACATAACATTGGATACACAAGCCTATTACAGGGAGATGATTGAGTCCTTCAATCGCAAAAGAAAAAGAATGAGAATAAGCTTAGGGTCGTTGAGTGAAAACCACAATGTGGCACTCTCTAATCATAGAATAGTAAAAATAAAGGATGCATCCAATGGTGAAAACCTCTCTGAGGTGTCAGAGGATGAAGGATTCAATCTCCCCCTTACTGCATGTCATCAAGAGAAATCAACAGTCCTAGCAGAACAATGCAATCCTGTCAATCTAGGAACAAAATAAACACCACACATCACCTTCTATGTTGAATCACTTCTCATAGAAGAACAAGAACTCTTAGCGGAATTCCTAAGAGAAATAAAGGTGAACTTTGCGTGGAATTATGCCAACATGCCGGGTCTTGATCCGGAAGTTGTGGTTCATCGTTTAGCTATATACCCAAGGGCAAAGCCAGTAAGACAAAAGTTCAAAAATATGCACCCTCAAATAGCCTTGCTAGTCAAGGTGGAATTACAAAAACTCATGGATTCCGGTTTTATGCACCCAATTGATTATTTGGAATGGGTGTCAAATCTTGTGCTAGTTTCAAATCCAAATGGGGGCATCTGCATCTACACTGATTTTAGAGACCTAAACAAAGTGTGTCATAAGGATGATTTTTCACTACCCAACATTGATATGATAGTGGACATTACATCCAGACACGAGATGCTATCACTGATGGATGGCTTCTTAGAGTAAAACCAGATTATGATAGCGAAGGAAGACTAGCATAAGACAATGTTTACATGTCCATGGGGCACCTACTGCTAGAACATGATGCCATTTGGGCTAAAGAATGTGGGAGTGACATATTAAAGGGCCATGACACTAATTTTTCATGACATGATTCAAAACACTGTGGAAGATTATGTGGATGATATATTGGCCAAATCAAGGAAAAGATAAGATCACATAGCAGCTCTAAGTGCCATCTTTGATAGATTGGAGAAATATAAGGTTAGAATCAACCGCAAGAAATGTGTCTTTGGGGTGAAATCGGGAAAAATCCTGGGATATATAGTATCAATGAGAGGAATAGAAGTGGATCCCATCAAGGTCAAGGCAATCCTTGACATGGAAGCACCCAAGACACCAAAACAACTCAGAGGCCTATAAGGTAGGCTCCAATCCATCTGCAGATTCATAGCATAGCTAGCGGATAAACATATCCCATACTCTCATCTACTCCACAAGGGAGTAACATACAAGTGGGATGACAAGTTTGATCAGGCATTTAGTAAAATCAAAGAATATCTACTTACACCACCAATATTAATGCCACCTACTATAGGAAAGCCATTGATCCTGTACATTTTAGAAACCATGGCAACTCTCTGTGCTTTATTAGATCAACACGATGAAAATGGAAGAGAGAGAGAAATATACTACATCATCAGGACTATGGTGGGACATGAGCTCAACTACACACCAATAGAAAAAGCTTGCTTGGCAGTTGTGTTTGCAGCCCAAAAGTTCAGACACTACATTCTGGCTTATCAGATCAAGCTGATTGCAAAGATAGATCCATTAAAATACCCGCTCTCTAAGGCCACTCTCACAGGATGAAAAAATAAGTGGGTCATGATATTGATAGAACATGATATTGAATATGTAGAGTACAAGGCTATCAAAGGACAAGCGATTGCAGACCAACTGGCAGAGGCTCCAATTTATGCCGACAACCCACTTATCTCAGAATTTTCTGATGAGTCAATTTTCAACATAAGTATAGAAAATAATTGGAAGATGTATTTTGATGGGTCATACACACAACATGGGTTAGGTGAGGAAATATTCTTCATGACTGCCCAGGGAGACTGCATACCCAAATCGTACAAACTATCTTTTATGTGCATGAACAACATAGCAGAGTATGAAGCTCTCATCATAGGATTAAGGATTGTAGTACAATGGCAGGTTATGGCTCTCAAAGTCTATGGAGATTCACAATTCATCATAAACCAAGTCAATGGTGAGTACCAAACAAAGGATGACAAGATAACTCCATACAAGAAATTAGTGGAGAGCCTCAAATATTTCTTCATTGATGTCACCTTTGAACAACTACCTAGAGAAAACAACAGAGCAACAGATGCTATGGCCACAATTGGATTGCTCTTGGAAATCCCAAACAATTTTCCCAAACAAGAATTCTTGGTAGAGAAGCTTTTTGTACAGGCATTCGAGGTACTAGATTCTAAATTCGTGTGCAAAATCATTGGTCTCAATGATCCTTGGTATAACGACATCTATACCTACCTGAGAATAGGAGTCTTCCCAACCGACACAACCCCAAACCTTAAACGAGCCTTTGTCAAAAGGTCCTTATATTTTTTCATCCTAGGAGAAACCCTTTATCATAGGAGCATTGAAGGAACCCTATTGTGTTACTTAAATCCTAAGGAAGCCCTAACTGCTCTGACTGAGGTCCACAATGGCATTTGCAGTTCACACTTGCGTGGTATGACCTTAGCTAAGAAGTTGCTGAGAATCAAATACTACTAGCCAACAATGGAAAGAGAGGCACACGACATTGTCAGAAAGTGTTTAAAATGCCAACAACATGGATACCTTATTCATGCACCAACTCAAGAGCTTCATCCTATTGTTACACCTTGGCCCTTTTCACAGTGGGGGCTCAATCTCATCGAAAAAATCACACCCACCTCATTCAACAGCCACAAATTCATCATCACCGCCATGGAGTACTTTACAAAGTGGGTCGAATCAATTCCCATGACCTACATAATGGGAAAGAAGATATCCAAGTTCATCCTAAAATATCTCATTTGCCGATACGGTGTCCTCGAATCCATTATCTCTGATAATGGGACACCTTTCAAGAACCAGGATGTTCATGATTTATGTGAAAAAATCAATATCCATCATCACTTTTCCACTCCGTACTATCCCCAAGGCAATGGCCAAGCAGAAGCAATCAATAAAACTATCTTGAAAATCCTTAAGAAAACAATCAATGACTCTAGTTGTGACTGGCATCTATAGCTAAATCCCACCATATGGGCCTACTACACCAGTATCTACATGCCGATAGGTGCCACCCCATTCTCCCTAGTCTACGGATCAAAATCCATCCTCCCAATCGAGATCGATCTCCCATCATTAAGGATATCACTGCAAAACCTCATTACAGATGAGGAATATTAGGTTTTAAGGTTAAATGAACTGGAGTTATTCGATGAATGACGAATGGATTCCCTCAGCCATCTACAGGTCTATCATAACCGCCTAAAGCATAGCTACACCAAGAAGATTAGGAGGCGCACCTTCCAAGTCAGTGAACTTGTGCTAAAGGAGAACCAAAAGAATGTGCCAAACCTAGAGAGCAAAGGTAAATTTGAGCCCAACTGGTTGGGACCTTTCATCATCAAATCAAGCTATAAATCAGGGGCATATCAGTTATCAACACCAAAAGGCGAGCCTCTACATGAGCCCCTAAACAACTCCCATCTCAAAAAAATTTATGCCTAAAATCTTACAAGGTATAGAATCGAAAAATACAAAAAAAATCAGAAACATATCCTAAAAAATGGTCACCCTAATGAAAACTTGGTAAACAGGTGTCTTGGTGACAAAAAAAAAAATCAAAAATCAAAAAATTAAAAAAATTAAAAAAATGATTGAAAAAAGTAAAGAAAAAAATTATCCTCTAGTGAAAACCACTTCGGTGGTGCTTTGGACAAGTACCTTGGTGAAAACCTAGAAAACAGGCACCAAGCATAAATAAAGCACTCTCTATCCACCAAGATCTTCATGAATCAATTATCCATTACATCTCATTTATCCTTCCATCATTCATCCATCTGTCTGTACCATAGCTTGATCTTACGCTCGTATCATGTCCCACCATAGTACTACTTGGCATATTCCTAAGGTCAGTTGGTCCTTCCTATATCGAAGTAGTCTATCACATCACACTGGGGGAATGTTCCTATACCTACATCGGATCAAATTTGTGTATATTATGGTAATATTCCTTAAAATCAAAAATCTAAAAATATTCAAAAAATCATATCAAAATCCAGAAACATTCAAAACATGTCAAAAATCTGAAAAATAAAAAATGGAGTCATCCTGTTGAACTACATCATCTCTGAGCTTGAATGTAGGAAAGGTTGATCTATGATCAGTCTTTTTGGCATTTAATTTGGCAATCTGTTTTCCCATCTTTCTCATCATTCAGTCAAGTCTGTTTTCAGTCGAACTACATGGTCTCTACATGTATAACGTAGGCAAGGATAATCTATGGATCAGCTCCCGAGACCCCTAGGATAGGTCTTTAAGATAGTCTCTTGGTCATAAATCTCAAAAATACCAAAAATATTTGAAAAATCTCAAAATCCAAAAAACAGCCTCAAAACATTTCAAAACACCAAAAACATCCAAAAATTTTAAAAAATGCAAAATGGTGCACCCATCTCATCTTGCTTTCACTCGCAATAATCACCATTCACAATAAATCAATTGTTTCCTTCATCCTTTGGTGAGTCAGTCAGAAGCAATTCTAGCAGGTTGAAAAGTGAACACCTAATCGTCAAAGTCTCAAGTCTAGGTCAGTAAGCAAGCAAGTTGATCAACTCAGAGTATTAATAGTTTATCACCCAATCAATCTCACCAAAACCTTGATCACAACATTTCCTAGGATGCATCATTCCTACACTGGACATCAGCATCAGGTATCATCTTAGTTTAGCCTTGGCTAGCGGTATGAAGAACATTAGCTTGTTTGTTTACTTTATTTGTTATTTTTGACTTATCTTATTTTGTGCTCATTCCGAGGACCTCTCGATGATGCCTAAACAAAACAGGTTTAGAGAGAAAGGAATGGGGCAATGATCATTATATTTTTATCTATTGTTCTTGTGGGATACTCTTGTAAAATAACTTGGTCATGCACGCTTTGTTTGGTTTGTAGGGAGGGTGTTTTAGGTATCTTGTTGACCACATAGGAAGACTTTCTTTTCTATGTTTTTGGTCTGAGACGTTTAGAATGTCTAAACTACATCCTGAATAAGGTTTTCGTATGTCAGGTGTGAACAAGAATACTCCTATCTGATTATCGAGTCAAATTCCATCACCCTAGGTACAATGCCATCCTAGTTCTTTATACCTTGATACATCGTACCTATGTGTTATCAAACATAAAGTAATTGGCCCTTTGAGAATCCCAACTCCTGATAAGAAAATCATCATCATTTTAATGACTTGTTGGATCCCTTTTCTTCTATCTTCTTTCCATACTAACATGGTATCATGCAGTTAATTAGAACATCACTAATGCATCCACCCTGCATCCATAAAATCATCAACATAAATACATATCATATCATATAGATCATACCACATCATATCATCTAGCATTATCATCATCTTAAGTTATGGGGAATAATATAGATTTCTTATTCTAAGTATCTTAAGAAATAATTGCATTACATTCATCTCATATCATACGTGAATCACTAAGGGAATAATAGAAATCATTACCATCCATTATCATTACATAGTCATTTGCATACACTGCATCCATACGGTTGTCATCAAAATGCATAGAAAAATATAAAAATAAATGCACCCATAATCATCATCACATCATGTAGAAACATACATCATATTGCATGAGCATAAAATAAAAGCATTTCATAACATCTCATTGCACATAGGAAATTAAAATGCATCCATACATCATACATCATAGAACATATCATAAATAGGACCATCTCATATATATATATCATCAAAATAATACAACTATCATGATACAAAAATTGGATCAAGTGTATACATCAAGATATATGATACAATTGGGGCAATAAGTATCGAAGCCCAGAAATCAAAGAATGGATAACTGCCTATGATCAAGGGCTAGCCCTGCTAGCTACTTCCCTCTCTTGCCTACCTCTCACCATGGTCCTCTTGAGACCTCATCCCTATTTGTTGAGAAAAGTCCGGCACCCAACCAGCTGGTGGTACTGCCTACCTGTAATTTTGTTGAGAGTACTCGACCTCTCTAACCACCTCCCGATATGCTCTCAAAGACACCGTCTGATGCTAGGTGGATGAGACTATACTCTCTAGCTCTCACCTCTGACCAATCTCCCGATCCCTCTTAGCAGTAACTACCAAAATCTGCTGTCTAGCTTGATCTCTCTTCGCAGTCAATATCTGAAGCTGACCCTACAAATGCTGGATCAATGCATCTCTATGATCGGGCTACCCTGGTGGTTGTTAAATCTGGAACCGCTCTATCCCTGTCTCTAGGCTGATCATCTTATGTAGGAATCTCACGAATCTCTACCCATGGTGGTATCTGATGTGGAGGAGGACCACTTCCTCCCCTATCCCCATCACCATCTTTGTCACCATCACCTCTACCTCCCTGTCCCCTGCCTCTGCCAATGGACCTGCCTCTTAGCCTTTGTCATGGAAGAACTGTGCCTAAAACTGTCAATTGGAGAGGAGGCCTGAACCAGGCTCTATATGCCTGGGTAACCCCTACGTCTGCCGACCCTTGATCATATGGCCATGGCCTGGCCACTAGCTATCTGAATGAGGCTACTGCCTTCGATGGTGGAATCGGCTAGCCCCATGCTGTCTCTCATGCAGAACGGGAAAAGATTGCCATGTATTGATTATTCGTCCTATCTTGAACCTCGTCGAACTGCCAAGCTACCCTGTCGGGGAGGTACTGCTCTATCATGGTGTGCTCATGACCCTACATCCAACTATCCTATCAAGCAAAGAATAATTGCTCATGCTCATCATACCATGGGCCTATATCCATCTAGGGCCTCCAAAAAAAAATCTCGCATCTCATCGGGCACTCGTCGCCAGTGGAAAATGCCTCCTATACCTATATGAGTGAAGCAAATCCAAGCTCCCCCATATCGCCAAATGACATGATCATCAATATCTAGAACAATTGGTGTGACAACTGGACAAAGCACTAGAATCTGCTCCCATGCCTAGATGTGTAGTAAAGTGACCCCAACCCCGAGGGCCCTACTGTCAAGATATGCAAACTCGTGGAGGTCCTTGTATAGTGAGGCCAACAACACTAGCCCCCAAGCAAAGAACTCCCTGCGGATGAATATCTGCTCCCAAGCTATCCCCCAGCCCAGACTGAAGTATCGGCCCTACTGATTTGGTGCCACCAAACTTGAAATGATGGCAGCAACAATCAACTTATAGGTGGGCACTATGCCCCTATACCTCTCCAAGTCTATATGTACCTTAGAAAAGTAAATCTCATCGAGACACATCACATCATAGCAAGCATCCCTACTGGCATCTGGGTCATAAATGACTCTCACTCCATGGATGGGCAGTCGTAGGATGCACCAAACATCCTCGAGTATAACAATTGCCTTGCTAGTATGAAGGTGGAAGGAGGATGTCTCACTATGCCATCGCTTTGCCAAGGCTATCATCATCCCCAAGTGGGTCCGAAAAGGACGAACGTACACAATGAACCAAAGGCCGAGCATAACAAGCTGCTCCTCAAGGAATATTTTCATACCCTATAATCTCCTAAGCACCGACCATATGTGCTCCCTCGAGTGAAGTATATCGAGGTCCTCCTGCACAAGGGAAACCATCACGTCAGGTCTCATAAAAAAATCTGCCTCCAACATCGGCTATTCACATTTGAAACAAAAAATGCTCGTAGTTTGTAAAGTTCTAAACTATGCCATCATGATGAAGTTTGAAAAATTCTAATTTCCAAAGTGTGTCGCACAACCCGATTTGCATGTGCGGCTAACTTTGGGCCAAAACCCTAATTCCAAACTACGTCGCGTGACTCGATTTGCGTATGTGGCAGAGTTTGGCCAAAGACCTAATTCTCCAAAGTGGCCAACAATGACACTATTCTCATATGCGATGCAATTTGAGGTCGTGCGGTGCCAATTGAGCATTTGCAGTGGTGCTATATAGCGCCGCTTGACCTAAAGTTGACTTGGACCCTATTAAATGCATGTAAAACAATAAAATTAAAAGTCAAGATAGGGGTACATACCACGGCTCCTGTGCCGGTTGGCCGCTGGTGCACTTGTACCTTGTCTGACACATGTTGGGGAAGCTGTCGTTGTGCAATGTCGATCAGGACTCAGAGCTCAAAGTGCAAAAATTTCTAGAGACTAAGTGTGCAAATGAATTGAAAGTGACCCTTTAGGGTCTATTTAAGCCAGAAAATTAGAGTTTTTTGACCTAATTTGACCATCCAACTAGGTTTTTGGTCCCTCGATCCCATTCTTTCCCAACCGAGGGCCATGTTGCATCTGTTTTGGCATTTTAATGCATTTTTTGGCATCCTGGGGCATTTTTGGACCTGTCGGACACCTTATCCTCTTTTTTCGCGAGATCATCCAAAAAATCAAAATTTTCGTCCAATCTCTTGAGGGGGCAACATATTAGCATAATCCTTCCATTGGGGTAATAATGGGACATATGAAAAATATCAAAAAAATGCAGAACTTTTATCACAACAATTTATTCTTTGAACCAATACAACGAGTGCATTGCTTCAAAGAGGGGCAAAATGTAGACATGAAAAATTGACCAACACACTTGATCCTAATTATTAACATCGCTTCGTCCTAAATCATACTCTCAACTTATCATCACCTTTCATCCCTTAATTAATTAAATCATTATTTATTTAATTAGGTCTTTCTCCTATGTTGATTAAATTAATCAAATTAATTTAATTAACCCTATATCCCTCTTTAATTAAATAATTCATCTTATTTGATTAAATCCCTAAATTCCTCTTATTAAATTAAATAAATTAAATGTTATTTGATTTAATCTAACATTGTCCCCTTTAGTTAAATAAATCAAAACATTTATTTAATTAAACCCTTCCTCTCAATTTGATTTAAATCAATTCATAAATTTAAGTCTAAATTGTCACATCTCATAAATTCCTTATTAAATTAATTAAACTTTGATTAATTTAATCTTAATCTATGTCACATCCTCTAGAGAATTCAACTTTCACAATAAATCAATTAATTTGATTTATTAAATCTCCTATTTTCCCTCACATGGCATAAAAGGGGAATATTCCCTCAAATTTGAATTCAAATTCAAGTGGACTTGGTCCTTCCAACAAGGCATTTATTTCACCTTACAAGTCCTTTTTCCTCGAGCCAAGTGGCCATAACTCCATTTTCTTCCCTCTCCAACAAGTCATTTCACTAATTTGAAATTCCACCTAATGTCATTTATTGACACTTTGATCAAAACTTGCACAACATTCAACCATTCACATCTTGACAAGTGGCACTTGGCCATTGGGTGTTGAATGATCCCACATTGCTCAATTTCACTCTTTCTTCCAATTTGGAAATCTATAAATGAGAGACTCTTCCTTTCATTCATCATCCATAATTTGAGTAAACTCACTATACTCAATTTTATCTTCAAGCATACCCATTTTCATCTATTTTTATCAAGTTCTTAGCTAGGTTATACAGGAATTCAACCAAAGTGGATCAAATCTTCATCAAATCATCATAAAGCTTACTAAGGAGTTGGGAAAGGGCCAATTTCTACACACAATTGGCACCAACTCCCCCATGGGATTGAGTATTTGCATTTCTTAGATAGAATTTAACTTAGTTTCTTGTTTTGTTCTTCATTTTATTTCTATTTGAACATTGTAGATGAATTTCATGGGGAATCCTTGTTCTTACTTGCATATTAACCTAATTGTGTGTTTGTTTGCTATGTTTGTGCAGGTCTAGGATTGGGGTTCACAGTATCATATGTTGGCCACTATAACATTTTCCTTGTGATGACATTGCAACCTTACATCCTTGGTATAGCCTTTTCCTCGACTATAATATTTTGTAGATCCTGTGAAATGGTATTTATATCTTCCTCATATGTTATTTCCACTTGACCTTATTCGCAACCCAAATTTGCAAGATGATCTATTGATCGATTTCCTTCTCTATATATATCTGTGATCTAATAACTTTCCAATGCATCTAATAATATCCATACCTGAACAAGAAAGTATGTAATTTTCCAACTACATTGCTTTCTATCTCTATAAACATTAATAGTTATTTGACAGTTGTATACATCTAAAAATGGTCATTGCAAAACCTGTTAATTAATTAAATATGAATTATTTAATCAATATTCTAAAAGTCATCTACATATAAATAAATTTAATTTTTTATTTATATCGTTCATTTTCCTAATTCTTCTAGCTTAATTAAATAAATAAGTTTATTTAATTGTTATTATTTTCTTCTTAATTAAATTAAATAAATTTCATTATTTAATTATCATGTTATTCTAAATTTGAATTTTCAAATAATGGAATATTCTTCTAACTCACTCTTCACTCCATATTTAAATTAAAGATTATAAATATTTAATTTAACACTTTTTCCCTCACTTCTCACATAATTAAATATTGTTAATATTTAATTACACACCTATCTCTCACATAATTAAATATTATTTATTTAATTATGGAATCTTCTAAAATCCATGTCAGATGAAATTAAATAATAATATTATTTAATTAATTGGATTATCCTCAACTCCTAACCAACTCTCATAATTAAAAATGACAAATGAAATGTTGTCTCCATTTTTGAAGTGAAATAGTTTTGTGGGTTGAAAATATTCTCCATCTTTCTCTCTACCTTCCATCTTTCTCTTAACCTCAAAAATCTCTCACTGTTCATCTTGATAGGTTCAAATTTTACCGTTGTTCTTTGCCAACTAGATTCTTGCCTCCAAAAATCTATAAATACAACCCTTTAGTGAGTAGATTTCATCCTAAATTTTGTGAATTTAGCGTAATTACTATAGTTGCATTCAAATAAGCATTTTAGCAATCCTTTCAAGCATATCATTTCAAATTCATAGCATTTTAGTTTCATATCATAGCTTAAATCATTTAACAATGGACATGCATGTTGCATAAACTCGTTCTCTAAGTTGTCATTCTGCCAAAGCTGTTGCATACACCAACTGAGAGCCAACAACTTACAACAGATCCTTGGAGATAGAGGACAATGGAATGTTTTTTAAGGAGCTGTTGTTTAGAGTTTGTTTAAATTTTAATTAGTTTCATTTAATCTAATGTTTCATTGGTGTGTTATTTTAACTTATTAGTTTGTTCCACATATTCTCACACACAACAGTCACCTTCTATGTGTAGCTGCAAGCACTTCCGATTTACTGCCATTTGTAACCCTAACAAAAGACCTTAAACTTATGCAATATTATTTGTTCCTGGGGCCAACTTTATTGATTTTGCACTTATCAAAATTCCTTCAAAATTTCTCAACACAATACTTGCACTTGACTTCCCAGGGTTACCTTTAGAGGCCCCATCGAAATTCAGCTTGATAAACCCTATTGAAGGTGGTTTCCAAATTAACTTTTTTCTATCCACTTTGTTGATAAAAGCTTGTAAGTTGCCTTTAAAAGGAATAACCAAACTTTGACAATTTTTTAGCTGCCTTGAATCCCAATCTGTGAAGATTGAACCAACATTTTTAACTAAAAGCACAAAATAATTTGTAATTTCATATATTGAGGATTCCAATTTGAGTAGCACTTGACAAATATTTGAAGCTTGCTTACGAAATATCCTTTTATTTTGCTCTCACCAAATGCACCATAAGACAATAGACAAAATGATTTTATAAAGACTTGAAAACAAAGACAATTGATATAAAAGTGGCCAACTGGAGATAAGATCCCAAAGTGTGTTTGGGAGAGGAGCAAACCAACTTAGCTTTTCTTGGATGAAATTCCAACAAGTATTTGGAAATAGGCAATGTAGAAAAAGATGATTTACATCCTCTAAAGATGTTTGACAAAAAACACATTTAAAAGGATCAACAATACCTAGAGTATGCAATCTAGTACTTGTTAAGATCTTGTTTGTTAAATCCAACCAAGTAAAATAACTTGCTTTTGGAAATATTGCAAAATTCCAATAGAAAGTGAGAGCACATTTTGGACTTGATTGACCTTCCCTATTCATTAGAGCTTTATAACCCAACCTTACTATGTAATGGATAGATTTAGAGGGAGCCCAAATAATCTTGTCACTTGCATTATGTACAAAGATGATTTGATCAACTAGCAAGTTATTTAGATTTACTTGTTGAGCTTGAGGAAGCAATGGATTTGCAAACCTCTTCCAAATCACTCTTCTTGTAAGATTATCTATTTCTCAAAAATAATTGCTTATTTTTTATCCCCAAATTGGAGTTATAAAATGTTGTATTTAATGAAACTCCTGCACTGTATTCAAAGGTAGATTCCCTTGCCATGAATCTAACCAAAATTCTGCCTTACCTCCATTATTAACCTCCAAGTAATGTATGGAGTAATAATTTTTCTGCAGGTTAACAAGAAGTTCCACATGACAAATCCTTATGGAGGATTATGAATTGAAAAAATCTTCTCAGAAGATATGGAATCTAAGTATTTTTTTTGCATGATTTTACACCATTTAGCATGTGGCTTGGAATATAGATGCCAAACTAGTTTAGAAACTAATGAAATGTTTCTAGCAGTTAGGTTGTGAATACTAGCCCCTCCTTTTAACTTTTTTTAACAAATTGTCCAAAGAAACTAAAGGTATTTTTTTCCATCCATATTACCTTTCCAAAGAAAGTTTCTAATCATCTTTTCAATTAGTACAATAACAGTTCTAGGGGATTTCAAAACTGCCATATAATAATTTGGAATTGCAGAGAGGACTGATTTAATCATTAGAATCCTTCCAGAAATTGGTAACCATCTACCCTTCAAACCTGCAATTCTAGTTTGAATGCTTTTAATAACATTATCCCAGTAGGAAACCCTATTTTCTCCAGCAAAAAAAGGAATACCTAAATACTTGATTGGCAATTTAGCCTCTTGAAAGCCTAAGATGTTGACAATGTTCTCCTTAATGCATGATGAGACATTGAAAACAAAAATATTAGATTTGGCTAGATTGATTTCTTGACTAGAAGAAAAGGTATATATATCAATT
This sequence comes from Sequoiadendron giganteum, assembly GCA_007115665.2. NCBI lineage: Eukaryota > Viridiplantae > Streptophyta > Pinopsida > Cupressales > Cupressaceae > Sequoiadendron > Sequoiadendron giganteum. The sequence continues at coordinate 27,193,144 of CM021106.1, forward strand.
ACATATTTGATATTCTTAGCTTCCATACTTGTTTCCCTTCCAAATAATAAGGTATCATCAGCAAACAAATAATGAGTTTCTGAAATGTCAATTGGAGGAATTAAAATTCCCTTCCAATTTCCTTCAATATGAGTTATGTGCACAAACCTACTCAAAGCTTCAGCCAAAATAATAAAAATAAAAGGAGACAAAGGATCTCCTTGCCTTACTCCCTGAGTTGAACTAAAAAACCTGCTGATGAACCATTGAGAAGAATTAAAAATTTTGCTCCATTCAAACAAGACATTATCCATCTACACAGCTTTGGATGAAAGCCAAACTTCAATAAGAATTGCATAAGGAAGGATCAATCCACCTTGTCATATGCTTTCAACATGTCCAATTTAATTATTAATGTTGGGATGATGTTGGAAGTTCTAGAATGTAAAACTTCATGAGCTACTAAGGATCCTTCCATAGTTTCTCTCCTAGGAACAAACCCTCCTTGCTCTTCAAAAATTATATTAGGAATAATAGGAACTAGGCACAAATAAATTTCTTTTGTTATGATTTTAGAAATTACATTACACAATGAAATTAGCCTGAACTCTAAAAAGGATTTAAGAGAATATGTTTTTGGAATGAGGGCTATATGAATTTAGCATTGTACCTGATGACCGAGACTCTTCCAAGGCTTGAAGAAGGTCATGAGCAATGAAATCCCATTTTTGAAAGAAGTAACTAGTGAAACCATCAGGTCCTGGGGCTTTATTCAGAGGCATAGAAAACACAACAACCTTAATTTCTTCTAACGTGAATGGATTGAGCAATAAATAATTGTCCATTTGTGATACAATCATTGGTATTGCTTGTAACACCTCCTTTCTATCCCTTCCAACTTGTAAAGATTGTTGAATGGGGGCTGATAAAAAAATTGTGAAAAATTGTACACCTTCTGCTTGTATTTCAACCTCTTTTGTTAACATATTTCTTGTGAAATTCTCTTGAATTGAAAAAATAGAACTTTTATCCTTTTTTATTTGTGCTGACATGTGAAAGAATTTGGTATTCTTATCACCCTCTTTTAACCACAACTCTCGAGACTTCTGTCTCTAGTAGATTTCTTCACGACCAACCAATTTTTCCCAATCAGTTTGTAATTATGATTGTTGATCATAAAGATCTAGACTTAACCCGTTGGCAATAACTTGTGCATTAACTTCCTGAAGCTTCTTGAAAACTTCAGCCTTGGATTTAAATACATTTTTTAAAACAAAAAAATTCCAGTGTTTTATTCTGTCTTTAAGGAATTTTAACTTCATACAGAATCTGTACATGAAAGTACCTTCCACCAAAGGGGACATCAACCACCAATATTTTAAAAGATCTAAGAAATGTGGATGACGAAACGACATCCTTTCAAATTTGAATGAGGATTTACTAGAGGATGTGGTTTGCCTAAGATGAAAATCGATGGAAATTGGAAAATGATCCAAACCATACAAAGGAAAAATTAAAGAATGCATACTATAATTTTCTGAAAGCCAAGAGGGTGTAATGAGGAATCTATCAAGCCGCTCAGAAATCTGAAAAAAATACCTCCTCTTGTTTGTCCATGTAAACTTACCATTTATAGGAAGAATATCAATAAGAGCATTATCCTGAACAAAATTAGAAAAATCCTGAATTGTTTTAGGAGGAGGAATAATACCTCCTTTCTTTTCCTCTAATGATAGTAGAGCATTGAAGTCCCCAGCCAAAATGACCTTTTCATCACCATATTTTTCTAGTGATTGTGACAACACATCCCACACTAGCTTCTTTCCACTAGTAGAGTTGGGAGCATAAACATTAAACAACATGAACATCAAATTGAAATGAGTTACCTTAAATAGTTTCCAATTAGTGTCACTTGAAATGGGCTCCAAAATAACTATCTTTGAATTCCGTAATGTTATTAAACCATCAGACACACCCTGCACAATTGATTGACAATCTTTCCACTTAGACCACTTTGGAAAAATTGAATTAAATTTTTTTAGAGAAAACTTAGTTTCTTGGAGAAGAACAATATCAACCCCACTAGAATAAATTTTTTGTTTGATCTAGGCTCTCTTGTTAGGAGCATTTAAACCTCTAACTTTCCAAGGTACTATTTTCATTCTGTGATCGAAGAGCAACAAACTCTCCTCAATCTCTTTTTGATATTACCATCCAAAGTGGATTGTTTACCCGAAGCTATCTCCTCTTGGAGCTTAACAAAATTTGACTTGAGACCCCTCTTACCAGGTGATTTTTGAGATGGAGGAGAAAGACTGGGTGACTGAGCAATGGATAAAGTCGTGGAGAAATAAAATTCATCTACACCCTGATCATCTTTCGGTCTAGTGTTGACAACATCAGAAAAATGTATAACTAATGTTTTATCAACAACAATGGAATATTTTAGCTCATCATTTGTAGACAAGGAAAAATGGATTTCAGCTCCTTCAAACTCCCTCTCAAATGCCTCTACAACTTCATCAATTAATTTTGAACCTACCATTAAAGTTATTTGATTTGCTAAACCTTATAAATTTCCCTCTTCCAACATGGATTGAAGACCCATGAAATCCACCCACTCCTCAAATTTATTTTCAATATATGGAACTTGGGAGCCCATTGCTAGCATAGAAGCACAACTATTTAAATGATGAACATAATCAAACTTGAAATCAGGCACAAGTAAACTGAGAGTATTTTGAAATCTGAAAATCGGAGAGAGAAACCTCTTTTCCTAGGAAGGATCCAATGAGATTTTAATCGGTTTGTGCAGTTGAAGACTTGAGGAAGGAAACTTTAGAGAAGACATGGAAGGATAAGTAGAATTAGGAATAACCTTTATGGCTAGAAGATCAAGCATAGAAAACCAATAAATAGAAAAAGGCACAACTGAATCCCTTGATTGAGTAAAAGTGACCAATAAATACTTAAAAGCTGCCTGTGGATTGACCTCCTCATTAATACCCACCTTCTCAAAAGTGATGAAATCATTGCCCAATTTAGAAACAATCTGAGAAATTTTTTTAACATCATTGACTAGTTTAGAAACTAACTAATCAGAAATCTTACCAAGAGTAAAGAGGTGACCAAAAACTTTGCCTTGCTATGAGGGATGTTGAGGTGAGGAACAATCACCTTTATCCAAGTCATCCTCACAAACATAACTTGAGTGAAATATAAGAGATTTTTCGTGAAGATCAAGAACTTGATGCTACAGTAATTCATCATTAAGGGTAATGTAATGATCACCATGACCTGTAGTCTGGCCTCTGTGCATTTTTGGAACCCATCTCAAGTCCTGACGAGTCTTAAAAACTTTACCAAGAGTAGAGAGTGGAGGATCAAAATCCTTCAAACCTGTAAAAACCCTAGGTTTCAAAGAACCTCTAGGATTCTTAATAGGGATAGAGCTAGGGAAATTCGCTGGATTTGAAACCAAAGGATTAGGATTAAAAGCTCATGGGTGGGAGATATGAATAGAATTAGGAAAAGAAGCAAGGTGCGAACAATTTGGATTGAAGGGAGCTCGAGTGTTAACCAAGATGGAATTGGGAAAGGTAGACGGGGAATACAGAAAATAAAAAATATCCGACCAATGCTTGAGATGAGTAGAAGCTAAAGATCCCGAAGATTTCCCAGAAGATGTTGAGTTCGAACCACAAATATCAAAAAAATCTTGTTTTTTCTCCAGAAAAAGAACTACAAGGACCGCTTGCATTAGGATACAAGCTTGATAGAACTCTAGAAGAATGCCTATGTAGACCCACAACATCAAAGGGCTTCCTTGGCATCCTAGAACGGTTTGAAAAAGATCCGTTGGAGCCAAAGGGCAAGCCCCAATTTTTGTGGACCAATTTTTTCCTCCCCATCCCCTAGTATTAAATTATTATATGTGCTTGGAGAAGTTAAAGGGGGGTGATGGTTTTCATAATATGGTAGAAAGAAATATGGCATTAGGGGAAAAAATGTTTTGGCACATGTATGCTAAACCACATTTGAAATGGTGTAAGTTAATGCAATGTAAATATTTGGATAATGTAAATCCTTCAAGTATATTTACAGTTTTAAACCCACCTTCAAGTTCTATGATGTGGAACTTCTTAGTTTCTTGTAGAAAAATTATAATCTCACACTTAACATGGGAGGTCAATGATGGGAAACATGCCCTTTTCTAGAAAGATTCGTCGAATGGATCTCCAAGTATGAATTCTTTACATGATTTTCAACTCACAGAAGGTTTGTTGATAGAGAAATGGGGTGATAAAGTTAGAGATTATATTAATCATGTTGATCCACTATCTAGTAAAGAAATTTGGATAGATTGTTGAGAGCTTGGAATTAGTGTTGAGCATAAGATGTTGTTGTAGTCTATTTAAAAAAAAAGGTTTGTGTATTGCACTAATGGTGATGATAGGCTTATATGGGTAAAGTCAAATTCTAAATCTTACTCAGTTAAAGAGGGCTATAAAATAATTTCACAATTAGGGATAGGACTAGTAAAAGAAAGAGCATATAAGTTTTGCTGGAATTCTATGATATTGCCTAAAGTTGGTTGTTTTTCATGGCTAGCTATCAAAAGTAAGATTCTAACTAGTGATAGGCTCTCAAAGATAGGGATTGTGGATCCTTTCAAATGTGTTCTTTGTAATGAACAATTTGAAGATGAAAATAATCTTTTATTACATTTCTCAATAGCACAATCATGTTGGATGTTTATCCTAAACAAAAATGAAATGGTATCCACCTTTACCAGATACTCTTTGGAAATTATTCTCAAGTTGGCCAATTTTGTTTACTAATTCATTTTTGCAAATTTTTGGTCAGTAATTCCTACTTCAGTAGGCTAGGATTTATGGTGGGCAAGAAACAAAGTTATTTTTAGAAAAGAAAAATTTAACCTCGATCTGGTGTTGAATTCCTTAGAGCAATCAATCTCAGAAACTGCCAATGCATATGTAGGTAAAGTAAAACATGTGGGATCAAACTTTTTTGATTGGTATTCAAAACTAATAATGATCTGGCCTCTTCTTAAACTATCGTTTAAAGGAAGCATGCATAACCCATCCCAAAAATTTAATAGAAAAGAAATAAGATGGAAACCTCCAACAAAGTGGTTGTTTAAGCTGAATTATCATGGAGCCTCGAGGGGTAATCCAGGTTTTTCAGGAGCAAGTGCTGTCATTAGAGATTATAAGGGTTTGGTTTTGTGTACAAAATCATTCAAACTACAAAATGGAACCAATAGTGAGGTAGAGGCTCAAGCATTTCTTCATGGTTTAAAACTATCTCACCTTTAAGATTACAAAGATTCAAATTGAAGGTGACTGTTTGTTAACCATTAATGCATATCGTGAGTGAATTTTGATTAACTGGAAGTTAGGTTATATAATGAAGTAGATATGGACATTAGTAGGAAAATTTGAATCCTATCATCTTATTCATATTTATAGAGAGGGTAATAGTGTTTTAGATTATTTGGCCAGCTCAAGATGTGATCAGATAGGTGAGGAAGTGTGTCATGATGTTCAATCATTGCACACAAAATTAGCTGAACTAGTGTCATGAGATGAAGGTACACTATAATCTTTGGGATACACATTTCTATAAAGTGGAGGAGGTTTAAAAAAAAGTTTAAGTACAACATAGTACTCCCATATCACATCAGATGAGCTAAGTTTATGTGATATGTTAAGCTGGTGGTATCTCTCGACAGTTGTGAAGTAATGATAGTGAGGAAAGTTGTTGCCTTGACATCACAAGGCTCATATGACATTATCTGCTGCAAAATGGGAAGGACAAATGGATTAAAATCTGTAGCAATTTTTCATATGGCAAACAGTGCATAATATGATGAAGTTACATGCACTAGTAAATGGAGGATATAAGAGCTATTAAATGGAGCTGGAATATCTCTAAATCTGGTGCACTGGCTACAAATTGTTAAACCAAATTAGGAACTTCCCCAATCTGTACTCATTGCATATGGGATGTAATCATCATGTGGAGTTCATAGCCCACTCATAGCTCTAGAAAAGACTTTATTCTAACAACATATTCCTATCAACATTGCTATTAAATCTGATTATCCAATGCCTAAATTATTTCTGTATGAGTCTAGGCATTCATATGGTATGTCCCAGCCAAAAATTTCCAGCAAAGGCGAGCTTAGGTTGCCATTTAGAGCCAGTGTGGTGTGTAGAAGAAGATAAATGGAATTCTATCCAAGAAACTATAGTGTTTATCCCAGTCAATGATTGGGAGATGCCTATTTCAGACGAAATTATTGATGTAGAGTTGTGCTTGGTCTTCAAAGATCATTGCAATACATTCAAAAGAAATATAAGAAGAGTAATAGGGATCAAAATTCTGCAGCCTGAAGCTAAGCACTTGATTTATCCTTCACAATTGCTACCAATCTTTATCTCCAACTTGTTGGACGTGCTTCGGGAATCAATTTGGTGGAGGTAATCACAGTTAAGGTGGTAAAAGAATATTTCTTGCTTGATGGTATTCTCCAGAGAGCTTTCCAGAGGTATGACCTATGGAAAGGGCATGGGTATGTCAGAGGTTTGTTTCCAAGACATTTTTTGTTGCATAGATCAACATTTCCTATTTTGTTTGTTGCTATAAACAAGACGTTATTCCAGAAAAATTCCATGTACATGTTAAATGTCATCAAACGCCATGTAGGGGAAATCGATACTGCATTAGAAAATAACATAAAAGAGAGGGTGCAAGCCATTATGGATTTACTCACTCATGTGCACGAACCACCAACTCAAGAACATGTACCAAATGAGTCAAGTGCTCTTAACCAACTGGCAGTGGAAAGTGGACCTGAACAACCAGCAGGAGCGAATACAAGACTTCTCCAACCCTCAGGAGGGTAAAATTGGTATATTAATCTCAATTGTTTTCCTTCGTCACAACCAATTGCAGTCACGTTCATGAAAGATCAAGATAAAAATGAAATCTAGCCAGTGCAAATGGAAGAATAGAATGCGTAAGTTAAATCTACTAATTTTTATTTTTCCATACTAGTTGTGTGTCATATGAGTATTGGTATTAGATAAAAGTCAAATTATGCTATGTCTTTAATTTTCTATAGCCCAGGGAAGACATTATAGTAAGAATATAGTAATGGGGAAGTTTAGTAAATTTTTTTGTCATGTATCCAAGTTGAAAATGCAAGCTTTTTTTGCGATAGAAAAGATAAAAGCAAGATCCAAAGATTTCAGAATTGTAATATCCATTGTAAAACTCATATTATTATTAATATAAATATATATAGTTAGTATGCCTTTGGCTGAAAAAGAAAACTAAACTATAACCACTTTTCTTTGTTTCAAATATTAAAGTTTTTTATAAGAAAAAAATTATATATATATGGTCTATTGATTTATTATATTTATACAACACTCAATACAAAATCATCCATGAATTTTTTTACTGAGATGTCACAATCAATGTAAATGCTATTGACACTTTACCTGCAAATTTAAATCAAGATATTTTTAAACAACTAAGGACTATGCATATGGAATTTTAATTAGATACAAATGATATATTTTATGTTTTACGAGTGATGGAGAATAATGAAGGTAATAATATAATTGAATACACTACATCGATGGTTGCTTGACCACCTAATGTACAAAGAGAAATGGATTTGATCCATGTGCATGGGTGAAAAACTTAAATATAGATATGATGATAGTAATTGACTAGCCAATAGTTGGAGGATGTCTAATAAATGAATATGTTACATTAGGATTACTTTATATGGCATTCCCAACATCATTTCTAAATGGTAAATGTGAGTGGTTAGAACTATGAATCAGGCAAGTACATCATGAATATGTGAGGCACATTTTTTGTTATAAAGATAATTGATTAGGTAAACATTTGAGATTTCGATATTATATTGAAAATATTATAATAATGATAATAAGAGAATGTGCACAAACATCAATTGTAGATTTTATGAAAATAAATCCAACAACATATTGATCACTATAAACAAGCTTCGTGAATATATGGACAATATGCCATAGTCACAACTTGATAGATTGATGCAGTTTAGAACTTCTTTAAGGGGTACAAGATCATATTGGATTAAATTCCATGTAGAATTGATCGACATGCTACATTGGATTGGTACACCTACCATTTTCTTTACATTGAGTGCAATCAACTTGTATTGGCTAGATTTACATGCACTAATTCCAAGTATACCGCCAACAACTCCAAGAGAAGCACAATATTGGCAAAAATAAAATATGATTGACTGCCCTCAAATAGTTACACAATACATGCACTTATGACACTCTAATTCCAAAAAATAAATCCTTTAAAAAGGAATGAATGGTCAAGACTATTGGTGTAGATATGAGTGGCAACATAAAGGATCAACACATTTACATGGATTTTTATGGATAAATGGAGCACCAAACATGGATATTATTGATTGGTCAAATCAAGATCAACAAATTATTGTTGAAAGATACCTCAAATTGATTGTTCATGCATAGAATCTGAGACATGATACCCATGAATGAAATTTACAGGTAAAAAAGATAATTTGTATAACATTTACACAATTACAGATGTTTTTAATTTCCAACAAATACAAAAAATTGATCGATTGTAATTTATATTGTAGGCATTCCAAAATTTTACTATGCATCCATATCTTAAAAACACACGATAACCTACACAAACAAATGTTGAGAAGGACTATAAAGAGATAGAAATCAATGTAGAAAGATGTACAATGTGTAGAGAGGGTGCATGCCTATGAAGAAAATGAGGGAAAATAGTTTACAGGTAATTATTTTTACAAGCATGATTAAATTTATTTTTTAAATGTACTTTTTTAATGCATTTCATTAAATATAAATTTATGTTAATGACATGAATTATAGGTATAAAAGCTCCATGGGAAATAAATTTGCAAGGATCAAAATTATATGTGGAGATATAGACATTGGTGAAAAAAATTGATCCTGCTAGAAATGATGATAGACTTAACTTACATAATCACTACATATTGCAACTATGGAGAGAAAATATAGACTGGAAACTTGTTCTATCAAAAAATGTTGTAATTAAGTATATTGCTAAGTATGCAACCAAATCAAAGAAAGTATTTGAAACAAACTGATGCAGGCCCATCCATGATGAAGAACAATCTTGCATCAATCTGATTATTTTATTTCAATAAGGGCTAGTCAGTTTGGTAGACATAGATGGGTTACAAGAATTTTCACTATGCATTTACATCTTGGCGTTTATCCTCGACTTCATTTAGCATCCCCCATTCTTCATTGGAATGATACATCGGTGGGACAGTTTAGTCTCGATGAGACCTTTTCTCATGTCCCTTCACAGTTCCAATGATGGAAGCAGTAATGGTAACACGACATGAGTAATGCACATTAGGGAGAGGCTTTCATTTTGGCTAGATGATTATTGGTGTCCCTTCGACACACCGATGGACTGTCCAGCCACATCGAGGTGACTTTGCATTTTTGAAGGGAGATGTTGGCAAGTCCCTTCAATGGGATGATATGAGGTATTGAGCTGAGAGTGACACTTCGGGTGGACAAGGATCCATGTCCCTTTGATGGGCCTACCGAGTAATGAAGCTGATGAACTTAAATATTGGGAGACTTTCTGGTTTTAGAGAGAAAGGATTTAGTGTCCCCTCGACATGACAATGGAGGGAAGGATTAATAGTGAATGAGCTAGTCAAAAGCAGTGAATAAACAAGTAAGATGGTGACGCATGGCAATATAAAATTTATTGTTTTTACATTTTTGTTGTAAAACAATGCGATTGGTTAACAATTTACACAAGAGCCAATGGTTGGGAGATAACGATAACTGCCAATGAATTCTCGATGTCCATTGGATGCGAAGCAGTACTATGACATAGGGAGAGAAAGAAGATTAGGTTGACCTGGAAGAGAATGGAGAGATATATCAATACTAAAGGAAAACACGACATGCCAACTAGAGAAGAGATAGAGTGACATATAGTGAAGCGATAGGAAGGTGGCAGAAGGTGAAGGTTGATTGCTTGCTTGTGAATGAAGAGCCGTAGGTGAAAACTCAAATCTGCAATTCGGTAGATGAATGTAATAAGCTGCCCATAAGAAGGCATATAAGACTATAATATGTATTTTGATTTTTGAGTAATACAATCTCTTGCATTCTCTTGTATTTTTTTTGTGGAAACTTGAGTTTCCATTGCGAGTTTGTTACCATAAGGGGAGTACCCTTCATCAAGTGGTATCAGAGTAAAGTTCTTGAGTTTGTAACAAAGCGTCGAATGTGAGGTAGTTGTAGTAGGACTTGTGAGTGTTGGTTGATATCAAAATGTCTCCAAGACTTTCCCAGTATGGTAGAGGTAGAGGTAGAGGTGGTGGAGGAAGATATCTACCTAGAGATGAAATTAGAGCACTTAGAAGGTAATTATAAACCTTGCAGCAAGAGGTTCAAAGGAGAGATGTGCATCGAGAAAGAGATGACACTGAAGAAGAAATAAAAGAAGAAGAATAAAATCAAGTGGATCCTGGAGAACTAAGATTGTTGAGAGTGATATCCAACATCGAGAAGAGACCCAAAATGGAGGTTTCAACTTTAAGTGGAAGCTTGAACCTTGAAGAATTGATTGATTAGATCAATGACATAAAATAATTTTTTGAATTTGAGGAGATTGAAGATCCTCATAGGGTAAGGTTTGTGAAGAAAAATTTAAAAGGTTATGCAAGTATATGCTAGAAAGAGGTCTACCTAGGAAGAGGAAGACAAGGGAAATATAAAATTTCCAAGTGGGACAAAATGGTGTCAAAGTTGAAGAAACAATTTATTCCAGTGGATTATGAATTGGAACTAGTCAAGAAGATGTTGAGTCTGAGACAAGGAACACAGATGATGAAAGAGTTTATAGAGGAATTTCACAAGGTTTTGATTCAAATATGACATTTTGAGGCAAATAAGGAGAAATTTGATCGATATATTAATGGGCTTAAGCCTAGTATACATGAAGAATTAGCACTAGTAAGAATGACTACCATTGAGGACACTTATAAGTTCTCTCTAAAGGTTGAATAATGACTAAAAAAGAGGTTTGAGAACAAACAAAGAGGTAGAGGCTGTGGAGAAATGACTAGTAGATAGTCATATGGAGGTTAGAGTAGCGACCAAAGAAAAGGTGAAGGAACTAGATCTAGTCAAGAACAAAAATGTGATGGCACATACAAGCCTCATGATCAAAATAGTGGAGACCAACAAGGTAGAGAAAGGTCTAGATGTGGACTAGGAAGAGGAGGTTTCAAAGGGTCATATTTCCAATGCAGTGAAGAAGGCCATAGAGTGTATGTGTGCCCACAACATCAAAGGAAAACTAATAGAATGCCTGATGGAAATGCATGAGTGGCCCATGTGGATGAAGATGATTAATCTTTACAATCAAAAGATGCTAAATGAGGTGAGACCCTTGTTGCTAGGAGGACTTTATTGAATGAAGAAAAGGAGCCAGATCAAAGGAAGAACCAATTTTTCACTCAATGTAAGTGTGAAGGTAAGGTGTGCAATATGATCATCAATGGAGGTAGCACTGAAAATATCGTATTAGAGGAGATGGTCACCAAGTTGTAGTTCTAAAGGAGAAGGCACCCTAGTCCATATCAAATTGCATGGTTGCAGAAGGACCAAAGGGTTCTGGTTAATGAGCAATCTCTGATAAAGTTCAAGATTGGTAATTACAAGGATGAGGTTCTATGTGATATCATTCCTATGGATGGTTGTCACATGTTGTTAAGCTGACCATGGAAGTTTGATCAGCTAGCAGTATATGATGGGCATGCTAACACCTATTCATTGACAAAAGATGTTGTTCAACATAAGTTAAAGCCTCTGAAGGATGCAGGAGAAAAGGTATGCAACAATGAATGAATTTGTTTGGTCAACAAAAGGAAATTCCTGGAAGGTATGAGACACGAACATATATGTTTTTTATTAATTCCTACAGCTGAAAGGGAAGTCAATAGCGAAGTACCTGTAGAAGTGCGCTATTTTTTGGATGAATTCTACAATATTGTTTTTGATAATGTACCTAAAGGATTTCTGCCAGTAAGGAAAATTAGTCATCAAATGGATTTGATTCTTGGAGCCAGTTTTCCAAATAAGGCAGCCCATCAAATGAATCCAACAAGGAATGAAGAGTTAAATCGACAAGTGCAAGAACTATTTCGAAAGGGATTGATCAGGGAAAGCTTAATTATGTATGTAATACTTGTAGTATTGGCACCTAAGAAGGATGGTGAATGTAAAATGTGTACTGATTCTAGAGCTATTAACAAGATCACAATCAAGTATAGATTTCCCTTGCCAAGGATGGACAGCATCATGGATTTCTTGAGTGGAGCTGAGTACTTCACAAATATCAACTGATGTAAATAAAACCCCTCTTTCCAACAACACATAGATTCTCACAAACAAGATTTCAATATAACAATTACTCTAAATTATATAGTAGAGACTCTCTGCTCACATACTCATGGAAATACACAAAGATTTCAAATTGCAATGAAACTTTCTTTATTCATTTACATAAAAATAAGAAACCAAATTACATCAATGGCCTTCAAAGGCATTTCTCAGTTCAACGACACTCAACTACCTTGCCTTGGTAGCCTCTTTACTTTCTTTCACAACTACACTACTTAGGCACCGACCTCCCACATATTGATGCCTTTTCTTTCCTTTTGCTAGTGCTTCCCAAAACCCGCAACCATAAACTCCATTGAATACCTCTATAGAGGTATTTTTTCTCCTTCTCCTTCCTCACAAACTTCTTCCCACGTTTTTTTTCAAAAACCTTTGAAAAATGTATTGAATATTATCAATTATTGCCCCAGAATGGCTGCCCCACTCTCCAAGCATAGTTATCAACATTCTAAGTTTATGTAGTGTTAAATGAGATATTTTAAGCCCCCATCAACTCCTACAAGTGTCGTATTTACTCTCAGAGGCGTTTTTCTCTATTCTAGGCATTTTAAAATATCTAAAATCTTGATTTTTTGCCTCTTTTATGCTCCAAATGCCCCCCACATCATTAATGCGATAGTTAAATAGTTAATGATGGAATACAAAATGATATTTAATTTCCATGACCCTCATAATACCCTTCCACAATAAAATTGATCAAATTGGTACTCTGGAAGTACCGAACCGGGTGCTAACAAGGGGAAAATGAAATTTCTTATATTCATACAAAAATTGGTGTGCGAACTTGGTATGGTACCCCATGAACTCCCACAAAAGGATTTTACTCCAACCTTCCAAAATCATGAGATATTAAATTTTTTGTAATTTGCTAACACTTTTTAACAAACTTTCAACATTAAAATCTCCAAACTAAAAAAATGTATGACTTTAATTCTTTTTGCATATTTCACATGCCACCTCCAAGAATGTCTCTACCAAAGTATTCTACTCCAATCCGAACTAGTTTCCCAATTTGTTTTTTTGAAAACTATCCATGGAGCCTTAAAACGACAATTTGATAAAAATTGACTATATGCAAATTTGAACACACCAAGAGTTTTCCAAAGCCAAGAGATGTCAAATGAACCCCAAAACACATGAAAACTAAAATTCAAACCAAAAGCTTGTTTTTGGTTGATGTCGATTGCTAGTTCGCCCAGATGCTCCTGCATAGACATGTCAGGTATAATTTGTTTTGAGTATAACTCACAAAATGGAGTTGGGTAATAGAACTACCCTTTCAGGTTGTAAACCACCTACAAGGAACTCCATCACTGGTTTAGACATAAGAAATTTCTTCCTTCGCCTCTTCCAGCACTTAGCTGGGACAGTTGTCGTCCTCCTCCACCAAGCGTGTAGTTTCTTCTTCATCGCTCTCCTATTCTCTTCTTTGTGCAAACCATCTTCTTATCTCTTCTTAGAGTGTCCCCACTTGCCTTCTCAAGGCTCTAAAGTCATCTCTATGGAAAAAGTTGTCCATTCTTCCTCTATCTTTGCCCCTACCACGTTGGGCTCCTCTTCCATACATTTTCTAAAATACCCACAAGCTCAATCCTGGTACAAACTGCCTCCTTTCGGTGAATCTAGTTGCACACTTAGAATCTTCTAGCTCTAATACCACTGATGTAAATAAAACCTCTCTTTCCAACAACACATAGATTCTCACAAACAAAATTTCAATACAACAATTACTCTAAATTATACAACAAAGACTCTCTGCTCACATACTCATGGAATACACATATATTTCAAATTGCAATGAAGCTTTCTTTATTCATTTACATAAAAATTAGCAACCAAATCACATCAATTTCCCTCAAAGGCATTGCTCAGCTCAACCACACTCAACTACTTTGCCTTGGTAACCTCTTTACTTTCTTTCGCAGCTACACTACTCAGGCACTCACCTCCCACACATTGATGCCTTATATTTTATTTTGCTAGTGCTGCCCCAAACCTACAACCAAAAAAACCATTGAATACCTTTACAAAGGTATTTTTCTCCTTCTCCTTCCTCACAAACTTCTTCCCATGTTTTTTTTCAAAAACCCCAAAAAAATGCATTGAAAATTATCAATTATTGCTTCAGAATGGGTGCCCCACTCTCCCCAAGAATAGTTATCCATATCCCAAGTTTATGAAGCATTAAATGAGACATTTTAAGTGTCCATTAACTCCTACAGGTGATGTCTTTACTCCCATAGGCGTTTTTCTCTATTTTGGGCATTTTAAAATATCTAAAATCTTGATTTTTTGCCCCTTTTATGCTCCAAACGCCCCCCACATTATTAATGCAATAGATAAATAGTTAATGATGAAATAAAAAATGATATTTAATTTCCATGACCCTCATAATACCCTTCCACAATAAAATTGATCAAATTGGTACTCTGGAAGTACCGAATCGGGTGCTGACTGACGAAAAATAAAACTTTTCAGATTCACACAAAAATTGGCGTGCGAGCTTGGAATGGTATGCCATAAACTCCCACAAAAATATTTTACTCCAACCTTCCAAAATCATGAGATATTAATTTTTTTTGTAAATTTTTGACACTTTTTAACAAACTTTCAACATTAAAATCTCCCAAACTAAAAAATGTATGACTTTAATTCTTTTTACATATTTCACATGCCACCTCCAAGAATTCTCTTACCAAATCATTCTACTTCAATCTTTATGATTTTTCCAAAAATAATTTTTGAAAACTACCTGTGGAGCCTTAAAACGACAATTTGATAAAAAATGACTATATGCAAATATGAACACACTGAGAGTTTTCCAAAGTTGAGAGATGTCAAATGAATCCCAAAACACACCAAAACTAAAATTCAAACTAGAAGCTTGTTTTTGGTTCATGGTGATTGCTATTCCACTCAGATGCTCCTGCATCAGACACATCAGGTAGGAAAATTTTTGTGAGTAGAACTCACAAAATGGAGTTGGGTAATAGAACTACCCTTTCAGGTTGTAAACCACATACAACAAACTCTATCACTAGTTTAGACATAAGGAATTTCTTCCTTTGCCTCTTCCAACACTTAGTCGAGACAATTACCGTCCTCCTCCACCAAGTGTGTAGTTTCTTCTTCATCGCTCTCTGGTTCTCTTCTCTGTGAAAACCCTCTTCTTACCTCTTCTTGGAGTGTCTCCACTTTCCTTCTCAAGGCTCTAAAGTCATCTCCATGGAAAAATTTGTTCATTCTTCTTTTATCTATACCTCTACCACGTTGGGCTCATCTTTCATACATTTTTCGAAATACCCACAAGCTCAATCCTAGTGCAAACTACCTTCTTTCGATGAATCTTCCTGGACACTCAGAATCTTTTAGCTCTAATATCACTGATGTAAATAAAACCCCTCTTGCCAACAACACATAGATTCTCACAAACAAGATTTCAATATACCAATTACTCTAAATTATATAGTAGAGACTCTCTGCTCACATACTCATGGAAATACACAGATTTCAAATTGCAATGAAGCTTCTTTATTCATTTACATAAAAATCAGCAACCAAATTACATCAATGGCCTTCAAAGGCATTTCTCAACTCAACCACACTTAGCTACCTTCCCTTGACAACCTCTTTACTTTCTTTCACAGTTACACTACTCAAGCACTCACCTCCCACACATTGATGCCTTCTCTTTCCTTTTTCTAGTGCTTCCCCAAACCTACAACCAAAAACTCCATTGAATACCTCTACAAAGGTATTTTTCTCCTTCTCATTCCTCACAAACTTCTTCCCACGTTTTGTCTTTCAAAAACCCCAAAAAAATGCATTAAAAATTATCAATTATTGCCCCAGAATGGATGCCCAACTCTCTCCAAGCATAGCTATCCATATTCTAAGTTTATGTAGTGTTATATGAGATATTTTAAGCCTCCATTAACTCCTACAGGTGTTGTCTTTATTCCCAGAGACGTTTTTCTCTATTCTAGGCATTTTTAAATATCTAAAATCTTGATTTTTTGCCTCTTTTATGCTCCAAACGCCCCCCACATTATTTATGTAATAGATAAATAGTTAATGAAGGAATGAAAAATGATATTTAATTTTCATGATGCTCATAATACCCTTCCACAATAAAATTGATCAAATTGGTACTCTGGAAGTGTCGAATCGCTGCTGACAGGCGAAAAAATGAAAGTTCTCAAATTCAAATAAAAATTGACGTGCAAGCTTGGAATAGTACCCCATGAACTCCCGTAAAAGTATTTTACTCCAGCCTTCCAAAAATCATGTGATATTAAACTTTTCATAATTTTGTAACACTTTTTAACAAAATTTCGACATTAAAATCTTCCTAACTAAAAAATGTATGACTTTAATTATTTTTGCATATTTCACATGCCACCTCCAAGAATGCCCCTACCAATGTATTCTACTTTGATCCTTACAAGTTTTCTAAAAATAATTTTTGAAAACTGCTTGTGGAGCCTTAAAACAACAATTTGATAAAAAATGACTATATGCAAATCTTAACACACCAAGAGTTTCCCAAAGCTGAGAGATGTCAAATGAACCCCAAAACACACCAAAATTGAAATTCAAATCATAAGCTTGTTTTTGGTTGATGTCAATTACTATTCCACCCGGATGCTCCTGCATCATCGACCTAAAGAGTGGTTATCACCATATTCGAATCTGAGAAGATGGTGAATGGAAAACGGTGTTCAAAAACCAAAGAGGGTTTGTATGAGTGGTTAGTCATGCCTTTTGGACTGACCAACACACCTAGCATATTCATGCAACTCATGAATGAGGTACTGAAAGAATTTCAGGGTAAGTTTGTCATTGTTTACTTGGATGACATTTTGATTTTCAGTAAGACGTTGGAGGAGCATTTGATGCATATCAGAGAAGTTTTCGAGAAGCTAAGAGAGGAGAAGTTGTTGATCAACATGAAGAAATGCAGTTTTGTGAAACGTGAATTGGTGTATTTGGGATTTTTTTATCTCAGCAGAGGGTTTGAAAATGGATCCAAAGAAGGTGAAAGCCATTGTGGATTGGCCAACACTAAGAAGCACTACTGAGGTAAGATATTTTCATGTTCTAGCAAGTTTTTACAAAAATTTCATTAAAGGATTTAGTAGTATTTGTGCACCCCTAACTGAAACAATGAGAGGGGATAGAAAATAATTCAAATGGAGTACAAGAGCAGAAAAGAGTTTTGATTTGTTGAAGAAGAAATTCATGGAGCAACCTGTTTTGGCACTCCCATATTTCAATAAATTATTTCAAGTAGACTGTGATGCTAGTGGCAACACCATTGGAGCCATTTTAAGTCAAGAAGGTAAACTTGTTGCCTACTTCAATGAAAAGTTGAATGATACAAAGAAAAGATATTATGTTTATGATCAAGAGTTCTATGTTATAGTTCAAGCTTGGAAGAAATTGAGACATTACTTGTCAAAATAGTTTGTTTTATTTATTGATCATCAAGCTCTATAGTATTTGAACAGTTAAGGTAAATTGAATCAAAGGAATTTGAAATGGGTTGAATTTATGCAAATCTACACATTTGTTTTGAAGAACATGAGTTGAAAAACAAATCAAGTTGTAGATGCCTTGAGCAGGAGGCTAAACTTGTTAACTGAATTAAAAATTGAGGTGGTTGGGTTCCATAAACTCAAACATTTATATCCATAAGATCCAGATTTCGCTAAAGATTGGAAAGCTTGTAAGGAGCCTATTATATTGGATAGGACAAGATGGTTGTATTTTACAATCCAAGACGGTATGCTTTTTAGAAGGAATCAATTATGCATTCCTAGGAGTTCCATGAGAGAGAACTTGATCAGGGAGAAACAAAGTGGTAGATTGGTAGGGAATTTTGGTTGGGATAAGACAATTGTTGTTGTGAGTGAGCGTTACTATTGGCCGTATTTACAATAGGATGTGAAGAAATTTGTACAGGGTTGTAGGGTATGTCAAATGGAAAAAAGACAACAATCAAAATACTAGGTTCTATCAATCGTTACCTATACTAGAGAAGCCATGGGAGGACATCAACATGGATTTTGTTCTTGGTTTGTCAAGGACACAGAGAGGCCATGATTCCATATTTGTGGTGGTAGACACATTTTCAAAGATGGCACAATTTATTCCATGCCATAAGGCCAGTGATGCAATTCACATTGCTGAATTATTTAGAGAGGTGGTACGACTACATGGTCTACCCAAGACTATAGTTTAAGATTGAGATACCAAGTTTGTAGGGTACTTCTTGAGGATGTTGTGGAAAATGATGAAAACAGATTTGAAGTTGAGCCCAGTCCATAGACGGATGGACAAACATAGGTAGTGAATAGAAGTTTGGGTAATTTCTTGAGGTGCTTGGTAGGTGACAAATACAAGGGATGGGATTTAGTTTTACCACAAGCAAAATTTTCTTACAATAATTTAGTCAACAAGAGCACTAGAAAATCACCATTCTAGATTGTGTATAGTAGTAGTCCTAGAAAAGCTATGAAATTAAGGAAGATGGATAAGGGAGAAAAGCCTAGTGTTGAAGGCAAAGATTTTACTGAACATATGAAGAATATGCATGAGCAAGTCAAGAAGCATATCAGTAGAATGAATACACATTACAAGGCTAAGGCAGACCAAAAACAAAGACAAGGAGTTCCATGTAGGTGATGAAGTCATGGTTCATCTACAAAAGGAGAGGTTTCTAGTTGCCACATACAATAAGATGAAGATGAAGAAATTAAGACCGTGTAATATTTTGAAGAAACATTGCTGATTTGACAGAATATCATGAAGGAGATAAGGAGCCTGAATTGAAAGAGGCATAGTGGAGTGTTCCAACACCTATAGTAGAAAAGGAAGAAATTAAAGACATTCTAGAAAGTCATGTGCGAAGAAGCACAAGTAACAAGCGATATAGTGAATACTTGGTAAAGTGGAAAGGAAGGCCTATTGAAGATTCAACTTTGTTGTCTAAGTCAAAGATTAACCGTTTTGGTTTTCCTCTAACTCCTAAAGAGTGGCAGGGTCACTTTTCAAATTACCCCAGGTGTCTGATGCAGGAGCATCCAGGGTGAAGAACAATCTTGCATCAATCTGATTATTTTATTTCAATAAGGGCTATCTAGTCAACTGGTAGGCACAACTAGGTTACAAGCATTTTCACTATTCATTTACATCCTGGTGTTTATCCTTGACTTCATTTAACACCCCCCATTCTTCATTGTAATGATACATTGGTAGGACATTTTAGTCTTGGCGGGACCTTTTCCTGTGTCCCTTCGAAGTCCCGCTGATTGAAGCAAGAATAGTAACATGATGTGAGTAATGCACATCGGGGAGAGGATTTCATTTCGGTAGGATGGTTTTTGGTGTCCCTTCGACACCCCGATGGACTGTCAAGCCACATCAAGGTGACTTTGCATTTTTGAGGGGAGATGTTGGCGGGTCCCTTTGATAGGACGATATGTGGTATCAAGTTGATAGTGACACTTTGGGAAGACAAGGATGTTTGTCTCTTTGATGGGCCAGGAAAGTAATGAAGGTGATGAACTTACATGTCAGGGAGACTTGTTGGTTTCAGAGAGAAAGGATTTAGTTTCCCCTCGACATGGTGATGGTGGGCAGTATGAATAGTGAATGGACTGGTCAAAAGTGGTGAACAAACAAGTAAGATGGAAATGCGTGGCAAGATAAAATTCGTTGTTTTTACATCATTGTAAAATAATGCGATTGGTTAACAATTTCCATTGGAGCCAATGGCCGGGAGATAATGATAACTACAAGTGAATTCTCGGTGTCCATTAGATGCGAAGAGGTACTATGACACAGTGAGATAAAGAACACCAAGCCAACCTAGAAGAGAATGGAGAGATATATAAATACTGAAGGAAAACATGATATGCTAGCCAGAGAAGAGATAGAGCAAAATATAGTGAAGTGATAGGAAGGTGGTAGAAGGTGAAGGTCGATTGCTTGATAGTGAATGAAGAACAGAAGGTGATAACTCAGATCTGCAATTCGGTAGATGAATGTAATAAGCCACCCATAAGAAGGCATGTAAGACTGTAATATGTATTTGCATTTATGAGTAATAAAATCTCTTACATTCTCTTGCATTTTTGCTATGCAAACCTAAGTTTCCATTGTTAGTTTGTTACCATAAGGGGAGTACCCTTCATCACAGACTAACAAATGTTAATATGTCTTGCATACATATAAGATTCAAATGATCTAGCTGAAAAAACTTATAGGAAGCTTCTAACTGAAACAATAATAGAAAAGGATATCAGAGCTCAAGAAACAAGTCAACTGTTATTATAATTTCCATTGGAAGAAATTAGTAGAAGATTTATCAATATAAATGTATCAACTAAGATTTTCAAATACATAGTGTTGCACAGTGAAAATAGCAATGAAGAACAATTAATATTTTTCATTGATGCATATAAAAATAGGCCTTTCAGAATAGAATCAATCTTAATAATTGATGTGGAAAAATAATAGATATATAATCCCAAACAAAAAGTAGATAATAAAAGGAATGCAAGAAAAACAACTATTATGAGTTTTTTCATAGATTTATATCTATTCCTACACATGACTCAAATAAATGGTTTTATTTTTTTCTTAGAATTGTTACTCTATAAACCATTTCATGTTATTCAAAAAGATATTGGTCATAAAAATGATTCAATAATTCAATAAGAACAATAGGTTCAAAGATGGCGATGGGTGAAGGACGAGCGGGAGTGGGCGGGAATGGAAGTGGGAGCAGTTTTTTGAAATCCTTTGAGGATGGAGAGGATGGAGAGGATGTAGATGAAGACCCGGATGTTGATTCAGGTGTGGCAGAGGCTTTTTGGATCTGTATTTTAATGTTGGTTGTCATGCTTTCCTCTTTGCCTAAGTTTGTGGGTTTTTTTTCCCCTTTTGCTCTTGAAAATGTGGCTATGGAGGCGATGGAGGGTTGGCTTTGCAGTTTCCTGTGTTTTGGTGTTGTTTCTTTGGGTGGCTATTTCTTAAAGGCTCCTATGGTAAGAGATACCTATTGCACGACTCTTCCTTGGCATGTGGTTCCTCTTCTGATCGAGATTTCCTCTCTCTTTGGAGCTTTGTCATTGCTCTTTATGAGCTTTGCATTTTTTCCCAGATCTTTTTGTCTCTTTCTATTGTTGGGGATCTCCTCTCCTGTTTTGTAGGGGTGCTTCTTCTTTTGGGAGGTCGTTGTTTGCCTTGCCTTCTGTGTTGTTAATGCAGTCCCTATTGGGATTCAAGATCTTTTGGTGGTTTTGGAAGCCGGTTTTGACTCCTTTTGGTCGATGAGGGTTATATCTTTGAAGGTGTTTAAAATCTATTGGGCTCTGCTATGCAGGTTGATCTTTGTTTTGGAGGCAACCCTACATTTTTTTGCTAGCAGTGTTTGTCTGGAGGGTAAAGGTTATCCCCTTAGAGTTTGGGTTTTTTGGTACCCCTTTTCTTTATTATGCTCTCTATGTGTAAGGGGTTTCTGTTTATTTTAGAGGTGGGTGATCCCACAATATTGGTTTACAATTTTTGGCCAAACTTGACACTCAAATAATTTTTTCTAACTAAATCTTCACTTTCGAGCACCTATAGCGGCTAAACCGTGAGGAATTTGAAGATGGTGCAAACTAGTGATTTGTGACATTTTTTCTGTAGATTCTAAATAAATATTTTTTTATTTTTTTTGGAATCATATTGCACTTATTTTTCCATCTCTTTTGAAAACTAGTTTTATTCAGTAAACAACATTTTTAAGGAGTGACGCTCAACGTATACAACATAACTTTTTTCCATGAAGGATAAAATTATAATTTTTCCAAATTTAGATTTGTAACTACGATATCTAGTGCTTCCATTTGGTCTCATAGTGTTTTATTGAATATTTTTTCCTTAATCAAGTTTCAAAGTCAAACCAATTACAATTCAGACATAGGTGGACCGTATACAATGCAATTTTTTTTGTATGTATCGAAATTCTTTTTTTTTGTTGGATCAAGGACTTCAATATCCAGTGCACTCATATTTTTTTAATTTTTTTTTGATAATATGCTATTTTTCCACATGTGTAGAAAATAGAGCTTGATTTTCAATGAAAAACCTATGTTTAATAAAACTAAAAAAACAAATACATAATAAAACCAAAACATATTAAAATTATATTTGTTGGATAGATTGTTCCAAGGACTACCATCATCCAATTGGGTCTGTGAAGTCTCCTCCATTTTCATCCTCAACCTAAGCTTCGAAGGGAAAAAATCTGGAGCTTTTTTGTGCTAGAGGGTGGGAAGGTGGGAAAAGGGGGGTTTGATCGAACCCCCTTTCAAAAAGGTTTTCTTTGTGTTTTTTTGTGGGAATGGTGGGACCTTCAATTTAATGGGTTCGCTTGAACCCAAGTTCTTGGAAACCCTCTTTTGGTTTGCTCGAACCAAATAGTTCGTTCAAATCCCTAAAATATTTTTTTTTTGCATGGGGTCATTTTTTTCAACTTTTCCTTCCTCACTTGAATTGTAAACCACTTTTGTGGGTTCACCCAAGTTATTTATTTTTTTCCCTCTGTTTATGTTTTCTCAGCATGGAGGTTTCCAAATACCTTTTTCAAGACCCAATTATTCATGGAGCTAGAGATTGTCTATGTTGCTTTTGTGTTGAAGAAGAGTGGTTCAAAAGAGTTTCTACTGCTGGAGTTGTCCATGGATGCTTTGGTTTATATGGATTCTTATTTCTTTCTATAGGCTGGGTGGTATTCTGAGTTTCTTTCTATGTCCTAGTGAGTTGAGCCCCCTCAAATGTTTAAGCTTATGGCTCAGTGGTTTATTTTTGAGGCCTACTATTTGCAGGTGTCGGTCTCTTACCAGGCTTTTCCAAAGGGTGGATGGCTACTTGTTTTTCTCCTATGTTGGTCTTCCTCTCGGATTCTATGGAGGTGGAGTTGGGAGGTGATTGTCTTTGGCTTCCTCAAATGCTAATCATTTTAAGGTGGATGCTTCTCCTATGGAGGTGGAGGTTGAGGGTGCTAGATTTTTTAGGTGGTAGCGGACTTGGTGGTCATGACATTCTCTCCAATAAAGGGGAACTCCCTCCTTTTGAGGTGGATTTGGAGTTGGCTTCTTGGTTTGATCGGTGGCTTTGTCTCCAGTGGTCTGTTGTGTTCTATAACTCCCCTATTGAGGTGGTGTTGTTGGAGTTGATGGTATTTTTTCTTAGGGGTTTGATTGTGTCCTACACCATTAAGTAGGTTATCTTTCTTGGCTCAGTGGTGTCTTCCATGAGCGGTTGGTTTGTTGATGCCTGGCAGATGCAAACAGATTCTTTGTGTATCTAAGGGTTTTTGGACCCAATTAAAACCAGGTTATAAAATGGTTTCGAGCCCTTTCTTGTTTGTATGTTGCAACCTATGTAGTCATGATTATCTTTTAGAGGCTATTGTCAGGCTACTGCTTGTTTATGGTTTATCTTTTTTTTAGCTTTCTTTTCTTTGTTAGGTTGATGGTTCCCTTCAAAACTATTATGTATTGGGTTTCGGGTCCCATCAAAACCTGTTTAACCCATAATCAAAAACAATGATTCAATAAATCATTATTATGAGCTTCACTTGCAACATATTGAAAAAGAAGATTCAATAAAGTAAAAAAATCATGGAGAATCTTTTAAAAATTAGCTAGTGATCTATTAAGAACAATGCAAATTCTTTAAAGATTCTCATTGAGAAATTGAGGGAATTGAAAGAAGACCAAGTGATTGATGGTACCAACAAGATTAAGGAGCAACTTGCTAAAGGTAAAGGTAAAAAGAGTGTGTGAGAAGG
Source organism: Sequoiadendron giganteum (assembly GCA_007115665.2). Classification (NCBI taxonomy): domain Eukaryota; kingdom Viridiplantae; phylum Streptophyta; class Pinopsida; order Cupressales; family Cupressaceae; genus Sequoiadendron; species Sequoiadendron giganteum. The sequence goes on from CM021106.1 coordinate 27,217,528, forward strand.
TGAGAAAGTCCCAAGTGCCTGCACCCAAGGGACTAAAAATACCTTTAATGAAGACAAGGAGGATTTGTTATCCTTAGTTAATCAACATTATAACTAGGAGCTGGAGGTGGTCGATACCCTCAATAATCTAAAATAATTTGTTGGTTGTTTTGTCACTTTTTATTTTGTTGTTCTATTTAGTTATTTTTGGTTAGCTGTGGCTTGACTATTGTTTGACCATGATCTTATCTGTTTTAGTAGTGTTTTATAATTTGGGGTTTTGGATCCCTTAAAAAAACTAATTTTATTATTAATAAAAAATAATGATTCAATAGTTTCAAACTAGGAAAAATTCAATTATAATCAATGGCATGTGGAACGAAGAATAGCTACTGACATTATTGAAGATACTACTGATTCTCAAAGTGAAGACACTAAAACTGTCAGAGATACTAATATAAAGCATGAATGATAAATTATATCTAAACTTCATCATGGTCAAGTTATGCAAATTTTAGAAATAGATATATTGGGTAGGAGAGATTTTGACAAATAAAATAATTGGTCTAATGAATTTCAAATTGAAAAATACATAAATGAAGCTATCACTTTCATTACCACCATGAAAAATAATGGTTTTCTAATTCAAGATGATAGACAACACTCTATGAACTATGAAAAGCTCGGGAAGAAACAAGAAAAAACATTTAACATTATCATTTCACACTAGAAAAGAAATTAAAATGAATCTCCATTATTAATGACAATTCAAGGTACAACAGGAATAACAAAGTCATATGTGATAGGTGCCATAACTAAATCACTTCAGAATGCTTCAATGTCAAATTGAATTCCCCTAATTCTACTTGCACCAATTGGAGTTGAAAAATTCAATATAGGTGCATCAACTATTCATTCCACATTTAAAATTCCAATCAGAGACTTCAAAGAGTTGGAAGGAACAAGATCAACAAGTTTTCAAGAGGAATTAGCACATATCAAATATATATTGATTTATCAAATGAATTTTCTTGGTGAAATATTGATTGAAAACATAGATTCTTGACTCCATCAAGATTTTCCTCAAAATACAAATCAACCCTTTGTAGGTACAAGTCTCATTCAAATTTTAATCATCAGATATGATTAATTTTAATAAGCTTTCTTGAAATCTACTGCATTTCCTTATTTATAATATACATTTCAATATAGCATTTATATATTAATTTTAGGAATATCAATGATCTTGATTGAATATCTTGGACAATTACCTCCTATTAATGATAGACCACCATATGAAAAAAAATCCGAGCTAAAATACTATGAAAAGAATTCAAAATTGTCATTACTTTATATCACAGTTTTAGACAAGATGGATTAAACAATGAGAAACAAAGATTCCTTCAACTCCTAATGAATATTAAAGATTCCAACCTTTTAATAGATGATTGGATATTGCTAACGACAAGATCTGATGCAAGACTAGATGCAACAACCAATGAAGACTTTGATAATAATGTTTATTTATTTTCAACAAATGATAATTTTCATAGCCACAACAAAACAATAATACTCATTGAAAAACCCAATTGAACAGAGCATTACAACAAAAATTGAAAGTGTCGATGCAATAGAAGGATGTACAAATGATGAACTTTATATTGAATTATTATTAAGTAAAAATGAAAGAGTTATGTTAACATCAAACCTATGGATAGAAGTAGGACTTGTAAATGGAGCTCTAGGATATGTGCAATAGATTGTATATAGACCTAGAACAACACCACCCCAACCACCAAACTATGCATTGGTGCAATTCGATAGTTACACAAGAATTCCATTCGATGATCAACATTCTTCTAGTTTTCCAATCATAACAATTCAAAGGGGTAACTTAATACAAATACCATTAAGATTGGCTTGGGCTTTAAAAATACACAAATTACAAGGCTTAACTCTTCGAAAGCCATTGTTGATATAGGACCAACTAAAATAACATGATTAACATTCATGGAAATTTCTCGTGTCAAGTCTATAAATGGACTATGAACTATGCCACCATTCACATACGACAAATATGAAAAAATGAAGGAAAAAAATTGCAAATAAAAAAGAAAAAAAATAGACTAAAAACCTTAGAATATAACTGATGCAAGAAATATACTTATGCATTTTAAATTTATTCTACTTTGTTTTACTTCTATTAAGTTTTATGTTTTGCAAAAAAATATATTTGTTTTTACCATATCCAAAATCATTTAAAAAATTGACTCGAAAAGATATATCTCGACATTATTTATGTAGATTATTATATAAGATAGATAAGCTAGTATATTGTTATGAAAAAATATTATGTTTACTTATCCTCTCAAAATACAATTTTTTGTGCTGATTAGAATGACAATAAATAATAAAGAGAATAAATCATTGTGGATATATATATATATATAATTTCTAATGAAAAATAAGTGATAAGAATTTACTTCACCTAGTAGACTATTGTGCTTCACACCAAAATATAAATACATAATATATATATAAAGGTTTATGATAGAGGGTTGATGGATATGGCTTTGCTTGTCGTCCACCCCCATTTGGAGGTGTGACCATGGGAGGTCATAGCCTTCCATAGGAGAGGTTGAATCCCTCCTTAATTTAAATTATAAAATAGTTCTAAAAATAATAATAAGTGTCACGTAGTGGCTAGTACTTGCCTTTATAGTATTGTAATTATTGTTGTTTAGATTTGATAAAAATTAAATGTAAGTTTTATTAATGTGAATGAAAATAAATGTAAGTTTTGTTAATTATAGTGTTTTAGTATTTTTAATTAGTTATTTCCATGACCTAAACCTAACCCTAACTCATACTCTAACTTTAATTATATCCCTATCCCTAACCCTAACAATAAATTTTAAACCATTATCCTAAACCCACACCTATCTCTAACCCCAACTATGATCGTAACACTATCCATAACTATAAACCTAATTTTAATCACTAACTTTTAAATAAATAATATATTTAATAAATATTATATTACAAATTATTATATATTAAATAAATTTTATAAATATAATATATACTAATAATAATTAGAAGTTAGATATTACATGCTGACAATGTTTCGTCTCTTATTATTAATATAAAAGTGTTATATATTAAAATGATTATTATTACATGTTGTTTATTTTTAAGTATATATATTTTTTAATATATAAATATTACAAATAAAAATATTATACTAAATTATCAGGTTTGATTCGTAGTAGACACAAGTGCAACTAAATCTCTTCATTCAAATCAATAATTGTTAAATATTAATGAACCAATGATTATAGATGGTATGTTTTTCCAAAGTCCATGAATGATATAGTAAACACTTATGGATTAAACCGTGTAAGCTATTTTGAATCGACATTTCAAACCACACTCAATGATTCATCATAGGAAGAGGATAATGAAGAATATGATTGTAGAAATGATCTTGAGAAGAGTTAAGTGGTGGGAGAGGGTAGGGAGGGAGGAGATTGGAAAATGAAGTAAAAGTGAAAATAGGCAAAAGAATGAGTAATATAGTAATATAATATAACATAAATAAATGGATCAAAAAAGGTTAAAGGTTGAATGTTTCAAACAATGAATAAATAACTCTAAGATAATTATAAAGATGAATTATATAATAAAATGGTTGAAGAACAATTACCAAAATTATTAAAATAAATGAAGGAAGATATAAAGGAAAATATACTATAACTTAAAACAATAATAGTTTAACCAAAGAAAACATAAAAAAAATATTATATATAAAATATAGTTTGAAAAAATAAATAAATGATTCAATTAAAATAAAATAATAGATGGTTAAAATAAAAAAGATTATAATATATATAACCTATAATATATTAATATAATATATAATATAAATTAATATTACCTACATGATATAGGTTAATTCATTTACCTACAAAATATTACCTACAATAATATAAGATATAAATAGAAATAATATATAAAAATTCTACATTAATATAGGTTATATATATATATTACTTACATTAAAATAGGTTATATGTAACGCCCCGCCACAAAACCCTAGAGGACAACACACTATAACACAATTTTTTTTAAAGTGAAATAAACACAAGATTGGAAAGGATACTATAACTTGTTTCCTAATCCAAGTCCTCTAAGGTGTGTGACTATGCTATTAGATTCCCACTAACATAACTAGAAATAAATGTAAATCATTACATTAAATAAATTCCATTAATATTATGGGTTTCATTAATCCATAACATATAATAGAACAATCAATATGAAATAACCATTTCATGACAGTAATATAACAACACCAAAGATCATTAAATGAACAATTACATCTATTACATTGTCCATTACATAAGAGAGTTCAATATTTATTTACATAATTTCATCGTTACATCATGAATATAAATGTCTCCTCGTATACATGTGAGGAGAGTACATCAAAATCATAATACATGATACAATAGATTTATGGTACAATACAAGTACATGAAAGATAATCCACATGAACTGGGGTAAGTGCAAAAGTCTTTGAATCCAAGAGTAGTCTCACAAACACAAACAAAGTGAGGGAACCCAATGGAGTACAAGGAACATGCCACCTGACCATGTGGAACCCTAAGGTCCATCCCCCATGCTAGGAGATAGAAATAAGGTCCCACCACAAACATACAAGAGACAACAAAATGACACAAGGGCTAACATAACTCTGACACATTCACACACACAACAGTGACACCACTTCCAGAGGCACGCAAGCCACAAAAGAACACAAATCAAGGGAAAAATAGGTTGTAGTAGGGGAGAGTTTCATTGCATGGTCCTGGCATGAGTTGTCTTGACAGTCTCTCACTAGACACCGACCTCCATCTATGGTTGTCTTGACAGTCTCACATTAGATGCCGGCCCCATAGGGTGACTCATGTAGGACCAACTTTTCTTTCATGAGGAAAAGGAAGTTAATCTTGCCAACTAGGCCTTCTCAACCCATCCTTAGCCTGAACGAGCACTACAGGCATGAGTGAGGCATCCAATTATCTTGATTAGAGTGAAATTCTACCCAACTCCCTAGTTTATTAATTATGTTATCATTTAGTTAAGGAGCTCCCACATGGGTTGTCCTACACACCACCTTGTGAATTGGGCCCCATTGAGAGCCACTCCCCCTTCTACAAATAGGAAACCCAACTAAATCAACTAGGCAAAGCCAACATGGTCAAATCATAAAACCACATGAACATAAATAAAGGTGAGGCATGAACCATCCTGCACACAAGTTCCAACCACAGTGGAGAATATACCATGCAAGGCTAATGGCTCACATATACCCATTCAAGACAAAATCAACCATCTCAAAAGAATAATTATAAAATCCAATAGATAGCCAAACTCCCGTAAGCCTCTAGAACAAGCCTTGACAAATCTCACAAAGACTCTTATACAACTCACTTAAATTTTCTATACATAATGCATTTCAACTCGCAACAACTGATGTTGTAGTGCCTCTCATGTTACTGATACTTTATGATACTACTTGCTGTGTGTTTTGATTCTGTTTGGTTTATGGTAATGTTCTGATGCATGCTTGATACTTTGATATACATCTATTTTGCCATGTGGTTTGGATTGGCAGACAGTTCTATTTCTTTGCTTATGATATCTAGACACATGTGTTGGATACTTATGCTTATGATGATGTTGTTGATTGCTTTATGATGTTGTTTAGGTTTTCATTACTGTATGTGATTTGGGTGAGAGAGATGGTGTTGCATCGCTCATCCATGAGCGCCCTGCTTCACCGCGATTCTCTTTCATAATGAGTTTGATTATGAGATTATATTTATACCCAATGGTTGATGTGGTTAGTGAGTTGATAAGAAAGTACCCCCATTTGTGTCCATGATTTAGTCATTTCTTGTTCATGTCTTATATCTATACTTCATTCGTGAGGGTATGATTTTAATTTGAGTTTATACTTTCATGGTTTGGTAATGTTTATTAAAGGTTTCGATTATGGATATGTGGATGAATAATGGCTTTAAATTAAATGTTATTCTTAGATGTGGTTAGCTAAGTAATTAAATTACATTGTTAGTAAATGACATTGATTCTCTTAGGAAATAAATGTGTTAGTGTTAATTATTTTATACATTGATAGTTTTATTAATATTGGAAAGTTGAAATTGTTTTTAGAATATCATTTAATTTAAATAAATATAAGTTAATGGAGACATGGAAAATTGACTGACGCACTTGATCCTAACTACTAACATCATTTCATTCTGAATCACCTTTTGAGCTTGTCATCACTTTTCATCTCTTAATTAAATAAATCATTATTTATTTGATCAAGTCGTTCTTCCTTGTTGATTAAATTAATCAATTTAATTTAATTAATCCTAAGTCTCTGTTTATTTAAATAATTCATCTTATTTAAATTAAATCTCTAAAGTCTTCTTATTAAATTGAATAAATTAAACCTTATTTAATTTAATCTAACATTATCCGCTTTAGTTAAATAGATCAAATCATTTATTTAATTAAACCTTTCTTCTCAATTTTGATTTAAATCAACTCATAAATTTAAGTCAAAATTGTCACAACCTATAATGTCTCATTAAATTAATTAACCTTTGATTAATTTCATCCTAATCCATGTCACATCCTCTAGAGAATGAAACTTGCACAATAAATCATTTATTTTGATTTATTAAATACCTATTTTCTCTCAACATGGAATAAAAGGGGGAATATTCCTCCAAATTTGAAAATCCCTCCAAGTAGATCTGTACATCCAAGAAAGCATTCACTCCCCTCTTACATGTCTTGTGCATTGAGCCAAGTGGTATTTAAGCCATTTTTTCTTCCCTCTTCAACAAGTCATTTCACAAATTTGAAATCCACCTAATATCATTTATTGTGCACAATCACCAAAATGTGCACAACCTTCACCCATTCACATCTTGACAAGTGGCACTTGGCCATTCAATGTTGAATGATCCCACATTGCTCAATCTTGCTCATTCTTGCTCATTCTTCCAAATTTTAAATCTATAAATAAGAGGCTCTTTTCCTCAATCTTCATCCACAATTTGAAAGCAAAGTTATTATCTTCACACTAGAGAAATTTCATCTATTTTCTTGAGCATTTGCCATCACCATAGTTAGGTTATTGAAGGTTTTCTCAAAGAATCATCTTGTTCTTCATCAACAAAGTGGATCAATCTCCATCATATCATCAAGCTTACAAAGGAGTTGGGAAAGGGCCAATTTCTACACATAATTGACACCAATTCCCCCATGGGATTAAGTGTTTGCATTAATTGAATAAGATTTAACTTAGTTTCTTATTTTACTCTTCATTTCATTTCCTATTTTGAGTATTGTAGATGGATTTCATGGGGAATCCTTGTTCTTACTTGCATTTCAATCTAATAATGTGCTTGTTTGTCATGTTTGTGTAGGTTTAGGATTGGGGTTCATAGTTAATAAATTGTTTTATTGATTATTCAAATTAAGTCATTTAAAATTATTTTTATGATGACTAATTCTAATATCAAGTAGTTAAATTAACATTAAATGTTAAATTGAAATGTTGTTTGAGTTATAATGCTTATTTATTTATTTTAATAATATTTATTTGTCTTAAAAGGGTAATTATATGTTAACAAGGAAATTGTATTATTTAAATTTTGGAAGCAATAGTTAGTTGAGGAAAATTTGAAAATATGCCTATTCGAAATTAGCAAAAATTAAAATTGAAGGCAAGTGACTATTTCCCATGTGTAGTGAAACTGAGAAGTTTTTATTAATGTTTTGATTTTTTCCTTCTTAGGATTTTATATCGAATCTGGTTTTTTTTTCGAAAAAGAAGAGAGAAGGAAAGCAATGTTTGTTTGCAATTCGTAATTTTGAAGTTTTTATGAAAAATTGAAATCTCTATATTTTTCTTTCAAAAATTGTTAAAAGAATTTAGAATTGTAAATTGACTTGGATATTGTTATTCGAAATTTCTCCTGGAGGTTGCGAAATTCAGAATTTGTTGAAGAATGTACTTGGCTAGATACGCATGGCGCAACATCTCGTCTCCAAATTAACTTCAAGCGAAGGACTCTAGGTAGCACTGTAATCCTTGAATATCTTTATAATTTTTTGTTGAAAAGAAGAGATTGAAAATTTTGAAATTACATTATGTATTCTGTAAAGATTTGAATTATCATTTTTGTGAAATCCTTGTTGTGTAAATGTCATCTTCAGCCTTTGAATTTCGTTTTCCCCTTCGTTTCCTATCTGGCATCATTATTTAATATTTTAGATTTGTGAGTATGCTAGAAAATCATCTAGAAGTATATTTTAATTCTGGTAAATTTAGCTTTGTTTCAATCCGTTCGTTTATGGATTTATTCCTAGCCATTTCCATTGTCATTTTTTAGTCATATTCTGGCTTTTGTAATTCGTTAATTTGATTCTTACTACCTGAGTGATTTCGTGTGTTGGGCTATGCCCAATTTTTCCCTATGCTTATGCATTTATATATATATTTTATTTACCTACAAATTTTGTTGGCATTCAAATTTTCCTTGGGCCATTATTGTATGTTGTTTTTTGGGGAGGGGGGGGTTTGAGTTTGGCATCCCTCCCCATACTATTCTATTTCCTCACTTGGTTGTATGATGCACTTGCTGGAGCCAGTCACCCTTGAATGGATGTGCAACAACCTAAGGCTGCTATGCATAACCACTCAAGGGAGGGGTTGCGCCTTATGTTTTGTTACCGTGGCATTATTTATTTTTTTCCTATTCTTTAAAAAGAACATAGTGACAGATACAATGAACTTTAAATTCAGATTTTTTAACAATTATAATATATATATATATATATATATATATCAGTATGGTACAAATAGATATTTATTTAATTTTATTCTGTTGATTTTCTGCAGTAACTTCAATTTAATATTTCTTTTTGACAAGGATATATACATATATATATGTGTGTGTGTCTGTATATTTGGAAATAAATTTATTGTGATAGTGCAAAAGTAATTTCAATTCTGGAATTAAAGAATAAAATTATATTGTTTAAACACATATTTAAATATTATTTGATTAGACTTGTATTTAGAAATGAATTTGCAAATTATATTTTACAAACAAGGAAAAATCAGATTTAGAGAATATTTTGTTTTGGAAAAAGAAAAAAAACCAGGAAATACATATTGTGTAGGATTAAAATATATACATTTTATTTTTAATTATTTTAATAATTTAAGTTTAAATATTTTATTTCTGAAGTATAATTGTAAGTTTGAATAATTGTAGAAAATGTAGTTTATATTTATTAAATTTAATTTAGAAACATTTAAAGAAACTCATATTTTCTAATTTTGTAAAATAAATTTGATGAGATGATTAGCATTATGTAAACTAAGTTCCGAAATTAGAAATAAAATATGAATGGTTATTTCCATAGTTGGAATAATTAATTCCGTAATGAATTTTATGAGTTGGAATGGATTTTAAAATGATGAAATTTTTTATTTGGTATGCCATATGTTTAATTTAGGTTAAATTTTAAATAGTTTGAAAATATGATTTTAATTGGCATAATGTGTTATTTTGGTTCCTGGGTAGATGTTTACATACCTCCAGAAGCTAGGGGAAATCGTGTGTTGTGCATTTGTTGTTGCACTTTTTATCTATCATTTTATCTTGGAAATATTTATGTGGGTGGTACCTCCTAGTTTTATGGGTTTTGAAACTTTGTGCAGTCACGAGATGGTCATGCCTCGTGTGCCTTGTTTTGAAATAAGGTCCTTTATGTTTGGGTATTGAGGTACACCCTTTGCTTGCATTTGGTTTTGGTGTAATCATAGGGGAGAGTGGCTCTTCATGGGGCTGATGTACAAGTGGTTATCCATGGAAAAGTTACCTTAAATAAGTGATAGCCTAATTTATGTATCTAGTGGGTTGGGTTAGTTAAACACATAAGAAGACTAAAATATGCACCTCACCCCTACCGTTAGCCCTCTCAAAGGCTAAGGACGGGTGGGAAGACCTGGTTGGTAAGGTCACTACCTTGTCTCCCTGAAAGGTAAGTGGCTTCGCATGAGTCCCCCTATGGGGTGATAACTTGAGATAGGATGCTTGGTTAACCATAGATGGAGGCGGTTCCTAGTGTTAGGTAGCCTGGTTAATCCACATAGATGGAGGCAGTTCCTAATGTTAGGTATCCTGGTGAATCCATGTAAGGCCATGCGATGATACTCTCCCACTGTGCCCGTTGTTTTCCCTTGTTCTTGTTGCCTTTGTAGTTTTATTATTGTTGTCGTTTACGTTGTTATGTGGTTTTGAGTTGTGTGGTGTTAGTCCTTTATGTTTTGACTTTGTGGACAGGGGTTCTTTCTTATCAACTCCTTGCACGGGGGGTGTTCCTTTGGGTTCAAAAGGTCGGGTGAAACGTGCAAAGCACCCATTGGGTCCCCAGGTGATGATCGTGGCATGAAAGCAGATGTAGTGATCTTGGAGCTTCGCTCGAAGGAAGATTGTACTTTGTTATGTATTCAACTCTTCATTATTGTATTCTTTGGATTTTGATGTACTCTTCCCAATATTATAAGGGAAGCAACTTGTAATGTAAGATTGGTTTCACATTGTGTTGTATCTATGGAAATATGTTCCATGAATGTAACTTTGAACTCTGAAGTTGAAATGTAATAATATGTTATTCATAATTTTATTTATCTATCTTATTCATGTTTTGTTGATTGTATATTTATGTTATTTCTTATTCATGCTTATATATCGTTTATCTAGTTTGGTTTCATTTAATGTTGTAGTTGGTTTGCATTTGTTTCAAGTAGCACACCATGTTACCCCATGGGACTAGGTTAATGTTATATGATATATTTATGTTGTTTAATTTTTTATTTATGTTAAATTTAATTGTTGTTATAAAAAAATGTTTTGTTATTGTTAGTAGTTGTGTCTTATGGGGCATTATAGATGTAATATATATATATTTACAAATAACATATCTCTGATTAAAAAGGTTTGTAAAGGAACCACAATTTAACAAGATCATCATACTTATCCATTGGTATAAATCCTTCAATTACACAAATGTAGTTAAAACAATCTCTTTAACTTACTAATATGGATAGCTCAATTTCCCTACTACAGTATTCTTAAGTTATCTACACATTAACCATGCAAGTTTATATTTATATATATATATATGCCTATATATATTCCTATATATTTATTTATAAATAAATAAATTATAAGTGGTTGTTTTGTATCGAACCATATTTAAAGAACACACAGAGAAGAATATTCATACATAACAATGTAAATACATATATATATATATATTGCATATTGGCCAAAGGTTGTACACAACAATGTGTAGGACTGAATGTCCATATAGTACAAATCAAATATTGATAGGTTGAATACAATATATATCGATTTCTATATGCATCGAATACCATACAAATAGAATGCAATACCTATCGAATATTATATATATATCAACATCATATAAACTAAATGCAATATGTATTACATGCTGTATAAATCGTATAACACATAATTTGAATGTAATATGTATTACATGTTGTATAAATCAAATACCATATAAATTGAATGCAATAAAAAATTGATTACTATATAATTCGAATACCATACGAATCAAATGCAGAGGCATAAATCTAGTGATTGCTATATTTGAATACAAAGGCATAAACTAGTGATTGCTAAATGTATCGTGTCACTCAGAAACTAGCTAATACAAAGGGAATAAAATAAACAAGGAAACCAGTAACATATGCTTGTATGTGAATGGGGAGAATCAAAAGAAAGAAGGTAATTGAACTATTGACAAAACACCTCAATGAGACATCAATTCGTGGAATAGAATTCTAGCAGAAAGTGTGAAATCTTGTATTAGTTGAAAGATCTTTTAGAAACTTTCAAGAAAAGAATTCTACAGGTGCTAGTATGCACAACTTAATTGCCAAGAAGCTCACAAAATCATTGAATTGATGATGCCAATGAATAAATCAAAGGAAAGATAAGTGCCTGGTTGAATGAAAGCAACAGGGTATTTCCAGATTCAAGACTTTTCCCAATACTATGAATTAATAGATTAGGAACATTTATCTTCTGCCATAGGGGAGAATTTACAAAATAGAAACCAAATGAGATAATATGTGGAATACAAAGATTACAGGTTAAGTATAAAGCTATTATGGGGAGAGTTGAAACGATTCCAGATAATGCATATATTCATTGTTTCCATTCAAACTCAATAATTACAGGCATGTTTTGTTTCAAACAATATACAAGATCAAGCATTTATTCTAGAACAAAGAAGAAGATTACAAAAGAAAAGAACCTGGAATAAATCGATCGATTGGGCAAAGATTGATGTCGGTTCTAAGTTCCAAGCTGCAGTTTACCAACTCTCCAAAAGCCCCAACAACCTTCCCAGTGATCCAATTCAAGAATCCCCTAGAAAAGATTTCAAGAACTAGAGAAATGTTCATCACAAGAAACAAAATTAGTTATTCAGAAATTATCCAACAACCCCCTTTCTTTAGAAAATTTATTTATTTATTAGCCACTCTCCTCCGTCAATTGCATGCAATTCTTCTTAAATTTAATTATTTTATTTTATTTCCACTATTGTTTTCCACCACTCCTCAATAAGTTAATTAAATAAAATATCTTTATTTAATTACACACAATAAATCCACTTTAAAATATTTAATTTTTTAATTTTAATCTTCCATTAAATTTTGTTTGCACAATACCAAATTAGTATATTTATTTTAATATTTCTTTATCAATTCATAATTTTTATTTATTTAAACCAAATAAAATATTAATATCATTTTATTTTATCAAAACCATAATTATATAAAAGCTTTTGTTTTAATTATCACAACATGTTTTAATTCCAATAATCTTTTATTTTAATATAATAACCAATCAAGCACAAATCAACCCAATTTAAATCAAATAGACTAAACACCAATCAACCATACGAACAACACTAACAAGGTGAATCATGGAGGGGCACTACATTATATATTATATATAATGAATACCTAAAATAACATAGGTTATCTTATATACCTATATATTACGGGTTATAGTTTTTTTGGAATATACATGATGAAATTTTTTTTTTAATGAAAAGAAGGAGAACATATAATAATCAAATTATACTATAAAATATCAAAAACATAGATAACAAAGATATTAGTCTAATGGAAAGAATAATGCAATTTTATTATCTTATTATTTTATTATTTTAGTAGTGCGAATCCAAATCTCTATAAAATAGTCAATTGATTTTTGTAAGATTTTATTTAATAAAATAAATAATTACATACATAAAAAAATTATTCTTAAAAAAATATCAAAATAAGTAACATTTATTTATTTTAGAAAGATTTAATGAAATTACTTTATAAAGCAAAAAAATGAAAAATCATTCTTTAAAAAAATGTTTACCTTACTTTCCCTACAAATCCGTCAATAACACACATAACTTTTTAACTAATCATATGCACAAAAAATAATTTTTATAATTTGTAAAGTTAAATATTTTACAAGTTGACTTTACAAAATTGAATTTTATTTTAATTTTTTTAAATATTCTTTTTTGATTGGTTGAAACTAAATTATCAATAACTAGTTAACTAAAAAAGTCAAACTCATTACAATAGTACTATGTGTGACAACAAGTACTAATAACAAAAAGAAAATAAAGACTAAGTAAGAAAAATGGTGGACTGTATGAGATTTTTTATCCACTAATTGTTTAAAATGAAATAAAAATAAATGAGCCACTATATTAAACATAGTTGACTTGTGATTTTAAACCTATCTACAATACTTAAATACATATATCTTTCTTTATCCTTGTGAATACATTGAAAAACCTACACAAGATACCTCTTAGATAGATGAATATTCAAAGATTATAGAATAGAAGCATCCATGCTATTATATCAAACACCTATTAAATGAATGTAAGTTTTGTAGTAAATGATGAAGAGAAATAAAATAAAAGGTTAGCATAAAAATAATAATAATGATTTTTATAATAATATCTCTATTTATCTATCTTGCATACAATCTTGCACCTTTAACTTTGAGGAGAGATTTCATCACCTCCCCCTTTGCTATTTTTGTATTGCAACTTATGAAAAGGAAATGGAGTATAGCAGGTTGTTTCTTTTCAAGATTAAAACCAAAGTCAGGTGTTGCTCTAAAAGAATTAAGTTACTAAGTAAGAGAATTAATTAATTTTTTTATGTGTATTTGAAGTAAGTTTTTTACATAGTGTAAAAATTATGGAATAAATAATAAATTCAAGTAAGATTTAATTTAAGTTATTGAGTAAATTATTAATGTTTTATAAATTTAATCATGTAATATTTTATTCAATAAATGATTGAGAAAATATTTTAAAAGTATTAAATTATAACCAAAAATCAATCTTGAGATGAATAGACAAATAGGTGGTGGAAATAATTATCTTTATTTCATTTAAAATAAATAAATTAAATGATAGAAAAAGGGGAAAGTGATTTGCCTTTTATTTAGTTAAATAAACTTAGTGGAATAGCCTAGATCTTAAATAATAATATTTTTTAAAAGTAATAGATTATTTGAAAGAGATAAATTTAAATTATTAAAAAGTTTGATTATTAGTCATTCGTTTAATTTTTTTCAAGAATAATGTTTTATTCATTGAATCAAATCAGAGTTAGATTTAACTTTTAATGTGATTAAAATCAAAGTGGTAGATTTTTTTTTTTTTTATGGGAATAGTTTATTACTTCTTAAAAGTTGTTTTCTTTAGTTAGAGTTATTTAAATTATTGCAAGATTATAGTTGGGCAAGTTAGACTAAACATATATTTAATGCAATTAGTCTAGTCAAATTAATTAATCTAGGAACTAGGTCTTGTCTTGGAGACTTGACCTTTCCACTTCCACATAAAAATCCTAAAGGGATGACCCTTTGTGTGAGTTTCCCCTTAAGGTGTCTTTTACAAGACACCTTAACCTAATTATGTTAAACACCATCAGAGAGTGTGCAGAATGGGTCCATAACACCCACTCATGTATTTTCCTTTCATCACTTTTAGGTGGCATACTTGTGGCAACGTGGCATGTGCAATGTCAATAGATACATAGGTTAGTGTTACATGTTGAGCATGACATGAATAAGAAGTTTAGCATTTTTTTATATTTGTAGGATTGTTTTCATGTTCACACATTAAAATGTGGGCATGACACTAATGACCCAAAGCTAAGAAGCTAAGACAAAGATTTGGAAAAAGATCATTAACATCACAAAACTAGCCTATGCAGTATTGATGGAGAAAGAAGAAAAGGATCAAATGGAAAAATATTAAAAAAAGTTGGAGACATCTATGAAGAACAAAATGAGGCCCCATATTAGTAGCCAAAGCCACCCACATCTTTGGTAAGGTCAATAGATTTCATGTCCACATAACCCATGCAACTCATAAAATATATTTTGAATTAGTAAAAGAAAATCCAACTGATAGCAATATTGAAATTATTACAATTACCATTTTCAAGAATACTAATGGATCTATCAAATGTATCCATCATACAAAAAAATTATATCAGTGATATATTCCATAGCATAGTGAGTGAGGATATTCATACACAACACATAGATAACACAAAACAAATTGAGATTATAATCAATATAATTCAAAGTAAATTGTTGTGTACGTTTTGCACACACGCCTCGTCGTGGGCAAGGACCCCCTTTTTTCGCTCTAGATGGGTTGCTTTGCTCCTATCTCATTTTGTGTGCCCCTTTCTTGGAGCCTAAATTAGTCATGTTTCATCAAATGATCAAATTCCCCTGACCAAATTCACCTACCTGAGTTTCACTAAATCTTTTGCTTTCGTGGAAGTGCCTTTGCGAGTTTCCCTTTGCTTGTTGCCCCAACGTCTTCTAGGCCTGGTCCCTACTCGCTCGATTCATTTTTTCCTTCATTTTTGACTTTGGGGATAGGTTTCCCATGGATTTGGGATGTTTTTGTGTTGCCTAAGTGAACTGCCAAGGTTTCATTAAGTTTCGAGAAGTTGCAGAAATTTCATTTTGGAACTCTATCCCTCTATGGCTGTTCTGGGAACTCCATCCCTCCCCGGCTGTTTTCGGAACTTCATCCCTCTGTGGCTATTCTGGGAACTCTGTCCCTCCCTAGTTGTTTCTAGAACTTTGTCCCTCCATGGCTATTCTAGGAACTTTGGCCCTCTCTGACTTTTTTCGGAACTCCGTCCCTTCGCGGTTGTTCCAGGAACTTTGTCCCTCTGTAACTGTTTCGGGAACTCTGTCCCTCCGCAGCTGTTTTTGGAACTTCATCCCTCCATGACTATTTCTGGAACTATGTCCCTCCATGGCTGTTCCAAGAACTCTTTCCCTCCCCAGTTGTTTCCAGAACTCCATCCCTCCATGGCTGTTTCGAGAACTTCATCCCTCTCTGGCTGTTCTGAGAACTTCGTCCCTCCCTAGCTGTTTCCAGAACATCGTCCCTCCCTGGCTATTTCTGAAACTCCATCCCTCTATGGCTATTCTAGGAACTCCGTCCCTCCTCGGTTGTTTCTGGAACTTCGTTCCTCTGATTTTGTTCTAGGAACTTCATCCCTCCTCGGCTATTTCTGGAACTTCATCCCTCTACGACTGTTTTGGGAACTTCATCCATCCCTGACTATTTCTAGAACTCTATCCCTCCATGGCTATTTCGGGAACTTCATCCCTCCCCGACTATTTCCAGAACTCCATCCCTTGGTGGCTGTTCCAAGAACTTCATCCCTCCCCGACTGTTTCTGGAACTCCATCCCTCTGTGACTGTTTTGGGAACTTCATCCCTCCTCGGCTGTTTTCAGAACTCCATCCCTCCACGGCTGTTCCAGTAACTTCATCCCTCCCTGGTTGTTTGTGGAACTCCATCACTCCATGACTGTTCTGGGAACTTTGTCCCTCCCCGGCCATTTCTAAAACTCTATCCCTCTGTGGTTGTTCCGAGAAGTTCTTCCCTCTATGGCTATTCTGGGAACTTTGTCCCTCCGTGGTTATTATAGGAACTTTGTCCCTCCCCAGCTGTTTCTGGAATTTCATCCCTCCATGGCTGTTCCGGGAACTCCGTCCCTCCTCAACTATTTTTGGAACTTCGTCCCTTCACGGCTATTCTGGGAACTTCGTCCCTCCTTGGTCATTTCTAGAACACCATCCCTTTGTGGTTGTTCTAGGAACTCCGTCCCTCCCTGACTATTTCTATAATTTCATCCCTCCATGGCTGTTCTGGGCACTTTGTCCCTCCCCAACTGTTCCGGGAACTCCGTCCCTCCTTAGTCATTTCTGGAACTTCCCTTCTGGATTGTTGTCCCTTCGTCTTTCATTTGCCTTCCTCCCTCCAGGTCCCACGCATCCCCTACTATATGAGCAACAAACGATAAAACGTAAGTGCCTTAGCCATCACCGGGTCTCGGACCCCAAAACTCTATCCCGGGAATGTCGCCTCACTATGGTTGTTCCAAATAGAAAACTCTGAACAAATTTCCCTCCTCGTAACTCCGGGTGCCCCAATGATGGCCCAAACGCGTCCCAATCCGAAAATGAGGTTTGACCCACATATTGAAATTGGACGCTCTTTCCCATGGAATTTTTAAATTGCCTAAATTTGAAGGTGGGAGAAATCATCCGAGTTGCCCTGTCCTATTTTCCATTTCAAAATAGCATTATGTCCAGGGAAGTCTGGCCTCTAAGGCCCAGACCATCCATTGCCCTTTCAAAACAACATTCTGGCCAGGGAAGTCTGGCCTCTCAGGCCTGGATCGTCCAAACTCCTCGCAAACTGAAAATGGACTTTGACCCAAATGTTGAAATTGGACCCTCTCCTGCATGAAATTTTTAAATTGCATGAATTTGAAGTCATGAGAAACCATTTGTGTTGTCCTACCCTGTTCGCCCTTTTAAAACAATATTTTGGCTAGGGAAGTTTGGCCTCTTAGGCCTGGACCATCCAAACTCCCTCCAGTAAACTGCTAATGGAATTTTACACTGAATGTTATGATCTTTTGATGATCCATGGGTAGATCTAACAAGGATTTTGCAATATTTGACTAATGTTTTCCTTGATTTTTGTATGAAAGCACTTACTACACTTCATATATACAAATTTCAAGATGCCTACCACAAGTCTGTCGGGGAGACCCATTGAGAAAGCTGAACAAGGAAAAGAACATAGCTCCTATCACCATTCATTTTATGCCCACCTCTCTTCATAGCACCCATCAATAGAGGGAATTAGAAGAAGGTCTGTGCCAAGGAAGTCAATGACAAAATGCAAGGGGGTGGCCTTGAAGATGCATAAGGGAGTTGTCCTACTTTTCACCAGATGATGGTGATCTTTAAGGGGTTGTTCACTTGAATCAGGGGCAACCAATCCATTGATTCCAGTCATCGACAGGCCCATTTGATCCAATGAAGAATGTTGCAAGTCCATCAAGGAAAGGGCAGCTTTCAGGTAGTTTCAGCTACAGTAAAAGAGAAATCAGCTAGAAGACAAACTGCTACAACACCTAGGCACTAAAAGACAAAATAGAGAAATAGACAAATGATGTTTTTTAAATTGTTGAATATTGTGGGGTATGTGAAGCCCTAGTGCAATCAAATATGGGCCACACAATGTAATTCAATCCTAGCTATTCATTTGGGCTTTGGAAAACTATAAATAGGGGTCTCTCCCTCATTTGTAAATGGTCAAAGAGCTAGTGTAAAAGCATTCTGCAGTAATAGAAAGCAACATTGCATGATTTATGGGTGTTCCCTTTTGAGTTTTCACATTATGTGTGCATGGTTCTACTTCCAAGCTATTAGTTTAGTAGTTATTTTCTTGAAGGGAAGTGATGATAATGTTTGTTGTTACACTATTTGATGAATTTCTAGCTCATGCTTTTTGTGGTTTATTGATGATGAATCATTTTGTAAAGCTAGTCTAAGCTTCTTTACTCTATTGCTGCAACTTAGTTCGATTGGATGTGCATGATGTGTGTGTGTAATCTGAAAATCTGCAGTCCTTAGAAGATTGTAATAATTTTGTGTAACTGTAGGTTCCTCTTGGCCAAGCAAAACCCAGTTTAGGTAGTTTTTCTACTATAGCAGCCTCCATGATCACTGTTCATTCATAGTTTCAGGTCCAGGAACCTCTTATCTTCCCTACATTTTTTCCTTTTTTTTAAGTAGCCTATGCTAAGGTTCATTGCACATTGTAAAGCTAAATCTAATGATAAAATGGATTTCAAGACTATTTTTTGAACCTACAACAAATTCACAACAACTCTCCCATCTTAAAAACTCCATTTGTAGATCCAACTTCCCGCACTCTGTAACTCATCTATAAGACTATCTTGTGATTCCAAAAAATCACATAAATCAATTGAGATATTCCAAGCACTGTCAATACCTAACATTAGAGACCTTGGGATAGTGTTATGCAATCTGATTATGGAAGATTGTCTTTCAAGAGAGGTGATGCACCCATGCATTACCTATGTTGAGAAGTGCATAAAAACACATAAGCATAAAATACCTCAATCTCAAAGAGATACAAACATACTATTAGGTCAACAATTGAAAAAAATTATAAATATTCTAATAACACAATGGATAATCAAGAAACAATAATCATGAGTAGAGTATTAGATGAAGTAGACAAGAAGGGCACGAAAGAAATGTGTAATAGCTCATACCCACCTAGATACTCAAATCAACACTCTTCAAAATAAAGAAACCACTAAAAGATCCATAAAGAATCAAGTTGACCTCATGGAAACTCAAATTTTACAAATATATAGTACATATGATGCCATGAAAGATATTAACGCCACAAATAGAATAAATAGAATCTATACACGCTTAACTTTAGCATATTCAAAACCAAAGGGAGGTAATTTTTGTCACATGAAATTGCACCTTGCTGGACATGAGGTCCATCTTTCCAATGACACAATGGAAATGACCTCAAGGTGTGGGACCTTTGAGCATATGAGGCCGAATATGTAGAGAAGGCTAGCTTCCTCATTTAATCCAAGTGCAATGTGCTGGTCCAATCCACCACATGAAAACCTACCACTATCCTACTCTAACAACCCACAAAGGGGAGAAGGAATGCATGAAAGGGAAATGGAGGTGGTACACCAAGATGAAAAGTTATTTCCTCCTAACTTAGATTTCTTAGTACATCATTGAAGAGGGACCAGGGGACTCACACAACTCTCTATTTGTTTGATTCCTAGAGACATATAGGAAGGTTAGGGTTTGACAAGTTGCTAGAAGGAAAGGAAGATTTCTCAAACATGCATACATGAATAATATAAACAATCACTTAGATATGAAGGAAATGAACTTACATAGAAATAAAAAAGTTGAGAAGAGACGAGCTTGATTGATTTCATTGATATAGAGGAAAAATCCAATCTTTACAATTGCAAAGATGCAAAATGCATGGTCTTCCAAAGAAAAACCCTAACGGAGCCAAAGAAAGAACACTTGAAATAAATATATTTATTTCCTTTATAGATCAGGCATAACTTGGAAACATAAACCGAAACCTAACCCTAACTAGGGTTAGCAATAAAATTAGTGTGTGAAAGGATGGAGCCATCCCGTGAAAAATCATGACTAGGGCATTGATCTGTCAAAAAAGGTCAATAATATGTAATAAATGACCTTGGGTGCCCATAAAATCCACTTGCAGAAGTCATGCAAAGCAATAGATGTCATCCTTCAAGCCCTAGAATCAAAATAGGCTACTCAAATAGTAATTCAAGCATTAATGGCGTCGCCTAGAAAACATTTCAAGTCTGCTAAAAGGTCGAGGCTTCAGGCTTGAAAGGAAACCTTTACTATGCATTAAATGGTTTGAAGCCACGAAACATCTTTGTTGAGGATCAAGTGTTGGTCTTGCCTTATACCTTATGCACATCTTAGCATCAAATTGCTAGAGTTCAGGTTTCGAGGGGACCGCTTACCACATGCTAGAAGGAAGAAGGGAAAGAAAGTAGAAAGGGAGAACCACAAAGTCTGAAAAGGTCTCCCTTATTATGTGTTAGAGATCAGGGAGAAGGATTACACCTTGTAAGAGAGGTGGGCCAACCACGTCAAGGCTCCAGTTCATGAAGAGCTAAGAGTGGACGGCAGCCCTAACTTACCTCACTCTAAAGGGGTGTTTCGAGTAGAGGTTGAGGATGATGAAGACTATAAAGTACTTCAATCACCCTTCACACCCATAATCCCAGTTTAGGCTAAGCGAGCTCATTTTCAGAGTCAATATTATACCTCAGACAACTCTTTGTCCGAGGACAATAGTGCAGTTCTAGGAAAACAACATCGTGCATTACCATCTCTCGGGTGCATTGGCGTTCATATGACAAAAGGACAAAAAGTATAATATAGACTACCAAAAAACAAATTAATGACTTAGCTAGTTATTCTTGAATGAACAAAATAGAACAATAAATTATGAAAAGTACAAATAAATATGATAAAGTAGATAGATGAAGAATAGAGTGATGAAGATGATCTCACCAATGCACCAGCTCGTCAGCTAGCTCTAATGAATTTTCACCGACACATAAGAAAGAGGGGAAAATGGTTGGGGTTGTATAGGGGTCTACCTTAGTCAGACCCCATTTTGGTGTTCCCACCTCCACGGACAACCAGATAGAAACAAAGTAGAAATATGTGATAAAGACGTAAAAAAAGTAGAAGCTACAATAAACACTACAAAATAGTAAAATACTACTCAACCAAATCACAAAGGAGAGGAGAAAAACATTACCACCTCCACCCAAAAGCTCACTAGCCGATGGTGGAGAATGCGGACTTGACAAGGTCACCACAGCCTCAACTGTGATGAAGGGTGGTCTTACAACACTCGAAGCCCACACTACTATGGCTTGCTTCACACTTTCTATGTGGAGTTGATGGAGTGATGTTGTTGCAATGGAGTGTTGAAATGTTTCTTGAGAGTGAATGAGATGCTAGAAAAATGAGATCAAATTGCTAGAGAGTGAAAAGAAGATGAGTTGAATGAAGAATGGATGAATTTGAAGGAGAATTGGGAAGAATCTACCATTTTTGGGGTTGGTTGGTCGAAGAGGGATGTTAAAAGTTGACCCAAATCAAAAGTGTAACACCTGTGCCAACTTCAGATGCAAGAATTTGTTAGGGATGGCAACGCGCTGCGCAGATGTTTGTGTGTTGCGTGCACATCCTTGAAAAATATTCTCCCACTCACACAATAGAAAAATTCCAAGTGGATGGAAGGCAGTTGGGTGATGTGGGATTTTTCCCTATCGATTTGATTTTCTAAGGTGAGGATGCACAAAAGGGGAATTTGTGTAAGGGGTACAAATTCACTCCTATACATTTTTCCCCCACTTTAGTGGGCATGATTATTAATGAGTGCTTCAATAAAGTATATTGAAGAGTTACTAAGGTTAGAAATTTATACCTAAACCATTGAGGAAGAAGACCATGACCTAGTGAGCTCAAAAGTACATAACAAAACAAGACTTCATAGCTCTGTAGAACTATTTAGCTCACAAAGTATACCAAAGGCCCTCAAACCAATGATGGATGAATTCTATAGGATGAAAGCATCTTACAGGCTCGTAGACCTACAAGGAGGCAACCCCCAAGATTTCTCACATGAAGGAAGCCTTGCGAAGTATGCACCTTACAGGCCCGTAGACCTATCAGAAGGTGTCCCCCAAGATCTCTCGCATGAAGGAAACCTAGATGAAAGTGCCTTACAGGCCCATAGACCTATAAGGAGGCATCCTCCAAGACCTCTTTCATGGAGGAAACCTAGAGGAGGGAACTCCATAGAGTCAAACTAAAAAGAATCTTTATAGGAACACTTGCAAAGTGACATGTTTACTCACAGATAAAGAATGTCTACAACAAAGTGACCACATAGGCAGTCAAGCATACAATCATGTAGATCATCAAAAAATTGGAAAGATTTTCAAAGGGGTCCCTGAGGAACCTGACATGAAGAGGGGGTCCACCCAAGGGATGTGTTGTTCGATTCATCATCAAGGAATCCATTTAAGAGATGTTCAATTCATCAAGGAATTTGAAAGGAAGATAATGCTCCCTCATGAGGGGAAGGCAAAAGATGCCTCCACCTCGAAGGAAAGTTCTCAAGTTATTTCTTTGTGAGCCCATGGGGAAGGAAACACATTTCGTTAGGGGTCCAAGTCAAGAATGTGATTATTGAAAAAATTTACAAATATTCTCAAGAAAATATTTGTTGGAAATGAATGTGTTTTCTAAAAATCAGAGTATCATAGAAATGGCATTGTCACACATAAGAGGGACAACTCAAGCATAGAAGAGAAAAATATAAGCAAAGAGTGAAAGAGAAGTAATCACAAACAAAGGACATGGGGGGATTTGGTTTTGTGGGGTCAGATCTACTCCTGCTCATATAAATAATAGGTAACTATGGTGCAAGGAAAAATATCATCAATCCCCAACCAAATCAGGAAGAATGCATGGAAAATAAAGTAAAAATAAAAAATTGGGTCAACATGAAAGGGAAGCCTAAATGCCACTAACACTTTGCATCGTCCCCAATTTTTTGAAAATCGAACACAAACATGGAAGAATGATGATACAAATAGAAGAAGGTTTATGACACAAAAATCACTCCTATACCCAAGCACCAACAAGGGTGATAAGTGTCATCTAGGAAAATGTAGCACAAGTACAAGGGAACACATTACAACACACACATCTAATCTAAGGATAAAGAAGAGGCCCCCCCCCTAACACTCATCGACTAAGAGGTCATCCACTTCCCACTCTAGATCATCATAAATGGAAGTAGGATGAGCATGCAGTGGTGGAATATTAAGGGGGGGGAGCTTCCAACCTTCCCACAACAAGGGCTAAGGAAGAAGGCCCCGCAAGGTCTTCTCTGTTGGGCTCTTATGGAGTTATGATCAACGACTATGCAAAGATCACTGATAAGACCAAAAATTCATCCAAAGAGTTGAACATGCACTTCATGGGAGTGCCATGGCATACCTCAGTGAACAAAGAGGACTATGCTCAAGGTTCACTATTGGGCTCATCGAGTGATTTGGGAGCAATGACAAACTCAAGGGATGTCGGAGCTGGCTCCATCACTAGGACAAAAGAAGCTATTGTAAGACCACCTTGTAGGGAAGGTGGGCTCCTCTTATGGCCTCCATTGCCAGAAGGACCAGCCTCTACCCTCAACTTCATTAGGGGATGGGAAATCCCCACAGATGAGGTGAGAGGCACATAAGAAGAGGAGGAGAAAATTGTGGAAAACACCATCGAGGTATTCGGCATGTATATGGGTTTTGGGAAAGGCAGGATATTTGGAAGGGACATTAGCAAGGGCAGATCAACTAAAGGAATGAAGAAAACCTACACCTTTGTGGGGTCAGGTGCATTCATACTCACAACAAAAGTCAAAAGCGATACAAAGCTTGGTTGAATGGAAGCAGGGGGGAGGAGGGAGGAGGACGTAGTAGGAGGCCCTGATACAGGGGTGGTCGAATCCTCATCCTTTCTCTACAAATCGGCCTACTCAACCAGCAAATCCTTTCATCGATGCTTGTCCTCACATGCAAGGTGGTTTCCATGACTCTTTGAGATAGAGATTAGGAGCTGTGAAGGGATGGAAGGCTCTATCTCAACCATAGGAGTGTCCAGTATAGCCGTTTTCAGTGGAGGGATAGGTTCCTGAATGGGAATAAGAGGAGCAAGCTGAGAAAAAATGGGGGGAATAAGCTCTAGCACCTCGACAATAGCTTCCTATTTATTTCTTTGGTGGTAGAAGTGGTGGGAGGCCACATAGGCCAAGACATAGAGGATTCCCCATAGGGACCCTTTCTTTTTCCATAGAGGTAGTACCAAGGTTCAGGTAGTTTTGTAGGAAGATTCAATATCCGAACTTGGGTTTTTGCCAAGCCGGTATCATCAGACTCAAGGGATAAAAACTAGGCATATTCATCAAAAACTCTTCTTTAGAAAGAGGAGTGGGAGAGCCATCTTGAGGATGGGATAGCTTCTCTTTTCCCTTTCAAGAAGAAGAGGCAACTTGCTTCTACATCACCGAAAGCTTTCCCTTGCCCTTGGTGTTGTACTTCACATAACTTTTATAAAGTAGGTCCTTTCTTGGAGAAAGAAGATCGACCAGGGTGGGCCAAAAGTGATCCAATGAATATCCCCCACAAGATACCAGAGGCCGGTACCTAATGTCATGCACTACGTGCACAACACCTTCATGGGATAACTTTAAACATTTGTGAATGATGGAGGTGATTCTATTCATGGAATCTAGGAAGGGTATGCCTAACTTCACTCTGAATAAATATGACTCCAGAACAACATCGAAGACTGTGTCTATGACCTTAGGTCCAACTAGGATGGATAGAGTTATCGAATCGTAAGGTTTAAGAGAAAAGTCATCATGCATTTGAATGATGAACTTCATTTCTTCGTACTCTTCCTTTTGTAATGAATTCAGCCATAATGTCTCCTTTGTAATGACATTCACTTGGCTCATAGGATCAACTAGGACCCCTCTCAAAATTTTCCCATTGAGATGAGTGGTAATGTAATGGAGAGATGGCTTGTTGTTCAAGGGAATATCCTACAGTGTGAATGTCACATCCGACGAGCCAGTCATAGGCTATGCAAAAGGAGTAATCATAACCATGTTAACATATGCCTTGAGCCGAGTGATAGAATTAGAGGGCTTGATGATCATGTTATCAAAATGTGACATAAACAGTTCCATGTATATCTGCAACTCACTATTCACTTTTGCCACCGATTTATTTGCATTTTGTTTATTTCTATTAAGATGAATAGTACTGTCCTCAATGTGATCCTATATTTCATGATGCAGGCACATACAATGTTTAGTATCATGTCAATTAACTTTAATGTATTGGTAGAAGGCATTCACATTATACCAACAAGGGTAATGTTCCTTGAGAGGCTTAGGGTTCTCCAAGGTTATGATTTTATCCTTCATCAACCTTTGTGTAAGAGAGGGGGACCAACCACTACAAGGCCATAGGTCATAGGCCAAGAGTAGTATGGATACCCTAACTTACCTCAGTTAAAAGGAAGGTTAGGATAGGCGAGATGAAAGTGATGAGAACTATGGGTCCTTCGATGACTCAACAAACCTGAGAGTTGGAGGGAGACTAGGCGAGCTGATATTTAAGATTAACTCTACATCTCAGGTAGCTCTCTGTCGGAAGACAGAAGCACATTTCTAGCATGACAACATGACGTGCTGGCATCTCACAAGTGTGCTAGCATCCGTACGGATAAAAAAATAGAGAGATGAGGTTTATTCCCTTAGAAAGGACTATCAACCTAGATTAGAAGTTTCTAGAATGACAAAATAAGATTAAGAAGAGTGAAACATAAAGACGAGTGTGATAAAGCAAATAGAATACTGGAAGGGTGATGAAGATAATTTTGCACAACAACCTTCTCTCTATCTTTCTCCAAGATCTCTCCACCTACACACAGAAAAGAGGGAAAATTTTGGGGGTCTATTTAGGGGTCTGCCTCAGTCAAACCCTCATTTTGGTGTTTCCACCTCCACGAACAGATAAGTTTGCAATGATAGAAATAATGATAAAGAAAAGAATACAAGCTACGTAAACAAAAGACACTACAAAATAGTATGTGCTTACTCAAATAAATGATAGAGAATAGAAGAGGAGATTTCCACCTTCATCCAAAGTGCTCAAGGTTAGTGGAGGAGAAAATGAGAGGAACTCAAGCCTCTGTTGAAATGGTGTTTGTCTTGCACTCACACTATCAGAGTGATGGAGTAGTGGATTGCTGCTATGGAGTGTAAAGTGCTGCTACAAAGCTTGTGGATGCTTGAAAGAATGGAGAAAATGTGAGGAGATCAGCTCAAGATCTTGCCAAAATGTCTTCCAAAGGATCCCTAATGGATCAAGGATTGAAGATTATAAAGGAAGAAGATGAAAATGACCATATTCAGGCCATCCAATCAAAGAAAGGCATTCCACTTTGACTCCCAATAGGAAGTGTAATGTTTCTACAGTCTCTAGCCATAGGAATCTGTCAGGGACATAAGCAGGCCACGCAGACATGTGCATGACTCGCAGACATCCTCGATAGAAACCCCTCCACCGACACACAAAGTAGGTGCTAGGTGTGATGTGAGCATTGGGCTTAAGTGGAATTAAGCCTCTTCCTTAGGTTTTCTAAAGTGTAAGGGGGTAAAAGGGGAATTCACGTTAGGGGTGAAAATTAATGCCTATACATTTTCCCCCCACTTTAGCGAGCACAAGTATTAATGAGTGCTTTGATAAAGTAGAGTAGTAAGGAAGTAGCAGGGTAAGAGATGTATACCTAAATCAAAGAGGAAGTAGAGCATGGTCTGTAAAACTTGGAAGTGCAGGAAAGGACTTCATAGTTCCTCAAAACTATAAAGTTGAAGAACGAAAGTGCCTCACAGGCTCACGGTCCTGCAAGGGAGGTATCCTTCAAGAACTCTCACATGAAGGAGACCGAGCAAAGGGGACTCTGCAGAGTTAGAGATGTTGACATGTTTACCTACAGATAGAACATGTTAGGAAGTAGCCGCGTAGACCAATGAATAGACAGTCATCTAGACCATCGGTAAGTTGCAAGACTTTCAAAGGGGTCCCTTGGGAACCCTTCAAAAGGAAGGAGGGGTCCACTCAAGGGACGCTTTATTTGAAAAGTGAAGTCTAGTTAGGCTACCACCAAGATAGACATAAGGATGTGAAGTAGGTCTAGTCGAGCTACCCTCAGACTAGACACGAAGATGTGAAACCAGTCTAGACGCCATAGAACCTTTTTGAAAACTTTTGAAGGGGTCCACTTGAGGGATGCACTATTCAAAAGCTAACATCTTCTTTCTCGAATCGATTCACCATCAAGGAATCCTTTCAAAATATGTTCACTTCATCAAAAAAAATTGAAAGGAAGGATATGTGCCCATGCGAGGGGAAGATCAAGACTGTTCCCACTTTGGAGAGAGGTTCCCAAATCGTTTCTTTACGAACCCATGATGAAGGAAACATGTTGTTTTAGGGTTTCAAGTCAAGAATACAACTCTAAAGAAGAGATGTGTGAAGGTTCTTGGGAAAGGATTCAATTTTGTAATGAATGTGCTTTCAAAAGACCAAGTAGTGTAGAAGTGGTGTTTTCACACATGAAAGGGACAACTCAAGCAAAGAAGAGAGAAATATAAAGAGAAAAGAAAACACACACAAAGGGCACAGGGGGATCTAGTTTTGTGGGGTCAAATCTTCCTTTATTTATAAATAGTAGGTAATCGCGACACGAGGTGAAAGATAATCAATCCCCAACGAGATCAGGAAGAACATATAAAAGACCAAGTAAAACAAAAATCGGGTCAACATGGAAGGATACCTAAATGCTCCCGATGCTTTGTATCATCCCCAATTTACCGAAAGTTAATCACAGACATGGAAGAAAGATGATACATATAGAAGAAGGTTGAAAATAAAAAATACCATGCTTGTATCCAAGCACCAATAGGGGTGACGAAGGTCATCCAAGTACACATAGCATGATCATGAGGAGATCACATCACAACACACACATATCTATTCTAAAGATCAAGAAGGGGGGTCTCCCCCTAACACTGGTCAACGAAGACGTCATCAGCTTCCCACTCTAGATCATCGTAGGGGGAAGGATGACTAGCCTACAATGATGTAATGTTAAGGGGAGGAGCTTCTAATCCTCCCACAACAAGGGCCAAGGAAAAGGGATGTATGAGGTCTCAATCTCTCAACTCTTGTGGGTCTAAGGTCAATGATTTCACGAAGATCAGTGACAAGGTGAGAACTTCATCCATCAAGTTAAACATGCACTTAATGGGAGTTCCATGCTTCACCTTGGTGGATGGAGGATTTTGCACCCGAGGTTCATTGCTGGGCTCACTGAGAGACTTGGGAGCAATGAAAAACTCAGGGGAGGCCGGGACTGGTTCTTTTACTTAGACAGAACAAGTCAGTGCAGGGCCACCTTTTGGAGAAGGTGGGATCTTCTTTCGTCCTCTATTACTGGAGGGACCATGCTCTACCTTCTTCTTCGTTGGAGGAGGTGAACTGCCCACAGACGAAGCAAGGAGGGTCGAGGGAGAAGAGGATAGAACCGTAGTGGATGCAGCTAAAGTATTAACCATATCCATGAGCTTGGGGAAAGGAGACACATCTAGAATGGAATTCAACATGGGCAGCTCCATAGAAGGGGCAATAAACACCTATACCTTTCTGGGCACGTGTGTGCTCGTAGTGGAATCTGAAAGAGATTCAAAGCTAGTTTGGATAGAGACAAAAGGGAAGAAAGAGGAAGACACAAAAGGAGGTGTGGTCATCTCCTCCTCCTTCTTCTATAAGGAGGCTTTTTCAACTAGGAGAGCCTTTCACCGACACTTATGCTCGCATGCAATGCAGTTTCTATGGCTCTTTGAACTAGAAGTCAGAGCTTGTGAAGGGACAAAGGGTTCTTGCTCAATCATGGGAGTGTCCTCCATAGTTTTTTCCAATGAGAGGACAAAATAATGAATGGGAGTAGAAGGAGCAGGTTCAGAAATGGTAGGAGGAATCGACTCCAACACCTTAGTGGTGGGCCTCTTTTCACTTTGGGGAACAAGAAGAGGTCACGAGGAAAATTCTCTTCGTGAGCCCTTCTTTTTCCATACAAATAGTACCAGGGTCAAAGGGACCCATTAGGGAGATCCGATATCCTAATTTTGGGTCTTCGCCAAGGAGGCATCATCAAACTCAATGGGTAGAGATGAGGCTTGTTCATCCAATACTCCTCGCAAGAAAGGGGGGTAGACGAGTCAGCCCAAGAGGGAGTGAGCTTCTCCTTTCCCTATTGGGAGGAGGAAGTAGCTGGCTACTTTGCTATAAGAAGGGTCAACTTTAGTTGTCCCTTGCCTCCAATTTTATACTTCACATAGTTCTTGTAAAGTAGGTACGTTCTTTGTGGGAGTGGACCGTCTGGAGTGGGCCAAAAGTGATCCAATGAGTATCCTCCATGTGATACCATAGGTTGATATCTAGTATCATGCACTATGTGCACGACACCTTCATGGGAAAACTTAAGGCATTTATGAATTATGGAGGTGATCCTATTCATGGAAGCTAGCTAAGGTATACCTAGCTTTACTCTAAATAGGTCCGACTCTAGAATGACATCGAAGACCGTTTCTACATTCCTAGGTCCAACTAGGAAGGAAAACGTTATCGATCCATAGGGTTTAAGAGAAAGACCATCATGCGTATGAATGATGGATTTTGTTTTTCTGTATTCATCCCTTTCCAGGGAGTTTAAGAGTAATGTCTCCTCTGTGATGACATTCACTCTACTCGTGAGGTCAACCAAGACTCCTGTCATAATGTTGCCATTGAGGTGAGAGAGAATGTAAAGCAAAGAAGGTTTGTCATTTATTGGTACATCTTGCGAAGTGAATGTTACATCCAACGAACTAGTCGCAAGATGAGGAGAGTGATTATTAGTAACCATGTTAACATATGCATCAGGGTAAGAAACAAAATAAGAGGGATCGATAATCATGTTAGCAGAATGTGACGGAAATGGGTTCATGTATATCTGCAATTCACTGTTAGCTTTTGCCACTAATTTTTTCGTGTTTTGTTTGTTCCTATCAAGATTAATAGTATTGTCCTTAATGTGATCTTGTATCTCATGATGCAAGCACATGTAGTGTTTGGTATCATGCTCGTTAACTCGATGGTATTGAAAATATGTATTTGCCTCATACCAATTAGGATATGGTGCCCTAACTGGTTTAGGGGTTTGCAAGTTAATGATCTTATCCTTCAACAACTTATATAAGATGGAAGAATAGGATTCTGATAACTTTGTAAAATTTTGGTCACATCTGAGGCCATTGTTATCCACAATGGCTACTACATTTGTAATGACTTTACCTTTTCTAGAGATCAATATGATAGACTTCCCTTCATGATGGGAGTGTGAGGAGGAACCCCCGAACTCAACCATCATCTTTTGGTACCCTTGCAACGCTGCACACAGATTCACAAAAGAAGGGTATTTCATTAGGGAAAACTTCTCTTGCCATGGCCTTTGTAAGTTGCCTATGAACACGTTCTATACATCGAAGTCAGGTAACAGGTATGATATTTGTGAAAAGAGCACCTAATATCGCGCTATAAAGTTTATAATCTTCTCATTATCCCCTTGTTTGCATCGAACAAGGTCAGAGAAGGTCATCTTCGGTTTGATGTTGGCTTGGAACTATCATAGAAACTGGTTCACAAGCTGATCAAATGTAAAGATGGAATTTTTAGGCAATGAACAATACCACTCGAGTGTTTTATCCTTGAGGGATCAAGGGAATAGTTTTTCCATTAGCACATCATGATGGAAAAAATCTATGCATAATGCGTTAAAGGTGGACACATGTGTCTACTAGTCCCCTTTACCATGGTTCTTCTTGAATTTAGGAATCTCCATCCCTTGTAGGAAAGGAGTGTTTAGAATTGCAACCAACAATGGGATGTGTTGGAAAATAGGTTGGGTCGAGGCCTAGGACAAGTTCGCTAGCTGATTCTGCATCTTCCCCATATTTTGAAGAAGGGTATTCAAAATAGGGTCATTAGAAGACATATGACCATTGGAACCACCACCAGAGCCACCGCCTAGACCATTGCCATGGCTACTTCCAGAGCTTCCACTGATGCCACCACCACCAATGTGACCTCTGTTGGAGACACCGCCACTTCCAAGGCCACCACCATGACCTTCATCGGTACTGCCTCTGCCAATACCACCTCCACTTCTGAAGTTTCCACCACCAAATCATCCACATCCGAAGGTAGCAAAAGGGTTGAAGTGGAAACTTAAAGGGTTTCTATTCACTCTGATAGTTTCAAAGTTTTCAGAAGTGACATGCACACTGACCGAAGGGACCGCACCAACCATGTATACGGATTTAGGAGCCATCAACATTTCCAATTGTCTCTCATATTCCTCGAAGAGGCCACCCCATACCATGTGACTATGGTTCAAAGAGGCACACGCTTTGGCTAGACCTGTGAGACTAGCTAGGTGTTCTACGCATGTCTTGTCTTTTCCTACAATATATCTTATTTCATTGATCACTTTAGCAGCCCTAGCCTGCTTTGGGTTTCTTTCCAAGTGATTTTCCAATGCACCCAACCCTTTACTAAGGCTAACAACATATTCAAAAGGGATATGGATATCCTCATGCTCATCTACGAACAAGGAGGTTAGTGACGCATGAGGGGTAGGGATGTGATCAGTTTCATAAAGGAATTTAGATTCACCTTGTGATACATGTTGCTACGTGGAAAAACCAACCATAGAGCCAGAGGAAAGGCCAATAGTGTAACTAGAAGAGACCTTCATCTTCTCCATCGAAAGGTATCACATAATTCTCCTGACTATATTCCTAGAGGTTGCGGATAGGGTTGTGATGCTCATAAAATTTCATAGCACACCGGAGTACAATCAACCAAAGGGTATAAGAGGAAAATCTCGTAACACCGACAAATGAGTAGATGTTGGTTCACATCAGGTTCACCAAAAATGTAAGAGAGGAGGACCAACCAATGCAAGGCCCCAGGTCACAAAAGGCCAAGAGGAGTATGGATGCCCAAAATTACCTCAATTAAAAGGAAGGTTAGGATAGGAGGGATGAAAGTGAAGAGAACTGTGGGTCCTTTGGTCACTCTGCAAACCCGAGAGTTGGAGGGAGACTAGGTGAGCCAATCTTTAAGGTTAAATCTGCATCTTAGGTAGGTCTCTATCAAAGGAAAGAAGCACAGTTCTAGGACGATAGTGTGGCATGCTGGCATCTCATAGGTACGCTAGCATCTATATGACCAGAAAGCTAGAGAGACGAGGTTTAAGCCCTAAGAAAGGACTATCAACCTAGTTTATAAGTTTCTAGAATGACAAAATAAGATTAAGAAGAGTGAAATATAAAGACAAGTGTGATAAAGGAAATATATTACTACAAGAGTGACGAAGATGATTTCACACAACAACCTTCTCGCTAGCTTGCTCTAAGATCTCTCCACCTACACACAAAAAATTAGGAAAATGTTGGGGGGCTATTTAGGGGTCTGCCTTAGTCAGACCCCCGTTTTGGTGTTTCCACCTCCACAAACAACCAAGTTTGCAATGATAGAAATAATGATAAAGAAGAGAATACAAGCTACGTAAATAAAAGATGCTACAAAATAGTACATGCTTAATCAACCAAACGATATAGAAGATAAGAGGAGCTTACCACCTCCATCCAAAGCGCTCAAGGCTAGTGGAGGATAAAATGAGAGGAACTCATGCCTCTGCTGAAATGGTGTTTGTCCTACACTCGCACTATCAAAGTGATGGAGTAGTGGATTGTTGCTATGGAGTGTAAAGTGCTGCTACAAAGCTTGTGGATGCTTGAAAGAGTAGAGAAAATGTGAGGAGATCAGCTCAAGATCTTGCCAAAACTTGTTCCAAAGGATCCCCAATGGATCAAGGAATGAAGAATATGAAGGAAGAAGATGAAAACGACCATATTCAGGTCAGATAGCAAAAGAAAGGCGTTACAGAGTCCCAATAGGAAGTGTAATGTTTCTGCAGTCTCTAGCCATAAGAATTTGTTAAGGATGTTAGTGCACCGCATGGACATCTGCATGCCGCACGGGCATCCTTGAAAGAAATGCCTCCACCGACACACAAAGTAGGTTCCAAGTCTGATGTGAGCAGCGGGCTTAAGTGGAATTAAGCCTCTGCCTTAGGTTTTCTAAAGTGTAAGGGGGTAAAAGGGGAATTTGTGTTAGGGGTGCAAGTTCACACCTATACACTTTGTAGGATGGAAGAGTAAGATTTTGCTAACTTTGTGAACTTTCTATTGCGTCTGAGGCCTTTTTCATTCATAGAAACCACTACATTTGCAAAAACTTTACCCTTTTCATAGAGCGACATTATGGAATTTCCTTCTGAATGAGAGCACAAGGAAGATCCCTCGAACTGGACTATCGTATGTTGATGTTCTCGTAGCGCTGCACACAAATGCGTGAAAGAAGGGTACTTCATGAGGGTGAAATTTTCTTGCCAAGGTCTTTGCATGTTCCCTATGAACACCTTCTGCATGTCAGAGTCAAGTAACATGTACACAATCTATGAGAAGAGCACTTGATACCATGCTATGAAATTAGTTATCTTCTCATTATCCCCTTGCTTCCATCGGACGAGGTCCAAAAAGGTCATCTTTGACCCAATATTGGCTTGGAACTATTGGAGAAACTGATTTACAAGTTGATCGAACAAGAAAATAGAATTTTCAGGCAAGGAACAATATCGCCTTAGTCTTGTATCCTTAAGAGATCGAAGAAATAGCTTTTCCATCAATGTGTCATGGTGGAAGAAGTCTTTACATAGGGCATTAAAGGTAGATGCATGTGTTTGTGGGTCCCCTTTGCCACCATATTTTTCAAATTTGGGAATCTCCATTCCATGTGGATATGGAGTACTTAAGATTGCTACAGACAATGGACTATGTCGGAAGAAGAGCTAAAAGATAGGCTGGGTAAAGGTTTGGGAGAGGCTCACCAGTTGGCTCTACATCTTGCGCATATTCTGAAGAAGGGTGTTTAAAATACGGTCATTAGACAACATAGGACCAATGGGACCTCATATAGAACCACCACTTGGAGCCACCTCCATGTTGGTTGACAAATTTATGACCTAACTCTATATTCTCACGCCCAATAAAGGTGACAAATGTACCCATAGTTGAATCAGTAATGATATAACTTTCAAAATGATTCTCTGCTTATTTTAAAAGCTGGTAGCTACCTTCGTTTGATATCCAATGAATAATTTTTAACTAGAGATGCTTTTAACCAAAAAGTAAGTAAAGGAAGGGGCTTTTAACTATAAATCTTTAAAGGTTTAACAGATTTCATGTAACAAAACTAAAATAATCCACAACTTAATATAGAATCAAAATCACCACATCATCTTTATTCACAGATAAATCATACCATAGTGATGGAACAACTTCAAAGAACAAACCATTCCAATAATAGATCACTCATAGAAGAATGTTCAACATAAGCATAAATGATTCATACACCATAATTCAAATATTACGCATGCACAAACTCCACCATAGTTTTCTATATCAGAATATCATAAATAGTAAATCCAGATAACAAATTTTTGCTCTAATGAGAAAATCAAATTTTTCCCAAAAGATCCCAACACTATCAACTAATCCCCTATTTAAAGCATAACCAATTGTTTCAGGTAACGGTTTCTTAAAAGTAACTGTACCAAATAAAATATGTCTAAAACTTAGAAAGAGCCAAAATAAACTAAAGTATCGTGAAATATAAAAATATAATCAGCATCAATTCTTCCCTCCTATACCTCTTCATCTTCTATATTCACGACTGCTTCCCTTTGCGAGGGTTCCTCCTGTGCCTTCATCATGGCCTTGTAATCTATGTACCTAGCAGCAATCGCAAGGATTTATTTACTTCTCAGGGTCATGGTGATCAGTAGTCCAGTTCTCATCTTGGATAAAGCAGCTTCAGACTTAGCCAAAGTTTTAGATCTCATGCTTGATTCAATTTTAAAAGACTCAAGGTAGACTTGCAGTCTTTCGAGTTTTGAAAAGGATCTACTATCTCTTTGTTGAATACCTCTTTAAACTTCAGGAAAACCTCCTTGGTATCCAGAATATTCTCATCAAATTAATTGGTGATATCAACCTTCAATTCATGACAGTTGCCCTTAATCTCCACTAGCATATCCAAAAATGTTTCAAGGACTTTAGAGATCTCATTTACCAGCTTATCATAAATGCCAAATTTCCAATCAAGTGAATCTGACCAAGAAGAGTCTAGTTCCTTAGGACCATTCACAATTTGTTCACTAACCAACTTTATACGGTCCATGGAAATCAATTCTTTTATCTCTTGAGAGAGAACATAGAGGCTGGTTTGATCTTTTCGGACCTATCTTAACTTTGATATCAATTATTTTCTGTTCTCACCAAATGTTGTATAAAAAAGTATAGACTTACTATAGAAATATCCTGAGACATTTCATCTACCCACTCACCGATAGCTTTAGAATACCCAATATTTTTCCTTATTGATTGCATAGAAGATGCATCAATATCTACTCTCTCAGAACTAGAGGATTCATTGGATATAGCAGAGGGAACTAGAGAAGAAATGAAATGCTTTAAATCAAGGACTTGTGATTGCAAATTAACCTTCTCTTTCCTTTCTTGCTTTGCACGCTTAATCAAAGCATTAACTGAATAATTAGCATGATACACATCACCTTCTAATGTTTGAGGTCCCATATCAACATGTGTGATCTTGTAATCAGCTCCAGTTATCTCATCATCGTTCAAGTCCTTCATGGGGTCTACAATATCTAGTATTTGATTTCCAGAGGTAGGATTAGTCAACATCCTTGAAATTTTCTTGACCTTCTTTGGTCTTGAGGTAGACTGAAATAACTTTGCAACTGTGTCCACTCCAACTATTGTTGTAGGAGTGTATTTTCTCTTCTTCAACCAAACCGGGGAAGCTTCTACCAAGATAGCATCTTTATTTCCATGTAGAAGTTCCTTTGATTCAATAGGGAGGATAGATGTATTCTCTCCTTGGGAAGAAGGTACTTCAGAAAAAGGGGGAAAGGTATTATCTTCAACAATTTGCTGGAAAATGGCATATGAATCCTCCGACACAAGTTTTTCTTGGTTGATCTTCCTTTTACAGTTTGGGGTAGATACACTATCTTGTTCACATACTGATTTCAACTTAGTTGTCTCCTCAGGTTTTTCACCATCACCACCAGACTATGAGTTTGTGCTATAGGACCTAATAGCCAATATTTATGACAATGCACTCATTATAATAGTTTTAGTGCATTTATGTTCATTCCTCTGAGATTAGTTTGGTTCCTGAGTGGAACCTACAGCTCATCTCCATTTCCCTTTTAACCAATCCTCAGTTGTGTTTAACACTGGAGTAGCTCATCCATTCATGTTAGAATTTTCATTCTTACTTCAGTCGATTTTAGGATGAAACTTATCTGACAGATTATCATATTCTGGATCAATAAGCACTGAATCTTCAGTGGCATTCTCAGGAACTTGGATTGAAAGACCAAACAATTGAATTTGTCTGGGGTTTAACCTCCTGTAATCCCTTTTTAAAACCTCATTCTCATCTACACAATCATCCCATAAATCTTCAATAGAAGGCTAATGCTTTTATGAACTTTCTCCATACAAATTTTGCTTCACGAAACCCTTGCCATCAAAACCTGCCCTCATGAATAAATATTGGAGATTATACTCTTTGAGGACTTTTTCAGCACCCTTTTCTACCTGATTATTCTTGCATGTAAAAGAAGGAGTAACCAATGGGAAAGAATAACCCCACTTCCCCATTCTCATATATTTCACATTGCCCAAGGCCATCTACCTACAAACTTCTAAAAACACCAGTAAATCCTCTGGATACCTAGGCAGTTTCAAAGGATCTTTCTCATACCCTCCAATCCTTAAATATGAAAACCTTTCAAATTGAATATAGAAGCTTCCAAATTTTGATACCAAGGATACAGATTCAGGAGAAAAACGTACTTCAGGGTTTCCATTTAGCTTTCTTACAACTTCCATGAAAAATGCATCATTGACCAAGCAATATTCTCCCATTCCAACTTGCTTAGTGAACTATGGATAACATTGGTACACAGGGATGCCAGAAGTTGGAGGTATTTGTGGTTTTAACCCTGGCTAAAAAGATATTTTACTGGCTATAACATATATCAAGCAAGAACACAAATGGAAGGTGGCAATCCTTTAGAAATTGACTAATTTTTCATTTAAATGGTGATAGATTACTTTAGCCCAATCTATGAACACATTTTCATCACAAATAACTAGAATAAATTGACACATCCAATCCTCAAAAGGGTCAACTTGTGCATTCCCAACAATGTGATGCAACAGAGCAATAACATCTACAATTTCTTATTTAAAATGAGTTCTTTAGAGTTTAGTGGGTAACAAGGACTTACCTTTCTTTTTCGATTGCAACCAACCTTTGGGTATGGAATTCTTGGATCAGTCTTCTTTAGCTTTGAAAAATTTACTGGCTGTAATGACCAACATTTCTTTTACAGGTGCCTTCTCAAGAATCCTCAATGCATGAGAAACAACCTTAGGAGAAATTATAGCAACAATAGTTTTGTCGGTAGCTTTTATCTCCCCTGAACCTGGAATATATCTCCTCACGCAAGCACTAACTAGGTCCACACTCAGAATGAACTCTGGGAACCCTCTGGCCTGAGCTAATCCACTTTCCAATATCTTTGCATCAACAACACACTTCCTATTTCTTTCCAATCACACCCAGAATTCATCCAGCTTAAAAGATCCTAAATTTGTGTCCCTCACTCCAAGCCAACGATTTCTAATTTTGGACTACATGAGCTCACAATGAACAAAGGAAGACCCACTTGCTTGAAAGATGATTGCAGAAAATGGATACACAATTGAGAACTAGAATGAATAAATGTTCACTACCCTTTATCATATGAAAATAATAAGACATGTGTTTGGTGTTGAATTAATGCAACACCTTATTTTAATCCTCGATAAAGCAACCCTCAAGATTGATGTACTCCACAAAAATTCTCGACAAGACATCTCCAGGTTGTATTGTATGCCTCATTAAATACATAAGTGATGCCTCAAAATGTGCAGAATGAACAATACATCACCTTGTCACTGAAAACTGAAACCTCATAACTCAAAATCGGGAGTTGCAAAGTTTTGAAAACCTTTGACTCACTGACTACACCAATTATCGATGCATCTAATGCCACCAAGAAAGAACAAGTATAATTGTCAAGAGGTTAGGAAAAACAAGAACCCAATGACTTAGACTTGAAAACACTGGGCACCAACGACATGAGTTTCAAAACCTAAAGAACGTATGACAAGAGGTTAGAAAATGCAAAGACCCCGTGACAAAGGCGAAAATGATGGAAAAAACTTAGACTTAGGTGGAAAATGAGAAAATGAAGACCAAGGAAGGTAAGATTTTAATATCAGATGATAGAAAATATAACCATATATAACACTCCAGAACCTCCAACGTGGCCACCGTCGGAACTACTTTTGGAGCCACCTCCACTTTCAAAGCCACCACTGGAACCACCTCCACCAACACCACCCCCACTACTGAAGCTACCACCACTACCAAAGCCCCCACCACTCAATCCGCCAAAACCTCCACTACTAGAGGTGATAGGAGGGTTGAGACTAAAACCTAAGGGAATTTTGTGTACTTTGATAGGTTCAAATCTCTTGGAGGTAGGGGGATGCTGATCAAAGGGACCATGTCAGCCATGTACATGGACATGGGAGGCATCGACATTCCTAATTGTCTCTCATGTTCCTCGAGAGTGGCCCCTTTTATAATGTTAGCATTGTTTGAAGGGGCACATGCCTCAGTTAGACTAGAGAGGCTAGCTAGGATCTATATGCATGTTCGGTCTTCTCGCACCATATACTTTATCTTGCTAATAACCTAGCAACCCTACCCATCTTTGGGTCCTTCTCCAGGTGATTCTCCAAGTCACCCAACCCTTTGCTAAGTGTAGTGATATATTCTGAAGGAATATGAACAACCTCGTTAGCATCTACCGATGATGGTGTAGGAGATGCAGGAGGAGTGGGGACATGGTCAATCTCATCAAATAATTCTACCTCGCCCCTCGATAACTTCTCTTGGGTAGAAAGACCAACGATAGATCCAAAAAAGAGATCTATATAGAAACTAGAAGTGACCTTTGTCTTCTCCATCGAAAGGTGTCGTACATTTCTCCTTAAAATATATCCCAAGGTTGTGGACTGGTTTGTGAT
Organism: Sequoiadendron giganteum; assembly: GCA_007115665.2. Lineage (NCBI taxonomy): Eukaryota > Viridiplantae > Streptophyta > Pinopsida > Cupressales > Cupressaceae > Sequoiadendron > Sequoiadendron giganteum. The sequence continues at coordinate 27,257,689 of CM021106.1, forward strand.
GCTCATAAACCTTCACAACACTTAGGAGAACAAGGATCACAAGGTACAAGGGGAAAATCCTCAACACAGACGAATGGGAAAATGTTTCTTCATGTTGGGTTCACCAAAAATGTAAGAGAGGGGGACCAACCACATTAAGGCTCCAAGTCATGGAGATCCGAGAGTGGAGGGATTCCCTAACTTTCCTCACTCTAAAGGGGTGTTTTAGATAGAGGTAAAGGATGATGAGGACTATAAATTACTTAAATCACCCTTTAGACCTGTAATCCCAGTTTAGGCTAGGTGAGTTGGTTTTTAGAGTCAATACTGTACCTTAGACAAGTCTCTGCCTAAGGATGACAACACAATTTTAGGATGACAAAATTGTGTGTTGGTGTCTCTTGGGCACACTGGCATCCATACGACCAAAGGATAAGAAGTACAATATAGATTGCCAAAAAAAAAACTAACGACCTAGCTAGTCATTCTTGAATAAACAAAACAAAACAATAATGTATGAAAAGTACAAATGAAGATGATAAAGTAGATAGATGAAGGCCAGAGTGATGAAGATGATCTCACATATGTGCCAATTCATGAGTTAGCTCCAAATGCATGTTCAGCTACACACAAGAAAGAGGGGAAAATGGTTGGGGCTGTATAGGGGTCTGCCTTAGTCAAACCCCTGTTTTGGTGTTCCCACCTCCATGGACAACTAGAGAGAAATGAAGAAGAAATATGTGATAAATAAGTAAAGAAAGTATAAGCTACAATAAACAATACAAAATAATAAAATGCTACTCAACCAAATAACAAAGGAGAGGAGCAAAACGTTACCACCTCCTCCAAAATCTCACTAGCCAATGGTGGAGAATGAAGACTTGGATAGGTCACCACAACCTCAAATGTGATGAAGGGAGGTCTTGCAAGACTCCAAGCCCACATTTTTATGGCTTGGTTCACACTTTCTATATGGAGTTGATGGAGTGTTTTTGCTGCAATGAAGTGTTGAAATATTGCTTGAGAGTGAATGAGATGCTAGAAAAATGAGATTGAATTGTTAGAGAGTGAAAAGAAGATGAGTTGAATGAAGAATGGGTGAATTTGAAGGACAAGTGGGAATAATCTGCCATTTTTGGGGTCGGTTGGTATAAGAGGGATGTTACAAATCAACCCCAATCAAAAGTGTAAAATGTTGTGCCTACAGTACACACGCCCCATTCAGAATGGGGACCCTCTCTTTTTTCTTCACTGGGTCACTTTTGTCACCACCTCATTTTGTGTGCCCCCCTCTTTTTTAGTCTTAAATGGTCGACGAGCCCCAAAATTCGTCATCTTAGGTTGACCAAGTTTAAGCACCCTTGAAAATTTGAGATCTTCGTCCTTTGCGGGGTCCCTTTGGCAGTTTTCCTTAAAGCATTTTGGGTTGTCGGCTTTTGCTCCTCATGAGTCCACCCTTATGGGCCACCATATGCAAAATTTCAATGTTTTTTCATCATTTCAGTGGCGGCCAAGCCGGCCCAGCCATTCACTCGAAGGATCTCGTGACCTTCATGTATGTTTCATCTACTGTTCCAAAACGGGGAGCGTCTAACTACTGCGCAGGCCTCATGTTTCCTGCCATTGACCTACTCAAAGTTTGTTCCCACCAACTCTTCCTACCAACGTACTGGCATTTAATGGCAGCATTAAATACCAAAAATTCTATAAATAGGTGAATGAACCGGTCATTTTCAAGGACATTCCTTCCTATAACATTCAGATCCTCCTGCCCTTGTCGACTCCGTGCCCACATCCTGCTTTTGTTGATTCGAGCATCATCACTGCTAGAATTTTGTCATCTTTCATGTGGGATTTCAAGATAGGGTTGCCGCTACCATTTTTTATGTGCTTTTCATTAAAATCTTGAAAATGGTTAAGCATTCTAGGGAATAAACTCTCAAACTAGCTAGTAAATTGCACCCCCCATAAAACCCACCTTTAGAATTTTAAAATCTAGTGAAAATATCATGCTGGCCATGTGCGAGAATTGAATTTCCCATGGTCATTCTTGAGCCAGGGTGTTCATGCCCTATGGGTCCACAAACTAACCACCACCACCATTTGCGTCCCTTAAACTTGTTGGGGATACAGATTGGGTTATGCTATCAAGATTAGCATCTAAGACAGTAGTGCCTTAGTTATTTCAATTCAAAATCACAACAAAGACACAAACAACTATGCCAAAAAGCGGAAGCAGGCATAGATGGTCCCCCATCAATCCTACTAAGGAAAGTAAGTGCAAAACAATTAAAAGATTCAACACAAGTAGATAACCATGAAAGACATAGCAATATTGACACACAGATATACGTGGGGAAAACCCTTTCAGGTAAAAAACCCCACCTCCAGAACATTCAGCTCACTTGTATTATTCAGTAATAAAACTAGTTACAATACAAACACAGAGCTATGCTCTTTAGGATATTACATCTTGTCCATCTAGAGAATGAATACGGGCTACACAAACCGGAATCTCACACAGTTACAATGTACTCAAGACATACTATGTAGATTCCCTTCAGCTCCTCTCAAATGACTGTCATAATTCAGCCTCATGGCTAGCCCAACCACTTGGCCTCCACAGGTTCACATGTTCGCAAAATTGAGAGACAAAGTGTTCGAAGTAATGACCGTTTGAACACCCTCTCTGTCTCGCTCTCTAATCGCTCTCTCTTTCTCTATGTGCACATGAGATTGCTTAATCTCTTTTCATGTGCCAACATGACCTGTCCATCCAAACAATAAAAACCATCCTTAGGATATCACTGACACATCTTCCCATGTCATCCTCCTTGCATTGAGCCACCTAGACACACATCCGATCTACACTGATCTCTTTTTCCTCGAGCCACCCAGGCAATAACTCCTTGCCATAATCAAATTCCTATTTGCCACCCTGAGTCAGCAGTAATAACTACTTTTAGCTTTTAGCCAATCAACCTACTGAGGCAAGCCACATGTCCACCACCCATTTGCTGGTTGCTATGATAGTCAAGTCTAACTCAGTCAACCGATCTCTGAGCCCATCCAAGCTCATACCACGTTACCATCGAGCTTGTCACTACCATCCACTTCACCGGACTACCGCTACCTAGTCAGGCCCACCTCGTGGTATGGTGGTAACCACCTTGTAGACCATCAATGGTCAAACCACATCACCGCGACTTAAGGAACAAGCATTCATGGTAAGGCGGTAGGCACCAACACTGACCGTCGTATCTCCACCATGCTACTACACCCAAACCGCCAGACCTCCATGGCAAGGGGGTGATACCGATAGCCTAGACCGCTAACGGTAAACCATGCTACCGTGGGGGCCACTAGGCCACCTCGCAGTAGGACAACGACCGCCAGGCAAGCCGTCAACGGCCTTACTGTGGCACCGCGGTGAGACAACTCACCGTCCATGGTATGGCAGTAACCGCCAATGTTGACTATCAGCCAACCTGTCCCCGTCAACTACGGCTTAACTGAACACTACCCATGGTATAGTGGTAAAAATCTTCTCATAGGCCGCCACCACTGCGCCGCTCATCTTGATACATCGCCATCGAATGAACCACCCAACCATAAGGTGGTAAGCCAACGCTCTGTCAACCCGCTGTTCACCGCACTGCCTCGCCACCATCAAGCCACCTCTATGGTAAGGAGGTAACTGACAACCAATCCATCACCACTTCACCACACAAGACCATCGCAATAAGGCGGTAACACCGCCCAACCGTCAAACAGGGTGACCCGCGATATGGCAGTAAAGGCCCAAAACAGTGAGAAAATGCTTAAGTCTTCAAATGGGTCAACCAGAAAGTTGAGGCAGAATTCCCAACAATCTCCCACTCTCTGAAGACTTTTAGGCATCCTCCATAACCCGAACAAGGACCAAAACATGCTCTCATGCTGCAACCAAGACCACTTTAATTGACATCCAAAAATGTCCACCATCTCAAGCAACTGCTCCAAACATCCAACATAGGAAAAGGAACAAGCCAAGGCAAAACAACACCAGTCTTAGGAACGCAAGAAAAAGACCCTTCAGGCAGAAAAAAGTCAAAACAATAGCAAACATCAAGGCACCACACAAGCACAAGAAACAAGACACAGACTGCAATTTTCTAGAACAAGAACACCAATCAACCAGATCAACAACCACAACTGACTACCCTCATCCAACTGATCAAACAATGCGATTGAAAAGGAGCACCCACAGCTCATGCTAATCCAATCACCCATACCTCGAAGGTATGAAAACTAGGAGCAGACTCATGCCATCATAAAACCACCCACCTCAGCAGCAAATAAGCACCCTATGTCAACCAGTCGTAGACCAAACATGTCCAGGTACTCCCACTACAAGGGTAGTGTCTATATGAGTGCAAAAAAAGCACCATCACACATGATCCAGGCATACTAAGTCCACCAATCCCTACATGTAGAAGAATTAACCATGTAGATACAAGGGGCACCCACTCTGATTTGCATAGCCTGCAACCACCTGCTGCAAGAAATGTTTCTCTCAACAACCTTCCACCATTCTTCCAAGTTCCTCCAAATCTGACTAAAGAAAGAGGTCAGAGGAATCTACGCTTCATGACCGAAGTGATAGCACATGACCAAAAAGGACCACCATGGATCCACAAAGACATCTTACATCTTAAGTCAAGAACACTCAAGAAGAAAAAACTAGATTAGAGAGAAACAACAAATCAGAACATGCCCTTCTATAAACACTTCTATATGCCAACTGTGACAAGAATGATCTTCTTCACATACCAAAGGGAAAAGCCTTAACAAAATCCAACAAAATCATGGATGTAAGCACCTCAAAGAAGATCAGACTTACCCATATAACCATCTCCTATCAGTCCTCAAGAGAATAAGGAGATACACTATGTTGTCCACCTTCCATTATGAATCCTCCAGAATTTAAAACAATAACTCAAGATTCATATCCATGAAAAATAAAGCATAACTCACATCTGAAAGATATAATGGGAAAATACCTTCCAAGAAAAACTTACTCTCCATGTATCCATGAGCACCAACATACTGTCATCTTATGGTAACTCCAAACTACATCACTGCAATAAACATGAAGTCCACTAGCATGTGACCAATGCACTCAAAACATAAAAGAAACACCAGACCACTATCAAAGCTCCAAATCAGCTGGACAAGAACTTATCATGACACCATGATCTACACATCCCCCTTTGGAGATACCATGTTTCAAGTGAAAAAGCTATGGTCTCAAGAGCACAACAAAATGCCAAAACTCTAAGAAAGAGTAGCCATGACATAAAGCAAACAACTCTAAACTAAAACCAACATCACCTATCAAGCACCACCAGCAACTTAGCCAAAACTAACAATGTCTTTCATGGCTCCAAGATGTTGCACACCTTCAAGTAGTGAACTTGTAGATGCAAAAGAACACGACAACTGCAACACCAAAGAAGGACTCCAGTCATTGCTAAATCTCCCACTGCAACGTGACACCAAGCTTTCCAAGCACCATGAGTGACCACGCAATCACTATCAAAAGCTTACACTAACCAATGTAACAAGCTCTCCATGACATCATGATTCACATGCTTCAGATCCCCATCACTGAATATTTAGGTACTCAAACGCCATCCCTCCTCTCATCTCAAAACAGTCACGCCAATGCACAAGTGACCATAGACAAGGCCAGCTAACAGATCTGCACCACACAGTTGCAACCTCATGGATATAGACAGTCCACATCCGAGTTTTCCCACAACAAACATGTAGGTAAGGATAGCCCACAAAATTGCACAACTCGTGGATGCAACCAAATGTAAACCTGCAAATCTATCATCGCACTAGAAACTGCAAAACTGAGATCATCAAAGAGAACAACCAAAGCAGACAAGCATGACTCAAACACCAGATCAGCAATAGATCTGATTTTCTAGTCATGTCCACAACTCCAAGCACCAAAGTCTAGGTAACCAACAAGCAACACCACAAGAATGCTGAAAGAAAGAACACATACCAACATTTTCATGCAGAGAAGATAACTCACCTCCAAACAAGTCAAATTGTAGCTATCTCATCCAGTCATCTGGTAAATAGCAGACAACATCTCCACAAAACACAAGTTTTCTCTTGACCGTGTAAAACCTATAAAACCATAGTGTTTATAAAATACCCACGCATCTCCATCTTCATTGCTCATCTGGATGACTCAGGAGTCTGCACACAACGATCATAGTTAACCAGAACAATGAAAAACAACATGAACATGTGTCTTAATTTTTTTAGGAAAATCTACACAAAACCTCTAGAGCCAAAGAAATGGATCTGAACCATGCAAGTGCAAGAAACAAGCACACAGGAACTGCAGGTCCATTTCAGACCAGTTCCAATGCCATCACTCATGCACTAGAAAATGGGAGAACCAGGCTATCCAGAAGTTGTATACCCCTAAGGTCACTTGATAGCCACCATGCAATCAGGATAGTAGAGAAAAAAAATGCCTTCAGTGCTAAGTCAAAAAACACCCAGCACAAGGACAACTCTCCATAGCTGATCAAAAACACAAGCAAGTTCATACCACTAGGGATCCTCTCACACATACACCCAATATGAACACCATGATTTGCTGCAACATAATTATGAACACATCTCACGCCCTTTGCATCAGGAACTTTGCTACGAGTTAGGAGCCTCAAACCATGTTTCCACAACATGACCAACTCCAGTCATCTCCAACATCTTTCAAACTGTGTATTGAATCAAAGAAGCACACACTTCCACTCATCATAAGATCAATCACCAACCGATCTCTCCAGATTTCCTCAAGCTTGCCAGGCTAAGAAATCAGCAAAGGAGAAAACCCATAACTTCAGCAACCAGGAGAAGAATTTGATACCAATGGTTGGTATCATCAAGCCTTGACCTCCTTCAACCAACTCTGATACCACTTGTTGGGGATATAGATTTGGTTCTGTCATCAAGATTAGCATCTAAGACAGTAGTGCCTTAGTGATTTCAATTCAAAATCACAACAAAGACACAAACAACTATGCCAAAAAGCGGAAGTAGGCACAGATGATTCCCCATTAATCCTACTGAGGAAAGTAAGTGGAAAACAATTAATATATTCAACACAAGTAGATAACCATGAAAGACACAACAATATTGACACACAGATATACGTGGGGAAAACCCTTTTGGGTAAAAAACCCTACCTCCAAAACATTCAGCTCACTTGTATTATTCAGTAACAAAACTAGTTACAATACAAACACAGAGCTATGCTCTTTTGGATATTACATCTTGTCCATCTGGAGAATGAATATAGGCTACACAAACTAGAATGTCACACAATTACAATGTACTCAAGACATACTATGTAGATTCCCTTTAGCTCCTCTCAAATGACTGTCATAGCCAGCCACTCGGCCTCCACAGGGTCACATGTTCACAAAACTAAGAGATAGAGTGTTCGAAGTAATGACTATTCGAACACCCTCTCTATCTCTCTCTCTAATCGCTCTCTCTTTCTCTACATACACATGGGATTGATTAATCTCTTTTCATGTGCCAACATGACTTGTCCATCCAAACAGTCAAAACCGTCCTCATGATATCACTAATAGATCTACCCATGTCGTCCTCCTTGCATTGAGCCACCCAGGCACACATTCGATCTGCACCAATCTCCTTTTCCTCGAGCCAACCAAGCAATAACTCCTTGCCATAATTAGAGTCCTATTCGCCACCCTTATTCAACAACAATAATTGGTTTTGGCTTTTAGCCAATCAACTTGTTGAGTCAAGCCATGTGTCCACCACCCATTCGTTAGTTGCTCTGAAAGTCAAGTCCAACACGATCAACTTAGCTCTGATCCCATCTGATCTCATACCGCATTACCGCCAAGCTCATCACCACCAACCGTGGTAAAGCAGTGAGCTCGACTGAGCTCACCCTTCACTTCACCAAACTACCGCTACCCGGTCAGGCCCACCTCATGGTATGGCAGTAACCACCTCGTAGACTGTCAATGGTCAAACCACATCACCATGGCTTAAGGAACAAGCCTTTGTGGTAAGGCGGTAGGCACCAACACTGACCGTCACAGCTCCACTGTGCTACCACACCTAGACCACCAGACCTCTGTGGTAAGGAGGTGACACCGCCAGCCCAAACCGCTAACGATCAACCATGCTACCGCGAAGGCCGCTAGGTGACCCTGTGGTAGGACGGTGACCTCTAGGTAGACCATCAATGGTCTTACCATGGCACCATGGTGAGACAAGTCACCGCCAATGGTATGGCGGTAAACGTTGATCGCCAGCCAACCTGTCACCGTCAACCGCACCAACGTGACTTAACCAAACACCGCCCATGGTACAATGGTAAAAATCTTCTGCCAGCCCACCACCATTGTGCCACTCACCATGATACCTCGCTATTGAATGGACCACCTAGTGGTAAGGTGGTAAGGCAACGCTCTATCAGCCCGCCGCTCATCGCACTACCTCGCCACCATCGAGCCACCTCTGCAGTAAGGAGGTAACTATCAACCAAGTCGTCGCCACTTCATCGTGCCACTTCCAGTCAGGAACAAGACCGCCATGGTAAGGCAGTAACACTTCCCAACTGCTGAACAAGGTGACCCACGATATGGTGGTAAAGGCCCGAAACAGTGAGAAAATGCCTAAGTCTTCAAATGGTTCGACCAAAAAGTTGAGGCAGAATTCCCAACGAAACTCTCAAACTTCAAAATGAAAAACACCTCCATCGAGCCCACACCTGCGAGAGGCCACCTCAACTTGGCCACTATGACTCCACCAAATTTAGAAAGTCCCAATGGGTTGGCCCTTAAACCCTATCGGGTCTGCAAGCAGTGGCCTCCGTTTACGGAGTGCCTTTTGGGCCTCATCGTTTCAGAATGGTTGTCTAATCGCATCCTCCTACTCATCGGGTCCCTCCTCTGCAATTGCCATTTAAGGTTAAGCTGTGCTAAAATGTCTAAGTCCCAACCCATTGTAGATTCCTCCTTGCAGACCTCTTTTCGTGGGTTTTAATTTGGTCTTCATCCTTTCAAACAACCTTCATGACCTTCCCATCCGCTAATTGGGCTCTACGTTCATGGCCATCATTTGAGCTTGAAACCAAGGAAACTTTCTCTTGTGAGCGACCATTTGTGGACTTTCATCCTGCTCCCACCATGCCAAAATTCCAAGGGTTCCCATCTGACCACTATGTGGATCCTAACCCTTCCCTCTCCATCAAGGTGACACTTCGAAAATGACTAAGTATGGGAGCCTTGCAGGTCAGCCCATGTGGGCCGCCATTTGCGGGCCACTCTTTGGTGATCACCATTTCAGAATGGCTAACTCCCTCTGCCTGTATGCAATGCAGACTCATCACCATTAATCTCAATTTGGCCCAATTTTACAAACACCTAAGTAGAACTTGCAGACCAATCCCCATTGGTCACCATCATAGTCCAGATGTTGTCCTTCATGCCTAACCTATCGTCCACCTGGTGGAATCCAATTCTCTGGTAGTTGTTCGACAAAAGATAAAAGCCAATGGCTCTAGTGAGCCCAACAGTGCGGACCGCCTCCTATGCGTCATTGTCCCGCCTTTGTCATCTCCAAACGTCCTTCATCCAACTACCTTTCGTTGCCTTCTGCCTGCATCATTGCTAAAACCCGAGCCTTAGAAGAGTTTTCGGTGGTCGTCCTCCATGGCTACAGGTCCCGCCACACAAAGTTCCATTTTTGGGATTCCACCTCACCAGCGTTTCCTAATGGTGGACCTCAAAATGACTGTTAGCACCCCACATCCCTAGGCCGCCATTTTCCAATCTCCCTTGAAGGAAAGGCAAATGATAATTTTTAGGAGATGTTTTGATCTTTAAAGGTTGAATTATGGGATCTATAGACTATTTTACGGGATTTTAGGTAATGTTCCACATATTTTTATGCTTGAATTCATTTACTGCACTTATGCTTGCAAGAGTTATGGAACCAGTTGTAGGACCATCGGGGGCACGCACCGAGCAAGAAAAAGGAAAGAAATCAGCCAAGGCCCCGAGAGGAAAGGAGGATAAGGATCAAATGAAGTTTCAATTTCATGGAGTGGAGGTAACTTCTAGAGGTGCCACGGAATGGAGAAAGGTCTCGGATACAAACCTGGGCCATGTCAACATCGATGAGTTTAGGAAAAGGTTCGTAATCAACCCCACCACAGAGAATTCCAAAAGAATAAGGAAAAGTGGGTTGGCTAAGGCAGTCGGCTTCCCGCCAGCTCTTGTGGCCCTTGAACTTGTAATGGCCTACAAAGAAGCTTATCAAGAGAAAACTAGAAGAATTGTAGACCAGGATGGTCGGGTGTTGTCAGATCTTTCTACCAAGTCTATAGCCCAAGTATTTTGTATCCCTACTCATGACCCTACAAAGCAAGCCACAATAGAATATACAAACAATATGTGGAAGGTGGACCCCTTGGAATGCAAAAATTAGATTACTTAACACTAGTTAAAAGACAAAAGGGGGAGTACAAATAAGGTCCCCAAAGAGCTGTTCAGGAGTGATTTCTATGAAGATTATAATGATTTGGTAACCTTGTTGAGTAGGGTCATGGGTCTCTCAAATTTGGCTTATTTCTTTGACTGGATTTTCTACTTCATCGAAGAGATCATCAGGGGCACCGCCAATTTGACTAGGCTTGGATGATCATTAAGAACCTGCACAAGCAATTCCTAGCAATGAAGAAGTCCCACAAATTTTACATGACCTCTTATTTGGTTTATCTACTGGCTAATGCCACTCCATACCGAGGTTTTTTCGTAGCACAAAGTGCTATCCTAGGGAGGGAATTGAAAGTAAATGACAGGTTCCTGCAACTCCAATAAAAGAACTTTAAAAGAGATTAATGTCACGTGAATGATGCATTCATTGGATATATCATCAGCCTTCTTGGGGAAGACTTTGAGGGAAGGGTTACTCATAGCACCCGTTCCTTCATCCAAAGGTTCGGATTTCTACTCATACAATTTCCCAAATTCACTTACATTTGAACCGAGGGCTTCAGCGAAAAACCATACAAGCTTCCTCGGTATCTAAATGACTGGATCATGCTATTAGAAGTATCAAGGCAGTTGCGGAATTCCCACACTCTCCTTGTTGGTAAGCACTATGCAGTGGTGCCTTATCCACTTACATTCAGGCAAGGAATGTATTCTCTCCCAGTGGCCCAATGTGCTGAGTATTTAGAAAAGGACCTTGTAGAATAAAATTTGAGCCAATACACTCCCAGGGCGAGAATGGACCCATACGACAAATTGAAGAAATTTTTGGGAAGGGAGTATGCTCACTTACATCATGTTGAAGAATTCTGGGCCAACTACTAGGATGGTAAGGAGGTATGCATGTGACATTACATGCATATGATGACATACTTTGTAAAGACAGTCAAACTGTTCTCGGTACTAGATTAGGTGGTTGAAGATGAAAACACAATTATAGATCAAAGGTTTGACATTGTCGCTAACTTGCCATTGCATGCCATAGACTAGAATGAGGTGGAGGTTGATGACCTTGATACCTTGTCAAAGCCCGTCAAGAACAAAACTAGACATTTGGTTCATGCACAAGTTGCTCAACTAAAGCTTCAAGGGGCCGAGTTGACCTATGGTGAGCTCAAAGACAAGCTTGAGAGTGAGACAGATACTGGGACTGCAACCACAGCTAAAGAAGTACCCAAGTCTCCTCTAGTCACCAGGTCAAAGAAAAGAAAGGAAGTTTCAAAATTACAATCAAAGAACAAGGTGTACTTGAGGAAGCCGTTAGAGGCTAAGACCTCGAAGAAAGCAAATAAATCCGATGGATTGTCTGAGATGTCGATAATTCAAGAGGACCCGAGCAACCTAAGTCACCACTCATTGCCTCTATCCTTGCTACTACTACCACCACTACTACTACTCCTCCCATGGCATCGCAGGCTCTAACCACTTCATCCCCACCCGCGGTGGACATCTCGATCGACCTTGCCGCCACCTCACCTGTTGCACCTATTATAATAAGATATTCCTCCTCTACCACAACCTCTCCAATTTCCTCTTCTTTGGCATCTTCGTCCACAGAAATTCCATTGCCTTCAACCACAACTATGCCCGCTCTCACTCCTTTGGAGGAATTTTCCAGGGACATGCAAAATATTGCTATGGAGCTTTCAAGATTATTGGTGAATCTCACAGTACAAGCTACCCTAGCCCAATTTGTTTATGGTCTCCCTACCCCTCCTACAATAGAGCCACCCAAAATGGAGGCGACAATGAAAATATTGAAAGAAATGGAGAAACAAGAGAGGGAGGCATCAAAAAAGGAAAATAATGATGAGCCTGAGGATCCCTTCAAAGATGACTACCACACGCATCCAGAATATGAGAAACTAATCATTGACGAGGTGGTATATGAAGAAGAGGAGAATTCACAATCCTCAGAAGAAGAAGATGTCGAGGACAACAGTGAAAATTATGTGATAGAATCCTCCGACCCAGAGCTCGAAGAGGAGTTTCCCAAGCAACCTAAAAATGTTGAAGAGGAAATAGAGGGGTAGTCTTTCGAAGAAGAGAAGGAAGTAGACAAGGACATAGAGATGTCAACTAAGCCTCCATCAAAAGAACAAGATACAAGCCTTGGCCTGCAAGAAGAAGTACCTCCCAAGAGGGAAGAGCAAGAAAAGAAAGAAGATGAGCCTGAAGAAGAGGTCAAAACAAAGAAAAGTCCTAAGGCAAAGTGTCATACAAAGCCTAGACAAGAAGAAGAAGAAAAGTTACTTGAAGGGGAAGATAACCCCAAGGAACAAGAAAGGGTTGTTTTCATCCGAGATTCAAATGAGGAGGATGAAGAGAAAGTAAAGGAGGAGACTTTGGGTGACAAAGTAATGCAAATCCAATGCACTCGCAAGGAAGAATGTGACCACGAATCACCAAAAGGGGAATCTCAGATGCTTGAATGGCTTGAGAAGAAATTGGAAAAGAAAACCCTGACCCCAATGGATCCCAAGGCAAGGCTGGAGGCCATCCTAGCATGATCTCAAGTAGGAGCTAAGAAAGAAAAGAAACCAAAGTTCAGGTCACATCTCACAATGGATGCATCGAGATCTCAAATGACATAGATTTCCACCCTAGTGGTAGATAAAGAAGAAGACGTAAGTTATAAAATATCCACTATTGATCTGCGCATAACTATTAGAAAACAAGATCAAACATGCAAACCATAAAATACCTTCCACAATAGAAAAACAGAAAAAGCAAGAGCAATTTGCATGAAGATGTGCAAATGAATAATATTTAGGAATTAAGAAATTACAAGAGATGAACTACTTTATAAAAGAAAAGTATGCATAACCCTAAAGGTAAACCTAATGTTGACCTAAAATCAACTCAACAAAATAAAGCTTACTTATTAATTAAGTAAACTAATTATTACCTAGTAAACTTAATAAAGTGTAATTAAATAATTAATTACACCAACACCCCCCCTTAAGTGCAACTTAGGGAGAATGAAAAAACATGCAAATAATGCAAGGATGGTTCCATGAAAGCATGAATGGGTCCCAGCTAAAAGGCCATGTTAGATACCCATGTACAAATGTAATGAATGGGAAAGAGGAGAAAACCCAGTGGGACAAACCCCCCCCCACCTCAATGAGATGAATTGCTGCAAAGAAGCACTAGAATAACATTGGTGGAGTAACAATGGAATCATGAATCTGGAAAGAAAGGAAATATACCTCTATTTACAAGAAACCATATGAGAGTCACTGAAGGACTCGATTTGAATCATGATAATGCAACAACAGACCCGATACCAAGGAACACTGGAAAACTCACAAATTGGAACAACCCGTGGAATCTATGAAGCAACAGTAGATGAATAAATGATGCTCCCCCATAAGAGGGACTGATATGATGAAAGAATCTAGAAGCTATGTGTATCTCGATGCCAATGTCAAACTGTGACTAAAACTAGTCCATAGGAGCAAGTACCATGAAGATTTTGGAACATTAACCATAAAATAAATGGCCCTCAAATTCAGATGTGACCCGATGTGAATCTGATGTGATTTAGGATCATTAACCATAGGCTCTCAATCTGAGATGTGAACTAATGTGAACCAAAATGTGTCAAGCTATGAACAAGATGTGGCCAAAAGAAACTATAAAATCCAAATACAACTCATGCGAGTTGTAATCAATATAAAGATGGGATCAAAGTGCATGCCATGCAAATACACTCTAATCAAATTATTATGCAAGAATACCCCCTAATGGAACTTTATAAAAGTTCATTTATTAAAATACCCCATGATTGTAAAAGGAGAACATGCAAGACATGCATAGATCAAAGAGAAAATGCAAACCTAATGCATTAAAACAAGAAAGAGTGCATGCACAAATCAATGTTCACATCTACCTCCATGATTAAAATTGACCTCACATCTGTGTAGAAGAATGAATTATCTTCCCAGTGTTGCTTGAATCGTGAAAAATTGCTTCATTTGACTTCAAAAGTCTACAAAATAAATCTGAAGCAAAATCTAGAAAAAAATACCCACACCACTGGATCGAGCTCGGAACCAACTTTCCAATGATATCTCGTTTTCAAAAAATGGACTCCGTATGCTCAAAATACGACCATTTTACTAAAAATGCTCATTTTGGCTTTAAACCAAATATTTTATTCATTTAAAGATTAAAAAATTAATAAAATACTTAGCTATACCTTCATGGCATGAAAATCGAGGCAACACGAAAATCGAGAGGGCATTGAAATCAAGGGAAAATGGCACAAAAATTGAGGAAGCTCAAAAATGTTCTAGACACCAAAAAAATATGGCACGAAAATTGAAGCATATGTACGAATCCATACAATCATGCCGATTTTTTTGACAACATTTTTGAAAATCTCCAAAAACACAAAAAAATCAATTTTCAGCAAACCCTATCATATTTTATATGAAAATAGGGGTTTTTGGGCCTTCTGAGCGCATTTGTGTGGTTCTTTTTGCACAACAATGCACTTTTTGAGAGATCAAGGTCAAAATTTCTCAAAAAATTATGGAAAAACCCTCTGATCTGGAAAAAAAAGTTGTAGCTTCAAACCCTCACACATTTGATAAACGGAGATGAAAATCAATGAAAAAAATACAATCCTAACTTTTTTCAATGCTCTGAATCCAATGGAGATGCTCGATCTAATCCAAAACGCTCAAGAAATAAGCTCAATGCATGAAACCCTCGAGGAACCCCGAATGTGCTCTGCAATGAATTTCTCCAAAAATTGAGAAGGGGCTACAAATCAAGGCTCTGATACCATGTTAGAAACCAAGATCAGACATGGAAACTGGAAAATACCTTCCACAAGAGAAAAACAAAAAAACCAAGAGTAATTTGCATGAAGATGTTCAAATGACTAATATTCAAGAATTAAGAAATTACAAGAGATGAGTTATTTTAAAAAAGCAAAGTATGCATAACCCTAAAGGTAAACCTAATGTTGACCTAAAATTAGCTCAACTAAATAAAACTTACTTATTAATTAAGTAAACTAATTATTACCTAAGTAAACTTATATTTAATTACACCAACAATAGCTACAAGAGAGGAAAAGATTGATCAACTCTGTGGTTTTGTCGCTATGATCGTCCATCAAATGAACAAAGATTAGTCCTCCAAGGAGGAGTTAAAATCATAGGTGGAAAATCTTACTGCCTATATACAACAGTGGTCTTTTGCAGAGGAACTACCAACAACATCATCAGCCACACCGCTGCTGCTATCAAAAGACCACATGGACAAGCTAGAAAAAAGAAAGAATTGGTCCAAGGCCACTGAGGATTGGTTCCAATGTTTAATTTCTAATGGTAATATGGGTATTGGCCACATCATCAGAACAATTAACAAGTTCATGGACTTGGAAAAATAATTGGAGGATGTTGAGAAGACCTACCACCGCTTCACCGAGCTCTACAGAATTATTTATCCCAAACTTGAAGCCATCCTCAAGATACCAGAAAAATTATGGGAGAAGGAACTAGGCCTGGCAAAGGCTGATCAGTGGCTTGTTGAAACATGGAAGATGAGCTTGGACCACTGAAAGGAAGTCCTGGAGCATGTGCTCCATGAGGTAGAGATCGATTTAGAATGGACCAAGGAACACGGAACCGATGTCGAGGAGTATCTCAAGTTGATGAAAAATTACGAAATGCCAGCCTTCGAGCTCGATGTAGGGAAGATCAAGCCATATTTCCATGAGAAGATGGAGAATGGGACAACAAGTGTGGTAACACCAAATTTTATGGACTTTGTTTCCCATGCCTCTATCCAGTCCAAATAGGTAGCTAAGGCCATGCCCAAGTGCATGATGAATTGGGAGAAAATCACAGGCCGATAAAAGAAATTATTGTTTCAAATACTCCAATCGAACATAATGGAGTGGGATAAGCTCTAGTTATTGATAGGAAAATTTGTGGAGTATGCCACATTGCAAAAGGAGGCTGGAAATCCTATCATAGATGATGAGTTCCTTATAGTGTAGCTACAACAAAGGAAATCAGCTAGAGGGCAAAAGAGCTACAATGCTGCCCACAAGAGGACAAAATAGGGAAAAGACAAAGAATGTATTTTAAATTGCTAAATATTTGGGGGTAGGTGAAACCCTAATTTGTAGTGAATCTTGGCCACACAATGAGATTAAATCTTGGCGATTCATTTTTCTTTTTGGACACTATAAATAGTGGGTCTCCTCTCATTTTCAAGAGAGAGTTGAGTTGTTGTAAGGACATGTTGCTGGAATGTTAATAGAAATTCATTGATTTGGTGGATTCTTGAGTTCCAACTTCATGTTGCATGATTCTTCTTCTCATATGTAGTGAATTTGAATAGATTAACTTCATTGTTCTTTGTTTTTTAGTTTTCTTTAGTAGATTATTTAATGTTGTTCATTGATTTTGAAGAATTTTGTTGTGTTGATGCCCTTCCTTGTTCATACTTTTTGTTGTTTATTGATGATAAACTGCAGTGTAAAGCTAGTCTAAACATTATATGAATGTTGCACTTAAATTCTATCTCTTTTTCATGCTTTATGATGGATGAAGGGTTGAAAATCTATAGACCTTAGAAGATTGCACTTGTTTCATGAGACTGTGAACTAATCTGGTTAAGTGGAACTAAGTTTTGGGAAGGTTGTCCACTGTAAGGCCCTTCATTATCTCTGTTCATCAGTAGTTTCAGGTCTAGGAACTTCTTCTCTCCCTTTCCCTTTTTTCCCTTTTTTTTTGAATAGTGACTTTGAACAAGGTTTATTGCACATTATAAAGCCAAATCTGAAATTGAAATAGGAGTTTTAGACTATTGTCTGAACCTACAACAATTATGCAGTAACTTCCCATATTAATAACTCCATCGAAAGAACCAATTCTTCCCCCATTTAACTTCCGTAATTTTTCCCTGTGATTACCAACAAATCACAGCAAACCAATTGAGATATTCCATTCATGTCATAACCTGACACTCGAGAGACCTTGGGGTGATTTTCAGCAACTTGTTGTTTGAGATTTCCTTTCAAGAGAGGTGATGCACCTATGTGTTACATGTGTTGATAAGTGCTAAAACACCCATCAACATAACACCTCTGCCAACTTCAAATGCAAGAATCTTTCAGGGATGATAGCCGCCATGCAAACATCTACACACTGCACACATGTCCCTAACAAATATTCTCCCATTGACACAACAAGAATATTCCAAGTGGAAGGAAGGTAGTTGGGTGATGTGGAAATTTTCCTTTGGATTTGATTTCTAAGGTGAGGATGTATGAAAGGGGAATTTGTGTAAGGGTTGCAAATTCACTCCTATACACACCTTTTTATAGATTCAAAGAGTAAAGGAAAATACCAATGCTCAATGCTCGAAAGTTTTAGCCTTAAATGAAACCTTTGAAGGAGACTTTGGAGATCAAGGAAAAGGCTTACCTCTTATCGAAGAAAGGTAAGAGGTAAAGTGGAATACTAACGTTTGATATGTGACAAAATAATAGTTTATTTGCAGAAATAGACCTCGAGAGGGAGACCTAAGGCTTAGAGAGGAAAAGGAAAATCTTACGGAAGAAGACAGATGAAGAAGGAATTGCAGGAGTTGGGCATCGAGAGGATGCCTTACCCATTACGAAGAAAAGGGGAAGAGGGTAAATGGGATTCTCAATCCCCGATGCTCGAAAGGTGAACACTTAGTCATCTTTCAAAAAACACATTAGGAATTGAGGGGGAGTCTTACCTATTACCATAACAAAGGTAAGAGGTAAAGGGAAATACCAAATCCCAACCTGCGACAAATCAACACAGGTAATTTTTTAGAAGGGGTGGCAATAGAGAGAAAGAGTAAGGGTTAAGGCCGATGAGTGAAACCGAAAAAGCCAAGGAAATATATAAAGAAGGGGAAAATAAGGAGTGGGAGCGATGTAGAAGGCATGTGAATAAAGAGGTAAGTGAAATCTTGAAAATCTTAAACACCTAGACCGACCCAATTTTAGGACCCTTCAAGAAGAATTCATGCAATATGTCCCATGTAGAAAATCTTAAATCGGTTAGCAGTGATGGGTCATTAAAGGGTGGCATGAAATGGAAACATTTATGGAAACTTCTATGGGATGATTTCCTGCTAATCATGGAATCTAGAGGCCTTGCATATCCATTGGGCATAGATTCATTAGGGTAAAAATTCAATAGTTGGGCCTCCTCAGAGAAAAACAAAACATGTGCAATCTGCACTTGGAGAAAAGCATGGAAACTAGAAACATACATTGCCTTAAGGAGAATGCAGGGTGTGTAAAGGAACTTCATGGAAATTAATGTATTTGCAATATATACATGATTCTTGATAGAAAGAAAAACATGGAAGTTTTCCTCTATCAAATAAGAACCTTCATAAGGAGTTGATCTCCATCAGACCATAGTTGTAAACCTCACCTAGTTGCAACCATTGAAAACTATTGCCACTATGCATGGAACTACACAAAAATACCTGCAAGATGAAGGGTCACTTCACTGTAAACTTTTCCATTGCATGGGAACCATATCATGCAAGTGCCAAACTCATCTAACACTAGTGCCTCAGGTGAACATATAGCATAAGGGGTGAATTTTTTTGAAGATAGGTCAACACCCAAGAGAAAACCTTCTATAGAGGGAAGATAACTCACCTCATAAAAGGATAGGCCAATTTCATCACTACTGACCTCCTTATTGGCTGAACTCAAACAAAAAGAGAAAGTTTCTAGCTCTCATGGTGATGTAAACTATACCAAACCTGATTTTTTATTTGTACAAGGAATCTCTTCTTCATGCACCTTAAATGAGAAACTTTGAAGCTCAAGCATGCAATCAAATAGTCTTTTTGTTTTATTCTCTTCTTGGCAACTAACTACAATAAAAATAGACTCTTGGTATGTAATGACTGCCACATCCTCTATTTTTTCCTCACTCTTATGTTTCTGCCTAGAAAGCTCCTCTTTTGGGGGGAAGGATTGAAATCCAAGATTGAACAAAAAAATTCTAAATCATCCCAAAAGAGGTCCTCCACCTCAGAACTATAGACCTCAACAAATAGTGGAGTTTCCTCCACTATGACAGGGGCTAAACATGTTTGTTGTTGTTGATCCAAAACAATGGAGTTATCTTCATCCACCAATTCGAGACCAAGCTAATCAAAGGCTTCACTTGATGTAGGTATAGTTGATCTCTTCTCCCCATCTTCAATAAAACAAAGGAGGACATCAAATGAGAGGATTGATTCCTCTACTGTATTAATTTTATTTACCTATTTAGTGTCTTGCTATTGCAACTAGTCATCTTCAATTATTTCTTCCAACATATCAACACTCATTGTCTTGAGCACATGAAGGCTCTTCAAGAACAACCTCTTTACTCCTAGCCCAAAAAAAAACCTTCTTTTTTTCTTTTAACCAACTGGCTCACCAAACCATAGGTCCACCCTTGAAAAGTGAAATAGTATCAAGGCAAGAAAAATGGTCAAAAAGACATTGAAAATATTAATGAAGCTTTGTAAGGGGTTGTTCAATAGGAGTATGAAGTTGAGACTCCTCAAGGATGGGTACTTGTGAGTAATGGAGGCTCTCAAAACTTGGGATTTCCAACATAGGAGATTTTCTTGATGGCATAGGAGGTTCTAATGGAGTTTCAAGGGGTTGATTAGGCTTCTTCAAACTAATAATTTTGTGCTTGCAAACCTCTTGCACAGTAGGTTGTTTTGGAACAAAATGTGGGATAATAGAATTTTCAAGAGGTTTGTTAGGGTTCTTGAAACTTACAAACTTATGCTTTCTTACCTCCTCCATAGCAAGATGTTCTACAAAAAATGGAGGTGTTTGTTTGAAAATAGGCACACAAGGGGTTGCCTAAGTCTTGAGCATTTGTGCTAGAGCAAGGGAAATTCTCAATTGCTCTTGCCTAGTAGCAACGTCCTTCACTGTATACTCTTGTTGTTGTTGCCTTTTGTGTTCCTCCATATGTTTCTCATACCTTCACCAAGCTTCTAACTCTTGTTGTTGATGGTGAGTTTGATGGAAAAGCTCATCATGACATGGGAAATAATATTGCTACCCTTGATAGGTTTGATTATCCCACTCATCTTGTTGTTGGTCAAACATTTGCAACTGCTTAATCTCAATGAACTATTTATGGTGATGCCTCAACATGGACATGAGTTCAGTCAAATTTTGGTGTTGAAGGGAAGAATAAGGAGATTATTGGGGTTGATGATAGGAATGTGTAGGCATCCAAGAAGATTGATTAGGGTGGATGTTGTGCAGTTTTTGCACACACATCCCAGTGAAAGTGGGGACCCTCTTTCTTTACTTTTTGGTGTTTTGGCCCTTCTTTTCTGGGGGTTTTTGCATGCTTGGGTTTGTGCTTTACTGTCCATTTTTCCAATTGAAGTGGCATTCTTTTGAACTATATTGAAAATATGAAGTTTTGGCTTTATCTTGGGTTTTTCACTATTTTTGGGAAAATCCGCCTGGGCCGGATTCTCCTGGTTTCTTCCCAATGTCCGAAATTGCTACTTTTGCACTGCTTTCGGGAAAGTCTGCACATCCCAGATTTCTTCAAAATCCATGGCAGTGTCAAATTCCCAAAATTTGTGGCAGTGTCGAATCCCTGAAAGTCTTTTGTGGTCGTGGTTGTCTTATCGAATGCATTAATGGTGTTTGTGCGGAGGTCTTGGAGCTTTGATATATTGATTCTTTGAGAAGTAATTGATCATTTGAGTTTGTGCATTTGCTATCATTTGGGCTTGTGTCTTGAGGTTCTTTGTGTTTTCTGGATATCTAGATTTTTGAGGCCATTTGGACTGTGCATTTGCATTTCCAGTGCGTGGGCTATATTCGATTTGCATTGAGCGGTTATATCTCGACTTCACCAGTTTCAACCTTTGCGTTTCCATGGTATGTAGATGTGCCCTTTTCTCTGTTGGTTCCAATGGCTTTTCTTCATTTTC
Organism: Sequoiadendron giganteum; assembly: GCA_007115665.2. NCBI lineage: Eukaryota > Viridiplantae > Streptophyta > Pinopsida > Cupressales > Cupressaceae > Sequoiadendron > Sequoiadendron giganteum. The sequence continues at coordinate 27,279,273 of CM021106.1, forward strand.
TCGGGAAGTCCTTTGTAGGTTTCCTGGTTTTTCTGGATGCACGTCATCATTGAGCGCTTTGGGGTTTTCATTTGGTGCACTAGTCCATTTTTATTGATCAGACGTGTGCATTTAGTCTGGTGTTGCTTCTTATTTGGGTGTTGGCTTGCTGTGGTTTCATACTCTCCATTTTGGTGTATGAGTGAGTTGTTTGTGCTTTCATGGCAAACATCTAGGGTTCTTGACCTAGGGCATGGCCAATCCTCTTCAAATTTCTATGAAGAGTGTCTTCAGTTCACATTTTATTCATCAAGGTCCTAGGTTGAGTTGGTTTCAGAGTTCTGGCCTAGATCTGGAGTGATTTGAATTGATTTGGTGGAAGTAGCGAAGATGTAGACAAGTTCGGGTTTTCGAGGTCTTTGCGGAATTCCACTTCCCTCGGATTTCCCTGAATTTTCTATCTCCTCTTCTTTTATCACTTTCTGCTGGATTTCATTTGGTTTCGCCAAAATACGTTCCATCCATATTTTCCCGAGGTTCGCGGTCGGGTCGTTTTACCAATTTCGAGCTTTGATACTATTATATCTGGATTTTTCCAAAATCCACTCCATCCGGATTTTCCTGAATTGTCCATGTCTCTTCATTTTCCCTGAGTTAGTTATAACTATCGTTAATTTCGCCAGAATCCGTCTCCGACGAATTCTTTCGGGTGTTTTTGGGAAATACTGAATTTGATGGTTTAGATGGTGGGTTTCTTGGTAATCTATTTGATTGATTTAAGGAGCTTATGCTAAGTATTCTCAATGCTTTTTCCTTGATTAAGTTGATGATTTAAATGATGTTATGGGGTTTTTTATGTTTGGTTTGCTGGAATCCGTTTGGTCTGGATTTTCTCGAAAATCCTTCCCAGTGCAGAATCTGCGAGGGGAGCTAAATCCCGAATTTTGAGATAATGATCTTCTACACTTGTTGCTTCTTATGGATCTAATTGTGGTTACTTTTATGTGTTTATAGGCAGGATCAAGATAGAATGTTGTTGGTCGAGGCAAGGGAAAGGCAACCGATCCTTGTGCAGAGGCTTCTACCATCTCGGATGTAGAAAAGGTTAAGTTAGATATAAGGAGCAGAATTCTTGAGAGTAAGTTGACCTCAATTTGGTCAGGGATCACAGATACAAACGTAGGCATGTGGGATTATGAAGAATTCAAGGTTGAGATTTCATCACCAAGCCTTCCTCTATTGTCAAGGAGAATGGTGGAATCTGGGTTGGCTCATGTGGCAGGTTTCCCTTCTACAATGTAGTGCTACGAGTTGGTACTTGAGTGTGCTAGAAATTATGATAGTGGAACACAGAGAATAATCGGCCCTCGGGGAAGGATTCTTTCTGGTTTTAGTCTTGCGGCCATTGCTACAACCTTTGACATGCCTGATAGGTCCCATGTGGTGGGCTTTGACTTGGAGGTGCCAGGAAGTATTATGAAGAGAACATTGTCAAATCTCAACAACTGATCAACTCTTGGATAGAGAAGCCTAACTCTCATTTCTCTAAGTTTCCTAAGCAACTATTCAAGCTGAAGTTCAAGAGGGAGTATTACAATGCCATCACCCTTCTCAATAGGTTGATAGGATTGAAGAGTGTAGATGTTTTTGAAACATGGATGTTCAATGTGATTTCTAGAATGGAACAGGGGATAGACTATCATTGGGTAGGTTTTATTAGTAATATGATCCATCATCAGTTGTGTAATGTCTTGCAGACCAAGACTTTCACTATGACCTCTTACCTAGTGTATTCATTGGCTAGACTTCATCCATACAAGGGGTTGAGCGCTAGAGGTATTTTTGGGCAAGATGCTATCTATGAGGTGTATCCATAGTTGCATTTGACTGGTGGAATCTACTGGAGGTCAAATAATGCCTTCACAATGTACATTACCAGATTGCTCCAGGGTTCAAAGCATGTGAGAATCTCGTATAAGGAAAAAGAGTTGATAAGGAGGTATAGAGCCTAGTTTATCTAGTTCCCAACCTTCTCATATATCAAATTTGATGGTTTTTAGAGGGCTCCCTACATACTCCCTAGATATCCCACTGATCATGTTGTATTGTTGGAAGTCATTGGACAAATCTGTGACTTTGACAATGTTCTGAAGGGAGAAATGCATAAGACAGTTTTTGGGAACGATTTCCCTTTGAAGATAGGAATGGGTGAATTTTGTGCCTCCATTCAGTCTGCTCATGCTTCGGAGGAGGAGATGGGTACTCTTGGGCTCTCTTTTCATTCTAAGAGAGCAAGGTTTGATGTTACTGGTGAGGCTCAGAAGAAGGCCAATAGGGATTATAGCCATAAGGCTCATATTGAAGATTACTAGATTAACCTTGCTGATGAGTTTGAGGTGAGAAAGAAGAGGTTTTCTAGGTTGCCAGTGGATTTGGTGAGATTATATAATGTAAAAGCCATCCCAGACCAAGTGGAAGAAGATGGAAATGTGATACAGGGTCATGTGTATGAGGCAATGAGGGATAAACCAGTGGGAGAAGTTGACTGGTTAGAGGAAGAAAAGACTGATTTGGATTAGGTTATGGCCCCAGTGATAAAATATACCAAAATGTGGTTAAAGCATAAAATGATGGAGCTGGACAGTGAGGGTGTTCCATGCACCTATGAGCTGATGGGAGACTTAGAGTCTCATTCTGCTTCCGAGGCTTTGCTTGAACTAGATCAAAAGGGCAAGGAGAAAGTGGATTCTCCTTTCAGAATTCAGGTAAGAGAGGTGCAGGCTAAAAAGGCTGTAGAGGTGGTCAAATAGAGGAGGCATGTTTCCAAGAAGAGGAAGCATGCCTCTAAGAAGGAAGTTGAGAGAAACCAAGAGGAAGAAGTGGTTGAAAGTTTTCATGCACTAATGAAGAAGAGAAGAGTCACAAGGATATCCCAGAAGGTGGAGGAAGTTCCTAAGGCTGACAGGGAAATTGAGCCACCAGTGGTAGAGGTGGAAAGCTCAGGGGAAAAGACACAAGTCTATATGAGATCAAGGACTCCTTCCCCAAGAGATACTATAGCCAAAGAGTGTGTTTCATTAGGTATCCCTGTTGCTGAACAAGTTGGTCCCTCCATTCCTCAAGATGCTGGTAGTGTAAGGGGAGAACCAAAACAAGATGAAAGTCCTAAGAATTTTTACAAAGAAGAGTTCCAAGAAGGATACCTCTTTAATGTAGAGGCATAAATTGATAAGGTGGTTCAGTCTCCCTTGGTGGCACATGCAGACTCGCTTGCAAGAGAAAAAATAGACAAGTCTCCTCAAAAGGAGGAGGAAATACTAGGTAGGGCCCTCTCACCAGTGGAGCTTGTTGTGGAAAAACAGGTACGGTAGGAAGAGAACCCAATGGTGGATGTTCCTAAAAGTCCAAGTGCTGAGAGGGATGTAACTACTGATCAGCAGGAGAAAGAACAAGATAAACAAGACACAGTGTCTACTAGGTCTACCATTCTGGATTGGCTTGAGAGGGAATTGAAGAGAAAAATGCTAATAGTGGAGCAATTGGGATGCCCTCATGGCTAATGTTGAGAGGGAAAAGACCAAAAAGAAGGCAAGGGTTGTATCCCGGATTGAGAGGGATGGATCAGGTAACCGGGTGGCCCATATTGCTACCCCTACTACAAACAAAGATAGAGATAATGTGACTGCCTAGGACAATAATGTGCAGACTATTGATTTGGGACATGCTACTGTTGAGTAGGATATTAAAGAGTATGAGGGTTCCAGTGCACTTATTGTGGGGAGATTGAAGAAAGCAATACAAACTAGGCATGAGCTAGAGAAGGAGAATGAAAAACTAAGGAAATACTTGTAGGATTTGATGAAACCTTTGCAAGCTATTGGCTCCTCCTCCTCTGCTATGGGACTCCTACCCCAAGAGACAATTTTTGAGTTAGAGAAGATGAAGGGTACTTCACATGCTACAGTTACCTAGTTGCAAGGTATCCAAGCTAAGGGAGATGAGGCCATTAAGGGAATATTATCCACTGGAGGGGATGCACTAAGGTCGATTGATTGGTTGAAGGCTGCATTGGAACAAGATAATGTGGATACCAGTCTCCTGCTGCAAAAGACTACAACAATCATGGGGTTCACTGAAGAAAAATTAGTACAGTGCAGGATCCTTCCTTTTCCAAGAGTTTTTGAACCTTGGGAATGGTTTGAAATCTTGCAAATGAGGTAGAAGGCCTTGAAAAAGATCCACAAATAGGCAAGGAAAATTGAGGGTGCTCTTACTGGTGTTCATGAGAGGTGCATTTCATTCTTTGAGGTCATGACTAGAAGGAAGAAGTTTGCTCCAAAGCATCTTAGTTTGGAGCAACTAAGAGAATGGTGGAGAGATGTGTATTCCCCAGTCAATGAAGGGCCAGTTACTAAACATCAGTTGGATGATGCTGCAACTTATATTGCAGTCATTGATAGGTATTTGACTAACAAAACTGATTGGGATGGTACAGTTAGGCAGGCAAGAGAAGATATCAAGACTCTTGAGAGAAAGATTAGGGTTTTTCCTAAGCCACCTGTTGCTGAGATGGATAGGGTCCTGTTGGCTATACATGGTGAAGAAGATAAAGCTAAGGACAAGGATGGAGAGTGATTATATAGAGTTACATTGATATTTGTGCTTCCCATTAATTCACATGTATTGGGCTGACCTTTTGATATCTTGGCGGTTTTGGATGAAATTGGTGCCAATGGCACATTTCATATGGTTCGAATGTCTTTTAGGCCGACCTCTTGTAGGTCATGTTTTTATTGTAAATTATAATTTGGGCCGACCTATCTTATGGATTCTCTATAAAAGTGGGCATGTTGCCCCATTTGGATATAGAGAGAGATTAGAAAAATAGATATAGAAGGATAGGTAGATCAGGAGAAAATAGTTAATTAATATTAGAGAAAGTTAAGGTTTATTTTCAAGCAAATGTTGTAACACAAAACTGGAATTGCTGCCATTTTTGGATGATTTAATATAAGAGGGATATTGTGTTTGGTATCTATCTTCTGAAATCTCATCTAGCATGGTTCTTGTTATTCTATCTTTCAAATTGCTTAATGTTTATGGTTAAATGATTTGATAATTCTTAGGGTTTCATGTTTGGAATGTTTGCAGTGATTTCTAGTCCATACTTTTTGCAGTTAGCTGATTTTTAGCTGCTTTGTAAAGGTAGCCTGGACTTATATTTGTGCTTAGTTCAGTTGTGAAGGTTTATTCATCTCAATTACTATAGGATTGACTGAATGAATGTTTATGATTTGAAAATCTTTCAATCCCTTAGAAGATTGCACTATTTCTGTGGAATTGCAGATTCATCTGGGTCAAGCAGAAGATAGTTTATGAGAGATAGGTCCATTTTAAGCATTTTATCCTTTTGCATTTTCAATCTTAGGGTTAGAAGTAGTTTTAAGATTATCTCTAAAACCTTTATCTTTTGTTGTTTCTTTATTATCAGGATTCCAATCAAGTATCAATTTAGTGTCTATATTTGATAAGATTCAAAATCCAGTGTTGCTCATAGTAAGGTCCCATTGTGATTACCAGCATTTTCACATTTATCACTGAGTTGTTTTACTGCATTGTCAAGACCTGACATTAGAGACCTTGGGGTTATCTCTTTTCCATAGAGATTTACCTTTCAAGAGAGATAGGATATTACATTCTGTCTAAGTTGTTGCTATGCAGAAAACACCATCAACAGTGGGGTTGGTGGTATGCATTTTTTGAAGATTGAGAACCCATAATAACATGATTTAATGAAATGAAATAGGAGGCATAAACAACCAAATATGATTGATGGGGAGAAACAAATATGGAATTATCATGGTATGGATGTGTACAAGTGGTTTCCTCTATAATTTGACATATTTAATTATGGGAAACACTTTTAAAATTATAAAATAAGGGTAGAGGACTACCCGATCAAAGATTTTGGGTGCATACCAACAAAGTCACCCAAAGATGGATATTGTAGAGTTTCTAGGTTCTTGTAGAAAAACCTCCAAATGTTGAAATGTTGAAGAAGGCACCACTTCCTCAACAATATGAAGTGAAACTAGGTTTCTTGAACCAATGGATTTTGAATGGATTTGCCATGCTATTTGAAGATATTCCTCAAAAGGCAAGGTGTATTGAAGAAAATGCCAAATTCTTCAACAAAGAGAAAGTAATCCCACTGAGCATACCAAAAATTATTGTCACATGAAATTTCATCATGCTGGACATGAGGTCCAACATTCCAATGAAATAATGGAAATGACCTCAAGGTATGGGACCTTTGCGCATATGAGGTCGAATCTCTGGAGAAGGTCGGTTTCCTCTTTCAATCCAAGTACAATGTGCTAGTCCAACTCAACACATGAAAACCTACCACTATCCTACTCTAACATCTCATGGGGAAAAGGGGAGAAGGAATGCATGAAATGGAAATGGAGGTGGTAAACCAAGATGGAAAGTTGTTTCTTCTTGACTTAGACTGCTTAGTACATCATTGAAGAGGGACTAAGGGACTCACACAACTCTCTATTTGGTCGATTCCTAGAGGCATACAATAAGGTTAGGATTTGAAAATTTGTTGGAAAGAAAGGAAGGTTTCTCATAAACAACAAATGTAAAAAATTTAACTCAAACATGCATACATGAAGAATGCAAAAAATCACTCAAATATGAAGGAAATGAACTTACACATACATTAAGAAGCTAAGAAGAGTCAATCTTGATTGATTTCATTGATATAGAGCTAAAAGCCAATCTTTACAATTGTAGAAATGGAAATTGCATGGTCTACCAAAGAAAAACACCAGAAGAGCCAGAGGAAGAATGTTTGAAATGAATACATTTATTTCCTTTATAGTTTAGACATAACTTGGGAAGAAAAACCAAAACCTAACCCTAACCAAGGTTAGCAATGAAAGTTGTGTGTGAAAGGATGGAGCCATCCCGTGAAAAATAATGACTAGCACATGGATCTATCAGAAAAAGTCAAAAATATGTAATAAATGAGCATGAGCACCCATAAAATTCACTTGCAGAAGTCATGGGAAGAAATAGATGTCATCCTTGAATCCCTTGAATCAAAATAGGCTACTCAAATAGTGATTCAATCAATAATGGTCGTCACCCAAAAAATAGGCTGAATCCGCTAAAAGGTTGAGGCATCAGGCCTAAAAGGAAACCTTTGCTATGCATTAAATGGTTTGGAGCCACGAAACATCTTTTTTTGGGATCGAGCATCGGGCCTACCTCATACCTTATGCACATCTTGGCATCAGACCATTAGAGATCAAGGTTCGAGAGGATCACTTACTACATGCTAGAAGAAGGAAGAAGGGAAAGAAAGTAGAAAGGTTGAACCACGAAGTCCAAAAATTTCAACCTTATCGTGCATCAGAGATCAAGGAGAAGGCTTACACCTGTCCGTAGATTTGAAAAAGTAAAGGAGAAGATTGATTCCCAATGCCGAAAGATTTTATCCTTAAATGAAACCTTTGAAGGAGACCTCAAAGATTAGGGAAAAGGCTTACCTCTTACCAAAGAAAGGTAAGAGGTAAAGTGGAAGACGAACATTTGATATCCAACAAAATAACACTTATTCGATTTGCATAAATAAACCTCGGGAGGGAGACCTAAGGCTTAGAGAGGAAAAGGAAAATCTTAAGGAAGAAGATAGATGAATAAGAAATTTTGGGAGTTGGGCATTAAAAGGATGCCTTATTGACTATGAAGAAAAAGAGGAGGGTAAAGGGGATTCTCGATCCTAGACATTTCTTGAAAGGTGAACAGTTGGTCATATTTCAAAAAGCACATCGGGAATCGGGGGGAGTCTTACCTATTACCATAACAAAGGAAAGAGGTAAAGGGAAAGGCTAAAGCCCGACCCATGACAAATCAACACTTAGGTATTTTTTAGAAGGAAGGGGTGGTGGTAGAGGGAAAGGGTAAGGGTTAAGAAACCCAAAAAGCCAGGAAAGATAGAAAGAAGGCAAAAAGGAGTGAAAGTGATGTAGAACGCATGTGAATAAAGAGGTAAGAGAAAGCCCAAAAGTTTGAAACACCTAAAATTAGCCACTTTTAGGACCCTTCAAGGAGTATTCATGCAAGATGGTCCATGTAGAATCTCTCAAATCGATTATCAATGATTTGCATGAAAAGGTGGCATGAAATGATAATTGTAATCAAAGTACGAATGAAGTAGCTCTGGGAAGCGGTTAGCTTGAGACTTGCTCATGTCACTTGGTTACTCAAAGATGCAAAACACCTTACTACATAGATCCATATACCAACCACTAGAATAGATGTAGAAAGGACCCAAATCTAGACAAATAGTTAGATTCAAGTACTACAACAAGCCAAGCTTTAGTCATAGACAACCTTCTAATAGCTCAAGAAGATATAAAAGAATATTTTCCAACAAACAACTGAAGGACTATGCCAATTTTGGGTGTATTAATAGATTAAAAAAAATCAGGTCTTAAGGACAAGACATGGTTTCAAAGAGGGGATGATGTTAGCAGGTTAAACAAAAAAGTGACAACAACATTGACAAACCATTGCATCAAACTACAAGAGAAAGGTGGATTTCTATGGAGACCCCCACATAAGCTAGAGACATAAGGATCATAAAAGACACATCCATACTGTAATAATATACATATAATAGAAATATAAAAAGGAATAAAAATGAGAATGAGAAAGAGATATGAGAAAATAGGAAGAAGATAGGGCTTTTATTTTTTTGCAAAAAGTGGCAAGCCACTATAATATATTATATAATTAAATAATATATTACAAAATCTGGTTCTGGAGAGCATACTAGGAGGAAAGAACCAATAAGAAAACCTCTGGTTATAGCTCTGAACATGTAAATATGAGATACTTGCAAGAACCAATTTTATCATTTGTACAAAATATGTTGATAATTCAAAATTCAGCATTTTCCGAAGCTAATCCTATATAGACTCATCTAGAGCAATTAATAAACCTTAACCAACCACTCCTATGATTAGTACTAACTATAAATTGACCCAAAATAATCATTTTCAACACCTTTACAAAGGCCATACATTTTTTCCCTTTACAAGACTCGTGCCCTTTTACTAAACTCAAAAAACCCAAAATGTGAAATACAAAAAACCCCACAGAAAAAAATTATGCTTTTCCATTTGTTGAATTTTTGTCCATTCCCTCTGTTTTTTGTGAAATTATTTCAAAGGCTCATCGACCATCATTTTGAAAACCTTGAAATTCCCTTGATAAAGGCATGTGGGATGACACTCTTGCATCAAAAGAAGACATTTGAGGGCAATTTGTAAATTGATCCTGAGCATTTTGACGACTGTTTGAAGATGGAGCTGGTGAATTTACCCTCAACTGTAAATCCAATTGCAATCTTTGGCTAACAAGAGGCACAGTATATGCTAGAAGAAAATCCAGAGCATAAAATTTATCCTTAATTTCCAGTTCCATTAGCGAACAAACATTGCTTCAGTTCTTTTTGAGGGCTCGCAGCAGAAAATTTTCATTCTTGTGTTGAAGAGAAAGTCTAAAGGTCTCCCCGTTGTTCATTCAACATGCTAAATTCTCAACCCGGCCTATCAGCTAGACAATGGCCATCGGAAAGAGTTCATAGTGTCACGTTGAAACCTTAAGTTACCCCAATGTCATTAAGCTCAAACATCTTTCAAGCCATCTTGTCGACCTGAGTCATACTGATGAACAACATGAAAAGGTCTATCGGCATGACCAACACTATTAGAGAACATCTCAGATGTCACCATGATAGTCAAGGTCACTCTAATGTCCCAAAAATAACATCAAAACCACACATCACCAAGAGTCACACTGAAGCTCAATAGAACAGATCCATCGGCTAGAACAACATCATCGGACAAGGATCAAAAAGTCTCAATGAAGTCTGATGTCACCCCGATGACCTTAAGCCCAGCCGCAGTTCAGAACACCTCATTGGCAAGACTTTCCATGCATTACACCGATCTCGTCTAGATACGCTCTACCGTTAAGACTCTTTCCAAACCTCCATGTTATCCCAAAAAAGTATCATTGGCTAGACTTACACCGATATAACTTTTTGGCCGGACTTCTATCATCAATGAGAGTTAGAAAACTTGCACCAGTAGTTTAGGTCATGCCGACAACCTTCATCACCAGGACACACCAAAGGTCTCACCGATATGTTCAAAGAAGGACCTCGGCCAGACTTACACCGATATAACTTTTCAGCTAGAATTCTATCATCGATGAGAGTTAGAAAACTTGCACCAATAGGTTAGGTCATGCCAACAACCTTCATCGCCAGGACACACCAATTGTCTCACCAATATGTTCAAAGAAGGACATCGGCCAAACTTCTATCATCGATGAGAGTTAGAGAGCTTGTGATGATAGTTTAGGTCACACTGACAACCTTCATCGCTAGGACACACCAAATGTCTCACCGATATGTTCATATAATAATATTAAAGACTAAACATCTAATAATATAATCTATTGACTAATAAATAAATGTATATCAAATATTGATACATTATGCTATGAATTATAGAGTACAATAAATTATGTTTGTTAATTACCAAATCAGTTCTCATGAGCATGAGGTTGTTAAATGTGTTAGAGAAGTTATTTATAGATTTAAAATACCAACATACCTAAGATGGAAGGTGATAATATGATTATAACTATAAGGCCTTATAGATTTGATTATGATTCTCAAAGACAAATACATAGAAAGGGAAAAAATAGGGACCAATCTTATAATAAACATATTAAAATATAAGCATGCATAATCTTAATGTAAGAGCTCCACATGCTAGCTTACACCCTTCCTTCCCTACTCTCACATGAACGTATGCATGAAACTAATTTCATGGTTCACATGAACCTCATAAACCTAATAATGACAAGATTAAAAGAACCACATATGAAAGGTTAGAATTTCCTGATCCTTAGACAAGGGCATAGATGACTCTAAGAATAAATAGACTTGCAGTAAGATCACCTTGTTCAATACACCTATTTATAAGCCTGATTGGCCCAACAACACAAGAAAAATCAAGGATAGCATGTCCTTAATTATCCATTATATCAATAACAAGGGTGATTATTTTTTGGTGTTCAAAGTTATAAACTCCGAAAAACCTAAAGTTGGATATTTTCTTAGGTTCCAAAGGTGTTGAATATAAGAAGAATATCACAAAACTTATATTCAGGTTGGGTAGCTAAGGAGTAATTATTGAAGTTGGTAAGACCTCTTTCACTTCTAGTTATTCAAATCCAAGGGATTTCCCTAAGGTGTTGGATTAATTGATACCATGAGAATTTAATGATTACCTTGCTACAAACTAAACCCATTACATAGTGTATCCTTATATTGATTTTCACCATATACCTATGTTGGTTTGAACATACAAGTTAATGCACCTTTACCTAGAAGAAAGGCTTATCAAGCATACTGTTTTATAATATGGATATAACAATCCCTAGGATTTTTGTTATACACTTACACCTAAAATCCAAAGAAATAACACAACTAAAAAATTTTTGTTAACCACATTTTTAGAGAAAAAAAAATGAGATACATTAAATTGGGGTGCCAACATTGGCTCTAGTTGAGGACTTGTGTTTCTTATAGGAACAACAACAATCCAAATCATTGAGAGTAGACCAAAAAAGGGTAAAAAGGGATTGAGACAAAATACCTCATTTTGATCTAATGAAGATCATGATTTTAGAGATGCACCATGATATATAGAAGAAAAGACACACAAGGTACAAGGAAAAACAATAAATTATAACCAATGACATGGAGGCACATGGACATTGAAGATATGGTTGCATTAATACCTTACTACATTAATTTTTAGGTCATACCCTACATGAATACCCATGCCATATGGTCATGAAATTTTTTTTGCACTCGCTTGTCTCTATCAAAGATGATCCTACTGAAGCAATTGATCTCCCTCAACCCAAAATTATCTTCATCACGTATTTGCAACAACTTTGGCCTCTTTCCAACATGTTTAGACCTATGATTCCCTCCAAAATTTTGAAGGTTATCTTCACCATTAACCTTTCCATTACAAGGAAATCACAAAAAAAGCCTCTAAACCATGCCATGATATATTATTGAAGTCTACAACAATTGAGGGAACAAATTGAATAATGATATCAACCTCAACTAAAACAGAAATTTCATCATATTCATTGACCTTATCAATTGAATTAAAGAAAAAATAAAATTCTTTTTATTCATCTTTCACTGAAATATATGCCACAGTAACTTTCTAACCTGTAAAAGGAAGCTCCTCCTCATGCAAATCAAACTAAAACATTTAAAGCTCTACCATATATAAAACTTGGGTAGTAGGCATAGTATCTACCTAGTATATTTTTGTTACCCAACTTCATTATGAATTTTATGTTGGACCCAAGTGAAATACTCAAGATCAAGCACACAATAATCCCCAAAATCAAAATTTGTATCTTCATCATGAAGAAAAACTTTGTATTCAATTATTCTTGTTTTGAGGATAATAAGCAAAAAACATACCTCACTATTTCATATATTGATGTATATTTCATCAAAAAAGTTATCAAAATCATGACACTTTAGGTGAAGAACTAAATTCTTCAAATTATCTTGATGTTTCAATTTCTCCTTCGCAACTTCTTGACTTATTGGCTCCATTGAAATCAAACATATGGTACACTTCAACTTCCACATTCATTTCATCAATAACATTATTTTATTACCCTTTTGGAATGAAATTTGCATGAGCAAGTGATTTCTTGCACCAAATAAATAGGTTCTTATATGCATTCACATGATCACCATATTCACATTCTTTAATTAGAAGGTCTTCCAATTGAAAATAAGAGACTACACTAATATTTTTCTTAACAAATTTATCATTAGGTGTGGCCACCTCTATGTCATCCTCATTCAAATAAATGTCAATAACCTCAATATTAAAATCAATGACAAAGGAGGGAAAGATATAAAACAAGAAAATACTTTCATGTTCACAACTTTCATCCCAAACTTTTGTATGCTTTTTATAATCAAATCCATGATCTTATTCACTTAATTTTTCACTTGCACAAAATAATTAGGTTCTTATATGCATTCACATGATCATCATCTTCACATTCTTCAAGGGCGAGGTCTTCTAGTTAAAAATAAGAGACTACACTAATATTTTCCTTGGCAATTTTATCATTAGGTGCAGCCACCTCTATGTTATCCTCAGGTCAATAGCCTCAATACTAAAATCAAGGGAAAAGGATGGGAAGATATCAAAACAATAAAATACTTTCATGTTCACCGATTTCATCAAAAAATTGTATATGATTTGTATAATCAAATCCATGAGTCGATTCACCTAATTTTTCACTTCCATATACACCTCCTTCATTTCAACTACTACAATAAACATCATGGCCAATCTACTCATCATCAAATTATAAATCATCATTGATCTCTTTATTATTATCATCTACAAATGATTGATCCAATTGAAGGTATGTGCAAAAAATACCATCTTGATATGTATTTTTTTCATATGGTGCACCACCACCTTCCTCTACGTGGCTACAAATATAATCATCACTTGATATTATGCTCGAACTTGATGCAATATCCATGCCATCGTTGTTGACAATATCTTGTTTATTTTGAATAAACTCCATTCTTCAGGAGAATGATTTTGTAATCATATCCTTTTTCACTTTCTCAATAATATCAAGGAATAAGTATATGTGTTGTATATTTTTCAAAATAAATAGTTCCTATATTAAACCTAGACCAGCTTTATAGGCCTTAAGTAAAATATAAATTCAAGTAGATGTGTCAGGTCTAGAAATTTTTGGTATCTTCATAAGGGTAGTTGCAAACCTATGATTGAACTCCTCACTAGATTCTCCTTCTTGCCATCTAATATTTTTCTAATTCTTGTACAAGGACAACATGGTATATATACAATGCAAATCCTTCTTCAAATGTAACCACAAGGTTTTTCCAAGAAATAAAAGAATGCTCTAGAAAAACTTCACACCACCTCAATTCCTTTCCATGCAATAACCTAACAAAAAACCTCATCCACATCTTCATCTTCAAATTTTTTTTTTTTATAAATTCTTAAAATTCCCCCACATGTGTCCCCCTACATTGATATCATACCCATCAAATCTAAGCATTTGATTGTAGACCTTGCATGCCATCATTTTCATTGCATATCAACCCAAGATATGTCTAGTTGTTTGTAAATAGTTTCTAGGGGAACCATAAAGGATTGAGTGACCTAACCTTTTGTAGTAGTAGGTCAAACATTGGATTGCAATGCCTTGATTATTTCTTCACATTCCTTTTCAAGCTTCTTAATATGTTTTATCCTTAATTTGTATTCGATTATGGACTCCTATAGATCCAAATGTGAAATTTTATTTGATTTTGGGCTATATGAACACTACTGATAATCCTCATAATGAAGATCTTCCCCTCTAATTACTAAGAGGGTATTTGGATGCATGGAAGTGACAAGTTGAACCACAATTTGAGGCCTTCAAGATGTCAATTTTCTTTCTTAGGGAAAAACCACACCTCATCATGTTCAATATCTTCTCTATATGATGTCATAGGAGGAAGAGGATATTTACTAGTATCATATGTTTCTTAATATTGATAAATAATTCCAAAATTTTGTGCATCATAGCACGTAAATCCCTATTCATCCTACCAAGAAGCAAATGGTTCCCTTTTAACTAAGTCTCTTCTTGTTCAACAGTCCCAATAAGTCCTTCTCAATTGTACCATTAGTTTTATTCCATTAAAAGAGAACTAGGTGAGCCAATTAATACTTTCAACAATAGGTTTCATCATGCTTACACTAGGTTGCAGGACCCTTATGTTGTTGATGATGCTTCAACTAGATTAATGTATTGTGAGGCTCTCAATTGTCTCACTTCAGCTTTAGTAAAAAGAGCCAACCCAACCGCACAAAACCTAGTGGCTATGTATGTAGAAGGAGTTAAGGCAAGTTCCAACCTAGGCCAACACCTCACTAGCCCACTTCCTTCATTAGGTCAAGATGCACATCCTAGACAAGTTCAAGGTCTGAGTCAGGCTTTAGCCAATAAAACTCCTTTATTGAATTAGTGCCTCAATTTCCATTAGTACCACAGTTGGGTCCCCATTGAATCAAGTACCATCAATGCCTAGCTACCTTTAGAATTCAAGCTCATTGTCTTACCCTCAGACTTCCAATGTACCTTCATATTTACAAAATTATGAGGCACCTCCTTACCAAAAAAAATATTCTACAACACATCCCTATATCTTCAAAAATTTCCCCTATATAGAATACTATAGAAAAGGAGTGAATAGATGAGCTATTTGAACAAGTGAAGAAGTTAAAATGAGGTTACCTATTTGAGGAATCAAAAAAATCAACTACAAGCTTGATAGAGGAATATTTAAGCCAATTATAGTCGTGACAATCGTGATCCAGGTCAAAGCTTAGGATAGAATTTTGAATGAGGAAAAAGTTTTGGACAAATTTTTGAAGGGATGCAAGCCCCAAGACAAAACAAAACATGGAACACAATGCCAAATAATGGAGGGGTGCCAACACCACTTGATCCACCTAGCAACCTATAAAATTCATCAAGTGGGGTGTACTTAACTGAAGCTACATTATCTAGATGGTGTAAAATTCATGGCACAAACAAATATTCCAAGCTTGACTGTCTGGAGTTTCAGACTATTGCTGCCATATTCCAAATGGAAGTATAGAATGCTTCTAGTAGTGAAAATCCAAGTGGACATGAGATTGTACCCTCAGAACCATATGATTTAGTCTTGGTAGTGAACCAAGCACCTTTTCCTTAAAATGAAGAAAATCAACCTGAAAAGGAATCTACATAACGTGATACCAAAATAGAAGATGTATGCAATGAAGAGAATCTATCTTAGTTATTTGACACTATTGAAAATGGTCCTAGAGATGAAGAATACCAAAAGGAAGAAGAAATTCACAGGTTTAACCAACATTCAACACCCTATAATTTGTGAAACAGGTAGGCTGGTGGTCCATTCATTACTTTTGTACCACAAAACAACTTCAACATACCTCTCGATCCCAATGCAAGTAACAATCCCTCCTATCATAAGGTTCCAACCTAGTATCTTACTAAGGGTGGATAATATGATCTCACCAAGAGTGGTCAATCTGAAGTTTATGTTGATCAAATGGGAGAGTATGTTGCGGAGGAGCTTAAAAAGGTAAAAGTTGGTATTTTCTCTTTTGAATTATTAAGGGTTCCTACAATTAGGAATGTCTTTTCAGATCTTTGAATGGGACTACACCTCCAAAGTCTTCACAAGAAACACCTGCAAAGAAGGTTACATTTAGTACTACTGAAAATGAACCAGTGATTAGAGAGATCATGGGGAAGAGACATGATCAACAAACAACCAAGGATCAGGGAAAACAACCAGCCAAAGACCAAAGTCAAGTGCAAACTAAAGATAAAGGCAAGGAAAGGGATCAAATTCAAGTTTCAAGCAGACACTCTAGTAATTTTATTCCAAGGAAGACCTAAGACACCTCCTTTCTTGCTGACTATTTTTTTGTTTGGAAAGAACTTGCACAATTATTTCTTAGATTCAGAAGCTTCCACGAACATTATGCCATTCTTAATGTGTAAAGCATTAGACATTGCTCCCACTCCCTGCAAATGAAAGGTCACTCAACTCGATAAGATAAAGGTGAGTGTGGTCGAAGAGTTGAATATGATTCCCATGCAAGTTGCATTAGACCCGAGGGTTCAAAAAATGATTAACATATAGGTGGCAGATATCCTTGATACATATGGAATGATCTTGGGTAGGGACTTCACAAGATCACTTAATAGTTATACTTCCATTGATCATTTGCACATGTAGCTACCATGGAAAGGAATGCCCAATTAGATTCGTATAGAATGTGAGCCAAGGATGAAATTCATGATCATTGAATACAACAACAAAACTAACGAGGTATTATTCTCATAAACGGAATTGGAAAATCACATCCTCGTAGCAATTGCAGAAGAAGAGGAGGGAATAGAAGAGGTTTTAATGCTACATGATGTACTGAGGGACCTAACTCATCTTCCCAACAACACCGAGGTGACAATTGAATCTGATGATAAGGATCCACAAGTCGATGGTAATGTTGGACTATTTGAAAGTTTGTAGGATTTTATGAGGAAGTGTGTGCAAGACCAAGTTAGTCTTGGTGGTAAATGGACTTTAAGGGGCTGTTGTTGCCTAGTTGGTGCAAAATACATGATGCTTCTCACTCTGAGTTTGAATGTTTCCTCTATAAACTGATGTAGATGAAATTAAAAGGAAAATAAGCCTAGTAGTATTTAAGACTAAGGATCAGAAAATCCAAGAAAATCCAGGACTTGAGAAGCTAAGTAATTTAGAAGTAGATCCTCCACCCAAAGATAAAGCATGCTCTATAAATTCAATAGGTATGCATCCCACCAAATTTTGGACCTTGCATTTTGATGGTTCCAAATCCAAACTGGGGGCTAGTGTAGGCTTTGAATTGATCAGTCCAACTGGTAAGACCTTCTTTGCAACACATAGGTTTTACTTTCATTGCATGAATAATGTAGAAAAATATGAGGCTTTAGCACATGAATTACTAATGGCAATGCGAAAGAAGGTTAAAACATTACAAGTTTTTAGGGATTCTGAATTAGACATAAAACAAGTTAGGAAATAATATTCATGTCATGATAGAAGATTGACTAATTATAGGCATAGAGTATGGGACTTAATAAAGGGGTTTTATGTGTTTAATATCCAATTGATTTCTCAAAATAAAAATTAGATTGTTGATGCATTAGCTCAAGCAGCTAGTACTTTGCAACCCCTATCATTATATGGACTAAAGAAGTTCACGGTGGAGCTCACCCCTACTCCATCAGTACCTAAAAATTTCACCAATTTTTAGGTGTTTAAGGATGATAAGCATAGCTTAGATTTTATCACCAGTTCAGATGTCTTTTCCTCTCAAATCATTGATGAAGTAGATCCAGAGAAAGAAAAAATAGATATGGAAGGGGTCATCAATCTGAGGACCAACACAATACCAAGAGGTATGGTGTAGCTTGAAAGTATATTTGACTTTGACTAGCTTAGGGGATCGGGATCACAAGACAAGGAAGGAGTTAGCAGAAAATCAGTGTGATACGTACAATATAGGCACTGCAAAGGATGTGAAGAATGCCTTTATCGGTAAATTTCGCACCCAAGAAGAGAAGAAAGGAATAATTTATACATTACATATATATCAAGATATTATAGTATGGAGTTATAAGGATCTCAAGACGTATGCCATCAATTATTATGCATACAATCCCACTTAAACCTGATGTAAAACCATTCAAACAAAGACATAGACCAATCAATGCATTGCTTGAGCCAATTCTTCATAAAGAGGTGAGGAAATTATTATCTTCTCGCATCATATTTCCTATTAGACACTCCACATGGGTGGAAAATTTGGTACTAGTCAATAAAAAGAATGGTGAAATCTAGTTGTGCATAGACTTCCGAAATCTAAATCGTGCATTAGAAAAGGACAACTATTTGGTGCTCTCTTTGGATGAAGTGTTATAGATTTTTAATGGGTCTCAAATGATGTCCTTCCTTGATGGATATTTGGGTTATAACCAAGTGATGGTTTAGTATGAAAATAGGTACAATATAGACTTCACCACGAAATGGGGGACTTTTGCGTATAGGAGAATTCCTTTTGGTTTAATCAATGCTAGTGCAACATTTCAACGAGTGATGGATGTTGTGTTCAAATATTTTATAGAAAATTGTATTGTCATTTACATGGATGACCTAACAGTGTTTTCAAAGAAAAGGGGTGATCACATTTCAAACCTATGCAAACTATTTTAGAAATACAGAGTTTGGTATTTCACTAAATTTGAAGAAGTGCATTTTTAGAGTGACAAAAGGAAATTTTCTAGGGCATGTTATCTCAAATAATGGAATATCCATTTACCCCGAGCACATTCAAGCCATACTAAAAATCCAGCCTCCTGTAAGAAAAAAGGAAATGAAATCATTCTTCGGTAAGATTAATTTTGTCAAAAAATTTATCACTGATTTTGCTAAAATTGTGAAGCCCTTGAACACAATGTTAAAGTAAGATGCTAAAGTGGAGTGGAAAACTAAACAAAACCAGGCTTTCGAAGAGATGAAATAGGTAATAGTTGAGGCCCTAGTTTTAGTTATCCTAGATTATTCCAAGCCATTTAATATATACTCCTTTACTTCAGAACATTCATGTGCAAGTATGTTAATGCGGAAGAGGGGTCAAGGGGATGAGCATCCCATTGCATTTATGAGTGCTCCCTTGAAAGATGTTGAATTACATTACCCAAGTTCCAAAAATAGGCCTATGTATTTCTTTGGGGCATTAAAAATTTTAGGCATTATATCTTGAGAAATAAGGTGTTTGTGATCGTTCCTGACCCAGCTGTCAAAGTCCTACTGATGTAAAATGAGCTAGGTGAAATATAGGCTAAATGGGTGAAAATTCTATAGGAATATGACATGGAAATACAACCCATTAAACTGGTTAGAGGACAAGCATTGACTCGTACAATGGTTGAATTTAATCCAGAGCTCACAACATAGCAATATAATCTTGAAGATGTCTCTCTGGATGACTGGTATAATGATATTTTATATTACTTGTTGAATAAAAAATGTTTGACACACTTGAATACTATGCAAAGAAGAGCCTTGTTCTTGAAGAGCAATAATTATATGATGAAAGGAGCCATATTATACAAGAATTCACTTAAATAAAAAAAATTGAGTCAAAATTGCATTTCAAAAAGTGTCATATAGTTCATCATTTTTCATTAATTTCACTTTCATTTAGAAAGAAAATTTTGAAAACATTTGTTACATAGGTTACAGTTTAAGACTTAGAGAAAAGAACACATCTAATCACTCAAAAATTGCTTTTTTCATTTTTTAAAACCATGAACAAGGACCCATTCGCCCATGGGTGAATGAGTCCTTGATGACCTCTTAATACCATCTTTTGTGAGCTTTTTTATGGTTTTATGCACTTCCCAGATCTCCTAGTAACCCCCTTGTTTAAGTCTAATAATTTTCAAGAATTTTTGTTTTATGCATCTAGGTCTAATCATCCATTAATTATAGGAATTTTAAATCATTTCAAAACTCATTTCAATAGTGAAAATCAATAGATCTTTAGGACATTTGTTTACATTTCCAAAGCATTGCATAATTTAGATAGATTATCTTTCATAATTCACAATGTTAGTATCTTTTCTTTCCAAGTATGTCAAGAAAATATCGTCAACAATCATGTTATTAATGAGAGATGCTTAATTCTAGAGATTGAAATGGTTCACATATTCCTTCATTCCACATCCCATAATATCTCTCCTATTTGCAAAAAAGTCTTAGTGAAAGAGGATGTAAGCATAGACAATCATGACAATCATAGTTTCTCTTCCCCCAATTCCTCTCTTACTTGTGAAGAACATAGTTTGGAGTTAGAAGATAGAATCATTGAGAGTCATGAGAATGTTGTTTCTCCCTCTCCTAATGCTTCTCCTACTTGGGAATATATACTTGAACAAAAGGATCCAATCATTAGCAAGCATTCTTCTCTTTATGCCTCCCCTATTTTTGATGGAGTTACTTTACAAAATATAGCCATGGAGTGTGATGAACATCTTGTTTTCTCTTCTCATAAAAACTCTCCTACTAGGGAAAATATCATGGTGAAATAAAATGACTACATTGACACATATCTTTCAAAAAATATTAATGTTTCTTCCTTAGATAAAGTTGATGAAGTGACATTAGACTCCCCTTCTCTAAGAGATCATGAAAATAAGGATAAGTCTTTTGAGGTTGTGCACATTAGATATCCCTTGAAGAAATAAAATAAGCTAGTTCATATCCTTTATCCACCCGCACATCAACCTCAAGTTCAAACCAAAACCGTTCTTATCTTAGAGCCACCTAAAAAGAAACTATTAGCTAGAGTAGATATCCTGAACTTTACAAGGAAAATTGATAGTAATAGTGTTTCGTAGAAACCGAGTTACAATACCATTGGTCACGCATATAATACAAGCAACAATAGGCAACCACAAACCATTCCTACTTCATTATCATTTCCTCAACCTATCTTTCCTAATGCTCCTCATTTTGCTTTACATAATGGAAAGGGGTATGATCTTGTTGAACAACTTAAAAAAACTCCTGCTAAGATATCCATATGCAATCTTATTCAAGCCTCACCTAGTTACCATAGTATGCTTTAAAATGAATTGCAACAAGCTATGGTTCCCTCTAGTAGAAATCCAAATGATATAGAAGCCCTAATTCAAGGAATGAATGCAGGCATTGTTTTCCACCAAAGTGAGCTCCCTCCTTTGGAAGTGTAAAAAAAAAATGAAGCTTTCATGATAATAGATATTATTAATAGGAAGGGGATGAAGATAACCCTTGTTGAAAATGGCTCGGCCCTAAATGTTCGTAGCATAGAACTTTTGGATCAGATTGGACTACAAAAAATCCAAATTCAACCTAACTCTTTATCCATTCGTGGGTTTGATAATGTAGGAAAACAATTGCTTGGTGTGATCACATTACTTATTACAGTTGGAAAGGTCACATTGAAAACTACTATCCATGCTATGCCTCATGATATTTCATATAATCTTCTTTTAGGTAGACCATGGATTCATGAAATGAATGGGGTACCTTCTACTCTTCATCATATAATGAAGTATGCCTATAACAACAAGGTTTATACAATCAAAGTTTACCTTGAACCAGAAAGTTTGCACATTGAGAAAGACAAGGAAAATCATTTGAGAATATTGACACCAACTACACAAGTGGAACCCGTGCAAGAGAAAGAAAATGAAAATAATATTGAAGAAGTCACAAATTTACTAGAGGATGATTGGGTTTCCTTATATTTCACACATACATTCATGGGTGAATATAAGATCACAACAAAAGAGTCTAAAAAGGGAAAAGAGAAAGAGGTAATGTCAACACAAAATTTGAAAGCATCCACTTCAACCACTTTAGAAGAAGAAGAAAATTACACAAAAAAATTTGATGAAGTTGATTATGAACAACCACCAAACCCCAAAAAATGAAAAATCTTTATGGAAGATGTTATGAGCTTATGTACCAACTTGGTTACAATGGAAAAGGATGTGGTGATAGAGAACAAGGTATCTATGTCCCTATAGAGCCTTATACATAAGAAACAACTACTAATCTCAATTATTGTCCATCAAAAGAAACAAAATCATCAAAAAAAAATTCACTCAATACCAATGCTATTACAGAAGATTCTTCTAAGCCAACTTTAACCTTGGTGTATCTTGAACTAATAGAAACAACTAGTGGTCTTGGTTATTCAAAAGAATCAAAGAAATCATTGCTTAATATTAATGTCATCAAGCAAAAAACTCCTAGGATATGTCTTAGTAATGATTGGAGTTTGTTATATTTTACACCCTTCTTTAAGGGAGAGTACAAAATCTCACAATATAAAGAGTTTTGTGTATGTCTGACACCTTGTACTAAGCAAGAGATATATTTGTTGCAAAAGAAAGAAACATCTCCCACCATTGATCAAGAGAGTATCTTGTAGAGACTTCTCCAAGATCATTTGATATCTCTCCTTCCAAGAACATGAATTAAATTTTACAACAATAGTTCATTTTGTGCATATCATAGAGTTGATGGTAATTCTACTAATGAATTTAAGGCTTTGAGTAATAAAATTCAACATATTAATGATTGTGGTTCTCTTCCTTGTGTTGATGCACCTACTTCTTCTATTTTATATTTATTTTCATCCTATCATGCTGCTCATCACTGTGTGGCATTAGTATCTTTATATGTCTTTCTCATTACCATTCATATCTTGGCAGCAATATGATAGTTCCTAGTAGTTGTCTTTGTCTCTATAATTGGGGGCAAGGTGTTAGGTAGACTTTTCCTAGTATGGAACCTATTTTTATCTCTTTTGGATAGTTGACTGCCTTTCATGTATATATAAGAGCAAGCTTGGGATTTAGATGGCATGCCTTAACTTGGCTCACATGTGATATACTTTGCATAGTATTATGGGGGCCAAATCTCCTTCACATGATGTAGCTTCATTTGGAAACATATGTTTGGCATAGGGCCTTTCAAGTAAGATATCATGCCTTCTTTATTGTTAGCATTTATCATTGCCTACTTTAAAGTAAATTGCTCACAACATGGTGTTAGCAATTTCTTTAAAGTGGGGCATAGATTGGTATTATCATTTTTATTTTTTTTTACTATATCTCATGTTTCATAGTCCAGTCTTCTTACTTCATGTGATGTGTCCTATTCTTGGTGGTGTCATTGGGTTTCATTTCATTCAAGAGTGTGACCTTTCTAAGCATATGGCTTTCCTCTTAGTGGTAATGCTATGGATTGAATTCCCTAAGTTGTGAATTTTTTTTCTTTGATTAGTCCTCCCTTGGAGACATTAAGCATGGTGTTCCCTAAGTAGTGACCTTACATGAACTAAGCAAGATTCCTTTGAACATTTTTATTTGTATTTTTTTCATTTCTTAGCATAGCGAAGCTTTTTAACCTTGTGAAGCTCGAACTTCATATTTTTGTGGTGCCTTATTACAGTTATTAGAGGTATAGCTTTGGTATGGTTAGTATGATGAGAGCCTCTAGACCTGGAATGACTTTCTCATTTTACGGTGAGAGCCTATAGACCTAGCATGAATTTCCCACTTAGCCACTTTTTAGGGGCTCACCTAGTGGACATCCTGAGGTTCCATCAGCCCAGAGTGAGTATGTGTTGTTATTTTCATAGTAGACATTGAGTTCCACTTGTGAATGATTTTGGACAAATAGCTAAGGCTTGATCCACATCGAGCTGGAAAAATAGTCTAGGCTTGATCCACCCCTTTTTGTTTTTATTTTTCTTTTTGTTAGTCTTTGACATTGTATGTTTGTGTATCTTGTCTTGTCGTTGTATATCATACATCTTGTGTGTGTCCCTTTTTTCTTATGTTGGTTTGATGTGGGATCTTGGATCCTGGGGGCTTGGCCACCTCCTTGGTCTTTGTCATCCTATCCAATCAAAATTGATGCACTTGGACCCCTCTTGACATATATTTGTCTACTTTAGTGTGAGTTTGTGCTTGTGCTCATCCTCTCACTAAAGTAGGGGCTAAATGTAGTGTAGAAAAATATATCCCTTTATATTTTCTCACTTGTTTTGTCCCTTCTAATTAAAATAAACTTAATGCCTTAATTTAGTGTTGTAGAATGTATCTCTTTACATTTTCACACTTATATGGGCCCTCTTAATTAAAATGGACTTAATTGTGCCTTAATTTAGTGTTGTGAAATGTATTTATTTACACTTTCACACTTAATTAGGGCTCTTTTAATTAACTAAACTTAATTAGGCCTTAGTTGGCCCCCTTAATTCATTTTCCAAGCCTATTAATTACATTTTTTGAAGAAGAAACCTGGCATTCATTAATTCCTTAACATAACACTTCTCATTGAGAAATGTATGTTCTAGGTTTAGGGACCTACAACCCATTTGCCCATGGGTGAATGGGTCCTCCCTAGACCTTAGGACTCTAATTTAAATTATGTTTTTGGTGGTATTTTAATATTTTCAAATCCATGATTCAATGTTAGCTTGTGATATTTGAATTTTGGGAAATTAATGATAAATGTCCATAAATACAAGGTTATTTCACTATGTTTCACCAAGAAATTTTATTATATTTCAAGAGCACAATTGAGAGAACTTTCAAAAGAGTCAAGATTATTGTCAATAGCATTCAAGGGCAGATTTCTTCATCATTTTTTGCAACATTCAAGATCCATTCATCATGTCAAATCTATATTAAATCATGCATGTTTTTGGAATTAACATTGTGATGTAGGTTTCAAGATCTAATCCAAGCATTCAAGTCAAAGATTCAAAAGCAAGATTCAAGTATCAAGATCAAATCCATTCGAGACATTTCACACAAGATCAAAATAAAGATTTTAATCCTTCAAAGGTTTAATCAAGGGTTTAGAGATTTGTGACATTGATTTGTTCATTCATCATTCCTTTCATGCTATTTTATTTCATTTCAAGGTTTAATTACCAAAATGGGGTTTGACGAAGGAAAACCCCCATTCACCTAAAAACATAAATTTTTTCCTTCTCTTTGTGTGTTGTAGATTTGCAAGTTGAAGCAAACTTGAAGATCATAAAGTGCAAAATTGCAAAGTTGAATTTGTTGTCACCTTTGTTGTCATCTCATGGAAACTTAGATCCCATTTTTTTTTTTGATTGTCCGACTATGAAACCCAAGAATTTGGAAGTATAGACACAAGAGTAGAGGACCCAAAAACTAATCTTGAAGATCCCTACACAGGACATATTCACCATAGGGTGAATCAGTCCTCAAACAACTTATGAAAACATCATTTCGTGAGAGGCACACAACATTTATCCCTTCTAGATTTTCCAAAAATATTTTTGGTTCCTTCAGTTTTATGCTTAATCTACTAAATCCAAGTGATAGATTGCATTTTGGAGTTGATTTTCTATTTTTAATATTTCTCCACAAAGTGTTGTTTGACCTAGACCCCCATCCAAACACAAAGGAAATTTGCATGATTCCTCAAATAATTCACTCACCTAAGGGTTGAAAGTGGATTTTAACTTGAGGATCTCATTTCCTAAATGAAATAGAAGAATAGGTAGGCTCATTCATCCCTTTTTTCCCTTGCTTTTAATAGTAATTTAAACATTCCAAATTTAGTATAAAACCCTACATGTTTGAACCCCTACACCTATTTTTCTATGTTTCACATATGTTTGGTAAGCACCCACTTACAGGTACATATATAACCAAGAAAATGTTTTAAGGCACCAACCTCCTGGTACACTGCACACCTAATTGAGCACAAACTCAACCTTTCTGAGGCACCAACCTCTAGAAAATTACTAGTTCATATGTGTCGATACTGGTTCTTCATCAACCTAAGAATGCACCTTTTCATATCATTAAATTGCTCTACTTTCTCTATACTCCACTTCTCTCTTCTCATACTCCAATGTTCATCATTCTAATAGATTTTTGTATATCACAATATCCTATAACACCCCTAAATAGGCATTCAATTCTTTACCTGCATACGTTTGAATAATACTTCATTGATATTTCTCTAATACACATGCAATAACAAGATTTTGTATTTGACACTCACACACACACATCCTGATTGTAATAGTAAACATTTCACCACTACTCAAACCCTAACTGCATCACAACCATCACACTAAATGATTTGTCAAGATTCCAATTTTTGCATCCAATCATGCCACCATTTTGACATGGACGGTAACAAAATTATCAACCCTAAATGATTCATAGTTTCTAAAAACACAACCAAAACAACTTTATTTCTATAACTACCCATCAAATTTTAACTTCTAAGAATAATCGTTCACTCACTTTGAATGTCAACCCTTGATCTTCCATTTACTGACATGATCTGATGATTCACATTTAACCGTTTGAACTTTAAAACATGGTCATTTTATCAATTTTCCTTTAAAGAATCATTGTTGATCTTTGTCACATACCTTATGCTTGTCGTAGCTTTATTTCAAGCTTAAGAACAATTTCTACGATATGAAGAAACCATGTGATGCAATAGGAAATCACCATCTATATCTCTGAACACATGTCCTCTTATCGCTCCATCGCTAATTTGAATAGAGGACCCACCATACTCATTGCAAACATTTTTCCTATCACTCTTATGCATTGGCAAATGAATTCATAATCGCGATATGAATAACCTGAGTTATGCAATCATTTATCACCATCTATCCTTGAGGAAACTTGTCACTTTACCGCAATCCCACAAGGCTAAGCCAAGGACCCACCATACTCTCATAGAGCTAGCAGGGATATGCCATCTGTCATTGCCATATGTCATACTCCACTATCATCACAGATCACAAATTTCTTTATTCTCAAGAGAATGAAAAATATTATGCAAATACACTAGGCGATGCAATCAAAGTCTTTCATCTGACTAACTAATGTCACAACCCACTAACTATCACATGTCACTAGTTACCCTTACCATCTACCACTTTAGCTTAAGCCACACACTAATATTTCAATCACTGAAACTCCAAATAAACCTTTAAGCTATCAGATTTCAGGGTTCATGCTTATTTCTTACCTCTTTCCTACCTATGGTAAAGCATAAGCCTACCTTCTGAACTCCAAAACCTTGAAGCCTTGGTTTGCTAAGGATTAATTTTTCATGTATTAGGAATCAATTTCCCATACATTTACATCTTCGCTAGTTAAGGTGTAAGACTTATTTCTACCCTTCGAAACCCGAAAACTTCCTTTGCAAGAATTTTGCTATCTTAACTCTTTGAGTACCATCCTTTGGCCTTTCATCATACCTTTTTTTTGAAGCTTACAAAAAGACGTAAGACAACTTGCAGACCTCTGACAATGACACCTTTCACACTTTTTCTCTTTCCACTTTCCTTTCTTTGAAGCGTTCGATATAAGACAAGCCTGAAGCCCAAATAAAATTCAACTTAACACTTTAGATAGCATATGGTATAAGGAAATTTTGATCCCTGAAGTCTAAACCTTGCAAGCAATATAAGGTAAGCCTGATGCCCAAAGTCCAAACTTTGGAAACTCATAAGAACTTACATTTCCACTTCAAACAAACATTCTAAGCTAATTCACAAACATCAAATATCATCACAAATACCATTTGACATCAATGAAAACAATTCCAACAGAGGAATTAAGATATAAAATGGAATGCAAAGTGTGGTGTGTAGAATGTCTTATCATTAAAACACAAGCATATTTGTAAATGTGAGTATGTAGATCAAAGATATATATGTGATCAAGGGTAGATTTGTGAGAAAATTATATATACATTCAAGGGAGATTTGTATGCATAAGTTATAAAAGAACTATTGTCATTTGATAGAAGGAAGATTTATGTAAAGGAGAATATTCAAGGATATTGAATCGTCCATCATTTATTGTAAAAGAACCATTCGTTAGGTGGAATTTTGTTTGGAATTTACTGATTCATAAAGGAGAGATTGGTTTCTCTCACTAAGTTGGTGCTTAGCCATGGGGCTTGGTGCCTAAAAATTGGGGGGATTGGTGTCTCAAATGGGTTGGTTCCTACAAATTATTTAAAAGGGGATTGTTGTCTCTAGTAGGTTGGTGCCTACAAAATGTGTGAAAGAGATTTATATAAGAAATATTTTGTCGTGGTTTTCTCCCATAAGGGTTTCCACATAAATTGTGTGTTCTTGTTATTGATATTGTGTAATTGATGTTATTGCGATTGTTAAGTTTAAAAAGTAAAATATTGTATTATATTGATTCACCCCCTCTCAGTATAATCATGTGCTCATCAAGATGTTTTCCCAAGTTTTAGGGGTATCAAAAAATGTATATTTAGGTTGGGTAACTAAGGACCAATTATTGAGGTGGATAATACCTATTCACTTTTGGTTCTACAAAACCAACGATATTTTCCCTAGGGTACTAAATTAATTGATACTATAGGGATAAAATGATTGCGTTGCTACAAACCATACCCAATAAATAGCATCTTCTCATATTGCTTGTCACAATATACCTGTGTTGGTTTGAACATACAAGGTTTTGTATGGAAGAAAGGTTTTCCAAGCATAGTATTTTATGATATGGATAAAATAGCCTACACTATTTTTGTTATGCACTTACACCTAAAAGTTGAAGAAACAATACAACTAAAAAAATATGAATCTTAGTATTTTTTCAAATGTGTTGATATGATAGGATATGGAGCACATTATAGATCGGTGCTTATATTCAATTAGGCATAAAATATAGGGTTTATGTAAAATATATAATATTTGAAACCATGTGGCGCATTTTAATAAAGATATACATAAAGACCATATTTACTCAAATACACATGTGAACTAGGTTCTACACATGCAAATGATGAATATTAGGAATTGTAAAACTTTATAAGAGTCTACTTATGATTACAATAACACTCATGTGCATTTCTTTATTTGATCTTGAATAGTTACATCACAATAGCATTGGAATGATTTTATGGCTTTCTTGCTGACGAACTAATCAAGAACCCATCAAGGAAAAATAAAGAAATTTTTGGACACTCAAACAATGTTGAATATGCTAGTTACATTCGTTCTTCAAGGTTACAATGATTTTATTACAGATTCCATACAAGCCCTCAACAATACAATTTCAAAATCATACCACCCAAAACTAGAAAGCAAGAACCTTGAGTTTTCTCGCAATATCTTTTGTTTACTAGCTCTACGAAGGTAAATATCCAATCCTTGTGACATGAAACTTGCAATATTTTTTATCCAAATAGGTAGAACCCTATCTTGTATCATTGTAGTGTTATCAAATTTTCAACCTAAGATGAATCTAACCCAAAATGGATGCCTAGGATGAAAGATAGCTTACACATTCATTTTTGGTAGCTAAAAAACATTATTTATAGTAATGATGGGTAGGTAGGAGTAAACCCCAAATTGTTACATTTTGGCACCCAAAATAAATGTTTAAAATATATACTTAAGAATCAGGTCCTTTGTGAGTGTCAAGTTTTGAGTCAAACCTAGTAATTGGGACCTTGGACATGCCACACAGGTTTTGAGTTTTGAGAGGGAACAAAAAACTAGCACCTCAAATTATTCAACTCTAAAGGAAACGTGTTTTTCAGGTATGGGGCACATGAATAAAAAGAGAATAAAAACCTTAGACGATTGGAAAGGATTTGGCCTCAAGATAGTATCACAACTTGGAAAAAGTATAGATCAAAATCCAAAAGGATACAATAAGGGTCAAGAGTGGGAAGGAATTTGGGATATGAACTTGAGGTTCTAGGTTTCGATCGAGACTCAAGGTCCAATAGGAAAAGTAAACGAATAACTATCAAGGACCAGACATTAATGGGAAATAGGAACTTGAAACATTAGGTAGTTTCAACATAGGGGACTGAAATAGAAATTTCTCAAATCAATTATC
Organism: Sequoiadendron giganteum; assembly: GCA_007115665.2. Lineage (NCBI taxonomy): Eukaryota > Viridiplantae > Streptophyta > Pinopsida > Cupressales > Cupressaceae > Sequoiadendron > Sequoiadendron giganteum. The sequence continues at coordinate 27,309,525 of CM021106.1, forward strand.
AAAGGTGGGTGAGATAGGTTCAGATACACAAATTTTGGAGAGAAAAAAAGAAAAAAAAAATACACATTAAATTGTGATGGGCCAACAAGTTCAATTATCAACACAATACAAGGCTTCCTTTTAGGATACAAGCATAGAGATTTAAACCAACTAGACAACCTTTGGGATTATAGGGGTACATACAACAAGACTTTTATGTAATTCCAAATTATCTAAACCCAATACCTAATGAAATCAAGAGAAGAATGTCTTAGACATTTCATAAACATTAAAGATTATTATGAAATAGATTATGAGGATGTCATCATCAAGCTGTTAGTGAAGTCCTTTGAGGAAATTTCTAGAGAATAGTATGATTTTATCTAATAATAGCATTTATTCATGGGAAGAGTTTGTGAGTAACTTATACTATAATATGAAGATAAAGTTGACAGTTTATAATTCATGAACTCACTATTATACAGAAAGGTGGAAATGAGTCATTTGTGGATCTCAATAGTAGATTCATTATGAAAATGAGAAAACTATCGCATAACCTAAATCCTAATGAATCTGTGTGCCTTGGATATATTCCCTTAAAGAGAAGAATCATCAAACCTTGAAGGAAGCATATTCTCTAGCTAAAAGTATTGAGAGTGTAATCAGGGCTAAAATTATCAAGGTTAGGCAATAAAGCATATAGATCAAACCTTAATAAACAATAAAGCACAAATAAGCATAAAGACATAAAACACAAAGTAATATTAACAAATCTTCATACCACCATTGATTCACCTTCATTGCACTTCTCCATTTTGCTTGAATATGATGATTTCACTTAGATTTTTGAGTATGCAAATAGGACTAATGAAAATGACAAAGGAAAATATTGAAGATTCTAATTGGATATGGATGCACTTGACTTGATAGTAGACTTGATAGCAAGATGAATCAAGATAGCATAAGATTACATAATCTTGTGTAGACTCTAGATGTCTAAGATTTCTAAGATCCAAGATGAAGAAATGACAATGATCTAGGTCTTTTATAGGAAATACAATTTTGAATGAAAGCCTAAGATTTAATGTCAATAATCAATGGCCAAGAATAGAAGATGAGGTAAGGACTGGGGTTAGGGAAAAATTATAAGGATTGACGGTTAAGATTAAATTACAAATAATTTAATCAAGGGTGGAGATTAATTGAGACATGGATAGATAAGGAATTGATGTGGAAGATAAGATTGACACAGACAAAGAGGTGATAGGAAATTAAATAATATTAAAATTATTTAATTTAGGTGGCCAATTAATAATTAAATAATTAAATTGATTATTTAACTATAGAAGAATGTGACAAAGGGAATCTTTTGAATTAAATAATCAAGAGAGTGAACCAAATTAAATAAAATAAAATTATTTAATTCAAGAAAGAAGAGACTAATGAATAATTAAAATAATTATTTAATTATAGTGGAAAGTGGTATAATAATTAAATAAATAAGAATTTATTTAATTTTAGAAAGAAGGAGACTTAATTAGTCACGTAATTAAATTAAAAAAAATTATTTAATTAATCAAGGAGGAATAAACATATAAATGAATTAATTAAATAATTAAAATTACTTAATTATTAGAAGACTTATGGTTTTAGAAAATAACTAAATAATTAAAATTATCTAATTATGAAAGAAAAAAAAAGGAAATGATGGAGAATTTAGAAGTTGCAGGCCTAGGACAATTTTTATTTTCTACATTTTTCCCCTCTTTGATACAATGCAATTTATCGCGTTGCGTCAAAGAAATCCAATCAAAATTATGCCTCAGTGTAAAGAGGATGAGGAAGAATAATGAGGAGGTAGTGGTATGCCCCCTCGAGAGGATAGGTAGGTTCAAAGAACACAAGTGTGCTCTCGAAATGGATGAGAAGACTAGAGGATGAAGGATAGAAGAAATGTTAGCATGAAGGATATAGATGTTAGTATTAAAGAAGAATCTTCAATATTTTTTCAAATACATAATAGGCCTTGCATTTAATCATTATTAGGCAGTAAAATGACATAAATGGACAATAAAAACCATGGTATAACATAGACCAAGGTGTGCAAGGTCATCCACTTGCAAAACAAACAATCACAGACAAGGAATGTCCTAACTCATACTAAAGGAAAAGTTGCCCTAGTCTTTTTGCCAAGACAATCGACAAACAATAGTCAAAGAAAAGAGTCATGAGACATCATCGCTCCTCTAAATCCTTCATGAACATTCTCAAGGAAGCTAGTAACCTAACTCAAAGATAAATCAAGAAAAATATAAGACAAAATAGACCACAAGGTCAACAAACATTTAGAGTGTTTGCCAAATTATGATTGTTTGGTGTTTAATTGACTAGGTGATTGACAGGTTGTTTGTTTGATGAGACCTAGTTTCAGGAGAAGAGACATGTCATATAAGACGTCGAGTTTGGTTTTGATCATGTGACCACATGTATAAGGAAAATGACATATTTTGACTAAATGACAATGTTTGGTTTTAGGAAGGACACATCTTGTATAAGACATAAGTTTGATTGGTTGACTGTTTGACTGTTTGACTATGTGAATTTGTTGGCTTGTTGTCCTATTGATGTGTGACTTGTCTAATGTTTTGATGACTGCTTGTGTCTAATTTGACAAATATATGATTTATTATGACTAATGTGATAAACCCTAAAGGACCGACCTAGGTGGCCTCAAGGGCTCATTGATAGATGGCCTTGCCTATGTAACAATGTGTAGAGACTTTGTAGTTCAACATGACATGACTATTTTATTAACAAATGACTAAGTCATGATTTTATCTAACCAAACCTAAGGAAATTGACCTAATGCCTCGGAGGCACATCGACAGATGGCCTTGCCTACGTTCGGTCACAAAGGCAACATAGTTCGACGAGACTTAGACTAACAAGACTGACTTTTGACTCTGTTTTTGGGATTTTTGGAAGTTATTTGGATGTTTTTATGTTTTTGACATTTTTTGATTTTTTTATCTTTTTTGAGAGTTTTATGATTTTTTTATCTTTTTGTCATTTTATGATTTTTTATCTTTTTGGGAATATTTTATTTTTTTGTCTTTTGGTAGTTTTATGATTTTTTTGTCTTTTTTGAGTGAAAGTGACCTTTGATAGTAAATGTAAGATCCAATGAAGACATATGTCAAGTATTTTCCCCATTCAAGTATAAGACCAATTTATTAGGGGTGAAATGAAATAGGCATTATGGAAGGTAAAAAGACACATGATGTTAATCATTTTAGGCTATGGAAAAAACAACCATTTACTATGGGTGATACGAGGAAGGCGAATGACTGGGAAAAGTTAGATTGGAATGATGGTAGATGACAAAGCAAAGTCAACTACACATGGCTTTTGTTTTCCAGGTTTTCACCATGATACTTATCCAAAGTGTCACCGAAGTGGTTTTCACTATTGGATGAATTATTTTTCTTTACTATTTTCTTGATTGTTTTTATTTTTTTATTGTTTTTGGTGTTACCAAGATGCCTATTTGTAGGTTTTCATCAAGGTAACGATTTTTTTTATTTTTCCATTTTTTTGTATTTTTTGTGGTTATGACAAGAAACTCAGAAGCTATGTGTAGAACCGATATGTCATGATGATGCATTGACCTTGTTCGAATGACCATGCTGGACAAAAGGACCTGATTTGGATGCAGAATGCAATTGGAAAAAATGATGGATGATAGAAATGGCAGACAAAAGAGGCTATAGTATTATCCCTAATATGCACACTACATGGGTCACCAGGCTTCAGATGACAAGGATCTTGGGTGACCAATGAGCTAGAGTACGTGAAGGGGTCGTTGTCAAAGGTACACTAAAAGACATCACCAATGGGGGTGAGATGATAAGTGAATATGGACGGATGGAATGGAATGTACGGAATGAGTGAAATTGATGGAGATGAAGACCTTGGATCAACAAACTCTTTGTTTGAATTTTTTTTTGATAGATGCCCCCAACGATTTTTGGTGGAAGAGCATTCTTGGAGACCAATGCTTTATGATTTTCACTTTTGATTATTACTTTTGATTTGTCCAATAGCTTTTTATGTGGGCTAGAGGACATGTCTTGAAATTATTCCTCATTCTTGACTTGTATTTTTGGATGGTCCAATAGCTTTTTATTTTGGCTGGATGACTTTTGATTTTCTTTTCTCTTCATCACATCTTTTGGTTCTTGATATATTTTTAAAGAGGGCATTTTTATTTTTTATTTTTTATATTTTCCCTTGTTTTTATCCTTGTCTTGAGATATGACTTGTTGATCCATGTCTATGATGTGGATGGACTTGAGTGGAATGGATGAAGTGAATGAATGGGAGTGACGATGCCATAAATGGATTCTTTGGGACTAGCCTTTTTGGTACTGTTCACATCAAAGGAGGCTCGCACATCCCTAACGACTTGGAAATATGACTTAGTAGAGGAAAAAGTAGGGGGAACATACCCTAACCTAAGATAGGTGGTATGGGCGGATTATTTTTGAATATCCTCAATGGGGTCAAGATCAAAGAGTGGATTATCATAGATATCTTGGCCAAACATGGGGCTATCATGGGCATGAAAGGTTTGTGTGGAAGCATATAGGGTAAAAGCAGATATATCATCAAGATACCAAAAGGTTTCAATCCAAGAACGACCATCTATTTGTGTACTTTTTGAGACTGTCTTGACATCATTGTTGGAAATTGAAGTCTTCATAGTAGCATTAACATTTTTGTTTATCTGCAACTTGTCCATACGATACTCACCACATCCCATATCATGGACTTGGACCTTAGGGTTTGATGGTATGGTAGATGGAGTGGATTACTTGATCAATGAGGATGGATCAATGTAGCTAGATGATGATGTTGGAGATTGAATATTGCATAAAATGGTTGTCATTAATGTCACTAGGTTTTCATTCATGTCAACATAGTATTGTCTATATGACTCATTTACTGGAAGTTATTTCCCATTGAAGATGAAAATTATATGTGGTTTGATGTGTTGTATTTTAGGTTCGGTTCCTACTGTGTGACAAACCATGATTTGAATATTTGAAGATCCTGGTTGACCTAATTAATGAATAAGATATATATATATATATATATATCCATATATGTCTCTCCAAAACATAGAATGGATTTGAGGCTATGCAAGAAGGATATAGAGATAGAAAAGGGTGTGAATACAAAAAATTAGAATAAGAGAATCAAGTGAAAACAATAAGTGTGTGATCAAAGAAGAACTATTGAGTGAAAACTAATATACAGTACTACTTTTACTGAGCTTCATCTGGAATTGAATTCAGCATAAGAAAGGTGTAATTCATCAGTTCACTTTTGGCGGTGATCCATCTTCTTTTGTATCTCTATGGCAGTGAGACATCTAGGTTGTAACCCTATGGATAGTGAGTCCGCACAGTGAGTCCTTATTCTAGGCAGTGTGCCTTATTCTAGGTAATGAGCCTTATTCTAGACAGTGAGCCTTTTTGTAATCAATATTGATATTCTTTATACTGTGAGCTAATCCTCACCGTGGTTTTTCCCTCATTGGGTTTTCCACGTAAATCTGGTGTTACTATGTTTATGTGATGACTTTCCTTTTTTTCATTTATAGGTAAATCATTTATGCAATACTTGGATTTAGTTCTGGTAAATGGTTAAGGCAATTAATTTGGTGACAACTGATTCACCCCCTCTCGTTGTGACAACTAAATGATGAAAGGCATCTGACTTAGATGAATAATTGAGAAAAGAGACCTTAGATTCTAAGAATGAAGATCTGAAATAAAATTTCAAGCAAGCTAATGAATGTATTCAAAAACTAAGAAATCAAATATGGAAATTTAAGTTGAAGCATAAAGAATTTTATCAGGAACTAAAAGAAGCAAAGGAGACTGTTGAAAATCTAAGGATGAAACTTGAAGAAATAAAAAAGGTGGAACAAAATCTGAAATTGGAAATTGAGAAAAGCAAAGAATCTATCAATCAAAAGACAGAAAAATGTGAAAAGCTTGAACATGAAGTAGTAACTCTTAAATCCGATCTAGAAAAGGCAAAAATTTGAAGACAAATTCAAGATAAGTTTGGGATTTCCTGATGAAATGATTTCATCTCAGAAGCCTGCAAAGGATAAAGGTGGCCTAGTTCAAAAACTAATCCACGTTTCAACAAAATGAATAGTCAAAGGAAAGGTAGTACTTATCAAGGTAAGAATAGAAGGATCAATACCGAAAGGTTACCCAACCAACAACCTAATAATCAAAGGTACCCATCTTTTAATGGCTTTTGTTACACATGCAATAAATTCAGACATAGAGCAATAGAATGTAGAAGTATGATGATTCAAAATAGATTAAGTAAAAATGTTGGATTCTTTGCTAGACGATGTTATGTGTGCAACAAGTTTGGGCATAAACCTACCAAATGTAGAAGTCAGATAATGATGAAAATATTCAATACTGGTAGAATATTTCATTCATTCCAAGGTTACTGTTACATGTGTAATAGTTTTGGACATAAGGCTAACTAGTGAAGGACAGAGATGAATAAAAACTCTCATAATCAAAGATTTTTTGTGTGCCACTCTTGTAACAAATGAGGAAATTTTTCAAAATTCTATAAGAACAAAGTCGGGAAGAGACCAAATCTGAAACATAAGGACAAGTTTGTAAACAAGGTTAATCTAGAAGAAGTGAGGACATAAATCACAAATATTTGGAGAAAGAAAGAACCTGAGAACAAGGAAAAATCAGATAATCCTGTATCTGCATCTGATTCAAATTCCCCTTCTATGAATTGAATCCAGTAATGGCTTTAGGGGGAGAAGTCATAGAAAAATCTATCTAACCCCCAGTATAATAGGTGTCATGCAATAACACAAGGATATGAGATTAAAATTCTCATTTTGAAGGAAATGAAAAAAAAATCGGTAGAAAACAAGAAATATAGAAGATTTGTGGAACCATTTTTGCTTGCAATGCATTTCACAATATGGCAAGTAGCTTTGGTGGGAGAAGGAACTAAAAAACTAAAGTACGAATGATGATGTCACAAGCAATAAATTATCCTTTATGATGAAACCCTAAAAAGTGATAATAAGGAAGATTGAGTAGTCATTTTATTTTTTGAAGTGAATGAGTTGAGAAGTGAAGGAGTTGGGTTTTTAAGCAAGCGAAAGTAGGGAGAAAAAGGTTGAAGAAATGGAGTTAAAGGAAATGGTGATATTCAATCCACACAACAATGAATTATAGAAATTGATTAATTTACAGATTGATAAATTTGATAATGAAAAGATTAAGAATCTTGAGACTTCTCTTTTAGTTGAGAAAATGCAAATGGTCAAGAATCTAGGGCACAAGAGATTAGACATTTGGAGAAAATTTGCATACTTTTTGAATGTGGATATTGTTCAAGCTATTCTAAGAAGAATTCAAGGTAAACAGATGATCCTTGACAAACCCTATGAAATCATGAAAGAATCAATTGTAGCAATAACTGGATTATGCAATAATGGACCCATTCCAATCAAGAAGTTTGTAAAGAACAAAGAGGTTGAATCCCTAATTGGGGTAGCGGGAGATCAAAGGGCACTTATAATTCACACAATAATCGACCTAGTAATAAGGTATGTGGCATATGGCATCTCATATAAGATTTATTTCAAGAATAGGGAAGGTTTTACCTAAGTGATTACCATTTATGTTGTGCATCAAATGGTTAAGATAAGGAGGATTTTGACTTGTGTGAATTGTTGAGAAATCAATTAATGGAAAATATAACAATGACAAAGAATGAAAATTATCCTTTTCACTTTGGATCTTTGGTTATATGCTTGATGATGTATTTTATAAATTCGCTACCATTGAAAGAAAATGTTGTTCTGAAGTTAGGTATACTATTGGGAAGCAATTTTACCAATATCTGAACTATCCAGCTGAAAAAGAAAAGGTTTGTAAAGAATATTTTGAAATCAAAATGAAGGCATGGAATTTTGGTGTGGTTTCTAGTTCGGTTATGATGTCTAAGGCAGGATTCTCCTCTGGAAGGAAGAAAACAACAAGAATCAGTTCATGTTCCCATCTAGAAATAAAGAAACAGAAGACAGAGGAAAAGGGAGAAGAAAAGGAATACAAAATTACAAAAACATTTGATCTGGTATCAATAGATGATGACAAAGAAGAACTTACTAAAGAAAAAGTGTTAAAAATTATTGAGCAACCTAATGGATTGAAGAAGATTGGAGATATATGGTTTTCCTGACCTTCATATCAATAGGATGAGATTACAGATGCTCTATCCATTTACGTAATTCATATTGATATTGATCGAAGAAAATTGACAAGTATTTTATCAGAAGTATTGATTGAACAAATTGAAGACAAATTAAAGGAACATTCACCTAGTGAAACAACAGAAAAAGATGAAATCCAATTGGCTATGGAAGAAAGATGCCAAAATGCATAGAAGAAGTTGACTGAGAGTATAAATGAACTAAAAACCTACATCAAGAGTGTAAATAGTGTGTACAGTTATTGTCTCTAGTTGCCTATTGCTATTCGGAACTACAAAACAAAAAATGATTCTATTGAGAATGAATTGAATTCTATTGGAAAAACATATGATGTTCTTAATGGAAAGGATGGAACACAAAAGAAAAGGATCAATTCCTTACAATCTGATCTTGCAGTCATCATGGTAAAGAGGGATAGTATTGTGAAGACCTTTTGGAAAGTCAAAGAGATAATTGAGTTAAGATTGGAAAAACTTTCCGGTCTCCTGGTGGATACTGAGAACAATGCATAGAATATTTCTATTCTAGATACTCTTCTAGAAACAATTGATTCAATAGAAAATAACAATAGTATTTGTCTATCCATTAGGCTGGTAGTGGATTCCTGGAAGACATGTCTTCCGAAGCTGAAAGAAAAATACAAGGAAATATTTTAAAGAAAGAAGGATTGGGGTAAAGGATTATTTTTTATAACATTTTTGTATAATTTTTGAAATAAAAGGGAGAGATAAAGAGATGGAGAGATAAAGAATCAGAGGAAAAACCTTTTTGTGAGAAACAATTTTGATAGGGGGAGTATTTAGAACATTCAGTTGTAGTATACTTGAAATTTTTTTGTCATTGATGTCAAAGGGGGAGAAAGGAAAAATGTGAAAAACAAAATGAAAATAATTTTATCAAAATATTTACAAAGGTTGTTGTTGTTGGATTTTCACATCTTTTGTTGTCATCAATGACAAAGGGGGAGATTGTTGGAGATTGAAGATTGCATCAAATGGTTGTCATTAATGTCAAAACAGTATTGTATGTATGACTCATTTATTGGAAGTTATTTCCCATTGAAGATGATTGTTATATGTGGTAATGTGTTGATTTTTAGGTCCAGTTCCTACCATGTAACAAACCATGATTTAGATATTTGAAGATCTTGGATGACTTAGCACATGCAATACTTTATGGATATTTGGTCGACCTAATTGATGAATAAGATACATATATGTATGCATATATATGTCTCTCTGAAACATAGAATGGGTGTGAGGTTATGCAAGAAGGATATAGAGACAAAAAATGGTGTGAATACAATAGATCAAAATAAGCGAAGCAAGTGAAGAAAATAAGTGTGTGATAAAAGAAGAACTATTGATCGATAACTGATATAAAGTACTAATTTTACCAAGCACAAGAAAGGTGTAATTCATTAGTTCACCTTTGGCGGTGAGCTATAACTTATGTACTCTAGCAGTGAGCCATCTGAGTTGTAGCCTTATGGACAATGAGTCCTTATTATAGGCAGTGAGCCTTTTTGTAATCAGTTTTGATATTCTTTATAGTGTGAGCTAATCCTCATTGTGGTTTTTCCCTCATTGGGTTTTCCACATAAATCTAGTGTTACTATGTTTATGTGATGACTTTCAATTTTTTCATTTATAGATAAATCATTTATGCAGTATTGGATTTAGTTCCAATAAATGGTTAAGGAAGTTAATTTGGTGACAATTGATTCACCCCCCTCTTAGTTATCCTATTCAACAAATGATGCCTCTTGGTTGATAGGAACTTGGAATTGAATGGTCCCTTTTAGATTAGCGTAATATTGGAAAGGATCAGGATCACCTATGACTATAATTTTAGTGCCTTCATGTGGAAATTTAAGGTATTGGTGATATGTGGATGGGAAAGCCTTGATGGAATGAATCCATGGCTGGCCTATGAGAAGGTTGTAAGGAAGGTCAAGGTCCAATACTTGTAAAGTGGTGTCCATGACTACGGGACCAACTCTGATAGGTAGTGTTATGAATCCTTTAGATGATCATTCTTCGTTGTCATATGCTTTGATAAAAATGCTCTTAGTGGTGTCTACACATGCTTCCAAAAACCCAAAATATTAACCAATTTTAAGGTACAAATGTTTAACCTTGATCCACCATCTACCAAGACTCGTTCTGATTTTGGTTTTATGAACAAGAACTTCAAGGTGTAAATGGTCGTTATGGTCTATCTTTTCAGTCAAATAATCTTTCTCAGAAAAATTGGCATGATGGGAATTGGTCAAGTAGCCTACCATCTCCTAGAAATAATTTATGTCAAGGTTGGTGGGAATGGTTGTGTCTTGCAAGGCTTTGTCAAGGATGGCTTGATTCTCAAGTGATATGCGCAATAACTCTAGGATAGAGATCTATGCATGATTCTTCCCCAATTGATCAAGCAATTTGTATTGGGACTTTTTGCAAGTATGGATGTGGTTGGTGGTGTTTTCATTAATGTTGTCATTGATGTCAACACATTTCAGGTTGTTGCAAATGGTATAGAAGTGCCTAGAGTACATGGAGCTATATTTATGAAGTGGTAGTTGTGTTATTTCCAAGTTCTTTTGAGAGAATTTGAGAAACAAAGAAAGCAGTGTTGAAGAGTGTTGTGAGTGTGCTCCAGTATTGTGCTCTATATTTCTCCTATGTTGATGTTATTCATATTCAGCTATGTAAGTGTGTTCTTAAGCTTCAATGGATCGTATATCCTGAGTTTTAGCTTCTAGGTTTATGGAGAGTAGAAGTTGTGTTCACCGGTGTGTGAACTGGTTTGTCAAAGTTATTTATTTATGGATTGGGAGAATTTTTTTGGCTCCACATTCATCTGATATTTGGTTTCAGACCTTATGGATCTGGGAAGTAACTCTTTCTGATGATCTCTATGTTGTGAAAAAATTTCTTATGGTTTGGCACTCCAAAAGACCTGCTCTAGAGCTCAAGTATCTGTATTGGTTGGTACAGTCGAACTAGTGATGAACTCTCTGAGAATAAAGTTCGTTGAAGTTCTTACGGATATACTTGAGGTGTTCCCAGAGATGGTAAAATGGCTGGTGAAGCATGTTGTGTTATCCGCATGAGATTATCTTGTTGGTGATGCATGTACTTCAAATATTTTTGGTGTTTTCATTAGGTTTGGTTGGCTTGGTGTTTAAATGTTACATTAATCTTTTGCATTGACTTGAGAAAGCATGTGTGTGATCCAAGATGTTGTTTGGATCCCAAATTAAATATTTAATTGGTCCTCTCACATTCTTATCCACCATGGGAATGTTGAGTAGCCGACCTAGTTTGTATTTGAATTTGAAATTGTATAGCGAACCTTGGTGAGTGTTTCTAAGGTTGATGTTGGTATAAAAGCAAAACAAGTTGTAGTGAATTTGATATCCATCCATCATTCGATTTGAGCAAGTGCAGAGTGTGCAAACAAGTGCGAAAAGTAGAGTGTGGAAGAGCGAATCAAGGCGACGGTACTTTATTGTATCAATTCTCTAATCAAGTTCTGAAGTGTGTGTAACTCCTAGTGGTGGATCTTTTATCTATCTCTTTGTATTTTTCTATAGGCAGTGAGCCTCCCTTTCTGGGTAGTGAGTCCTAAGGTAGTGAGCCCTTAATCTGGGTAGTGAGCCTTTGTATCTAGGTAGTGAGCCCTCTGGAAGTGAGCATTTGTATTCGGTATTGCATTACCTCTATATTGTGAGTTAATCCTCACCATGTTTTTTCCCTCATTGGGTTTTCTACATAAATCTAGTATCGTTGGTGTTTACTTTACGTTATTTTCATTCCATGATTACACTTAATAACAAATTGATATTAAGGTAAAAAGTTTAAGTTTATAAGTAAGGGTTTTTTATACAACTAATTCACCCTGCCTCTCAATTGTCTTATGCATTTTAATAGGATTTTGGTGGTTGTTTTCGCTGTGGAGGAGGACCTTGAATGGTTACCTTCGTTTAGTGAGTGTTAACAACACATTCGGGAGGTTTCTTAATGGTAGTGGTATTGACATACGCATCGACAACTCGAATGTGATTTATAATAGTGGTGTGACCATAGCCATATTTGGCATTGGTGTAATTGGCTAAATTTTTATTGATCTTATTGCCTGAACTAGAGACCTTTCCTTTTTCATGGTCATGTAAAGGATCAGTACAAAAATTATGGTCATTATTTGAAGATTGTTGTTGTTGTCTGTTGATTTCAATGGTGTCATTTTCCACAAGGTTTTGTATGATGTTCTTTAGTTGTTGACACTATGATAGGTTATGTCCTTTGGATCAATGGTAGTTGTAGACACCGAAAATTGGTCTAGGCCTATGAGTACACATTCGACATAATTTTCTATTATCCATGGTCATGATTAAATAATGTTATTATTTAATTACCTTTTTCATAATACATATTTCCTCTATTAATTAATAGCCTTTTTAATTAATTCATTAATTCATTTTGACCTTTATTCAACTTGATTTATTAAATAAATCATAATTATTTAATTATGTCGCTAACTAATTAATTTCTCCTTCTATAAATTAAATAATTTATTATGTAATTACCCCCTTTGTTATATTTCAACTATAATTAAATATCTTTATTTAATTATTCATTTAACCCCCTTTATCTATAATTAAATATTTATTATTTAATTATTCAATTCCACCTTTTCAATAGTTAATTAAATAAATTATCTTTATTTATTTAATTAAATTCATTTCATTTTCAAATGTTGAATTAAATTAACATTTAATTCGTATTTTAATTTTTTATGTCATATTCTTCTATCATTCAATTATCTAAGTCATTCACTCACCTTCTGACTCAAGATCTATTTTTAGTTCTCTAGTTATCTCCGAATTCAACACCTATTTCTCTTGGCGAGAAGACTCTTTGTCACAACTAGTCAGTTAACTAGTTCTAACTCATGTGCATGAATGCGTCTATTAATTAAATATCTTTATTTAATTAATTAATTTAATTATGCATTCGAATTCTCCTAAAATTGGTCTAGGCATGCGAGTACACATTCAACATAATTTTCTATAGTCCGTGGTCATAATTAAATAATGTTATTATTTAATTACCCTTTCTAACACATATTTCCTCTATTAATTAAATACTATTTTTAATTAATTCATTAATTCATTTTGACCTTTATTCAACTTGATTAATTAAATAAATCATATTATTTAATTATGTCTAACTAATTAATTTCTTCCTTCTATCAATTAAATAATTTATTATTTAATTACCCCTTTATCATACTTTTCAACTATAATTAAATATCTTTATTTAATTATTCATTTAACCCCCTTTATCTATAATTAAATATTTATTATTTAATTATTCAATTCCATCCTTTTCAATAGTCAAATTAAATAAATTATCTTTATTTATTTAATTCAAAGTCTTTCATTTTCGAATGTTGAATTAAATTAACATTTAATTCATTTATGTCACATTCTTCTATCATCAGTTATCTAATCATTCACTTACCTTTTGACTCAAGATCTATTTTTAGTTCTTCAGTTATCTCTAAATTCAGTATTTGATCTCTGTAGGAAGACTCTTTGTCACAACTAGTCGATTAACTAGTTCTAACTCATGTGCATGAATGCCTATTAATTAAATATCTTTATTTAATTAATTAATTTAATTATGCATTCAATTATCCAAAATTGGTCGAGGCCTATGGAGTATACATTCACATAATTTTCTATTATCCATGGTCATGATTTAAATAATGTTATTATTTAATTACCTTTTTCTAACACATATTTCCTCTATTAATTAAATACCTTTTAATTAATTCATTAATTCATTTTGACCTTTATTCAACTTGATTAATTAAATAAATCATAATTATTTAATTATGTCGCTAACTAATTAATTTCTCCTTCTATAAATTAAATAATTTATTATGTAATTACCCCCTTTGTTATATTTCAACTATAATTAAATATCTTTATTTAATTATTCATTTAACCCCCTTTATCTATAATTAAATATTTATTATTTAATTATTCAATTCCACCTTTTCAATAGTTAATTAAATAAATTATCTTTATTTATTTAATTAAATTCATTTCATTTTCAAATGTTGAATTAAATTAACATTTAATTCGTATTTTAATTTTTTATGTCATATTCTTCTATCATTCAATTATCTAAGTCATTCACTCACCTTCTGACTCAAGATCTATTTTTAGTTCTCTAGTTATCTCCGAATTCAACACCTATTTCTCTTGGCGAGAAGACTCTTTGTCACAACTAGTCAGTTAACTAGTTCTAACTCATGTGCATGAATGCGTCTATTAATTAAATATCTTTATTTAATTAATTAATTTAATTATGCATTCGAATTCTTCATCTTCGAGTTCTAACTTTGTCTTTGACATTCAAAGTCTATTTCTTCTATTTTTGAAGACTCTTAACTGAAGATTAAGATCTTGAACTCTCATTCTTCCTATTTTCGAACAGTCTTGACACAAGATTAAGTTGTTGTTCTAATTAATCTCTATCTTGCAGTATTTTCTGACTCATGTTCTGACTCACGTTCTATCTGACACATAACTCACATCGCATGGCATTCATCAATCTCATATGTCGATCTCTCTTTGAATCTGATTTGATTGTTCGAAAACCCAAAATCTATAAAATGGCCTGTCATTATCATTATTCCTCCTCCCGAAATCATACACTTTTGAGAAGAAACTTATCTTTGATATTTTGCTTAGACATTCAAAAAGGTTATGCTTGCATCAATACTGAAAATTTGAGGGCAAGAAAACTGAAACAACAAAATGGAGAAGAGCAATCGAGATAATTTGAAGGAGTGAACGCATATTCGGTGAGAGTTTTCCAATTGATTTGTTTAGTTTAATTATGTTTACTTATTTCATTCTTTGTTGTTTGATTTAGATTAATATTGGTTAGATTAGGATTAACATTGTCTATTCTAGTTGTAGATCATATCCAGATTTTATTCTATCTTACATTTGGTGAACCCGATGTGAACACGCTTCAAATTCGCACATCTTTTCGTCTTTCCTTCCTTCTTCTTTTTTTATTTTGTAGGTTATCGTACGACACACCACATATATTCAACGCAACGACGCATCTGTATCCACGAGCCACATCTGTTAACCTCCGCAATGTATCTACTATTCTGCACCGTATCCGTGAAGCTTTGAGCCACATCTAACTATCAATATTTCATCCCGTGATGCATCTGCCATTCTGCACCGCATTCGTGAAGCCCTGAACCACATCCAACTGTCAATATTTACATCCGTGACCGATTGTCAACAAGAACCACATCCAAAAATCAGCTTTGAGCTGCATCTATGGCTTGGAACGCCGCATCTGACTGGTAAAATAATTTCTTTTTTATTTTAACTTTGGTACATCTGCATTTTCCTTTTTCATTTTTTACCATATTTCATTTTTAGCTAATGTTTGTTTGCAGTTGTGTTAAGGGGGAATAACATAGTTTTTACAGGACGAAGCATAGAAGACAATAAAAACCAAAACCGTATCTTTTCTTCAGGATGAAAGTCAAAGACAAGAACAATGAATTACTGATCAGTTTGCATGCAGGACCTAATGCCTTTGTTTTTATTTAATTAGCAAGCTTTATGTTTGGTAGATAGATAATTGTCATTTGGAATAAAAAGAATCACTGTTTTCTTTGTTTGGTGCAAAAGCACATATCTGTCACCCTTTACAATTTGGTATATCGAAGTATCCTCTCCCCTTCCACAGTCATGTGATCCTGGGTGTAAGAGAAACGGTTATTGACTCTAGAACTTGGGCCTATCTTGGTGGGAAAAAGTACTCACCCCAAGATGACTCAGACTAGTAACACGCTTTAGCCAGCGACTTCCACCCGATATATAAAAATGGATTTCTGGGAGAAACCCTAGAAATCACACTCACTATTCCGATGAGAAGGGCAAAAATGGTCTCTCACCGAAGTTGAATAGTGCCCCACGAATGAAATTCCCTTACTAAACACCTTGTTGTAGTTTTGCCAAAATCCTACCTATTTGCTAGTGTAGTAGGGTCGGCCCTGTGAAGTCATCTTACATTCTTACGGTTTATGGGTACAGTAGCTTGGCTGCCCCATATAAGTGAGTGTCATGGAGGGGAGCTAGTGGGGTCAAGCTACTAGTCACCTGCCATAAATATGTGTAGTTGGAGAAATCCAAGTAAGAATTCAGTAAATATTGTCCAAAAAGCCTAGGTGGTAAACGTTTTTGGGTCTTAATAGTTCTATCATCACAAACTGAAAATACATTGATTTATGTGCTTGTGTTTGTTGTATTCATCAAAAATCTTGATCAACAAATAGAGTCAGTCAAAACAACTTTCGGAAAACCTCAACAGTCAAAAAGTGATTCACAACTGTCAGTTTTAACACTGCATCTGTTTTAGAGACTAACATTTTTTAAGGGAAATGTCGCATGTGTCTATCAAAAATTTCATTTTCACAGTCTGGCTATTACGAGCCACAACTATCAAGTTTTGAGTCGCATGTGTACATGCAAGCCGCATCTTTCAATTTTTAACCCACAAGTGTCTGTCAGAAATTTTAATTTTACAGAGTCCAAATTTATCACCACATGTGTATTGAAAAACTGCATTTGTCATAAACAAAACCGCATCTATCAGAAAACCGTATGCGTATTGCAAACCACATTTGTCATAACGAAAACCACATCTGTCAAAAAGCAAACTATCTATCAGTATCCGAAATGAGGTTTTAGTCAAAGCACCGCATGTTCATGCTAAACCGCATCTATCAAAAATAGAACTGCAACTATTCGGTGAACCGCATTTGACTATGAACAGAGAACTTTGAAAACCACAAACTAAGTCTGAAACGTCACTGTCATTTATGCTTTTGTTTCTAAAAGATCAACCTTGGACATAAACTAGAAAAAAATTGCTCAAAACCTTCCATTATTAGGTGTCATATATGTCTTAGTCATAAGTCATCCTAAGTTGCATGCATTTAGATACTTTCTAGGAAATTGCATATAGTCGAATAGAACAACTTTCCACGTCATTGGATACGTTCATGTTTTGATTTGTCCTCATCATTGAACCTAGTCACTTTGGTCCTATTAGTGAATCTTTTCAACTCAACAGTCTAGTTTGGAAAATTCAACTTGTCAACTGTCCTTGTCTTACAATCAGGTTCCTTGGTCAAACACAAATCATTGCATGTATTTACTCCATAGGTGGTAAGTTATACCCATCTTAGAATCATTTACCATCATAAGCCTACTCGATATTTTGCATATTGTCCATCCTACCATACGTCATCTTAGAATACGTCATTTTAGAAATCTTTAGCAACATCCTTATTTTCAAAAAATCCAAAAAACATAGAAATAGATCATATCAGTTTTTAGACATAGTCTGCATTACCCTGGTTTGAGCAACTTTTCATGGTCGAAACAAGGTTTCAAAAGAAACATAAACCAATGTCGGACCCCAATGAATTTATCAATCCATTTGGAAATCAACCATCAGGAAGTGAGAGACCACACAAAGCTTTGCTTGAAAATTACGTCACTAGAGATACACATGGACAAATTTTTATAGAAGACATAGATGCCGTTGTACAAGATCCTAAGTTTGCATCCTTTATGGATGAGTGTTTGGAAAATGATCCCCAACTATATCTAGCAAAGTTGCTAGTAGAAGGTGCCACACTACCACCAGGATTTGATATTCATACTTTGAAACCACAGTCTACTCAAACAACGCAAACTACAACATCAAGTGTCTCTATTCCCCAAATTACTGTAGTGATACCAACTAGTGTATCTACTCAAACATCATCAATTGTAAGCACAATCCCTTTCAATGTAACACAAGGTTTACAATTTACTATGGGAGGAACTTCCTCCAACCCCTTTGGCACCAACACTACTGGTAAGAGATCCAAAGTGGAACGAGAATTCCTATACCAATTCAGAACATTTAGACAGGAAATATTCCTATACCGAATCAGAACATTCAGACAGGAAATATTCCTATACCAAATCAGAACATTCTAACAGGATATGTTCCTTCACCAAATCACAACCCATCACAGAATATGGCATATCAGAACACCTACATTGATCCAAACAATGCAAACAACATGTCCTTGACACAAGTAGATGTTCTCCAAAACCAAATGCAAATGCTTCAACAATAGATGGACAACATGTCTATGTCAGGCAAACAAACTATCTCAGTGTAAGATCTGTGTCCATGTCCTTTCGACAAAGTGCTTTACATGACACCCTTCCCCCATGGGTACATTATACTGAATTTTCCTAAGTATAATGGGAGGAAGAATCCTTTAGAACACATTAGATAATTCTCAATGGCATGCATGGACATATCATATGACCCCACATACTTGATGAGACTATTTCCACAAACCCTTATAGGGATAGCCCTTGAGTGGTTCTCGAAATCACCATATGGCATATGACCCTGGGGTGAATTAGCTGAGAAGTTTGTCAAACACTTCACCTTTAACATAGACAATGAAATAACCATAGCTACCTTGTGTCACACAACACAAGAAGATGGCAAAACTTTCACCACTTTCTTCTAGAGATGGAGAAGTCTAGCTAGCAGATGTCCAGTTGAAATACTAGAAAAGAAAAAGGTCACGATATTCCTTGAAAACATCAATCCAAAACTACGAAGTGACTTAAGGGTACACTATTGTACTTCATTCCTAGACTTGGTACAAAAGGGCATCATCCTTGAAAAAGGCCTTATAGACAAAGGAGAAATCAAGGTACTGGGTAGAAATCTAGTGGTCCAACATCAAAATGCACCCAATGATAGGAACAAATTCTAGCCTAGAAACAAAAATGTTATGAATGATGGCATTGTTGATGCTAAAAACATACATATAGGACCAGTTATCACATTTAAAGGTTACAACCCCAATCAAGACAGGACAAATAGTCCAGATCAAACAGCCAATTATGTCCAAAATTCACAGCAACAATAATCGCAAAGGAGATTTCCCATACGTGAATTTACCCCTTTAGGACAACCAATTGAGATAGTTTTCAAAGAGTTGATTAAACATAATCTCATCAAACCTTTGGAATCAAGAGAGTATGATCCTGGATAGTTCAAACCTTCATGGTGGGATGATAATGCTTTTTGTGACTATCATCGAACGAAAGGACACAACCTACAACAATGTCACCAACTGAAGAATATTATACAATACTTTGTTGAAAACAAAACCATAGAGGTCAATGGGAAGAAAAATACCAAGAACAGTGATCATAAGGTCTTCACAGACCCATTACATGACCACACGAAAGGAAAAGCCTCTAGTTCAGAAACCAAGAATTCTTCGTCAACCAATTACGCAAACACCAAGTATGACTATGGAAAAGGAAAGATCGTATATAGCCTCCGAGCTGAAAATGAACATGTTGATACCATCATCATTAAGAAGCATTCAGAATGTGCTATAAACACACGCAGAACAAAGATAACTATTCCAGGACCTTCTTTTGTGCCACCTACACAATCTTCCAAGTCTAAGTACAATCTCGTTGATCAACTGAGCAAAACCCCCGCACATATATCCATCTTGGAATTATTGACTTTATCATCTGAGCATCGAGCCATTCTCAACAAAGCCTTACAGAACACGACTATCCCTATGAACTTAGATGTCAATCATTTCAAAGAAATGATGGGATATTTAACCAACTCGCATCATGCCACATTTTCGCAACAAGATTACTCAACCGAAAAGTCTGATCATAATGACCCATTACATCTTGAAGTCCTATTCCATCAAACCAAATTCAGACGAGACTTGGTAGACGAAGGAGCAGGTTTGAACCTGTGTACCCTAAAATTGGTTAAGGCATTAGGATTCTCAGAAGAATGCATAGACACCTCTAAAATTATAGTCATCAAGGCTTATGATGATGAGGAAAGATCATCCAAGGGAGTTGTCACACTTCCTATCAGAATTGGCCCGATAGTTATGAACACCAGCTTCCAAGTCTTGGATCTCACCCTTCTGTATAACCTATTGCTAGGTAGACCTTGGATACATGCAATGAAAGCCGTACCTTCCATGTATCACCAATGTCTTAAATTCCCATATAATGGTATCAAGTTCAGGATTGATGGTGATCCATATCCTTTTCAATACTGTACAAGCCTAAAGGAAATTCCACAATGGTAGGTACCCATTAATCAAGAAGCTCCATCATCATCCACTTTATCCCTATACATTGATCCATCACATCTTACCAAGTCCATTTCATTCAAACCACCATCATCCACTCCAAAGGTCGAGATCCAAGACAAGGGCTGTGGGGAATATTACATGAAGGCATCCTATTGTGTCAATCAATTGATTCCACTTAAGGCATATGGCTTACCCAAGGTAGATAGAAGACAATTAGTAGTCACATTTCATGTTCCCCCTATAATGACATTGACCAAATGGGGAGAGTTAAGTGAAGAGGTTGTGGACCAAGGTGATATTACCTCCTGGTTGTATCAAGAAGACAATGAATACCCCTCACTATCTATTCAAATAGCTAAGGATCAATACGGAAAAGGCTTTAGGATAATGCAAAGTGAAGGCTATGACAGACATAGTGGGTTAGGACTACATCAAAATGGAAGGATGGAACTAATCATTGTCTCACCATGACCGAAATACTTAGGGCTAGGGTTTCAACTGCTTAGAATTGGGTTTCCTAGTACTTCGTCACCATTTCAAGAAGAAGTGAGTGCTTACGTAGACATCGAGACATCTCATGAACCATTTCCCCCAGTTTATGACAAACCCCCATTTTACGATGAATCCCCTGACTTGAGTGATTGTGAATGGGATTCCCTTTCCTCTACCAGCACCATGAACCTAGATAATCTATTTGGAGAACTTGACCTCATGATAAAATCCTTAGAAAAACAAAGTCATCTAGTCCCCGTAATCAAAAGTCCTTGTCCAAAGAAGAATGGCTTAAGCACTATTATTGGGAAACACTTGATCATGCATCTTGGACATGATAAACCATCTTCTGATGACTTAGCTATTGCAATAGTCCCACATCAGAGTTTACCTACCCCTAGGAGAAAGAACAAGAAGGAGTTAGTCCAAAACTTTTGTGACCATGTTAACCATTCTATACTCACCTTGTCAGCTTCCACCTTTGCTAACTTCGATGATGACATGCCCCTCATATATCCCAAACTTATTGATTGGGATCAACAAGGTACACCCATCTTAGATACATTTGAGAATGACGAAGCATTAGCTGAGTTCATGGGACTTCAAGAAGGCATACCTAGAGGGGATCATAAAGCTGGTTTTACCATAGACTTGGATGACAAAGCATATTTTGGGGAGTCTATTTACACCTCTAGTCTCAAAAATGAGAATAAAAATAAAAAAGACAATGAAAAGAAAAATGATGAGTCCCTAGGTGAAAACCAAAAGGCACCTTTGGATAAAGAAACAGTCAAAATAAAGGACATATCCAAGGGCGAAAACCTCTCAGAGGAACCCAAGGATAGAGGTTTAAATATTCTCCCCATTGAATAGGAAAAGTCACCTATGCTAGTAGAAGAGTCTGTTGATGTCAACATAGGTATAGAAGAGAATCCTTAGATGGTATATTTTGCAACTTCTTTAATAGAGACAAAAAAACCTGAGTTTAAGGACTTCTTTAGAAAGAGATAGATAAAATTTGCATGGTCATATGTGGACATGCCTGGGCTGGATCCAGACCTAATATTGCACCATTTATCACTACATCCAGGTATTAAACTAGTCAAACATAAATTAAGAAAGATGCATCCGCAGATTGCTCTACTGGTCAAAGAAAAACTCAAGAAACTTCTGGATGTAGGATTCATAAGGACCATAGATTATGCAGACTGGATATCAAATCTTGTGCTAGTGCTAAACCAACTGGGGGCATTTGCATTTGCATAGACTTTTAGAGACATCAACAAGGCATGTCCTAAGGATAACTTCCCTTTGCCGAACATAGACATGATAGTAGATCTTACAGTAGGATACGAGATGCTATCCCTCATGGATGGTTTCTCTGGGTATAACCAAATCAAAATCGTAGTTGAAGACCAGCACAAGACAACTTTCATGTGTCCATGGGGCACATACTGTTGGAATGTTATGCCTTTTGGCCTTAAGAATGCAGGAGCTACTTATCAATGGGAAATGACTACGATTTTCCCTGACTTTATACATACTCTCATGGAAGATTGTGTAGATGACATTATAGCTAAATAGAAATAAGGGCCAATCATTTGAAGGTTCTAGACAAGATATTCCAAAGGCTAGAGAATTATAACTCAGACTAAATCCGAAGAAATGTGTCTTTGGAGTGAAATCAGGTAAACTTCTAGGGTATATCATTTCTAGAAGAGGCATTGAGGTCGATCTAGAGAAGGTAAGAGCTATTATAGAAATGCCTCCTCCAGTCAGCATTGGTCAACTAAGAACACTACAGGGAAGATTACAGCCTATTAGGCATTTCATAGTACAACTGGCAAATAAAATACACCCATTTCAACATCTACTCAAGAAAGGAGTACCATTTGTGTGGACAACTAAATGTCAGGAAGTATTCCAACAAATCAAGGATTATTTTCTTACTCCACCTGTCTTGATGCCACCTACGGATGGAAAACCATTGATACTATACATTTCAGCAACTCAGTTGGCATTAGGAGCTCTTCTTGCACAAAACGACGATCAAGGTCATGAAAGAGCAGTCTACTACATTAGTCGTACCTTTGTAGGATATGAATTGAATTACAACAACATAGAACGTGCCTATCTTGAGGTAGTCTTTTCTACTTAGAAACTTTGGCACTATATTCTCAATCATCAAACAATGTTGGTCACAAAGATTGATCCCCTCAAATACCTCCTAAGTAAAGCAACATTAACAGGTCGATTGGCTAAATGGGTTATGATACTTAGCAAGTATGACATACAATATGTCGACAGAAAGGCTATAAAAGGATAGGTGATTGCAGATCAACTAGCGGATGCACCTATGAAGGCAGACCATCCTTTAGTGGTAGATTTTCCAGATGAATTTCTCTTCAACATTGACATTAAAACTGAATGGAAATTATACTTTGACGGGTCACATACAAATCATGGTTCAAGAGTTGGTATCCTATTTGTTACACCTCAGGGCGATACTATTCCTAAATTATTCAGGATTGCTTTCCCTTGCACCAACAACATAGTAGAGTATGAAGCCTTAGTGATAGGACTAAGAATGGCAACACAGTGGAAGATTAAGAGCCTACATGTTTTTTGCGATTCTTAGCTAGTAATCCGGCAAGTAAATGATGATTACGAGAATAAGGATGAGAAGCTCGCCCCCTACAAGCACATGACCGATAGTTTCATGTAGTACTCCAATGACATTACCTTTCAACAAATACCACGTATTCAGAATAGAGCTGCAGATGCTATGGCAACCGTGGGTTCCTTATTGGATATTCCGAGTAACGTGCCTAAGTTTGAGTTTCTGGTTGAACAGTTGTTGGTCCCTGCCTATGATGTCCCTGATACTATGATGGTGTGTACGATTGCTGGTCCTACTTTCCCTTGGTATAACGATGTATTTGACTATCTAAATGACCAAACCTTACCTCTAGACTTGTCTAATAACTAACGCAGAATTTTTATCCGTAAGTCAGCTAAATACACCATCATCGGAGATACCTTGTATAGATGTACCTTAGATAATGCCCTAATGAGATGTCTTGATGCTGAGGAAGCACAAACAACTTTGCAAGCGGTGCACAAGGGTATATGTGGATCCCATTTGAGTGGTCCTTCTTTAGCCCATAAGATTATGAGACTAGGTTATTATTGGCCTACAATGGAGAAAGACTCATATATCTTTGTAAAGAAATGTAGAGAGTTTCAGATACATGGAGATTTGATAAGAGCACTAGCACAGGAGCTTCATCCGATTACATCACCATGGCCCTTTTCCCAATGGGGACTTGACCTCATAGGTAAGATACACCCTCCATCATCCAATGGCCATAAATTCATCATAACTGCCACCAAATACTTCACCAAATGGATTGAAGCTATTCCCATGACCTACATCACCGGCATGCAAATATCTAAGTTTATCCTAAACTATATCATTTTTTGATATGGTGTACCCCGATCTATAATCATAGACAATGGCCGCCCATTCAAAAACTAAGAAGTATGCCATCTATGTGAAGAGTTTCATATCAAACATCATTTTTCCACCCCGTATTA
This sequence comes from Sequoiadendron giganteum, assembly GCA_007115665.2. Lineage (NCBI taxonomy): Eukaryota > Viridiplantae > Streptophyta > Pinopsida > Cupressales > Cupressaceae > Sequoiadendron > Sequoiadendron giganteum. The sequence continues at coordinate 27,334,201 of CM021106.1, forward strand.
CCCACAAGGTAATGGCCAAGCCGAGGCATCTAATAAAACCATTGTTAGAATCCTGAAAAAGACTATCAATGACGCTGGTTGTGACTGGCACCTATAGCTTAATCCTACCTTATAGGCTTACCACACAAGCATTTGTACTCCCACTAGCACCACTCCATACTCCCTAGTATTCATATCCGAAGCTATCTTACCTATTGAGGTTGAAATTCCTTCCTTGAAGGGTCACATTGACGATGAAGAATATCGTGTATCCAGATTACAAGAGCTAGAATTACTAGATGAATGAAGACAGAAAGCACTAGACCATTTGCAAGCATATCAGAATCATCTTCATCATAGCTATAATAGGAGAGTTCTAAATAGAGACTTTGACATTGGAGACCTAGTTTTAATGGAGAATCCTAAGAATCAAGTTGAACGAGAAAAGCTAGGTAAGTTTGAACCTAACTGGTTGGAGCCCTATATAGTCACAAAAGCTTTTCGATCAGGAGCATACCAACTCTCTACTCCTGAAGGAGAGCCACTTTTTTCACCTATCAACAACCTTCATCTGAAGAGGTTCTATGCGTAGCTTTTAAGAATCTGTGTCTTAGCCTAGAAAATACAAAAAAAATAGAAAAAGAAAAAAAATGGTTACCTTGATGAAAACCTAGCAAATAGGCGTCTTTGTAACACCAAAAAAATTGATCAAAATAGTCAAGAGAAATAATCCATCCAATAGTGAAAACCGCTTCGGTGGCGCTATGGATAAGTACCATGGTGAAAACCAGGCAAACATGCACTATGTGTAGTCAAGCTCACTCTTTCGTCTACCATCATTCCAATCAGACTTTTTCATCATCTATCATAATAAATGGTTGTCTTATCCATTTCTTAGAACGATTGGTATCAAATTCCATTCTATCACACTCCCATCTCCATCTTGCAAGTCTTATTCCCGATTGGGGGAAAATCCTTGTTCTGTGCCTTGAAGAACTTGTACATAACTTTACACCATCAGAAAATGTCCTGAAAAATCCCAACAACATTAGAAAACTTCAAAAATAAAAAAAAATAAAAAAATGTCAGAAAATACCAAAAACAGAGTCAATTCAGTCATGTTAAGTCAGTTGTAGACATAGTCGAACTACATTTCCTCTATGACTAGGATGTAGGCAAGGCCATCAATCGATGTGCCCCCAAGGCATTAGGCCTGCTAGTCTAGGTTTGTCATGTATCACACACATCAAAATCATGACTCTTTGTACATTAAAGGTCATTGGTTGAGTTGAACTACGAGGTCTCTACGTGTATAACATAAGCAAGGCTAATCAATTGGTGAGCTCTCAAGACCACACTAGGTCAGTCCAATAGGGTTTATCACATTCAATCATTATCACACAAGTTGCATATCATCAACTTAGGTCAGTCTTTTAGGGTATCATCTCATTTCATACACTGTCTACACACACACACTTTTAATCAGTCAAGGAATCAAAACAAGTCATGCATCAACAAGGCAAAACATCTCAAAGTCATCAAGTCAATATCAATCACATTGTCAGAATGGTCAACTTATGTCTTAAACAAGATATGTCTTTCTTGTCAACAGATGCTGTCAAATTGTCATAGCCTCATGTTGATTGTCACATCAATGTCATTAGGCTCCAATGTCTTATATAGCACATATCTTTTCTGAAACTAGGCTTTGTCATGCCTTATATAGATAGTCACCAAGTCAAAACCAAACTCAACGTCTTATGCGGTATGTTTCATCTCTCACATTATGCTATGTCAAACATCAAACAATCAAATAGTCCTACAAGATCAAGTTTTGGTGAATACTTTTCTTTGGCTTTATGAATTTATATCTTATTTTGTCTTATCTTTTTATCGATTTATGAATTTAATCTGGTTACTTGCTTTCTCAAGGATGTCCCTTGAAGGATTTAGAGAAGCAAGGATGTTTTAGGACTCTTTTTCTTTGACTATTGTCTGTCAACTGTCTTTTTAACATTGGTTTTTGAGTCATGTTACTAGTTTCCTCAAGGATGTCCTATCAAGTATTTAGAGGAGCAATGACGTCTCATGACCCGTCTTTTATTTGTTTGTTGTATTTGGTTTGTCTTGACAAAACGACTAGGGCAATCTTGTCCTTAGTATGAGTTACGACACTCCTTGTCTACGACTGTCTTTTTTTCGCAAATGGATGACTTTGTACACTATGGTCTATCTCATGTCATGGTGTGTACTATCCATTTGTGTCATGTCCCTCCCAATGATGATAACAAGCAAGCATAGCATATTTGGAAAAATATTGAAGATCATATGTTTTTCAATCAACCACCTTAATTATTTCTTACTAACATTCTGAATTCATTCGTGCTAACATTTCTCTTCTTTGACATAATGATAAAGTCCTGTGACACAACAAAAGCATTAGATCATTTACATATGCATACATATTAAAATAATTTCATATAGTTACATTGCATTTTACACATATAGGAACATTAACATCTTCATTGCATACATACGAAATCATGACATAATAGGCATTTCATCATCATAAGATACATAATGTAAACATTGCATGTACATATCACCATCACATATAAAAAAACATCATATAGTATATTACATCCATCATCAAATAGAATCATTGTAAACATCATAAACTGCATAAACTCATCACATGTACATACATCATCTAGGAAACATAGTCATAAAATAGAACTGCATGTCATATAGAAGCCGCCAAAATCATATATATATATCACTCAAAATAATGTCACAATACAATGTCTGAGTGTATCCATAAATAAAAATGAGCTCGCAAGCTCTCTAATCAAAATACAATGTCTACACATATAACAAGTGTCAACCTGTCCCACTGCCACTACTGTCACGTGGTGAAGGTGGTGGAAAAAGCCTCAAAGGTGCTCCCTATGAGGTGGAAGGCCTCTCATATGGACCTGCCCTCAGTGGTCCTACCACACCCTATGTACTATGTGTCCTAGTGTGACTCTGCTTTGTGATCTCTTGTTGCAAACCTCTGAGAAGCTAGGAGCTCGTCTCTCTACTGGCACCATTGCCTCATATAAATCCCTATAATAAGTAGCTCTCTCTACTAATCTAACTAACTCGTGTACCATACCATCAGATGAAGTGCCACTGCAAAGGAATTTGACCTCTATAAACTACTTCTCTATCTCCTGTCATCGGGCTATGGCCTAATCCGTCTCCATGAGTGCATTGTCTCTCTCCGTACAAGCACTATCTCTCTCTGCATGAGCACTGTCTCTATCTATCTACATAGCATCCAACTCTGCATGGGAACTATCTCTCTCTATCCTCATGGCATCAAACTTTGTTGTCATCAGTCTCAGTCTCTCCTCCTAGGCCTCCCTATCACCATCCCTAGGGACATCATCCTCTCATCTCCCCTCCATAATCCAATCTCTAAGCTCTCTCTACTGCTCCTCCTTAGGTGCCTCCTCCTCAACATCCTCCCCATACCCTACCAGAATACCTATAGGATCTATATCCATATCCATCTCCTCATCCTCTGTGACATCCTCTCCTCCAATCTCTACCTCTACATGCTCCTCTTCTACTGCCTCCTTGGCAGCATGCTCATCTCCGATGTCCAACATCGATACATCCTCTACCACTGCCTCTCTGATAGGTGAAATTCCACCTACCCGACCCCCTCTCTGCCCTCTCCGTCCTCGTCTTCTACCTCTACCACCACCCCCTCCTCTACCATCATCCCCACCACCTCTCTGTCATCCTCTTGGCCCTGTACCTTGTCTCTCAATTGGTGTCGGCTGATCCGGATCTGTGTAAGGAATCAGACGATGCTCCACCCACCATGCGTCATACGCAGCTGCAGTCCCTGGATCTACTACCTTGTCTCTCCATCCCAACTGTACTGGTTGTAAGGCCTATATCTTTGCCTCTGTAGTAGCTACTGGAATCATGGGCCCCCAGTGTAGAACCTCTCTGGATGATCGAGAAAACTCTACTCTACCTTGAGGCTCATCCTGAACCTCTCCGAATTGTCTCAAAACTCAATCTCGCAAGTGTCTCTCTATGATGTGCATGCTCAAAATAGTCCTCCCAATCAGGTATTGTGTCTATCTACAATATGACAAATGTCTATCCTCATCAAACCACTGCTCACAGTTCATGTATGGTTTCCAATTGAACTGATCTAAGATATCGAGTGCATGTCTCCAATATCCAGTATCTCCCAAATTGCTCTGAGTGATGTTTCCTGTATACTGGAAAACATACGGAGATCTCGCCTGTCACTCTATAGTAACCGGAGGTCGAAACATAGCTATCCTCTCCCATGCCCAAACCATCAAAAGAGTGGTCCCACAACTCAATGACTACACGTCTCTATATGCAGTATCATGTAAATTGAAATATAGCATCCCTAATAGACACAGACCCCAGGCATACACAGTCTCTCTCTCTAACATACCCACCAACATCTCTCCCCATCCAATAGGAAAGCCATGACCCGTCGGTCTGGTAATACTATCCCATCTATCAGTGTACATTATATATAGTCAATCCTCTCATATCTATTCACCAACACCAACCATCTAATCTCATAATGCTCTATGCCGAGCCTACTAATGTCGCCAACCTGATAAAATCTCGCTAGCTTAGTCAATCCCCACTGGGTATCATACATCACCCACTCTCCTCTGATTGAAAGTCTAAGTATTATGTACACATCCTCCAATGTGATAGTCACCTCCCCAGTCGGCATATGAAATGATGATGTCTCAGAGTGCCATCACTCACACAACGTGGTGAGCATCCCTCTATTTTCCTGAATCATGGGCATCGACAGACAATGACGAAGACCAAGTCTCCACAAAATCCGTATCTCTGCACTGCTCAGATGATCTCTCAAATCAAAGGTGTTAGGACGTAACTCCCACGTGTAGATATGATCTAAAATGGCCTGCATTTCAACCACCATGTCAAAAAAATTCAAGTTTTTCTTAGAAAAAATTTTTGGAAAATTTTACCAGCCAAATGCGACTCACTTTACCAGATGCGGTGCATTCATACAAATGCATTGCACGACAAAGAATTTATGATGCATATTTCATATGTGTTGCACATCCCCAATCCAATTTCTACCTATTTCAAATGTGATGCAAGAAAGCAAATGCGGTGCATTCCCTATAACCTGTCTACCTCATGCATATGCGTTTCACAAATGCAAATGCGGTTCACTAACCTACATGTGTATATTCCTAATGCAGATGCATTCCATAAATACATATGCGGTGCATAATAATTCAAATGCGTTTAATACCTAAAATGCCTATCCTAGCCTAGGCATGTTTTAGCATATGCATCGTTTCGCAGTCACATGCGGTGCATACGATGGCATATGCGTTGATCCTAAAAGACCGCATATGCTAATTAAATTTTAAAGGCCTAAGAATACGTGCAAAAATAAATTTCAAGCGTTCGTTTTTGGGTACATACCGGTGGTCCTGCATTGGCTGGCCGCCTGAAGGTCCGGATCCGATATCCTCGATGCGCAGCATAGGGAATGGGAGCCATCTTCGTCCAATAGTCAGAGAAAAATTAAGTTTTTGTTCTAATTAATCTCTATCTTGTAGTCTTTTCTAACTCATGTTCTGACTCATGTTCTATCTGACACAGAACTCACATCGCATGGCATTCATCAATCTCATCCGTCGATCTCTCTTTGAATCTGAGCCGATCGTCCGAAAACCCAAAATCTATAATATGGCTTGTCATTAGCATTATTCCTCCTCCCGAAATCATACACTTTTGAGAAGAAACTTATCTTCGATATTTTGCTTAGACATTCAACAAGGTTATGCTTGCATCAATACTAAAAATCTAAGGGAAAGAATACTGAAACAACAAAATGGAGAAGAGCAATCGAGATAATTTGAAGGAGTGAACGCATATTCGGTGAGAGCTTTCCAATTGATTTGTTTAGTTTAATTATGTTTACTTATTTCATTCTTTGTTGTTTGATTTAGATTAATATTGGTTAACTTAGGATTAACATCGTCTATTCTAGTTGTAGATCATATCCAGATTTTATTCTATCTTACAGTAGTCACAGAAAGCGTTATCATCACACCAAGATGGTTTAAACTATCTAGGATCATATTATTTTGGGTCTGGAAGTTTTATGATGTTATGTTGTAAAATTTATTTAAAAATTGAATCAATCAGCTCCCCTAAAGGGGTGTATTGATGTTTTATTGGAAACTTCCTTTGGGTTCTTGGTTGTGTATTTTGGATAGCATTGGTCATTTGATCAACAGTTCTTGGTGCATTATTGGATGTGTTAGGCCCTCTAAGTTTAATAGTAGGACCTGTATATACGATATTGGTATCGACAACTCCATTAGTTACATTCTTGTTTCGGGCCCAATATTTATCTTTGTCATTTGAGGTATTTTGTGCATTTGTGTTTTTGTTGGCAATCTTGATTTATCCTTTGTCAATAAGGGCCTTTTCAAGGATGATGCCTTATTCCAATAGTTCATAAAATGAAGCACAACATTGCATCCGCAAATCATGTTTCAATTTTCAGTTTAAGTTTTCAATGAACATGACAACTTTTTGTTTCTCAGGTATTTCAACATGACATCAACTAGCCAAACCTCTCCATTGTTGGAAGAAGATTATAAAATTTTCACCCTCATCTTGTGTCGTATGGCATAGGGTGGCAATGGTAATTTCGTTGTCAATGTTGAATTAAGTGTCCCACAAACTTGTTTGCTAGTTCTCCCCATGTTCTTATGCCAGTTGGTAACCATGAGAACCACTCAAATGCTATGCCTGTAAGACTTCTTGGGGAAAGTCTCATTAAGTATGTAGGGTCGTATGCAATGTTTGTACAATCCGTACAAAATTCTCTTATGCGTTCAAGTAGATTTCTCTTCCCTTTGTACTTAGGTAAGTTTGGTATGGCATAGCCATGTGGGAAGGGTGGCATGTATAGACTCTTGTAAAAAGGATAAGGACACAAGTCTTGGGTACGGTAGGTCTTTTTGTTAGACATTTGCATGTTTTCCATTTTCTACTAAAGGGAAATCACTTGAGTTTGTAGGACATCCACTTGAGTCAATGATGGGTCTTGTGTATTTTGGGAGCTCATGTTGGTGTTTTGGAGTCCAATGTTATGGGATAGATTTTGATTAGGTGTATATGTTAGTGACATATTTTGGTTTTGCATGTAGGATATGTAGGGTGGCATTTGGTTCGAAGTGTTTTGATTATAAGTGGAAATATGAGTGTTATGAGGAGGATTGGATTGTGTATTCCATGAGCTTGTAAAATTTTGACCATGTGGATTTTGGTTTCCATATTATGGGAAAGTTCCTTGGTTACCATGTTGCATGAAGGAGCCCTGGTTGCCAAGTTGTGTTTTTTGCACATGTATGTGTGAAGTAGGCCCTTATTGTGACACAATGTTGTGTTGAGTGTCTCCTATGTTTTGTATGATGCTCGTTTTGGGAGGTGTGTTAATGAAAACTTTAGGTTTCTTGATTGTATTGCTTTTTCCAAGTGGATTTGAGGATGATTCCTCTATGGTAAATGACATACCAAAGGGTTGTGGCATGGTTTGTTTCATGTTAAATTTTATTCCTCTTGTCATGCCTTGTATTACAAATGGGGAGGTGTGAATTGTTGTGGTGTCTTGTGTGCTTCCTCCTAATGGCATAGATGTATTAACTTGCGGGATATAATCACTAGAGATGGGTGTATTGGTTCCTTGAGTTTGGTTGATTGGTGTGGATGATGCTCATAATGTGTCAATGTCAAAGCCAAGAGGTAATGTGGCACCTTCTGTTAATAGTTTATCTAAGTAACATTGACGGTCATGTGCCAAAAACTCATCCACAAAAGAGGAAAATTTAGGATCTTGTGTGGCGGCCTCTATTTATTCTATGACAATGTTTCCATTTGGGTCTCTAGTGAAAAATTTCTTGAATATAGCTTTGTATGGTCTAGGTGTCTCATGAGATGAGGTATCAATTAGGTTAGCAAACCCATTGTTTTGTGGGATGCCCATTTCTTTTCTCTTCCTTCACAACCTAGTTTCAACCATGTAAGACTTGCAAAAGGGAAAGTGGATGTGAGGATGATGTGATACAATGAATAAGATGACTATGCAAAGGTATGCCTAAGGATGACCAAGGTGTAACTAAGACCAAGGTTATGCAAGATCTAGGGTATGTCTAAGGATAATACCAAGTTATGGATTCAAAGTGACAAGGTGTCAAGATTTCAATAGGATGGTTTCACAATGAGGTCCAAGTTATGGTGATGTCTATACAAGATGGCTATGTTTTTAGATTTTTAAATGTATAAATTATGTCTAAGGATGATGTCAAGATAAGGAACCAAAGTGACAATAGTCAAATTTCAAGAGTACCACAATGAAATCAAAGTCTTGAGCAATGCCCAAGGTATTCCAAATGGGATGAAAGTATGAAAGGATGATGGGTGAGAGTGGTAATATGACCTAGAGTGATGACTAAAGGTATGAATATTAATCACCTTGTGTCAAGGCCAAAGTAAGGTTGCCTAATCAAACTAGGATAGACAAAGTTAAAAATTTGGTTTATCAAGACTTCAATGATGAGGATGACTAAATGACAAGGTTGAAAAAGGTGGTCTCAAGCTAGCCTTGTGAGTTGAGGATCCAACCTAAATGACAAAGGACTAAAGATGGTGGAAAAGGTTGAAGTCAAGACAAATCTGATTTGGTCACTATGGACTAATCTTAAGTCTGATAAGCTTCCAAATATAAGATCTATAGCAAGGTGAATTCAAGCTAAAAGATGTCCTATTGTTGCCTAAGGTAAAATGCAAGGTATGCAATGATGGATGAATGAGTGGATGATGGATGAAAGTTATAGAAATTTTGCAAGTATGTGATCAGAGGACCAAGTAATGTCCAAGATTGATAAGAGAATGAATTTTTTTTAGTTTCCCCTAAAAAAATTGGTTACAGGAAATTACATTGTTTCAAGTCTCAGTTGTGGTGAATGACAGTCAGTTGCAACTTTTTGGAAATGGTGAATGTGGTTTTCTTTGTCACAATTGTTGTTAATGATAGTTAGTTGTGGGACATAGTATATCTTTCTTGGGTTTTGAATTTTTTGACCAATTTGGATTTAGAAAACATAGAAAATAGTTGAAAACTCTTGTCTTTGTCTAGTCTGAATGTGTAAAAATGTTTAAATGTGTAAGAAGGAACTTATATACAATGCACAACCTAGGCTTCTCAAGAGATACCACTCATTGTATCCCCACTTGGATTTCTCCAGCCAACCAAATAAGGTGGAAAACTAGAGAATTGGTGGTGCTAGCTCCCCCTTACACGACACTCACTTCTCGGGCACACCAAGTCTCAATTTTCCAAAGAGGAATTTTTGCCTATACACATGAATGGTGAAGCCATGGGGTGGCTTCAGAATGACCATTCCTATGCTAGCAAGTGAAAAGGATTTTGGCCACTAAAACAATTGGTTCTTAATAAGGGCTTTCGTTCAAGGTGGCCATACATGTGACAAGATTAGCTCAAGATTATTTCAGTCGAGGCCTCCCAGTCCCTTCCTAAGAAAGGTTTTTTATGTGTCACATGAAAACTGGGGGTGGCAGTTGTCAGTATGACACATTCACACCTATTGCTTATGACTTTCGTCACAAACACATTTTTTATATAGCAGTTCAAAAGAGCTTGGCTTTAGGTTGTTATTGCTTGGATCATTCTCACCTTTCGAAGTGGGGTGGAAATCCCTCTAAAGGTATACAAAAATAAGGATGTGCGTTGTTTTTTATCTCCCAGATCGCACAAAGTGCAAGGAGAGAGCATACACAATGCCTTTGCCTCACACTCGCATGATGCTCATTTTAATTCTAAATCCAAAAGTGCGGGTGATTATACAAAATGCCAAAAGATGTTTTTGATTCTCAAGATCACCAAGTGGTGTGAGAGAAGAGCATGCACACCTTGAAGAAAAAATCAAACCATAAGACAATGAAAAAACTTTTTCTTTTCAACCCTAAAAGAAATATGTGAAAAAGACACTTGATGCAAAGGTTAATTTTAGACCAATGAGTGAAAATGCATGTTCTTTTTAACCAATGAGTGAAATGCAAATTAAGGTAAATTTAAGCCCAATGATGTGTGAATGCAAGGTTAATTTTAATCCAATGAATGAATTAAAAGAAGAAAAGATAGATTGATTATCAATTTTTAAATTAGATGCCTCCTTTCCACCTATGCCACACTGGAAATCAGATTTTAGTAATAGAAAACCTTTAAGCTACCAAATGGAAAATGCAAAAAATGAAAAACTCCAAATTTAAACCCCCTCTTATTATCTGATTTTTCATGAATTATTTTTCATCCAAATTAAAAACATAAAGAACATACCCCCATTATATTTTTGAAAGCTTTACAAAAATATAAGAAAATCCAAAAAATTCACTGTTTTGCTCCCAAAATTAATTTTTCATGAAAAATCATAAATAAATTATTAATAATTCAAAACAACTCCAAAGATTCTAATTTTTTTCTTGGAAGCCCCTGATATTATCCCCAACCTACAAAAAATATTTTGAAAGAATATATACAGCAGATTGTGAGATATAAGAAAATCTTTCTAAAACCCTAATTTTCAATTATCTACATTTTTGATAGATATTTTTCACCCAAATTAAAAAAATAAAGAAAAGACCCCTATTATAATTTTGTCAGATTTCTAGAAATATAAAAAAATCTGAAAAATTAACTAAGTTTCTCTCAAAATTAATTTTTCATGAAAAATTAAAAAAAATTATAAATAATTAAAACAGATCCCAAAAATCTTATTTTTGGACTGAAGGCTCTTCATATTTTCCTCAACCTGTAGAAAACATTTTGTGAAAAAATATGTAAGCTTTTGAGAGATATGGTCAAATCTTTCGAAACCCTAGGCTTGTGTCTCCAACCCTAGCTGCAAAATGTTAGTCTCTAAATTTTTGCATAAAATAATAATATAAGATTAGGAAAATCTATAAAAATTCATTTCACGTCAAGTTTACCAATGTAAATCAAGGCTAAGATTATCAAGGTTAGGAAATCAAGCATATAGATCAAACACTAATAAACAATGAACCACAAATAAGCATAAAGACATAAAACACAAAGCAATATTACCAAATTTTCATGCCACCATTGATTCACCTTCATTGCACTTCTCCATTTTGCTTGAATATGATGATTTCCCTTAGATTTTTGAGTATGCAAATAGGCCTAATGACAATGACAAAGCAAAATATTGAAGATTCTAATTGACTATGGATGCACTTGACTTGATAGTAGACTTGATAGCAAGATGACTCAAAATAGCATAAGATCACATAAGCTTGTGTAGACTCTAGATGTCTAAGATTTCTAACGTCCAAGATGAAGAAATGACAATGATAGAGGTCTTTTATAGGAAAGACAATTTTGAATGAAAGGCTAGAATTGAATGTCTATAATCAATGGCCAAGAATAGAAGATGAGGTAACGGCTAGGGTTAGGAAAAAATTATAAGGATTGATGGTTAAGATTAAATTATAAATAATTTAATCAAGGGTGGAGGTTAATTGAGACATGGATAGATAAGGACTTGATGTGGAAGATAAGATTGGCAAAAACAAAGAGGTGATAGGAAATTAAATAATAATAAAATTATTTAATTTAGGTGACCAATGAATAATTAAATAATTAAAATAACTATTTAATTATAGTGTAAAGTGGTATAAAAATTAAATAAATAAGAATTTATTTAATTTTAGAAAGAAGGGGACTTAATTAATGACGTAATTAAATAAAAAAACTTATTTAATTAATTAAGGAGGAATAAAGATAGAAATGAATTAATTAAATAATTAAAATCATTTAATTAATAGAAGACTTATGATTTTAGAAAATAATTAAATATTTAAAATTATTTAATTATGAAAGATAAAAGAGGAAATGATAGAGAATTTAGAAGTCGCATGCCTAGGACATTTTTTAGTGTCTATAGAGAGCAACATGAGGGATTCGGGAAACACATAAAGAGGACTAAAGTGAATGTTGTTTAGCCTAATAAAAGTAAAATCTAGATAACCTTTAAATGTAGATGATAAATTAGATAAGTTAATGGGTGCTTTTAAATACCTAACTTACAAAGTAGTAGGAAATGGAAGACGTTTTCCACCTCCTAAGGCTACACCATGCTATAATAATGATCTAAATTTACATGGTAGGTCACATAATATAGATCAGTCCAAGAGAGCATGTCAAAATGATTGGCATGTTTCCCCTAAACAAGGAAATCATAGATATCAAGAGAGAAAAATTTAACCCACTAAGGAAAGAGAAAGTGATCATCCAAGAGGATTTTCTATGGTGTGAGGCATGTTACTTCCCTCATGATCCTTTAAATTTTATAGCTCTTATTACCATGACAAAGGGGAAAACCTTCCAATGATAATATCAAAGCCATAACTAATACTATAATCGCACAACAACAAAGTGGTTATCAATTAAGAAATAGGAAGATTGGCATTAAGAATGGTATTAATGATGTAGTCAATCCTAGTTTTATTGTTCCTAAACAAATAAAGGTAGATTAAGTGTGGAAATTGTGATTAAAGGTAGTGGTATAAATCAAAGGTAGCTAAGAAAAAAAGAGAACTCGTGCAAAATCCTAGGATACAAAAATGTTTATTCCAAAATCCAAGAAACTTGAAATACTTAAAAGTAATACTAAGGCCCCAAAACTAAATAATGCGAGCTCTAAATCAAGTGGAGTGAAAGAAACGTCTTAGCAAGGAAAAGAGACTACTAAGATTAGTTGTCTTAATTCAAAAAATAAAGGTTTATGAGTGGGTGGCCAAGCCATGCAATCTATTCCTAATTTAAATGCCATTATAGTGCTCCAATCCACACATTTTCCTAATTACACTCCCATTGACATGGCTTTATCTATAAAGAAAATCAAGGTCCATTTTTTGTTGGCTAATACATTTAGAATACCTGATAATAAAGATAGGAAATATTCTTATATTGTTGTCCCTATAATGATTGATCAACTTGCTAGTTCTTTCAATGATCCCAAAGCTAATACCAGTGCCCAAGAAATTTATTAAATTTATACATGAACATCATTAGTAGAATTCCAAAAAGATGTAGACTCTTTTTATACATCTATGTTAATTAAAGGCTAGTTGATACACAATTGCATGCTAGATTCGGGTGCTTCTAACAATATAATGCATCTTGAAATTATGAATGGGCTAGGACTAAAAATTTATAAATAAGATTTGAAGTATTTTACAAGGGATTGAGGGAAGTGAATGTATTTTTTATGTTTAATGTATTTAAGGTCCAGTTAGATAATACCAGTGCCCAAGAAATTTCTTAAATTTTGTGCTACTATTCCTTGGATGGAGAAGTTAATTTATGTAGAGAGAAGGCACATCATCAAATATTTATAAAATGAAACGAATAAGCCATTATACATTGCTAATGGCTATGACCAATTAAGTACTTATTGTGATGAAAATATAGGAAGCACTAATGATTTGAGTTCTTACCCTTAACCTTCTTGTTTTAAAACTGTTGATGCTTTTATGTGTTCCTTGAAGAAGATTTTTCTAGAGAAGATTCTAGTGTAGGAATTTTACTTGTTTGTCCTTATGGTATCAATTTCAAATTTCCATTTAACTTTTGCAAGCACAAACAACATTAAAGAGTATGAAGCTCTCATTTTAGGGCTAAACATTGCATTGAAGCATGGTTTCAAATGGTTAAATTTACATGAAGACTCAAATTTGGTTGTATCTCAAGTAGGCAGGGTGTGTGCAACAAAATATAAGTGAATAAAAATGTATAGGAAAGATTCCATAGAGATTTTTATTGCTTTTGGTAACTATTTGGTTGGTAGATTAAGAGATACTACACCTGATGCACTTATTGTTGTGACTTCTTGTAGCATCAAAAATTGTCTCCCTTGAAAATTTCACACTATGTTTTGCTCCCCTTAATTTATTGGACCTGATTGAACCCCTAATTTCCTAAATTATGCATTTTGGGGCTTATTTTATCATTTTCAATAAACTGCAAGCATAGAACAAATTCATTTATTTAATGTTTTTCCCCTAGCACCAAAATCCTCAAAAAATAGGGCCAAGATAGGAATTCCCTTGGGCGACTCTGTCCCCCTATTTTTTCAGGCTCAAAACTCAAATATGTCAATGTCGATATTTTATCATTTCTAATTAAAGTTGCAAATTTTGACTATCAAGATTGAATTTATGGGAATTAACATAATTACATATAAATACCTAGTTATTGCATCATTTGAAAGGGAACAAAAAGATAATAGCAAGATTTTTTTATCAAGGGCACTATCAAGCAAGCCAAGAGTAGTAGTTCAGAGCTTTATTGTATTAGTTCAAGATTCAAACATCATGTCAAATCCTATGTGAGTTTATGCATGTTCATGTTATTATTTTTTGTGAAGGCTAACCCTTTTTGTAGGTCTCCAAGAAATCCAAGCAATTCAAGCAATTCAAGCAATCAAGATTCAAGACCTTTAGGTGATGTGCATGACTTCAGTCCTTCAAGGAAGCCATTTGAAGGGTGGTGAGTTGCAACACTTTGTTGATTAATTATTCCTCCCTACCATTTATCTTTCCTATCATTGGCATTGCCATTATGAATGTGGAAACACTAACACGGGGTTTGACTAAGGCAAGCCCCTAAATGGAACAACCCTTCTTCTCTCTTTGAATGTGCAGGTTTCAGGTTTGGAGGAGATTGAAGGAAGCTTGAAGATCCATTTTTCATTGTTGCATTCAAAACCCTACACCTTGACAAGCCACATAAACTCACCTACATAATTATCTGACAGTGATTTGACAAGTTTGTAGGCGAGAATCAAGAACTCAAATCTGAAATCAAAGAACTACACAAAAATATTTGGAATAGCTCTACAACAATAGAGACTCCCTTGGGTGGATATTTCCTCCTATAGTGACTGAATTCAAATTTACAAGATAGGTGCACAATATTTTCCCTTCTCGGATCTGTTTATAAATCTCTATTCTATTTCATTGTATCAATTGTTGGAATCTTGCATTTTTATATTAGGGCACATAGTATAATTAGGTTAATAAAAAAATATCAATTCCAATTCATATCCAACACCCAAAATATGCAGATCTAGGTTTGATTGACTCACCTACAAGGTTGAAAGTCAATCTAATCACCTTGTTGATTTGCATCTTAATGAAATCCTAGAAAAAGGGAGGCTTGGTCTTAGGCTTATACTATATTTAGGACCCTCTCTCTCTCTCTCTCCATTTCATTTTGGTGAACCCAGCCTATTAACATTATATACCTTCTAAACAATCACCCTAGATCTAAGTTTTGCATTGTATTGTTTTGCATTGTTCACTTAGGGTTTCATTTTTGCATCATAAAAGACATAAAAAATCAAAAATTGCATATAATATTGCATCATAGGTTTCAATAGGATTATTTTCAGTCATTTAGGCCATATCTACATTCAAAATTGAATTTACAATTGTCATTTATTTTTCAAGCATTGTTACCCATTTGCAGTTGAGTTACATTGCCTTAAATTGAGAAAATTCTAAAAAAATACTTATTTTTAGACCCACTTGCACATAGAAACATTCCTTAGATAGTCTAATAAACAATAAAACTTTCATATTTTTGAAACACTATCCAAGACAAGGATTCCCTTGGGCAGCTTTGTCCTCCTATTCTTGCCTCAACTAAATTTTTCCCATATCTCTTATTTTGTCTATTGAGTCTATTTCTGCTTGTTTATTGTTGGTTTGAAATTCTTAACTACATTCATTTAGGCATCTTTCATACAATTCAAAAGGTGAAAAAAATTGCATTGCTTTGTGTCAAAACTACATCAAAATCATCATTTTCAAATTTTGGCATCTTAGAATCAGTCCATTGTTACATTTTAAATCTGAAAATTATATTCAAAATCTTCATTTATTGTTCAAACATTTTCAATACTTGCATTTTGAATCACATTGGCATAAATTGAGTAAATTATAGAAAAATATTCACTTTTAGACCTGTTTGCAAATAAACTTAGAAACCTTAAATAAGAACATACATTGTCAATTTTTGAATTTCCTAAAACCTCGCTTAGGACAGAGACGCCCTTCAAAGGCTTTGTCCTCCTACTCCTTTTTTACTCAAATTTATGTGATGGAGCTCTCTCAAGATCCTCTATATGGATCTGTTGTGTGCTCCTAGTTACCTATTGCATAATAGTCTCAATCTTAAGCATTATATCATCATGGTGGATCAATGTTTTGGTAAGATGTTAAATTCTTTGAAATCCTTGGTTGATGTTTCCAATTGTGAATTTGGTGATGACCCTAGTATTGTAGTGTTGAAAATTATCGCCCTTAACCATTTCACACTATGTTTTCCCCCCCTAAATTATTGGACCTAATTAAGTCCCAATTTCCTAAATTATGCATTTCAAAGCCTATTTTTACCACTTTTCGAAGGATTACAAGCATTGAATAATTTCAAACAATTAATGTTTTGATCTCAACACTAAATGTTCTGGAAGATACGACCAAAACCCCTATCTTTCTAAGGACCAATTTTTAATATGTTGTTGGCAATATTTTAACGTTCAAATTTAAAATTTCAAGTGTCGGCTTTTGGAATCTAATTTTTTGGAAATTGGCATAATTGCATATAAATACCTAGTTATTTTATCATTTCAAATCTATCTAGCACTAAGTACACTATTGACCAAATACAATTTTCAAGAACAAGTCAATAGCAACATTCCAAAGCATTATAGCAACAATTCAAGATCCAACATCATGTCAAAATTTATGTGTGTTCATGTTCATGTATTGTGAAGGCTAATCCTTGTTTTAGGTATCCAAAGAATTCAAGCATTCAAACAAGCAAGATCCAAATCCTTGAGGTGATGTGAATGAATTCAGTCCTTCAAGGAAGCCATTGAAGGGTGGTGAGTTGTAGCATTTTTTGGTTTCATCATTCCTTCTTTTTAATTATCATTCCTATCATTGACATTGCCATTATGGAAGTGGAAACACTTATGCATGGTTTGACTAAGACAAGCCCCTAAAATGTCCCAACATCTCTTCTCTTTGTAAATGTTTAGATCTCAAGTTTGAAGAAGGATTGAAGGTGAATTTTCAATTGTTACATTCAAAACCCTAAAAGTTGTCAAGATACAAAAACTCATTTATAGAATTATTTAACAACATTACAACAAATCTACAACCGAGAATAAAAAGATCAGAGCCAACATCAAAGGACCCCAAAATAAATTTTAGGACCCCCTATCAGGGACCCATACGACCCTAGGCATTTTTGTCCTCTACATGTTGGATCCAAATTTTTATGACAGGTGCACATCATCTGATACTTCTCAAATCTACCTGAAAGTTACTATTTTTGTATGTGTATTTTTAGAATATTATATTTATCTTATTAAATCATACAGCTCTATCAGGTTAATCATTTCTTGAATAATTTTCCATCCATTTCCAAACCTCTAAGAAAGGGAGATCCAGTTCTGATTGTCTCACCTTTGTGGTTGATAGTCAATCTATTCATCTTGTTTATCTCCCCTTCTAATGTAATTGAGTAAAAGGAAGACATTAACCTTATTTTTTCATATTAAACTTTAGGAACCCCACCTTTTCCCTACAATACATTTTGGTGAACCTGACATTTTGACATCATAAACCTTCTGAAAATTGCATTCATTCACCCTAGATCTAGGTTTTTCATTACATTGTCTTGAATTTCTCATTTAGGGTTTCCTATTTGCATCATAAAAATAAAAATCCAAAAATATTGCATCATAACTTACATCATCACTTGCACTAGGGTTTGTTTCGGTCATTTACATCAAATCTGCATTCAAAATTGCTTTCAAAATTGTGATTTGTTGTTTAAACATTGTCATACACTTGCATTACACTCACATTAAGAAATTCTAGAAAAATACTAATTGTGAAACCACTTTGCAAAAAAAAAAAAAAATTAACATGAAACTTAATCATAACTTGTTCAAGCATCTTCAACATTCTTGTATACTTACATTATGAATCAAATTGGCATAAATTAAGAAAATTTTGGGAATTAACTTATTGTTACAACTATTTGCAAGTAGGAATCTTTAAGTAGTGTAATACATAGTTAGATTTTGGGCTTACAAAATCTTTGACCAGGACTTAGACACCCTTGGGCATCCCTGTCTTGCTATTCCTAGCCAAACAAAAATTTTCCCAGACCTTTGTTGTTTTTTTCTTGCTTGCTTTTGCTCTCTAATTTTTATTTCTGGCTATTTCATTGTGTCTATTTGTCAATTTAGTGTTCATCTTGGGTACACTTAAGTGTTTGGAACTTGTATGAGTTTCACGACCTGGTGTCTTATTTCCAATACTTCAATGAGACGTAATTCCATATTTATGGAATCTCACATTGGTTTTACATCTTTTGTGGATCATGACTCTTCTAACTCTTTCATGATAAGTTTTGTCAATACTCAACCCATCTTGAACTCTATTCTTGATGCTACCATACCAATGACAATCTTACAAACACCTATCTTTACAAATTTTGAGACTATGGTTACCCATGTTCCCAAAGACAAACTGAAAAAACTAGACGAAGACTTAGAAAAACTTCAAGACTTTGTGAGTACTAAATAATTCACTGGTATAGCAAATCTTATAATTGACAACATGAGGAAACTAATTAATGATGATCATGGATTAGAGGTTGTGTGTAGCATAGCCCATATAGTTGATGATAATGTACCTAAAATGGCTAGGTTCTATCAAGCTTTGGGATATAATCAAGGTCAAGGAGGAAGTCAAGTCTCCCTCCCTACAAGTATAGCCTTCATTCTTGCATACACAAATCCAACTGTTGCTTCAATGAAACAAAAAAACATTGGTATAACTCCAACAATAGGTTTTTCCAATGGAAATCCTTATGGTTTTGGATCTTCGCATGTCACACCTCAAGTTTCATCCCCACTCATAAATTTGCAACATAGTAGCCCACCTAGAACATACACAATTCCAACATATTCACTACATTCCCAAAACATGTCAACCAATGAGTCCATCATCAATTTTTTTTTGTAAAATGTAACCTCACTTCAACAAAAAATCTCAACTTTGAACCAGAACCAAAATGGACAACCATCACAATACATTAAAAGGATCCCATTATCATTTGAGATATTGAAAGCACAAGTACCACAAAAAATAGAGATACCCTAATTTGAAAAGTACAATGGTAAAGGGGGTCCTAGCAATCATATATTGGCATATACAACCTTGTGTAGTGATTTTATTTTTGAGGATAAGCTCTTGGCTAAACTCTTTCCTAGGTCATTGAAAGCCATAGCTTTGGAATGGTTTTATTCATTTTTTAATAATTCAATCCACTCATTTAATGGTCTTTTTGATGCTTTTCTCAATCATTTCCAAGTAAAAATTGGTCCTGAATTTTCCCTACCTGATTAAATGAGATGCAAACAAAGAGAGGCGAAAAGATCACAGATTTCATAAGTCATTATCATTTTCTTTTATCATAAATCAATTTAACTCTTTTTGATGTGGATATTCAAATATTTTTCATTGGCAACTTACAAACTAACATAAAGGATAGATACCTATTAGTGAAATTCCTATATTTCACATATTTATGTACTCTTCGTTACTATCAGAATTTGATCAGTCAATATGAAGAAGAATCTTCATCAAATCATACTGATAAATATGAATCTGTACCCCAAAACAACTATCAACCATTCAAGAATAAAAAAGAAAATTATCAAGTTTCATACACCTCAAACAACCAACCACATTGAAACTCAAGTTGATGCCATAAGTTCCACTCCATATCAATTTAGAACAAAATATAGGCAATTAACCCATCTACATGACACTCTCCATTTGATCATGTTGCAACTTTTGAGTAAGAACCTAATTCGATTGCCTTCTATTAAAATTGTGGACACAACCAAACCTTTAAGTCCAAACTTCGATCCAACAAGTTTTTGTTAATATGATCACACAAATGGACATGATACAAAGCGATATGTGTCTTAAACATCAAGTTCAAGACCTCATTGATTCTAATCACATCCAGTTGGTTGGTGTTAATTATTAAGGGATTAATCTATTGCCCCACCCAATAAAAACTTGTAAATTTTTACCAACCCAATGCCCAACCATTCATCCAACTTTGTGCAAGCTTGTGATGTTAATAATGATTGGATGAATGATGTTAAGACTGATGATATGAGTGATGACATGAATGATGAAAAAAATGAAGAAAAGTAGATAAATGGTTGGTCTAATAGATGTTCAACCTCGTAAGGGACAAACCACTAAGTTATCGACATTTCTTTCACCCTATTGGAATCAAAAATCCATCTTCACTATTTTTGCATTTTCCACTTTCACCCATCCTCCCACACTCACCATAAGTTTCATCTCCATTTCATAGTAACTGAAACTAATAAATCCTCATATGTAAACCACCAAATAAGGCCCTTTGATCATAACATTGAAGTGAATTCCCTATCTGAAATATTCTCATAGAAGCACATGGCATGTCGCCAAGATAGTGCCATATCGAAGAGAGTCTCACCATAGTCTCTTCAACATGTGCAGGAAAGGCCGATGAAAAATATAGATGAGACCTCCAAATGTCTAAAATACATATTCAAATATCTTCTCGCCAGCCTAATGAGTGACATGTCTAAGAGACTCAGACATGTTGAGGATAAAATCTAACATGTCTCACCAAAAAATCATGTGGAGTATTCAGCATTTAGGAAACAAAAAAAAATCTCTCAGACATCAGGAGATTAACATAAAATAAATGATAAATCACTGGTAAAATAGCATGGAAAAATGATAGTGTCGAGGAGACATCGATATATCAAGGAGAGAAGTATGGGAGTCTCTTCGACATTCAAGGAGAAAGATATTGGTGAGACATAGACATCGAGCAAACATTATCAAAGGTCTCCCTGATATTCTGGTGCAAACGCAAACACATACTATTGATGAGACTATGTGACATCGGAGAGAGGTGACCATGGGTCTCCTCGACATGAAAAATTCACATAAATATTATTAATAAGTAATACCACCAAGGGGAGAGATAAGGGTATGTTGAGGAGACATAGGATTGTCGGTAGGAAATATCCACCAGTCTCATCGAAAAAAGGGGTCCACAAAGAAAGATCCTAAAATATAAATATTGAAGAGACCTTTCAATGTCGAAGAGAGAGATCGAAATGTATCCTAGACATTTTTCAAAGGATGGTCAAGGATAAATTGAAGAGAAATATAGGCATCATGATTAAAGTCTCTTTGATAAAATATGAAATATTTTTCATTGGATTGATTTGACTGATGAAGCCATCAAGGAGACAACTACTATTAATGTGCAATTTGATTAGAAGCATGGTGTGGGTGCCATTTATGAACCAGAGCTGGTTTGAGCATGCTTAATTTTGATAAATACAACCCCTAAATCACTGCGAATTATGGTTGGGTACTCAGAGGACAAAATTGGACGACGGCGAGTAGCTCAGAATTTCTAGCATTCATTCAAGTAAGTAATTTTGGCTCAATTGAACATAATCTTTCAAAAAATAGCTCAAAGTGAAACATAAGTAGGGTTAAAATGGATAAAACCCTAGAGAAAATAAGGGCAAAAAGATTAAAAAATAGAGAGTAGGCCACTAAACCAAGACTTAATAGACTAGTGTCTTGGGTCTGGGCCAAAAGTAAGAAGAAAAACTCAATTAAACCCATCATGTGAGACTTTAGAAGACAAAAAAAACAATTTAGGAGATGTGTGGAATCCGCACAGGGGTTATGACTTGTTCATTTATCATTATAGGAAGAACTATAGACACAAGCCAGTTTAAACTAGTGGAACTTGAATTTGGGAAAGCTTGTGATGCCTAACATCTTCATGAACGTAGAATTGATTAAAGCACTTCCAAGAAATTATAACCCAAAAATGAGGGCAATTCACTTACACGATGGGTCATAGTTCATGATTATAAACACGAGACTATATTTGTATGGTTTTCCAATTGGACACTTCCCTCAAGACAAAATTTTGGATCAAATATTTTTTGGAAGAATACTGCATTATGGATCAAATTCCCTGTAGATTTGTTTGAAGAATACTATCAATACACCTACTATTCAGATGGCCAAGTACTGGGAGTTGATTCCCCTGCTAACATGACTATAGCTCCCATGGTTCTGGCCATGGACATTCAGAGCCAAAATGCCAGGCCCTATGACTATGAAAAATATCTATCTGAGGCCATAAATAGTGCTCTTAATTCTATCAAGAACAATAGTGAATCTATCAACTTCAAACACTATTCACTTCTTATCCACATGATATTGTATGAAGGGAAAGTGATGGGGATATGGGGAGAAGAATTGAGAATAAAGGATTTGGATAGTGATGGGAATTCAAGACTAGTGCAAATGTGAATATCTATATGGGATAGTAGATGTGGTAGATCCCACTACTTATATTTTGAAGAACATTTTGTCAAACCCTTATACAAATTTCTTGGCCACAAATGTGATTATAATGTATCCCCATAAATACAAAGGCTCCTCCGACCAAAGGAGAAGGTCATGATGGAAAAATAAATCACAATTGGGGAGATTGATATGCATTTTCTGATTGTATTATTATTAGAGTATATGGATTTCAGGCAGCACCATATTTACTACCAAAAATTGTGCTAGATAGAGTTGCATACCTTGAAATCATAAGACAATTATCTTATTTAGCATTCATGCATCTAAAAGGCTATGAAAGGAAAAATTTTATGCCTTCCACTATATGTTTTGGTGACTTCACTATTATTGTTGATTCAGGAAATGACGTGGTTGGTAGCAAGCTAGATTATTATGGCTTGCTAGTGGGAAACAAGAGAGAAAAAATTGACCCTGAACATTTCATTTATGAGGCCAAGATTTCTCAAAAACTAAAAGGATATGGGCATGAGTTTCGTGTGGATGATGTTATCAAGAACTATGAGGAAATTCAAGTGATAATGAGAATGAATGTGTACAATAGAATTGTTATGGATGAGGCTTGGAAAATGAGTAATAGCCCATCCTATGTTGAAGGATTTCATGAAATTCAAGATCCCATCGAAAGGATTGAGCGACTAATTTTGCATGAAGAAGAAATAACAAAGGATTTACCTCTAGTAGCATTTGAAAAGAGAAGAAGTGTTAGTTCTAGGAGGAAAGAAAAAATATAGCACCACTAGGCCATTTGTCACCATAGCCTACCCCTGAGGTAAGCTTCTCAATTAACACCCCAACCATGATTGAAGATGATATTGAGGGGGAAGAAGAGGTCACACAAATCGACACTCCTGTTATTCCCCAATATGAGATACCATTCAAAAGGAATTTGATTACCTTTGAGGCTTCTAATGAGTTATCTGATGATGTGAGACACTGTGCTAGTCAGGAATTCATTACAAATGACGCATTTGTTCAGACTTCTAAATTCAAGGCTTTCATCTATGAGTATAAAGTAAAGGTGGTCAGGGAAAGGCTAAAGGACATTGACCCTGAAAAGGATGCATATTCCTTAAAAGAACTTCAACATGAGATTTATTGAGAGATGGAGAATATGACTATTGAGAGAGGAAGAGCATTACTGCAAGAAGTCGGGGTTATGCTCCTTCCAGGGTGGGATATCAGTTCATCCATTATGTTTGATAGTTTTATGAAAATTTTCTGAAAAGAAATAGCCAAACCTTGCAATTGAAAGATGAATTTGGTGACAAGATCTATACTGGATCAGGATATAATATGATAATACTACTTTACAGATATGGGCACTTTACCCACCAGGCAAAAGGCCTTCTCTTGTTGATCATGATCAAATTTTCAGACATCTTTTGGTGCAAAGAGTAATGGAAATAGACTCTATGGAAATGACTAATTTGAATGTAAATGTAGCCAAATTCACCAAGGCTCAAATTCAAAAATTGGTAAGGGATAGCAGAGGATTAACATATGAGAATGAAAGATTAAAAAATGAACTGATTAGTCACAGAGATAGGTTGCCTTCTTCCTCAGGGCTTTACTCTCCATTGATTGAGAATGAAATAAGGGTGCTAGAAGAAATTTTAGAGACCACCTATTGGAAATGTAGACATGAGAAAGCTCAGAAGGAACAAGAAGAATTATAAATAAATCATAAGGCCACCATCTTTGAGATGGCATCAAGAATAGTCCATATGAGGTTCGAATATATGCATAAGCATGCTGAAAAGGTCTAGCATATCATAAAAAACATATGTAGCACTATTGGAACATAATAGATTAAGTGATGGAATGAAGGAAGTAGAGCCTCACATCATATCAAAGAAGGAAAATATCACTACTATGCTAAGGAATATCAAGAGCTCATGAAAGCACATAAGGACTACCATATCATCTTGACACGGGAGTTAAATGACTTTAGTTAGCCACTAAGTATGGCCCTACCATGGAAGGATGAGATAGCCCATTATTTGTTTGGCATTCTTGATGCGATCAATGATGAAGATGAGGTGCTCAAGAAAACACATGAACAACTTGGAAGAATTTTTGAACCAAAATATGCAATGAAGGATATTATACATAATGCAAACACTCATGTCAAGAGTGGATACATTGAGAATTTTTTGAAGGTTAACTTATTTATTGCATAGGCCAAATGAAATGGAGTAACAGGGATTGGAGTTTGATGCTTTTGGATAAATATCATGGTGCATGAGCCTTGAAAAGGTCTTAGGTGATCACGGGCACTTGCTGGAGATTAACAGACTGTGGTGCATCCATCAGCAAACTCTAATTTTTTTTTATGTTTTGTTAATCATGTTTTAGTTATGAAGTGATGTAACTCTTTGTGAATGAGCCTGAAGCTTGTTGATGTTGGCAAAACAAGGATAGACAACTAAGAGGGGGGGTGAATCAGTAGTTACCAAAATCAATTTTATACAACATTAACCAATCCTTATATCACAGATCTAATAATTAGCAGTGCAAGCATAAGAAAAACACATCAGAGACACATGAACACCAAGATTTTATACGTGGAAACCCTATTAGGAGAAAAACCATGTGGGATGTTATTCCACAAGATTATACCTTGTTAGAAGTATAATGAAGACTAAAAGAGAATGCACTTGCATTCAGGCACACTGCCTAGAGCACTCTACTCAAAGGGAAGGCTCACTTCCTTAGATACAGTAATCAAGATTAAATCCATTTGATGAATTTAAACTGAGAGAATAGCTTCTGCAAAAGCCTGATTACAGTTCCAGCTAGGCACACTAAAATCTCTTCAAACTCTTCCACACTCTGCTCTAAATGATCTGACCTTTATTCACACTTGTACATCACTTGTACACTTGAGCACTCCTCTAAATGAGGAAAATAATTTGTATATATATCCACTTCATGGATTTTCATCCACTATTCAGTCGGCCACAAATAAAGAATGAATTACAACTGTCGGCCTTGATACATGAATAAGTTTCAATGCGTACCAACACAAGTCAGCCATAACATAGTGAGGACCCAAACAAACATCTCCAAACATGCCAAACAATAAATATTAATCCTCATGGATCCGGAACATGCTAACACCACAATGTCGGCCAAGAACATGAACACTCGAGCACATATCAGAAAAATTTCTGATCACAAACACTCCAATCACTATGGACATACACAAAGGATAGAGTATGATCAAGACTCATCCATGAACATCATAATCACATGATAAAAATATGATATTACCATACTTTAATCCGCTTTGACCAAGAACGCCATCTACAGAGATTGAATAACTGTAGGAACACAGATCATCATAACTTCCACAAAACTTCATGTGCACCACTGAAAATTTTGAAAAACATACTAGAAAGGTTCAACACCAAACCCTTTGAAGTGCACCTTTAGATCTTCAACACATAGAGCTTTCCAACATTTTGACCTCTTCAGCTCCACTAGTTGCATGTACTATAATTTTTACAACTTTCTCAATCTCCTCGACATATACAACCTTAAGTAGATTAAAATGCTAATAGTGTTGACATCAATGACAACAATGTATCAGCAACACAACCACAACATCCAACAATTGATTCCTATACAAATAGGGAAACTAGGGCCCAATTTTAAAGAATCATCATCATATCATACTCTATTAGAATAGGCATTAGTAAGAAGATAGATTGCAAAATTCGCCCATCCATATCATACTAAAGACTTGTCTTACAAATGTTTATTTTTTGAAGCAATTTAATGGAGCAGACTACAACTAATTCATGATCCATTTTTAGTGTTCAATTACTATGTCAATTTCCATGCTTATCTATTATTGTGTTGTCTCCAAAGTGGTATTTTCAAGTTATTTAAGTCTGCAAGATTTATCAAGACACATTTGTTGTTACTGCGTGGATGCTTTGATCAATTTTTTGTTGGTGTGAATTAAAATCCTTTCAGATAATTCGCTTTAATTGGTTCGTGCTAAGGATTAAAATCCTTTTGAAGAAGGTTTTTTGATTGGTTTCCATTAACTTAAGAATTAAAAGTCCTTTCATTTTTTCACAGTAATTTGAGGGGATATCATTGGGATTATGAAAGAAGAGCTCAGTAGTAAACAAAATTGAACATTTGTACAAGGTACAGACATCTCAAGTGCTTAGTAGTTTGAGTTAAGTTGAATAATCGGTTTACTTATTTTATAAATTTGTCTCCATAATCACCATCCATCCATTTCACTCCATTCACCCAATAGGTTAGGAATTGGTCAGTCTATATAAACTTAATTCATATTCTTAATTATTCTCAGTAGATATTAGATATCAAGATCTGCATCTACTTCACCCATGTGTGCCATTGTGAGTAGATTTCCATAAATAGGAACCATTTAGACTCTCAAAATATGCCTTATCGTTCAGGTACACCTACCTAGGTCTGGCAGAGCCTAAAGAGTAGGAGGTAAGCAATCTTGTTTTCCTCGTTTATTATCCAAGAGTGTATTAAGATATTGGCACCCTCTTAAGGTCCAAAACCTTCACTTTTGACACCTAACACACCCATAGTGATTCACCTAGATATGCACCTGATGGTCCTCTCTACATTATCGGTCGTATCAATGAAAAACTTGTACAAGGAATACTCATTGATCCCACATGTGTAGCGAATGTTATCACAGAGGAATTCTTATTTGTGCAATATCTTTATCAAGATTCTTATGAATAATCGAAAGCATGGGTAAAAACTCATAATGGTTTTTCTTTCCCTACAATAGGTTTGATCACTCTTCCTCTAAAAATTGGACCAAAGCAATTAGATGTGCCATTCTCCATCATCTTGTCATTGGACTAATTTTGTGTGAAGCTATGTTATCCATGGCTATGCTCCATGAATTTTGTCCAATCGGTTATTCACAAGTGCATAAAGTTCCCCTTTGAAAATAAGATATTTACAATGCATCATAGTGGGTTTAATCCTTTGTCTTCCTGTGGAAATTTTTTATTGGATTTATTTTGGCCTCAACCTATGGAACCTATAAAGCCTTGTGAAGATTTATTTTTCAAGACATATCAAAAGTTAAAGGAAAAGTGTTGGAGTTGAGAAGATACAACACCACAAAAGCCCAAAAGATCTTTGCAAGCAAATAACCTGTTACAAGGAGAAGCAAAGAGAAGCAACAAAGGAAATGCTCAAGAATGTGGAGCAATGTATTCACCTGAAAATGTAAAATGAATAATAATACAAAAGATAGTTTTCAACTACATATAGATGAAAACCCTAAAAAGGAAAACCCTAGGCTTGCACAATAATAATTAATAAAGTAATTAATTATTATGCACCTAATGTTAGCTTAAGTGAAAAGAGGTAAAAGGGAACTTTACGTAATTAAACAAATATTGTTTAATTAATAAAGTAAATACCCAATTACTCTAACACCCCCCCTTAAGATAGACATAGGGAGAAGCTAAAACCTAGAAGAAGCTACTGAAAGCAAAAGCAATGGGTCCCAACAACAAGGTCAGATTAGGTACCCATGTACAAAATCAATGCAAACTAAATGAAATGGGGTAAAGGAGAAAACCTAGTGGGAATAAAACTCCTCCCCAAAATAGAATGCAAGGAAAGAATGCAATGCACTAATGAAAGAAGGATAGGAGGTGGGTAACATGATACCCCCCATAGACAACTTCTATCATATAAGTGCATGTACAATGATCTCCATAGGAGAGATAGAAAGAGAGAAAAAGGCCCCCCCACAATGAAGAAACTCCTGTCACAATGGTAGATGCTTGATGTAGAATCCAAAAGGAGATCCTGAAGCGGAAAATGATATTCCTCCCCTTGGGAAGAAACAGATCCATGGACCTGTATCGAAGAAACCTTGTGAAGAATGAGGACCCACTCTATCTCAAGATGTGTGCCATGATAGGATGCTAAAGAGTCTCACTATCTGAACGGAAAAAAATAATGCTGAATCCAAATTGATGTGGAGAATACTGAAATGCAACCTCTGAATGCACGGACAATGGTGGGAAAATAGTGATAACTTGATTGTCAAGGTAGAGGAGATGAATGTCCTCAAAGTAATCCTTCAAATCTGCAATATAGGACTCAACAAACAAGAAAGATATGTTTGCAACATAAGAGTCCAAAGTAGCTATGTCTGGAAGATGTATGATTCCCTGCTGCACTGAATCAAGAACAACAAGAGATGCTGATGAAGTCTCAGTCTGAAGAGTAGGAACTGTGAGACAAACCTCTGATCCATCGGAATATGTAAGGGTGTCTAAATACTCAAGCTCCTCTAAAGTATCATGATCAAATGGTGTATTCTCTCTCCAAGCAATGGGTATGAGACAATCTGAAGTAGGATCCTCTGGGAATGGAGATAGAATAGGGTCTCCATAGATCTCCCAAAGATGTGTCCAAAGTGGGTGAGGACAATCAATGTCCGATATAACCAACACAGTGTCATGATCAACACTAGACAATATAACTCCTGCAATGTGATTTCTAATAATATCCCATGCTAATCTACCCTCTAAAGTTGTTGGTTCAGGTATGAGATCATACAAATAAGGAAAAATATTAAGCCACCTACAATGTGTAAGTATACCCTTTGCCCATGACTCATAATTACCCCGTTCCAGAAGAACAACTGAAGGGTGAGTAGAGAAACCCATGATAACTCTTCAAATGAAAAAATTCAGAGACTAATGATCTCAGCAATGATAAAACATATGAAGATAACCCATCCAACGCAAACAAACCCCATGTAGGAGCCAAGATGACCAAGTAATTGAGCAAAGTGTAAAAACATACAAATCTGAATAAAAAGTACCTAGTAAATATTCTAGTAAAATAGACTATAAATCTAGAAAGAGCACTGTAATACCTTTCCAACGCCTATTTGTTTGCACAAAATGGAGTTCGTACGCAAAAGATACGCCCCTTGGAGTGAAGAAACCAAGCTCTGACTTTGACTGAAAAAAAACACTATAAAACTACAAAATAAAGAAAAATTACCAATACCACTGGAACAGTGCTGGAACTAGCTTTCCGACAATATCTCATTTTTGAAAATCTGAGAAAAAATGCCCATTCTACGCCCGATTTAGAGCAAGCTGCTCCAATGTGCAAAAAAAATTATTCACAACCCTCAAGGGCTAAAGTCTTCGGCCCCTGGTCATGTGGATGACCAGGGGGCTGGCGGCTATAGGCCCGTGGTCACCCATGTGATTGGGTGGTGGGGGTTTGGAGCCTGTGGGGGCTAAAGAGCCGACTCAGGTCGACGAGCTCGTGGGCGAGCTCGGTGTTGGCGGGGCGAGCTCCGGTGTCAATGGGGTGAGCTGGCGGTGTCAAGTGGAGCATGTAGGGAGCTCAGCAAAGCCAAGTGGGGTCGGCGTAGCGGAGCTCGGACGGAGTCGGCAGAGCCAAGCAGGGTCGGCGCAACGGCATCGGCGGGAGCTCGGCGGCCGAGTGGAGCGTGGGTGGCGTCGAAGCGGCATGTTGGTGGCCGCTTGGCGACGGGTGGGTGGCGACCAAAAATTTAAAACAAAAACCTTAGTTTTTATTTTATTTTTTGCGATTTTTTTTTGTGAGGGGGCCGTACGGCCAAACCCTAAAAAAATTTTGTAACCCTGGTTGACTGTGGCCAAAATCGACAATTTGACAGTCATTTTAGGGGTTTTTGGGCACTATGAATCCAATGGCACTGTCCATTTGGGCCCAATGTGAACCCAAAATTAGGAGTGTGTTGAATCCACCCAAAAAAAACCTTAGACCCCTAGATTTGCTTCCAATGCAAAAATTTCAAAACAAGAACAAGCAGCTACAAATCTAAAGCTTTGATACCATGTTACAAGGAGAAGCAAAGAGAAGCAACAAAAGAAATGCTCAAGAATGTGGAGCAATGTATTCACTTGAAAATGTAAAATGAATAATAATACAAAATATAGTTTTCAACTACATATAGATGAAAACCCTAAAAAGGAAAACCCTAGGCTTGCACAATAATAATTAATAAAGTAATTAATTATTATGCACCTAATGTTAGCTTAAGTGAAAAGAGGTAAAAGGGAACTTTATGTAATTAAACAAATATTGTTTAATTAATAAAGTAAATACCCAATTACTCTAACAAAAAGCACATAGCAAAGTTATCTCTTAGCAGTATTCCTAAGAATGATAGGTCCATGGTTGTTCCTCTTTCCACGCCCGTTATGGATGAACCCATGCCCCAAGCCAAGACCATTCAAAGTAATCAAGGTAAACATATTGTAATCCCTCTACCAATATCCTATAAAGAGCAAGAGACAACTATATGATTCCCTTTGTTACTCCAAAGATTAAAAAAGTTTATAAACCTAAAGAGATAATGGTTTCCCAACCCCTACTGGCTCCTTCAGTTTCTCCCTTAAGGGAAGAAAAGAAACCAATCGTTGAAAAACCCACTCTTGTCCCATCATAAATTGAAAATTGTGCAAGAATGAATTGAAATGTTAAAGAGCGTAGGGATAGATGTCGTTTTATTGCTTGCCAATTGGAAGAAAAGAATAAAATAGTGCATGATAACCCTAAACCTAAGGAAACAACTCAAGAAGAAATACAACTCACACCAAAATAAGAAATGGAGCCAAAAAAGGAAATGAAACAAGAAAATTCAACTGCAATTTCTATAAAACCTCCCATTGTGATTATGTAATGTCCTCATTTTTGTAGTGATCACCATTTAGGAGGTTGATTAACCTATTAGCCATTCACGTAGGCTAGTCCAGTTGGATAGGGAATGTTGTGCTACAACTAGTCATATTTTCATATTTTTGGCCATGGGAAATTTTATTATTTTTATATGGCTAAGGAGAAAAATTAATATTTTTATTTTGAGCCTTCATGTTATAATTTTATTTTAAGTCACTTTAGAAAAATTTATAAAAACTTATAAAAGTGACTTAAATGGGGAAAACGGAAAAAATAATTTAAAAATAAATTATTTTTCCTCTAAGTGGGATGCCTAGGTATGGAGGGGAAATGTTTTATTAAAAATAATTTAAAATGTGTTTCAGGTCCACCTACTTTGGAAGAAGTCTATAAAAAGGACCTCTATCATTGTTGAGGCTCATATGGTGGATTTGATAAATTTGATTTTTCTCTTGCTTCAGCTGGGGATTTAGTTGCAGCTAATTTTGAGGATGAAAACCCTTGGAGATTTGTAGGTTGGATGAAAGCCCAACTCTACTTGAGAGGTGGATTCATCCAAGATTCATCATTAGGCATATTTGCAGGTTTTACTACCTCTTTGGAGCTTCAACTAGCTACGTTTTGCAGATTTATTTGCAGGTTGAAGATTGGATGTTGCAGATTTGAGTTTATTGAGTCATATTTTCATGAGATTTGGGATGAATAGGGTTTATAGTTGCTAGAGAATAATTTTACCAAGCTGACCACTAGGGTTTGAGACCCATTTTAGAGGTATTTTTGTAGATTTCAGGCTCTAAGGATTTTATTTAATTTTCCTAAGCTGGGCGACCTGATTTGGAAGGAATTTTGGAGTCATTTGTCATAACTTTAAGAATTTATGGAGCTTTCTATGATTTTATATAATTTTTGCAGCATTGTGGTGACTAGGATTTGGTACTTTTTGGGTCAAATCGTTAGTCCAACTTGGAGGTTTCTAGGGTTTGAGGGAGTATCAATTTTGGCATCATTTTTGGGTATCATTTCCAAGCTTTCTTTATAGCAGATTGCCGATCTAAAGATTCTCTAAAAATTAGTCCTTAATCAACCATTATCTTCTCCATATTATTATGCATATTTTCTACCATTGCTACCTTGTATTCGGGTATGTTTGCATTGCCAATGTACTTCATTCTATATTGAAATCATACTACAATAAATTTCTTTTGTAATAAGATCAGAACCTTATTAGGTCTGATATACATTTTTTTGAAGGAGAAATAAGAGGCTATTTATGTTCTTTCATATTTTATTTCAATATAATATATATTTATATGTTGTTATTTCATGTCATTCCACATCAAAACATAAAGAAAAATAAACAATTAAACATCCAAAACCATTAGCATACTCAAAAAATTAGATTGCATGCAAAGTGTTTGACAAAATGCCAAACAACACAAACTAAAAAATTTAGGACGGAATAAGTAGGGGTTTTTATAGATTAATTTGGATGATGATGTTGAAATTGCTAAAAATGATGGGGAGGTGCATAATGAGATTAATTTTTTATTTTCAAAGCAAATGAAGTTACATGGGGAAAATCGTGATGCTCCTCCTGATGAGAGTGACCCACCATGTGTTATACCTAGAGATGCTCCTAGTATGACACTTTTTGTAGTCCCTTTAGCTATTTGTTTGCCTTCCATTTATGATGAGCGAGATTGGCATGCAAATGACCTACTTTAGGTCAGTTAGCATGTGTAATGATCCTTTATGTATTTTTCATGTGTTCTTCATGTTTTCTTGCATGTGATGTGATTTCTTATTTGTCATGTCTTTATGTTTATGATTTTTCTTTGGATGACCCTTGTTGCTCCATTGTCACAAGTATACAAAGGAAACAAATTTGTCGTAACATTCTTCTATATGTCATAAACTTTATATTTTATTTTTGTCTTGTGTTTTCCTTTTGTAGATGATGCAAAGCATTGAGACATTTAGGTCTCTTCCATGTTGACCCAAAAGCTTTTTGTCTTCTCTCTCCATGTGTTATTCCTCCTTTGTGTTCATTGCTCCACAAATATTTGGGGAATGATGTTAGTTCTGAGCTCTATTATATCACTGTAGCAAAGACATGTATACTAACCCCAGATTCATGGATCCCTCAATGTTCCTTTCTATTTTGTTTGTTGCATTGTATTTTGGGGGAAACCCCTTATCATGGTGTAGCTTTATTTGGAAACATATCATTAGCATAGGGATTTCTAAATAAGATCTTGTGATCCTTTGTTGTATTCCATTTATCATTTTTCTACTTTAAAGTAATTGCTCAAAGCATGGTGTTTAGCAATTTCTTTAAAGTGGGGGCATACATTGGCATTATTTTGCTTCACTTTGCTCATAGAGGCTAGAGTTAGTGGTGTGCTAACATTGACATTTGATATTTTCTCTTCTTCACTTCATTCATGGGAGTTGAACTTAGTGTAGCATTAACACAGTATTTTGATCATTTTGTGGAACCTTATCAAAGTTATCAAGGAGTATAACTCTTGGTATGGTTATGGGTACACACCTAGTAAAAAATGACCCTCACTACACCTAGGGTGTTTCTCATTTTTCTACCCTATCTTGGGGGCTCACCTGGTGAAAAATGGTCCTCACTAGCCCATGTGCCTTCCAGTTTGTGATTCACCTAGCAAATATCAAACTTTTCTAGTGTGTGAATCATGAACGCCTCTTTTATGGATCCTAGGATAATACAACTTGTTAGTCCATACACTCTTTTTGAATTTCATTTTGATATTGCATGTTAGTATATGTTTTCTTGTTTCATATCATACATATGTGTGTTGCTTTGTGCCTATGTTGGTTTTCCATGCGATCTTGGATCCTTTGTCATCCTATATCTTCAACATTTATACATTCAAACCCCTCTTGACATATAGTTCTATACTTTAATGTGAGTGAGTGTAAGTTCATACTATCACTAAAGTGGGGGCTAAATGTAGTGTCAAAAATTATCACTCTTAACAATTTCACACTATTTTTGCTCCCCCTAAATTATTGGACCTAATTATGTCCCTAATTTCCTAAACTATGCATTCCAAAGCCTATTTTTACAACTTTTCAAAGGATTTTAAGCATTGAATAAATGTAAATAATTAATGTTTTGATCTCAACACTAAATTTCCTAGCGGATAGAGCTAGGACCCATACACCCATGAGCATATGGATCCCCCTATCTTGTTGGGGACCAATTTTTTTTGAAGTATAAGGAAGGATGCCTATATATATTTATAAAAGGATGTATAAAAGTATATATTGATATATTTTGGCTCTCATCAACCAAATTCAACTCTTAACCCTCCTATTCAAACTAGACATTAACATAACAATTTATGCTTTTATCCCATAATCCTAAAAATTTACCTAGCACCATTGTGCTTCTTTTCCCAAAATAATTACATAACTCTATTACTATTGACCATATCAACTTACTATCTATGACAATGAAATTTTTCCCTTCGAAGCCCACATTTTGCAAAAAAATAAATCACTTCGATCAACTACTCCTCCATCTGGTCAATTGATACCTCATTCTTATCTTGATGTTCATTAAAACTACCCACCATAGATTATAGAGGAAGCATTATGTTTAAATTCAGGTCCATATTGTTAACATGTGAATGGAAAACATGAAAATCATCCAATGTAACACCTTGACCAAAGAATTATTGAGCATCATTTTCTGGAACATCCCTTTGTGGAACAACAGCTTGCATCTCAAGACCTTCTGGAGCAGCACCTTCTAATCCAACCTCTAGCACCTTCTCCTCTGGAATATTAGATTCTAGCGGATCATGGTTGTGGGTGAGTAAAACCATAACTAAATTTACCCAAACCTGTATCCTTTCAGCTAGCTCATACTCAATCTCCCTTGCAAAGTTTTTCAAAGTTGACAACAAAAAAATTAATATTTTTGTTGATAGAGTCTTCTCTATTGCACTGTATATTTTCATGAAAGAGGGCATGTGTGAAAGTAGATGCCTAGGAAAGAGCCCCCCTACATATCTCTTCCCCTTCCACAAATCATAACTCTATCATGCTCTCAAGAGGATATCATTCGAGAGATATTACTCTTTCACTACTTTATTTGCAATGAATTCTATGGCTTGAAAGTTTTGTAACAAGTCTATAAAATTGGCGGCATTTTAACATTCAAATTTCAAGTGTTGACTTTTGGAATCTATTTTTTGGGAAATTAGCACAATTGCATATAAATACCTATTTATTTTATCATTTTAAATCTATTTAGCACTAAGTACACTATTGACCAAATACTATTATCAAGAGCAAGTCAAGAGCAACATTTCAAAGCATTATAGCAGCAATTCAAGATCCAACATCATGTCAAAGTTTATATGTTCTCATGTTCATATTTTGTGAAGGCTAACCCTTGTTGTAGGTATCCAAAGCATTCAAACATTTAAACAAGCAAGATCCAAATCCTTGGGATGATGTGCATAACTTCAATCCTTCAAGGAAACCATTGAAGGGTGGTGAGTTGTAGCATTTTATGGTTTCACCATTCCTTCTTCTCAATTATCATTCCTATCATTGGCATTGCCATTGTTGAAGTGGAAAAACTTACATGGGGTTTGATTGAGGTAAGCCACTAAAGTGATCCAACATCTCTTCTCTTTGTGAATGTACAAATCTCAAATTTGAAAAAGGACTGAAGATGAATTTTCAATTGTTGCATTCAAAGCCCTAAAAATTTTCAAGCTACGAAAACTCATTTCCAGAATTACATGACAACATTTTGACAACTCTATAATCAAGAATCATAAGATCAAATCTAGCATCAAAGGACCCCCAACTTATTTTTATGGCCCCCTATCAATGACCCATATGACCCTAGGCATTTGTTTCCTCCTCTCCATGTTGGATCCAACTTTTTATGATAGGTTCACATCATCTGACACTTCTCAGATATGCCTACAAGTTACTATTTTCATTTTTCTATTTTTAGAATATTGTATTTATTTTATTAGTCCATATAGCTCAATTAGGTTAATCATTTCAAATCAGTTCCCATCCATTTCAAAACCTCTAAGAAAGGGAGATCCAGGTATGATTCTCTCACCTTTGTGGTTTATAGTCAATCTATTCATCTTGTTGATCTCCCCTTCTAATGTAATTTGGGAAAAGGAAGACGTTAACCCTAAGTTTTCATATTAAACTTTAGGAATGCCACCTTTTCCCTACATTATAGGTAAAAATGATAATTTTTATGATCCTTCACCTCCCAACACATGTCCTCGTAATGAAGATATGTTGGGACAAGATGAGGAGAGCATGAATGAATTCATAAATAATTTGTTTTTGTAACCTCAAGAATAGTCCAACCTTTTATCCTTCCATGAAATTGCCTAATCACCCATAACAACAACCAAAACCACCTATCATGCTACTACTTGAAATTTTTTCCACATTATATGAGAAAATTGATCAATAAAACACACCTCGTCCAATGCACATGTAAACACCTATCAATAACAGTCACAAGGAAAGCACATCAACCAATCTTTGATCCTATGAGCATAAATTTACAAACACTTGTTGACTTAGATAAATACTATGTACAAGGCTTTAAGATCTTGAAAAAACAAGGGTGTGACATAAAGAATGAACATGCAATCCATTCCCTTTTAGAACATACACCATTTGAAAACACAAAAGGAATAGGTTATCAAGGTCCTCTTCCTTTACATCAAACATTTTTCCCACCAACCAAACAATAAAAATTCCATGGTTCTATTAAGAAAGGTGTGCTACCCTCTCTATGTCCTTTATCAAAGATTGAGATTAGTCTAGCTACACTCTTAAACTTGGGATTAATAACACTACCACCCATGTGTGAGCGAAAAGATGATAAATAAAACAATACAAATATATCTTATTGTGCATACCATAGATTATTTGGACATACTAGTGACAAATGTGGTTCTTTGAAAAATAAATTGAAAGAGTTTGACCCTTATGTGATTAAATGATGAACATTTGCTTTGATTCTTTCCATGTGGTAGTTGTAGTAGCACACAATACTCACTACCGTGCATGGGGGTATAAACTAAGCTTTATGTAATCATATTTCATCTCACAAGGAGCAACACAAAATCATCCATTTTGGGCTCATCTTTTTCCCTAAGCTTTGGGGGAAAGGGGTTAGGTAGCCTTGTGTTAGGTGTGTTTGTTTTAGCAAGGTATCCTTTTGTATATCCTTAAAACATTAGTATAGCAAGTACACTAACATTTTAGGGGGGTCATATGGTCCCCCACTTATTACTTACATAGGTAATGGTTTATTTTTAGTGATGATAGCATATATCTCCTAGAAACTATGACCTTGGCAATGAAAGTGTTGCCTTCTTTATCTATGATATTGTCTTCTTTATGGTGATATTAGGCTTGATGTCCCATAAGAGTGTGACCTTTCTTGGCATATGGTGTTCCCCTTAGTGGTAATGCTATGGTTATTATGCCCTAAGGTGTGATTTTCTACTCCATGACATATCCTCTCTTGGTGGTGATGCCATGTGTGATATTCCCTAAGGTGTGACCTTTCATGTATTGAGAAAATCCCCTTTGTTTTTTTTGTCAATCACCTTTTACGATGGTGTTGTTAGAACACTCGTCAGGGTTTTGGATTTATCTTGTCATTGTCTTTTTGCCTCTATAGGCGATTTTTTGCACCTTTTAGGTGAGTTGGTAATTTTCGCTTCATTTTGTTCACATGCATTGGACTTAGCAGTGTGTTGACATTGGCATTTTTTGTTCACTTTGTTCACACACGTTGAACTTAGTGTGGTGTTGGAATAACATTTTGGGAATTTTTGTAGCACCTTATCATAGTTATCAAGGAGTATAACTCTTGATATGGTTGTCAATGGGTACACACCTAGTGAATATTGGACTTCACTAGACCTTGTGTTTTTCTCATTTTTCTACTTTGTCTTAGAGGCTTACCTAGTGAATATCGAACTTCACTAGCCCATGGTGTCTTTCGTTTGTGATTCACCTAGAAAATATTGGAATTTTCTATTGTGTGAGTCATAACCACCTTAGCATGGTCAATGAGCATAACACAACTTGCTTGATAGTAGAGTTATATGTTTAATGAGTGTCTGGAATAATGCAGCTTGATAGCCTTGTGGAACCCATCATATTGGATAGACACCTAGTGTAATGCAGCTTGCTAGCCAATAGATCCATGTGGATCATGAGTGATGTGGCATAACACAACTTTCTAATCCTCATGGGAGTGTTCCTTTATTTGATGGATGAATTCTTTTAGTACTAACCTTGTGTTTTGTGTGTGTATTTTATATGTTTTCTTCATGTCTGCATTATGTTTCATGTTTTTTTCATTTTGTTGTCATCTATATGTTATGTTATGTCATGTGTTTTCATCATCTATGCTTCATTTTTTTGACATGTATGTTTATGTAGGTTGTCTTGCTACATTTCATACATGTGTGTGTTCCTTTTTTCTTATGTTGTCATGGGATCTTGGATCCTAGGGGATTGTGCACTCTCCCTAGATCCTTACTCATCCTATCTCTTCAACATTTATACAATCAGACCCCTCTTGACATAGATTTTCTAATTTAGTGTGAGTCTGAGCATAAGTTCATACTCTCACTAAAGTGGAGGGTAAATGTACCATCAAAAATTATCACCCTTGATAATTTTACATTGTTTTACTCCCCCTTAATTTATTGGTGGACACTGAAAAATGTCATGAATGATATCATGCACTCAAATCAGGTATACTAATGCCATTTCCTCTTGAAACCCATCCTCTTTTCTCTTAATTGATTAAATTATCTTAGTTATTTAATTAATTGCAGCATTTGCATCTATTAACCTAATTCATCAAATCGGGTTAATTCACCCCCTTTCATGCTAATATTTCATCTTAATAAATTAAATAAATCAAAGTATTTAATTTAATTCCCTAAGTCTTCCCATTTAATTAAATAACCCTAAGTTATTTAATTAAATGTCATTTCACCTTTTTTCCCATTCATTAAATCATTTAATTTAATGAATATCACTTTATTCTTCTAATTCCCCTAATTGGACGATTAAACCTTGTTTAATTAGAAATTATCTAATTCATCCAATTCCTCCCACTTGTAAGAGAATATTCCCATGGAATATTCCCTCCCCTTTTGCATAATTAAACTTTTTTTTAATTAGCAAAATACCCTTTTTCCTCACCCATGAATATTTCAAGGAATAATATTTCTCCTCCAATCATTTAAGACAAGGAATATTCTCACAAAGCTTCATGTGCAAGTTAGCTTGAAACCTCTTGTGCAAGTTAACTTTCGACCTCTTGTACAGGTCAAAGTGTGCTTGTTTGGAAGGAATGAGAACCCTTGATTAAATCTCATCTTGCATTCTCACCCATTGATGAGAATCCATGATCCATGCCTATAATTTCCTCCATCCTTGACCATTGATTAGTTTTTTCAATCTCAACCCTCCATTTCTTATTTTCTTTTCTATAAATAGGTCACTGTTTGGAGACAAATGGATCCATCTTTCAATTTACAAACTCATGTTGTTGAAATCACTCACACTCATACTTTGCATATATTTAGCATATTTTTAGTTCCTTTTTAGGTGCATAATATCTTAGCTTCCATTAATGGCTTCCATGCATCTATTTAGCTAATTAGAGAACTAGGGTTGAATATTTTTAGTTTAAATATAATTTAGATTAGCTTAGAAATTGAATATCTACATATTTTAGTATAAAATAATGGTAGATTAACTCTTGCATAATACTTATTTTTGCATAAATCATGTTTTCATCCATATATCACAATAGTTTCATCGATTCTCTTCAATAGAATCATTTGAAACAAGCTCACTGATCATGGGATTGGGAAAGGTTCATTGTTCCACATCAACACGACACCAATTCCAAAATGGGATAAGTTTCAGATGGCTTAGAGTAGACACTTTAGTGCTTTCTTAGTTTAGAATGTTTAGTTTCAATAAAATTTTAGTTTATATTTCATTTGAATGATCTTGTTTAAGATTGAGTATTAGTGGCATGAATATGCTTCGATTCTTCATGAATCAAGCATAATCGGCCCATAATAATATCCTCGGTTGACATTTTGTCACTAGAATTCTATTTGTTTTGACTTTTGCAAGAAAGTGTGACGCCCAACTCAATTTCAGTGACACCTTTGTAGGGCATCACCATATAGTGACGCTATCATCATTTCAAACAATGAAGCCTATTAAATGCACTGACATTGATTAAACAAACAGTGACACTAATATAATATAGAGGTATCAAAGATTTGCAAATAGCGATGCTCAATCAAATAGCGATGCTATCGTTCTCTCTGGTTTGTCTATAGGCGATGCCCTTGTTCACCAGTGCGACACTATCATTCTCTCTGGTTTTTCTATAGAGCGATGCCCTTGTTCACCAGCGCGACGCTATTGTGAATAGTGATGCCCAACTTTAATAAGAAGTTTATCGATCATTTTTCAGCATGTGTTTTGATTTTTTTGAGTCATCATAGTACTAACATGCCTCTAACGCTGTTCTAGTTTTTAGACTAATGCGGTTTTGCAGGATTGGATAATATGAAGCTAAAGTGAAGCATTCTCATCTTAAGATTTTATGATTGTAACAAGTGTTTGATGTTTTGGGGCAATTATAACCCAATTTCTTATGCTTTTTACTTTACTTTCTAGGACCTCACTAAATTTCATTTGGGTTTAAAATGAGTGTTCAAATGTGACAAAAATTGAACCCTCATCTCATCATTGTCTTTTGGGTTTTAAAATTGAACAAGGTAACTTAACATTTTGTTTGGTGCATAAAATGAATTTATCTTAGCTTTAGGGGTTAT
This sequence comes from Sequoiadendron giganteum, assembly GCA_007115665.2. Lineage (NCBI taxonomy): Eukaryota > Viridiplantae > Streptophyta > Pinopsida > Cupressales > Cupressaceae > Sequoiadendron > Sequoiadendron giganteum. The sequence goes on from CM021106.1 coordinate 27,375,537, forward strand.
AATTAACAAGTATTTGTTTTTTTTTTATTTACATCTTTTGTTATTGAATGCGTACACAATTCTCTCGTGCCACTCGACAATCTTGAGAAACAAAAACATTCCTTAACACTTTTTTGTAATAACCTACATCTTTCAATTTGGATTAAAAATGAACCCCTTGCTAGTGTAGGGAAAAGGTGTGGTCTGTGTTCTCTTCCTGTTTCATGTGAACTGGGATGATTGAACTACAAGCGTACTTGATATTTTTTATCTTTAGAGGGCCTACATCCCCACTTCGAAAGGAGGGAATGACCCAAGCAGTAACGAGCTAAAGCCAAGCTCTTCCAAGTCACTATATAAAAATGTGTTTGTGACTAAAGTCATAAACAACAAGTGTCACCCATAATACCTATGTGGTATGTCAAAATCTCTTCTTAGGAAGAGACTAGTAGGCCTCTTGATTCTCCATAATCTTGAGCTAATCTTTCCACATGTATGGCCACCTTGAACGAAAGCCCTTATTGTGAACCATTGTTTAGAATCCAAAATCCTTAATACTTTTTGGTGCAAGAATGGTCATTTTGAAGCCACCCCACATTTTTAATATTCATTATTGAAATAGAAAAATCTTTAGGATCTTTAGGATTTTTAGATTTGGTGGTCTTGAGAAGTGTGTACCGTGGAGGGGAGCCAGTGTCGTCAAATCTGTAACTGTTCGCAATGTCTTATTTTTTGGAGAAATCCGAGTGGGGACTCAACAAGTTGGCCATTTCAACCTAAAATTGTAAATGATTGTGAGTCATTTTAATACCTTGCTTGGATCCAAAAATATTAAAAACAAACATTCATGATCTTCCTCAAAATTTCAAAAAAAATTGCCTAAACATGGATACCTTTTGAAATAGCCTTGATATTAATGCTTGTCCTAAGGATTTCTATCCTTAGAGATTTCTAAATATCTAGACTTATATCTCAATCCATATTTTCCAAAGACAACATAGGCAATTATGGCTTCACCCTCATTATTCTCACAAAATGGACAGTGTGAAAGTTATGATGTTTTGGACATAAACATTTTAGTTTGAAAACTTAATGAAGACACGTGTTTGTGGTAAAATAAACTCACTTAAGAAAGATAACTTGACAATTTGAACCCCACATGACCATTTGGAGACTGATTTATCCCGTTCAACAACCCAACCTTATGGGTGCTATCATTCAACTGAACTTTTAATTCATTGAGGTAGAACAAACATATATCATTAGCAATTTGAGAAGCTTCACTTTTGAAACCAGGGAAACATCCAATCAGTGGAGAATTGTTGCAAATATCTTAGATAAAGAAGAACGAAGAGATGATATTTTGGCTAGATGACCTATATTACCATCCCCTATGTGGCAATAAATATCTTCTTCTCCTCTAAATGATCTCACACAAAATAAAATCCCCAAGATAAGGTATATCGGTTGTCATTACAAACTTAGGCACCTTAGTTCAAAAGCAATCAAAAACCACATTTCAGTAGTATACCAAAACATAAAAAAATTATTGGTAAACTTTTATGAACGTGCAATAAGAAGACATCTAGACATGTATGCATTCTTTATGGGTCAAAATCTAGGTCTTTTCATGATAATCAACCTATCTAAAATATTGGTCCTTTTTATGGTCTTGAACTCCTCTGAATGTTCTATCACACAATCAAAATATGTAGGGGGGGATCTACATCCCAACATTATAGACGTAGGAATTTTAATTCAAAGTTTGGAAAGAAGTGTGCTTTAATACTTTATCACAATTGTAACCTCTTGCTAAAAAACAATTATGCCCGATCTAGGAGGAACGAACCAGATTTGCATACTCACATCTATCCTCTCATTTAGATTAACATAAGTCTTTAGGATTTAAAATCATTAGAGGTCTAGCATCATTCTTACTACTTTGGTCTTCAAAAATAAAGGTTCATTCTAAGTCAACATTGGGTCAAACATTTCATCCACCCCTTCATCAAATTTCATCCTTCACTTCACCAAACTTTGCAAAACTTTCGAATACACCAACACTTTTTTTGACTTAAACATCTATCAAACCAACCCCTAACTTGGCTACATTGTATGTGAAATGTATCCTTTTCCATACACCTAACTAAGTTAATATCATCTTTGGACTAGTTTATCTTGAAGGTCATGAGTCTACCCTAAAGATTCTCAAGTTCATAAACATCCTTTATCCTAACATCAAAACATCAAATTCAAGTCAAAAATGTTGTCCCAAAACGTTTACAAAGATCACTTTCCCTATGACCCATCTTTTCATCCCCCATTATAATCATTGCTCCAAAAAGACTTAGAGCGTCCCTTTTACCTAGATTTGAGTCAACTAGAGAGTTCAAACATTACAAATCTCAATACAACTCTCCTAGAAGTGACCAAAAATTTATGGTAAAGACAATATCAAAATACAAGAGAATCATGGAGAAAACCAAAGTCACATTTACCTCAAGTGATCCAAATCATCTAGAATTTGATCTGAGAAGTCAAGTCACCCTGTCACAACAACCCTCATCTCCATCAAGACCATATGTGATAGAGGACATCACTATTGGATAATGTGCCTCAAATTGCTGGCTTGGAACTTTCGAACTTGGTGTGTTTTTCCTTTGTTGGCTTATATTTCACGGGATCACTAAAAAATCTAAATTTTGAAACTACATTTCATGGGTTTTGGAATTCTTGAAACCTCCGACAGACTGATTGCTAGATCACAGAAATTTGAAACCTTGAAACCTATGAGTCGCGGGTTGTGAAGTTCATGAAATCTTTGATAATTTGACTTCATCGGTGGGACATGGCTACTTCAGAGTGACTTTAAATTATGTCTCCCTAGTTGAACAATGACTCTCATTAGTGAGACTCGTGGACTTCAACGGGACCCTCAACCTTGTCTCATCAATGAGCCAATAGTATTGGAGCTATAATGTGGACATTGGTAGGACCTGTCTATATCAGAGGGAGATGATATGATGTCTCCCCAATGTGGCGATGGACTTGGATGACGGTGTGTTGTGAGAAGCTCATATTGGTGTGACAATGAGTGATCAGTGGGACACGGTCTCTAGTCTCTATGATAATCTGATGATTGTTTTGGTTTAGCGGGTATTAATCTCACCAATGGAACTCGAATAGATTGGTGAGACATTTGAAGTTGTCCAAGCGATAGCCCGATAAGGAAACTGTTGATTGATAGTTAGTCTATCGTAATGAATGGGAACTAAATTGGTATGTTTTCGTGTGTGGGTCTTGTGATGTAAATTGATTGGAATTATCTAAGAAGGAAGATGCTATAATGTGTAATGCATTGTAATAGTGTTTTGGAAGTGATTATGAGGAGGGAGAATGAGATTTATTAGAAATTGTAATGTTGTCTATATTGAGAGTGTGAATAGACATCTAAGAGAAACAAATTGTAACTTTGTATGTGGACTTTGTTCACCGTAATACAAATTATTTTTCTTGGTGTGTAGGTTTTTCTCTTGGAAGGGTTTTGCTGTGCATTTTTTGCACACATGCCCCACTGAAGGTGGGGACCCTCTTTTGACTTGGTATTTTGGCCTGTTCTTGTGGCCTGCCCCCTCTTTGTGCTTATCTTTGAAAATCTTGGGGATTTGGTCTTTCATGCTTGCCTTAGTTTTGGGAGTGCCTTTGTGTTGAGTTCCTGTTGGTCTTGGAGTCTTGCAGATGTCCCCTTTTGTGGTGGCCTTCTTTTTCCTTCTACCTTCTCCCTTGGTGTTTTTGTTTGGCTCCTAAGCATTTCTTTTCTCCCTTAGCTTTTCCTTGTTTTCTTATTTTCTTTGTTCTGTCGGGAGTAGAACTGGGATGGAATTGAACTTCGAGCTTTCGCTAAGTTCTGGGTTTTGTTCCCATTCCCGTTTCGGCTCCGCTTCCCTCCCACTTCTTCGCTTTCTCCGCCCTTACGTTTTCTTCACTTTGTTTTTCCCTTCGCTTGTCAGAGTCAAAACCGGGATGGATCCAAACTTTGAACTTTTGTTAAGCTTTGGGTTTCGTCTCTGTTCCCATTTCGGCTCCACTTCCCACCTTCTCATTTTCCTCGTTGTTTCATTTGTCTTCGGTCTTCATTTTCTGTTGCCGCCCGTGGGTTTTCTCCAGTTTTCTCTTTTGTCATTTTGTCGGGGCTGGGACTGTGAGTGTCAATTGGCCTTTCCTGAACATAGTTCTTTGTAAATATCTTTTTGCATAGCTCTTTTTTCTCTAGTAATGAAGGTTTCATGTGAATAATCCGCTTTCCTGCTTTCCTTAGGTTAGTTGGTTTTTTTTGTGGGTAGATTGCTTTAGGATTAGTTTTCTTTGGTTATTTTGGGTGGCCCTTGGTTTGTTGTTGTTGTGGTTAGTTTAGGTTAGAGTAGAGTTTATTTTATTTTTGCCTTGCTTGCTTGTTGTTTTTTGGTTTTGCTCTGCTTTTCTGCTACTCCGATTTTGGTTTGGGTTGGTTTCCCCTTGCTGCTTTGCATTTGTGGTGTTGTCCTACTTTCTTTTGGGCTTGTTGCATATGTATAGTTGGTTGCTTGCCTAGGTCTGCTCTAGGATTTATTTTACAAACTCTTATAATCTTTTCAGAGTCATTCAAACTGATGGATTTCCTTCATTAGATGTTACATGGGTTGGGAGTTAGTGTCACTTGACTAAGTTAAACTCTGGAATATATTTGAGTCTTATATCTTCATACAAATCTTAAGAGTTCTGAAGTTAAATATGGTCTTTAGGAGGTCTGATCGGGCGAAAAAATTTAAATTCTACTCCAGTGCCATTGTGGTTCTCATCCTTCAATGTGGGCTTTATTGCCTGCAAGGAGAAAAGTAAAGCTTTAAAAGCAAATCTCAAAAGAGAATATCAAAAGAAAAGAAAGAAAATATTGAAAAATAGAATGTTCACCTTTTCAAGGGTATCCTAGTATATCTACCGGGGCTATAAACACCTGGCTGGTAGTAGAGCTATGCTAGGGAGGATCATAGTGATAACCTCACTAGGGCTATGGACGCTTGACTAGTAGTGAGGCTCTATCCTAGTTGCTTTTGGAGTTAGAATCCTTATGTAGCCCTATCAGACTTAATTTGGTCCTTGTTGCAACTTAGGAAAGGAAAATGAATGCATATGCACACACTTTGATCTTGGTACAGGAAAGGTTTGCTTGCTTGTGATGTCTGAAACCTTGTCTAGTTGTAACCTGATGCTTGGAAAGAAACCAGAGATTCTAAGTTCTTGACGACAGTTTGTCATCAAAATGCCCTGGAGCATTTCCCTAGCAGAGTTGTCATTAGTTGTGCAGTTTTTGCACACACACCCCACTAAAGGTGGGGACCCTCTTTTGACTTGGTCTTTTGGCCTGTTCCTATGGCATGCCCCCTCTTTGTCCTTATCTTTGAAAATCTTGGGGATTTGGTCTTTGGAGCTTGCCTTAGTTTTGGGAGTGCCTTTGTGTTGAGTTCCTATTGGTCTTGGAGTCTTGCGGATGTCCCCTTCTGGGGTGGCCTTATTTTGCCTTCTGCCTTCTCCCTTGGTGTTTTTGTTTGGGTCCTAAGGGTTGCTTTTCTCCCTTAGCTTTCCCTTATTTTTCTTGTTTTATTTATTCTGTCAGGGGTGGAACTAGGATGGAATTGAATTTTGAGCTTTCGCTAAGTTCTGGGTTCTGTTCCCGTTCCCGTTCTGGCTCCGCTTCCCTCTCGCTTCTTCGCTTTCTTCTTCGTTTTGTTTATTTTATCCTAAGGATCGTTTTCTCTGCCCTTAGGTTTTCTTCGCTTTGTTTTTCCCTTCGCTTGCTGGAGTGGGAACCGAGATGGATCCGAACTTTGAACTTTTGCTAAGTTCCAAGTTATGTCTCTGTTCCTATTCCGGCTCCACTTCCTATCGTCTAGTTTTCCTCATTGTTTTGTTTGTCTTCGGTCTTTGTTTTCTGTTACCACCTATGGCTTTTCTCTGGTTTTCTCTTTTTTCATTTCGTTGGGACCGGGATTGGGATGGAATTTGGTTTTGAACTTTGCTAAAGTTCGTGATTCCCTTTCCTGTTTCACCTCGGCTTCCACTGGGGTGGGTTTTGGTTCCCATTCTGCCTAGTTTCCTTTTGGGTTTCCTTTCCCGTTCCTGTTCTACCTCCGCTTTCATCGGGGTGGGTTTTGGTTCTTGTTCCTCCTAGTTTCCTTTTGGATTTCCTTTCCCGTTCCTATTCTGCCTTTGCTTCTACCTATCTTGGCTTCTTGTTCCTATTCTGTTCATGGCTCCTCCTCTGCCTATCTTTAGTTCCGCCTCCGCCTGTCTTTACTTCCGCCTTCACCTGTCTTTAGTTCCACCTCCACCTGGGTTTCTTTTGTGTGATTCTTTGACCTTAGGAACTCTATGGACCTGCTTGATTTTGATGGTATCTTGGGCATTAATGGTGTCCCATTTGAATGTAGGTTGGATCGAGCTGAGATTTGTAGGATGTACTTTGAAGATTTGGGCATGATTTGTGGGTGCAGTCGGGTACACTTTGCAGCTGTTGTCATGAGACCCATTCCTGCATGCAAGGTTGGCATGTTTGGTGTTCATTAATGGTGAAGAGATTTGGTTGGTGGGTTCAACCTGGTTCCATTCGATTTCGGCCATTTGTTTGCCCTACTCTGGTTTTGGTTGGTTGCTTGTTTTCCTCCTGGTGTTCGCACATGTGTTGCTATTCGTGCGGGTGTTCATTTATTGTTGGGTGCAGCTCGATGATTCATCCCCTGGTTGTGTGTGATGCCAGCTTGATCTGATGGGGTCCTTGTTGCATTGATTGTTGAGCGGCGAGTTACTGCTATCTATCAGGGCCAATCTAATTGGTGGCCTTGATTTCTTGTAACCCTAGCTTTATTTCACACGGGCCTGTTGTTCTATAAGTATGGCACTCTGCCTCTTGTGTAAAGGTTCGAGTTCAGCTCATTTTGAGCTAGGTTAGAGATTGGAAGACTAAGTCAGAAGACTTGTAATTAGTAGAGTAGCATGTTAGCAGATTAGAAGTAATTTTCACATTTCAAGCAAGTGTTGTAATAGACCAGAATTATTGCTAATATGATGATTTAATACAAAGTGCAGATATTTTGTCATGACTTGTTCCTACTTTACATTAAATAATCTTGCATGTTTCTTGTTCCATCTTTCAAACTGCTTGGAAATGCTTGAATGTAGATTAAATTTCGCTCATAGTGGTTGATGATTTAATATCTGAAGTGTTGTAGCGATCCCTAGTTCATATCTTGGGCAGTTTCTTGATTGTGGTAATGTTGTGCAAGGTCAACATGCACCTTATATTCATGTGTTGAGTTCAACTGTATGTATTCATTCAATCTCATTGAATGAATTCCTTCAGCCTGAAAATCTTTAACACCTTAAAAGATTGCACTATTTTTTGCAAGATTGTGGGTATAACATGGGTCGACCAGAAAATAGTTTAAGGGATTGGTCCATTCCAGGTCTTTCATCATTTGCATGGTTAGTTTTAGAAGTAGTGTTAACAGTTAGGACTTCTGAAACCCTTATCTTTTTATGTTTCTTTTATTAAATGGTTAGAACTTAAAGTTAAAGCATCACCGTATCTTAAAATATGATGACTTTAGAGCTTCCAGCATTTGTACGTAAGACCCCTTGTGATTACCAGCATATTCACATTTATCACTGAGTTTTTTCTACTGCATTGTCATGACCTGACACCCGAGAGACCTTGGGGTTATCTCTTTGTTCATAGAGATCAACCTTTCAAGATAAATAGGATAAATTTTATTCTGTCTGAGTTGTCGATGTGTAGAAACACCAAACAACAGGATTGGTGCTAGAAGGAGGCCCTGAACAAGCAAGCTGGATTATTTTCTAAATGCCATTTCTCCTAAGAGGCTCAGAAGGAGAACCAGATCCATAACAAGAAAAGAGGAAGAGTTCCAGGAATTGCTACCTCCAACCAGGTCAAGAAGGACTGAAAGAAGGGAGGAACTATCATCCAATCCATCATTTCCACCATCTTCACCTCCACCCACTCCATCTTCATCTGATTCTAAGGTTGGTTCTACTCCATAACCCCAGCCAGTCACTCATCAATCATTACCACCTCCACCTCCACCAATGGATTTCTTGGCAAATAACCCATCACCTCTGACCTTCAACAACTATAATGTTATGCCCAAGAACTCAGAGCATTTTTTCTCTAGGTTTCACACAAATGATCCAAAAAGGACTGCTGAAGAGCACATTAGGATTTTTAAAATTACCCTCAAGGATAGGGGAATTAATCATGAGGATGTTTCCTGTAGTCTTTTCCCATATTCTCTTGGGGACGAGGCATTCTATTGGTATAACCATGTTCTTACTGGGTCTATCACTGCTTGGCTGTAGTTGGAGACTGCATTTTTACAGAGATTTGAGGTCCCAATCAGTTCCAGTGGACTTTATCTACAGTTTACTAGGGTAAGGAGAGAGGACAATGAACCAATAGGTTCCACCAAGCATACACTAGACTTCAGCCTCCTTATGTTGTGGATGATGCCTCTACCAGGGAGGTTTATTATGAGGCCCTTGATAGTTTAGCATCTACCTTTGTGAAATGGAGAGAAAACCCTCCTGTCAACCTACTTGAAGCTTATGATGTGGCAGTTAAAGTGAGCACAGACTTGAGACAACACTTGCATGGACCCCTGCCATTAGCTGGTCAAATAGTTATGTTGGGTTCAACTCCTCAGCTACCTTTGGTTTTACACCCAATTCGACCCTTGAATCAAACCCCACTCATGCCAAATTACTATCCAAATATGAATCAGCCTACATTTTCTCACCAGCAAGCTAATGTACCCAGTTACCTATAGGGCTCCAAGATATTTAACCAATCCTTGAATCATGGGTTCCATTCTGTTTATATGCAAAATTTAGCTAGTGATGTACCTCCATCGAATAATGCAAATAAGGAGAGGCTGGCCACCGAAGTCACCTACCTAAGCAACCAAAACTACCAACCTCGGGTCATCCAAAAGGGAAGTTAGTTCAATCATGATCAAGATCAGGGGCACAATCTCTATAGGGGACAATATTTTGAAGATCAATACTCAGGGCTAGCATTTGATAGGAGACAATTGCCACCTCAAAATAGGACTTGGAATATAAGGCCTAACAAGGAAGAAGTGCTAACATCTTTGGAGCATCCAAAAAATACAGAAAATCCCCCACCTGGTGTGTATCTGGAAAAAGCAGCTCTATCCGGATGGTGTAGGATTCATAACACCAATCAACACTCTGAGTTGGATTGTCAGGAATTTCAGATCGCTGCATCTATTTTCCAACAGAAGATCCAACATACCCACAACAATTTGAGTGGACGGGAGATGGTACCGTCTAATCCTTATGACATATCATTCTTGGTGGTGGATCATACACGATTCCCAAGGAGTGAAGAGAATGGACCAGAAGGAAAATAAGGCAAAAGTGCTAAAACAAAGTATGCATACAATGAGAAATCTATAGTTCAACCTTCTGAATGTGATAAGGAGAATAGAAATGGTCCACTAGAAGTGGAGGAGCGAGTCTGGTTGTTGGATCATACAAAGGATGTGCATCAAACCATGAGGGATGAATCTCTAATAGAAGAATTTCAGCAAGCTAATGAGGAATGCCCAATAGAAGAGCCAACTGGCATTGGATCTGAGAAGGGCATAGTAGTAGACGCCGAGGTAGCCCTGGAGGAGGTTGAGCTTTCAATTGGGGAGCCTCAATAGATTATCGATGAGTGTCCCATGAAGCAAATTGAAGGAACTGATGTTGTTGATAAAAGGGTTGATGTTCTTGAGGGTTGTAGTTATAGGCCTGAGCCAGTGCCAACAAAAGAATTCAGGGAGTTCTCTCATTCATCTAATTCTGTTCTTTCTCTATTTGTTGATGAATTAAGCACTGGAACCGTGATTAATGATGGGATGGCTAATTTTATTCATACTGTCATGCAAGAAAAATGAATGAAGAAACACAAACAAGAATACTACACCATCAGTGGAGACCTCCTGACTTCGTGGGTATCAACTCTTCACAATTGGGAAAGGATGAATACAATGCTTAGTCCACGGGAGTTCAAAATCAGGTTGTCTCTTTCCTTGATGTGAATTCTAAAACTTATCATTTTGATTATGGAGGTTTAGGAAAGACAATGTGTTTGTGGATTAACCACGGGTTTAATGAGCCTCCTCAATTGTTGATTATTTGTAATATTGGGGTAGACTTTGAATGTTGCAATATTGAATTTATTTTCTTTGAGTATAAGGATAAGTCTACATGGTGGAGAACCATAACTTTTTCCCATTTGCTTGTACATGCATTTCCAAATCCAATGGGTGTGAGAGTCAGTTGGCATTTCCTGAACATAGTTCTTTGTAAATATCTCTATACATAGCTCTTTTTTCTCTAGTAATAAAGGTTTCTTGTGAATAATCTGCTTTCCTTCTTTCCTTAGGTTAGTTGGTTTTTTTTGTGGGTAGATTGCTTTAGGATTAGTTTTCTTTGGTTAGTTTGGGTGGCTCTTGGTTTGTTGTTGTTGTGGTTAGTTTAGGTTATAGTAGGGTTTCTTTTATTTTTTCCTTTCTTGCTTGTTTTTTGGTTTTGCTCTGCTTTTCTGTTGCTTCATTTTTGGTTTGGATTGGTCTACTTGGGTTGGTTTCCCCTTGCTGCTTTGCATTTGTGGTGTTGTCCTACTTTCTTTTGGGCTTGTTGCATCTGTATAGCTAGTTGCTTGCTTGGGTTTTCTCTGGGATTTCTTTTACAAACTCTTATCATATTTTTGGAGTCATTCAAACTGGTGGATTTCCTTCATTAGATGTTGCATGGCCTGGGAGTTATTATGACTTGACTAAGTTAAACTCTGGAATATATTTGGGTCTTATATCTTCATACAAATCTTAAGAGTTCTGAAGTTGCATATGGTCTTTAGGAGGTCTGATCGGGCAAAAAATCTTAAATTATACTCTAGTGCCACTATGGTTCTCATCCTTCAATGTGGGCTTTGTTGCCTGCAAGGTGAAAAGTAAAGCTTTAAAAGCAAATCTCAAAAGAGAATATCAAAATAAAAGAAAGAAAATATTGAAAATAAAAATGTTCACCTTTTCAAGGGTATCCTAGTATCTCTACAGGGGCTATGGATGCATGGTTGGTAGTAGAGCTATGCTAGGGAGGATCACAGTGATAACCTCACTAGGGCTATGGATGCTTGATTGGCAGTGAGGCTCTATCCTGGTTTCTTTTGGAGTTAGAATCCTTATGTAGCTCTGTTAGACTAAATTTGGTCCTTGTTGCAACTTAGGAAAGGAAAATGAATGCATATGCACACACTTTGACCTTGGTATAGGAAAGGTTTGCTTTCTTGTGATGTCTGAAACCTTGTCTAGGTGCAACCTGATGCTTGGAAAGAAACCAGAGATTCTATGTTCTTGATGAGAGTTTATCATCAAAATGCTCTAGAGCATTTCCCCAGCAGAGTCACCATTTGTTGTGCAATTTTTGCACACACGGCCCACTAAAGGTGGGGACCCTCTTTTGACTTGGTCTTTTGGCCTATTCTTGTGGCCTGCCCCCTCTTTGTGCTTATCTTTGAAAATCTTGGGGATTTGGTCTTTGGTGCTTGCCTTAGTTTTGGGAGTGCCTTTGTGTTGAGTTCTTGTTGGTCTTAGAGTCTTGCGGATGTCCCCTTTTGGGGTGGCCTTCTTTTTCCTTCTGCCTTCTCCCTTGGTGTTTTTGTTTGGGTCCTAAGGGTTTCTTTTCTCCCTTAGCTTTCCCTTGTTTTTCTTGTTCTCTTTGTCCTGTCAGGGGCGCAACCGGGATGGAATTGAACTTCGAGCTTTCGCTAAGTTTCGGGTTCCTGTTCTTGTTCCCATTCTAGCTCCTCTTCCACCCTGCTTCTTCGCTTTCTTCTTCATTTTGTTTTTTTCATCCTAAGGGTCGCTTTCTCTACCCTTAAGTTTTCTTTGCTTTTTTTTTCCCTTTGCTTGTCAGAGTCAGAACTGGGATGGATCTGAACTTTGAACTTTTGCTAAGTTTCGGGTTCCGTCTTCATTCCCATTCTGGCTCCGCTTCCCACCTTCTCGTTTTCCTCATTGTTTCGTTTGTATTTGGTCTTCATTTTCTGTTGCTGCCCGTGGCTTTTCTCCAGTTTTCTCTTTTGTCATTTCATTGGGGTCGAGACCGGGATGGAATTAGGTTTTGAACTATGCTAAAGTTCACGATTCCCTTTCCCGTTCCCATTCTACCTCCGCTTTTGCCAGGGTGGGTTTTGGTTCCCATTCTGCCTAGTTTCCTTTTGGGTTTCCTTTTACGTTCCTGTTCCGCTTCCACTTCCATCGGGGTGGGTTTTGGTTCCCGTTCTGCCTAGTTTCCTTTCCCATTCCTGTTCTGCCTTTGCTTCCGCCTGTCTTGGCTTTTTGTTCCTGTTTTATTCGTGGCTCCTCCTCTACCTGGGTTTCTTTTGCATGATTCTTTGACCTTAGGAACTCTATAGACCTACTTGATTTTGATGGTATCTTTGGAATTAATGGTGTCCCATTCGAATGTAGCTTGGATCAAGTTGAGATTTGCAGGATGTACTTTGAAGATTTGGGCATGATTTGTGGGTGCAGTTGGGTACACTTTGTGGTTGTTGTCACGAGACCCATTCCTGCACGCAAGGTCAGTGTGTTTGGTGTTCATTAATGGTAGATGGATCTGGTTGGTGGGTTCAACCTAGTTCAGTTTGATCTTGGTCATCTTTTTTCCCTACTCAGGTTTTGGTTGGTTGCTCATTTTCCTCCTGGTGTTTGCGCGTGCACTGCTATTCACACGGGTGTTCATTTATTGTTGGGTGTGGCTTGAGGATTTGTCCCCTAGTTGCGTGTGATCCCAGGTTGATCTGATGGGGTCCTTGCTGCATTCATTGCTAAGCGGTGGGTTACTACTGTCTATCGGGGCCGATCTGGTTGGTGGCCTTGATTTCTTGTAACCCTAGCTATGTTTCACGTGGGCTTGTTGTTTTATAAGTATGGCACTCTGCCTCTTGTGTAAAGGTTTGATTTCAGCTCAGTTTGAGCTAGGTTAGAGATTGGAAGACTAAGTCAAAAGACTTGTAATCAGCAGAGTAGCATGTTAGCAAATTAGAAGTAATTTTCACATTTCAAGCAAGTTCTGTAACATACCAAAATTGTTGCTAATATGGTGATTTAATACAAAGTACAGACATTGTGTCATGACTGGTGCCTCCTTTACATTAAATAATTTTGCATGTTTCTTGTTCCATCTTTCAAACTGCTTGGAAATTCTTGAATGTAGATTAAATTTAGTTCATAGTGGTTGATGATTTAATATCTGAAGTGTTGTAGCGATCCCTGGTTCATATCTTGGGTAGTTTCTTGATTGTGGGAATGTTGTGCAAGGTCAACCTGTACCTTATATTCATGTGTTGAGTTCAACTTTATGTATTCATTCAGTCTCATTGAATGAATGCCTTTAGCCTGAAAATCTTTAACACCTTAGAAGATTGCACTATTTTCTACAAGATTGTAGGTATAGCTTGGGTCGACTAGAAACTAGTTTAAAGGATTCATCCATTCCAGGGCTTTCATCATTTGCATGGTTAGTCTTAGAAGTAGTGTTAACAGTTAGGACTTTTGAAACCCTTATCTTTTGTTGTTTCTTTTATTAAATGGTTAGAACTTAAAGTTAAAGCATCACCATATCTTAAAATCTGATGAGTTTAGAGCTTCTAGCATTTGTACGTAAGACCCCTTGTGATTAATATCATATTCACATTTATCATTGGGTTTTTTCTACTGCATTGTCATGACCTGACACCCGAGAGACCTTGGGGTTATCTCTTTGTTCATAGAGATCAACCTTTCAAGAGAGATAGGATAACTTTTATTCTGTCTGAGTTGTCAAAAATTGGTTTTCCCATGTTATAACTGGTGTCCATTTTGTGGTTGTGTTAAATTTGTTTAGATCTTTTTTTTGCTAATTTTCATCTTTAATGAACTGTAATTCAAAATTGAACCATATGTTTGCATTCTCTTCCTAGAATTAGCATTAGGAAAGTGTTTATGCACCTCTAATTTCCTTAGAAGTGGTATCATAGCCTGGCTAGTTGTGTTATCCTTGTGGGTTGGATGGGTTTTCTTTGCTAATTTTGAAGAGTAGGAGTCTTGTAGATGAATCTAGTAATATCAATTGCAAATTGAGATGGAAAACACATTCAGGAAGATAGAAATTGAAAAGTTCAATGGTAGAAATTTTGAGTTGTGGAAACTCAAAATGGAAGACCTGTTGGTAGATAGAGATCTTTGTATTGTTGGATCTATAACTAAACCTTCAGGCATGAAGCAAGAATATTGGGACCTCACAGATAGAAAATCCAAAGGGTTGGTAAGACTTTGTCTGGTCGATTTTGTACTCCTAAATTTCCATGACGAGAAGACTGCACATTCTTTATGGAAGAATCTTGGTGATATTTATCAGGGAAATTCTCTGGTGAATAAGTTATTTTTGAGGAAGAAGGAGCATCTGTGGCAGACCATATGAATTCATTTAATATGATTGTTGCTCAATTGGCCTCTATGGGTGTGAAGATAGAGGAGGAGGATCATTTTATTCTTTTGTTATGCTCCTTACCTAACACATGGGATCATTTGATAATGGCTATTGGAAGTACAACAACCACCTTTAAAATGGAAGATGTGGTTGCTTTGTTATAGTTTTAGTAAATGCGAAGAAAATCTTCTAAGATGGCCAAGGAGGCACTTGTTGTTTGGGGTAGATCAAAGGAGAGAGGCAAGAAGAAAGACAAGAATTCTAAATCCAAATCTAAATGGAGATCAAAGTCTCCAAGAAATAATTCCAAGGCGAAATGCTAGAATTGTAGGAAAACTGGTCATATCCAGAAGGATTGTAAAGAGGAGAAAAAGAAGAACAACAAAAAAAACTCTTCGGATAAAGATTCTTCTTAGAGTGACTTAGATTATTTTATCACAGCCTTGATGACTCGGGCATCATATGATGTTTGGCTTATTGTCGTAGATGCATCTTTTCACATGACATCTCATAGAGATTGGTTTACAAAGTACGAAAATATATGTTGGTGGAAAGGTGTATCTGGAAAGTGATTAATCTTTGGAAATTGTTGGCAGAGGAAGAGATGGAATTTGATTCCCTAACGAAAGAATAAAAGGTATTGATGGTGTAATGCACATACCAGGTCTGGCTCAAAATTTTATTTATGTTAGTAGGCTAAATGATGTTGGCATGCAAGTTACATTCTTGAGTGGTGGTTGTAATATGACTAGAGGCTCGATGGTGATGGATAGGGGTACACATATTGGTACTTTGTACAAGCTGGATGCACAAGTTGTTCAATGTAATAGTGTCTCTCTATAGTTAGAAAAGGTTGCTCATGTAGAGAAGGAGAATGAAATTCCTCTGGGTGCAAACTCATTGGAGGTGAAAATCCCAATAGAGAAAACCATGTTTTGGCATCATAGACTCAGTCACATATGAGAGAAAGGCTTAAAAGCCTTGAAAAATAAAAACCTGGTAGAAGGGCTTGATGATTGTAACCTTGATTTTGATTTTACTCTAGTCCTCATAAGTCTTCTAGTGTACTGGATTATATTCATTGTGATGTATTTCATCCATTAAATCCTCTTTCATTATCAAAATTTAAATACTATGTTTCTTTTATTGACTTTTTTTTGAGAAGGGCATTTGTTTACTTCCTTAAAAGTAAATTAGAAGTGTTCAGTCAGTTTAGAGAATTTAAGAACTTGGTTGAAAATTAGACAGGAAGAAAAATAAAATTATTAACGATGAACAATGGTGATGAATTTTGTTCTGCAGATTTCGAAAAAGAATTGCAAAGACCATGGGATCAAAAGGCATAAAACTATGCCTTATACTCCACATTAGTATGGAGTTGTTGAACAATTGAATAGGACCTTGATGGAAAGAGTGAGAAGTATGTTGAGTAGTGTTGGTCTGAAGAAGAATTTTTGGGCTAAGGTTGTGGCTATATCATGTTATTTGATTAATCATTCACCTTGTTTGGATCTTGTTGATAAAACACCTATGGAAGCATGGTCTGGTAAGAAGCCCTCTTTGATACATTTGTGTCTTTGGCTATGAAGCATATGTTTATGTGATGAATGAAAAAAGGTCTAAATTGGAGAACAAAGTTGTAAAATGTATCTTCATTAGCTATGGAATTGGTGTGAAAGGATAAAAGCTTTGGAATCATGTTACTAAGAAGGTTGTGTACAACAAAACTATAATCTTTCGAGAGCTGAAACCTTCTACATTTAATCTACAGTCAAAGACAAAAGAAGAAGAAATATAAAGAAAAAGTAGTTGAAATTCCTTGAACTCTAGATAAAGAGGAATACAAAGTGTACCTAAAACTGAGGAGAGTTATGAAGAAGAAGAACCAAAAACTTAGCCTCAGCCTTTGAGGAGGTCTACATGTGAAAGGCGGCAACCTGAAAGGTATGTTTTTTTCATGTTGGATGTAAATTATGCCTATGCTTTGATTACAAGAGCTAATGAGCCTAGGATTGAGAAAGAGGCAACTGAAATATCTGATTCAAATTCTTGGTTGGAAGCCATGAATTAGTAAATGGCATCATTAAAAAAGAATTTAACTTGGGATTTGGTGCCCTTTCCTAAAGGTCGAAAGCCTATTGTCTATAAATGGGTATTCAAGAAGAAAATCGATCTAGATGATAGTGTTGAAAAGTACAAAGCTAGGTTGTTTGCGAAAGGCTATTCCCAGATAGAGGGAATTGATTATGGCAAAAAAAATTCTCCTATAGCTAAGCTGACATCTATCAGATTTCTATTGTCACTTGCAGAATGGATGTGAAGAAAAAATTTCTTCATGGAGATATTGAAGAAGAAATTTATATGTTCCAGTCTGAGCACTTTCTGGAAAAAGGTAAAGAAAATTTGGTTTGCAAGTTAAAGAAATCTCTATATGGTTTAAAACAATCACCTAGAATATGGTACTAGAAGTTTGACATGTTTGTGTTGTCATTTGGATTTGTAAGATTGAAATTTGATCATTGTGTGTACTTCAAAACTAAAAATGATCGACTTCTTATTATTTTCCTATATGTTGATTTGTAATCTAAAAATAGTAAGACTATGATTTGTAATCTAAAATCTCAATTGTCAACAAAGTTTGAAATGAAAGATCTAGGTGTAGCAAGGTATATTTTGGGGATGGAAATAAAAAGGGATAGAGGAAGTAGAAAGCTTTGGCTCAGCCAGAGTAAGTATATCAATATTGTCCTGGAGAGATTTAGTATGATTGATTGCAAGAAGCTAGTTGTTCTAATGTTGCAAGGAACAAAGCTATCTATTGAAGATTGTCCAAAATATCCTACCGAGATGGAGGACATGACTAGAGTGCATTAGAGTAAAAGGTTTATTACTTAATTATTTAATTAAGTCACCTTTTATTATTTCACTTAAGATAAACTTAGAATGCATTTAATAGGCATTTAATAATTATTCTAATTATTAAATACACTCTTTAGGGTTTACTTTAGGGTTTCTCGATCTCCTTTTATAAGGATTGATCTCATTGTATATTATTCATTCTATGTTAATGTATTTCATCTTGAGGCTTACAGAGCACCTTTTCTTTTTTATTTGTAACTCTTTTTTCGTGACAGGTTTTGCATGCAAGTGATTTTTGGGTTCTATGGAGTTGGTTTTCTCAACTTCTACATGGTATCAGAGCTTTGGCCTGCCGCTTCATGTTCATCTTTTGAGGGATTCACAAAGCTTCAAGGGTTTGATATTTGTCTTTTTTGATCTAGGGCATACATGTTTGATTGGAGCCTTTTGAGCCCAAACAAACCTCACCACTAAGTTCGTAGCGGCTCAAAACCCCAGAAACGATTGTAAATTTGTCCATTTTGGACCAAGTTGGTTTTTGATGTAAACAATTTTTTCCAGAGAGGTCGTACGACCTCCCCAGCATGCCTTTGGAGGCAAAAAAAAAAAAATTAAATTAAATCAAAAAAAATCTTTTTATAAAGCACTGCCAGTTATAAAGGCAGCATCACCTAGCAGCCATCAGGTGGCCACCCGCCAGCCACTTCACCAGCGGTTGCTACCTCCGTCGGTCGGCCACCCACCCACCATCAGCCCACCACCAGCCACAATTCCACCACTACACCACTGAACTGTTGCCACCCTGAGCGGCACCACCACTTGGCCACCAGGGAGCCACTAGGGCTCTATTTGAGGCCTTTTTTGACATTTCTCACGAAATCGAGTGCCATTTTTGCATACGATATAGGATTTACGTGCAAAAATAGGCGTCAGAAAGCTGGTTTTGGACACTATCCAATGGTGCAAGTTTTATTTTTTGATTTTGTCATTTTAGTGTCATTTTTTCTAGTCAAATTCAGAAAATGGTTTTTGCACTCCAGGAGGCGTAACGTTTGTGTCTGGACTCCATTTTATGCAAATGAGTAGGTGTTGGAAAGGTGTTTGAGTGCTTTATTTATATCTTCAATTTATTTCATCAGAAAATTCACTAGGTACAAAGAGTATTGTCTAAAGCATATTTTGTTTTTTTCACTTTTTAGCTTTAAAAATTATACTGGGGTTTGGGTTTTTGTGTTGTGGGGAGTGTTTTTTTTTTGCTTTATGTACTTTGCATCAGAAAACCAAAAACCTCTTCCATAAAACACATTTCAAAACTCATTCATTATGGATAAATCATCTTTTGTTGAGCATCTTACCCCACACAACTATCACACCTGGAAGGCACATATGACAAGACTCTTCATGTCAAAGGGGTTATGGTCCTGTTTGGATGAGAATCAACCACCATTGACACATCATTTTGAGGTTCTACAACACAGGAACATAATGGATGAGGCCATGGGTTTTTTATCCTTGCATGTTCAGATAGTCTCCTATTCCATCTAGAGGGTTGCACAACTCCTTGGGCTATGTGGACAAAGTTTCATACTCTATTTGGAACCATAAATCAGTTATGAGCACTTCAGATTGAGGCCAAATTGACTTCCTTAGTACCTGATTCATATCCTACCATTGAGGATTTTTTGATGAATTTCAAATCAATGAGGTCATTGTTACAGGGTTGTGGTAAGAACAAAATAGATGAAGAGTGCATTTACTTGATTCTCTCTAAGATTCGAGGTTCATTTCAGATTTTTTCCTCTACATTCTATTCTACAATGGATGCCTTGGGTGCACGATTTACCATGCCTACTTTTGAGGTGTTATATGATCGGTTGACATGAGAGCAGGCCAAGATATCATAATTAGATGCTCTCTCAGGATCTAAGAACCAAGCATTGGTAGGTCAGACATCTAAGGGGAAGTAGAAGTAGAAATAGAAGTTGGAGATAGATTTAGCTGGTAGTGAGAATTCCTCCAACCCACCTCAAAAGTATGATTCAAAACCACAATCTAATCCTAAACAAGGAAAATATTCTAAGTCTAGCGAGTCTTCCTCTAATACTAAGAAGAAATCAGGTGATCCTTGCACTTTATATAACAAGGAAGGACATAGGAGGCCATGCAGCAGCATCATATTACCTCACCTCAAGCTCCTCCACCCACAAGGAAAGTTCATGCTCTTTTTGCACGTGCCTTACCTTCAAGATCCACTTGGATTCTAGATTATGTTGCTTCTCACCATATGACACACACACAAGATTTTGTCACCTCACTTGCCCCTAGTGGCACTACACATATTGTATTTGGTGACTCAACACACCTTTTAGTTTAGGGTTCAGGTACTATTGCATTTGATGGTGGTTGTCTTCAGGATGTACTTGTTTTTCCTAACATTTCGACAAACCTTCTTTCCATTTATCAGATTTTCCATTCTGTCTCTAGTAAAATAGTTGATTTCTCACCACATGATGTGGTTATTCAAGACCTTCATGATCCTAATTTGGTTGTGGCTACTAGAAGTGTTGATTTTGCATCTCACTTATACAAATTTGATGGCTTTGAGAGTTTAGACAGTTCAGGTTTCTCTCTTATAGCACATGTAGACTTAGTGAGCAGGCTTTGGCATGAGTTTTTTTGGCCATGTCAATTACAGATATCTACAACAGATGAGTACTTAGACACTAGTGATTGGGCTCCCTCATATTTCCTACACTAATGGTGTTTGTTGAGGTTGTGTACTTGGAAAACATCACCAGTATTATTTTCCTACGGGTAGAGCCACACATTCTAAGGAACCCTTGGATTTGATACATAGTGACCTCATGTATTTTCCAACTCCTTCCTTTTCAGGGGCTCGATATGTACTCACTTTTACTAATCACTTCTCCAGACGTACATGGGTGTACTTTCTTAAGTACAAGTATGATTTCTTTGATTCATTCAAGATCTTTAAGACATTTGTGGAGAAGCAATCCAGACTTTCTATCAAGAGGATTCATACCAATAATAGGGAAGAGTATGTTAATCAGGCTTTCAGAGATTTTTGCATTGAGCATGGTTTGTAGCATCATTTTACAATTCCTTACACCCCTCAACAAAATGGTTTCGTTGAGAGAAAGAACTAAACCTTACAGGAGTTGGCCAATTGTATGATACAGTCACGAGCTATGGACTCTTCATTTTGGGTAGAGGTCATCAATTGTTCCAATTATATTTAGAATCGAATGCCTCATAAGGCATTACAACATATGACTCTTGAGGAGGCTTGGACCCATGTCAAGCTTGATGTTTCTACATTCTAATTTTTTGGTAGTGAGGCTTGGGCATTTATTTTCGATGCTCAACGGAAAGACATGGAGAGGAAAAGTTGACCAATCATATTTTTTGGCTACTGTGAGGATGTTAAGGCATATAGGTTGTTTGATCCTGATTCCAGAGAGGTCTTGTTTGGGTGAGATGTCCAATTTGATGAGTGTTATCCTCAGATGGATTCTCCATCACCAGCTTCTCCCTCATTAGCTACTCCTCCCTCTTCATCTCTTGAGGATGATGCAGATGATGATTCACTATCCCCACCACCACTAGATACTCATCATTTTCCTAAATGGGTATGATTTACTGTTGAGGCTACTGGTTCTTTGGCAAGAGATCCTTCAAATTCTCGTCGCACTTGTGCACAGACATCTGGTTCTAGTCTTTTGAGTCATGCTATTTTGGATGATCCTCAAGAAAATTCAAAGGTGACAGGTCACCTTAAGTGGGATAGGGCCATGGATGAGGAGTATTCTTCTTTGATGAAGAATCATACTTGGGATCTTTGTCCTCTTCCTAAGGGAAGAAATTTGGTTTGTGCAAGTGGGTGTATCGTACCAAGTATGTTGTAGATGGTTCTATCAATAAGTATAAGGCACATCTTGTTGTGAAGGGTTTTTCTCAAGTGGAGGTTATTGATTACTCTAAGACCTTTGCCCCTTGTCTCCAAGATGAACTCTATTCACTTTTTACTTTCCCTTGTAGCTTCACAGGGATGGACAATGTTTTAGATGGATGTGAAGAGTGCTTTCTTGCATGGAGACCTACATGAGGAGATCTATATGGAGCAGCCTTAGGGTTTTGTGTAGGATTCTTCCTTGGTTTGCAAAATTTTGTGTTCATTATATGGTCTCAAACAACCCCCTTGAGCTTGGTATGAGAAGATGGACTCTTTTTTCTTTCCTCTCACTTCCCATGTTGTCATTCCAATCACACGGTGTACATTCAATGTCAAGAGGGTGATCTTTTGATTCTTGTGCTATATGTTGATGATCTCATTATTACAGGTAGCTCATCCTCCATGATTCAAAGTGTTCAGAGAGCTTTGATGTTGTAGTTTGAGATGACATATCTTGGTCTTATGCACTTCTTTCTAGGTCTACAGGTTATTCATTCTTCAGATGGTATTTCCATATTTCAGAAGAAGTATGCTCTTGATATGATCCTATTATTTTTCATGCTTGATTGCAATCTTACCCCCACACCATTTCAGTTAGGTGTTGTCTTTTCATCCACTTGCTCTACTCCTCCAGCAGATTCTACTTTATATAGGCAGTTGGTTGGTAGTTTGTTGTACCAAACACATTCGTGTCCTGATATTTCCTTTGCGATTAGCCTTGTCTCTTATTTCTCACATGATCCACATGAGATCCATTGCAAGCATCCAAATGTATCTTGAGGTACATTTGGGTCACCACTCATTATGGCATTCACTACACTTCAGGATCTCCTCACATTGTTGGCTTCACTGACTCAGATTGGGCTAGTGATGTCAATGATCAGAATTCTACTTCTAGATTTTTTTTTTCCTTAGTTCTAGTCCTATCACATGGTCTTGCAAGAAACATTCTACTATTGCATTACCATCTATAGAGGTTGAGTACCAAGCAGCAGTATTAGCTAATCATGAGATTCTATGGCTTTGACAATTGATGACAGAGTTTGGGTTTCCTCCTGATAGTCCCACTATTCTTTGGTGTGACAATTAGAGTGTCATTCACATTTCTCGCAACCCAGTGGAGCATCAACGGACTAAGCACATTGAGATCCACATACACTTCATTAGGTAGTTGATCCAAGACGGTTCTCTCATCTTGGAGTACATTCTTATAGATGAGCAGGTTGCTGACATCTTCACTAGACCTTTGGCATCATCGTGCTATCTTCAGTTGTGCTCCATGCTTGGGGTGAATGAAGTTGTCCTTGGGGGGTCTCTGTGAGGCCTTCCTTCCTTCATGTTTTTTTTCATAATGCTTTTTTCATCTCTTTTTAGAGAGGAGTTTTTCCCACTGGGTTTTCTCCTTTACTCCACTTTATAGAGATTTGGTTGTGATTGGGTACCTCATCAGGCCTAGTTGTCGGGGCCCAAGTTTTCTTTCTTGCTTGTAGTTGCATTGCTTTCATGCACATAGTTTTTTCCTACTTCCTAAGTTTATCTTAAGGGGGCATGTTAGAGTAAAAGGTTTATTACTTAATTATTTAATTAAGTCACCTTTTATTATTTCACTTAAGATAAACTTAGAATGCATTTAATAGGCATTTAATAATTATTCTAATTATTAAATGCACCCTTTAGGGTTTACTTTAGGGTTTCTTGATCTCTTTTTATAAGTATTGATCTCATTGTATATTATTCATTCTTTGTTAATGAATTTCATCTTGAGGCTTGTAGAGCACCTTTTCTTTTTTCTCTGTAACTCTTTTTCATGACAGGTTATTTGCATGCAGGTGATTTATGGGTTCTGTGAAGTTGGTTTTCTCACCTTCTACAGAGTTCCTCATGCAAGTATAGTCGGTAGTTTAATGTATGCAATGGTTGGTACTAGGCCAGAGATTTCCCAAGCAGTGGGAGTTCTTAGCCATTTTATGGCAAATCTAGGTAGAACACATTGGGATGTTGTGAAAAGAGTTTTTAGGTATTTAAAAGGTACCTCTCAATACACTTTGTGCTATCATGGTAAATCATTTGGGTTGCATAGATCCATCATAATTCATGGATATGTGGATTCTGATTGGGCAGGGGAAATTGACAACAGGAGATCCACTAGTAGATACATCTTCATGTTGAATGGTGGTGCAGTAACTTAGATGAGCAAGTGGTAGGTTGTAGTCACTTTATCTACTATGGAAGAAAAACATATGGTATCAAGACACACCTGTAAAGAAGCCATTTGGCTTACACGTTTGTGTTCTAATATTGGGTTCAATGTAGGATAGATTACTATTTATTGTGATAGTCAAAGTGTTATTTGTTTGGCAAAAAATCCAACTTTTCATACTAGGACAAAACATATTGATGTATAGTATCATTTTGTACAGGATATGATGGAGGATGGAAAGGTTAGCCTTGAAAAAGTGGATACTCTAGAAAATGTTGCAGATGCATTAACGAAACTAGTGAGCATAGAATAACTTAGGTGGTGTGCTAGTTCAATGAGCCTTGGGGCCTATGATATCCAATAATGTCAAAGTTTTGGAAGAATCTAGTAAGTCTTCGTCAAGTGGGAGCATGTTGGAAAATGTGCCTCAACTTTATGGCTTGGAACTTTTGAACTTGGCATGTTTTTCCTTTGTTGGCCTATATGTCTCAGGATCACTGAAAATCCGAACTTTGAAACTGATGTCGCTGGTTTTGGAATTCATGAAACCTTGAAACCTATGAGTCATGGGTTGTGAAGTTTTTGAAAACTCTGATAGTCCAACTTCATCAGTGGGATGTGGCTACTTCAGCATAACTTTAAATTTTGTCTCCCTGGAGGATCGATGACTCTCATCGATGGGACTCGTGGACTTTTGCGGTACCCTCAAGTTCAACCTTGTCTCATCGATGAGCCAATAGTATTGGAGCTATAATGTGGACATCAATAGGACCTATCTATATTAGAGGGAGATGATAAGATGTCTCCTTGATGTGGCGATGGACTTGGATGACAGTGTGTTGTGAGAAGCTTGTATCGATGTGATGATGAGTGATTGGTGGGACATGGTCTCTAGTCTCTCTGATACTCCGATGACTATTTTGGTTTGGAAGGTATTAAAATCATCAGTGGGACTTGAACAGATCGGCAAGGCATTCAAAGTTTTCCCAGCGATAGCCCGATAAGGAAACTGTTGATTGACGGTTTATCTGTTTTAACGAATGGGAACCGAATTGGTATGTTTCCATGTATGGGTATTGTGATGTAGATCGATTGGAATTCTCTTAGAAGGAATATTCTATAATGTGTAATGCATTGTAATAGTGTTTTCAAAGTGAGTCTAAGGAGAGAGAACAAGATTGATCAGGAATTATAATGTTTCCTGTATTGAGAGTGTGAATAGACATTTGAGAGCAACAAACTGTAACTCTGTATGTGAACTTTCTTCACTGTAATACAAAGTGTTTTTCTTGGTGTGTGGTTTTTTCTCCCAAAAATGGTTTTCCCACATTAAATTGGTGTCCATTATGTGGCTATGTTAAATTTTTGTTGATCTTTTTTCTGCTAATGTGCATCTTTAATGAACTGTAATTCAAAATTAAACCATATGTCTACATTCTTTTCCTAGAATTAGCATTAGGAAAGTATTTTTGCACCTCTTCTTTCCTTACAATCATGAACAATCCATTTGAACTTACTAGGGATGAAATCATGTAACATCAAGCCTTTGAAAACATAGCTCCTATTTCCCGATCATTTGTTGCACAAAATTTAACACAAGGCTTCACAACTCCATCAGGGATAAATCAAACATCCACTCCTAATCTTGCAACTAGCCTTGCCACGGACTTTGGTCTAACTCTTCCATTTGAAAGTAGCACACTTGTGGGTACCCTTCATACCAATCCCCCACCTCCTACCACCACTTGGAAACCTACCATTGGTACTCCTCTCATTCCTAAAGATCCCAAATAGCCATATAAACCCCTTGAACTTCATTACTCCACCACAACCTCCACATATTGAGGACACCCCTCTTCATCCATACCCATGAGTACCACAAGTTTTCCCACCATCACACAAAGTAGTATAGACCAAGTGTCTCAAAATAGCAAACAAGGGCATGTTAATACTATATCACATAGTCAACCCTCAATGTAGATAGGGACATCTTTACCCAATCATCCCATTGGTTCATCTATACCATTGGTGTCACAAAACACATCCACCCCATCCATTATCAACCCATCTCAAAGCAATCCTTTGGTAAAAAATCCCATCAAAATAGGTAATCCTTTGTCCACATCTCTGGCACAAGGGAACCTTTTCAATCAATGGACTCAAGGTCCTAGTATGTCATTACCATTACAAAATCTAATGACACCATCCTCATCTTCTCCATAGTCCCCTTCACTATGCAAAATCAAATGGGACCTCAAAATTACATTTCTCCACCTCAATCCACCATATTACAAGGAATGTTAAACCAAGGGAACTCCCAACCTCTCATCACCAACTCAAAACCCATCTAAAACATCAACACCCACAATCCATCGCAAGTGTCCCAACAATCAACTGATCCTATATTGAAATTGCATGCCCTAGCTTTACAACAAGCACAATAGGCTTATCAAAAAGTTGTCCAACACCAATCAACCTTAGTAGCACAACAACAATAGCAATAGCAGCAACGACAAAAAGCAGCCTTAGGAGCACAACAATGACAACAACAAGAGCAATAACAACAAGCAACCTTAGTAGCACAACAACAACAAGAAGCCTAACAAGCATCCTTATTAGCATAGCAACAACATTAGGCCCAATAGCAAGACCTCGTGATGAAACAACAAACCCTAGTGGTGCAACAACAACAACAAGCCCAACATTAAGCCCTAGTAGCACAACAACAATAGCAAGCCCTTATGGTGCAACAACAACAACAACAAACCTTACTAGCTCAGTAGTATGCCCAACATCAGCAACAACAACAACCAAGTTCCTACTATAATCCTCAATAGAACATCACCAATACAAATGCATTAGGAACATATGCATCAACACCTCAATCACCTTCACATAACCTCACACCACCATACACCCCATACAACACATAATTATATCAAAATCCCTTGTAAAACTCATCCATCATCCCAGCATATGTTCGTCCACCAAACCCACAAGAAAATATAGCATCGCAATTCAAGGCGCTATCCCAAGAAATACAATATCTTCGAATGGGCAAGACAAAGAAGCCCCATACACAGTATCTATGTCTTTATCTATTTGACTAAAACATCGCAATGGTACCATTCCCTCCTGAATTTGAAATCCCCAAATTTGATAAATAAAAATGGAGATTAAGTCATGTGGACCATGTCAAATAATTCAATGTCATGTGTATGGAGGTTTCCTACAATGATTCTTATTTGATACGCCTCTTCCCTCAAAGTTTAACAGTCCTACCATGGATTGGTTTTCTCATCTACCTCCCAGTATCAAAACTTTTCAATAAATCACTGATAAATTCATTGATCACTTCTCCTTCAACCTTGAAATGGACCTTAGTCTAGAAGAGTTGTACACTCTCAAACAAACCAAAGGAGAATCTTTCACCAATTTCTTGCAACGATGGAGACAAAAAGCTAGTAAGAGCAAGTGGACCCTTCACAACGAACAACAATTTGGGAATCATCATAGAAAATTTAGACCCCAATCTACCTTTTCACTTCAAAATGCAGTGCATCACATCTTATGATGAGCTTTTCCATAGAGCCCTTAACATCGAATGAGCTCAAAAATAATAGGGAAATACTCACGATTACAACCAACCATTAACTAGTTCAAACAACAAGCCTCGTGTCTGGGCTAAGAACAAAAATGGAACAATGATGGTGTGGTAGATTCTAAGTTGGTCCTAAGTGCTCCTAGACCAGACAAAAATCAAATTTCTAACATTCAACCAACTATGCAGCAAACAACACCTTCTTAGAACAATCAAATCAACAATACCGAGATGCAACAAAGGTGAACTACCAAAAAGAACAACTATCCTAAATGCAAGTACACACAATTATTTGAACCCATCAAAACCATCAAGAAGAAGTTGGTAGAATCAAATCTAATAACATTTCCTAACTTTGAAAACTACCAAGAACCCCAAGAGAAACCATTCTGGTACAATGAGAATGATCTTTGTAATTTTCACAAAATCAAAGGACACAGAATGGTAAATTGCATGAGGCTCAAGAAAATCATCCAAGTCATCATAGAGAATGACACCATATCTATAGAAGTACCAGCTAGGATTCATGATCTTAATATATACAAGAACCCTATGCTAGATCATAACAAAGGGAACAACAACAGAAAATCTAAGGATTACACAAACGTGCAACATACTTATTTCAACGTAGTTGTTTCCTATGATATCGTCATTAATGTTGTCACCATTAAAGGATCTAGTGCAGAGTGTGGAATCACCACACGATGTGGAAAAATTACTGTCCAAGGAGTATCATCTCAATCTAGGACACAACCTACTTTTCCAACATCAAATCCTAGCAAGTATAATCTCCTAGATCAGGTTAAGAAGACCCCCGCACAGATTTCAATCTTGGAACTATTGAGGCTATCACTCGCACACAAGGAAATATTAAAGAAATCTTTATCTAACTCATCCATCATCGAGGATATTGATAGAAATTAGCTTCAAACTATGGTGGGAATATCGACAAGCATCTTCTCACATTTTTAGAACAAGACCTACCATCATAACCATCTCATAACCATTCTTTACACCTTGACGTTATTATTCATAAAAAAAGGTCAAAAGAGTGCTGGTAGATGGAGGTGCTAGTTTGAAAATTTGTACCTTGTAGTTAATCAAGAGACCAAGCTATTTAGAGGATACTATTGAGAAAGCAAAGAGTACCACCATCAGATCATATGATGACCAAGAATGGGTATCACAAGGTATCATTGTGCTTCCCATCCAAGTAGGACATCTCATTGCAGAAACTACATGCCAAGTGTGATGGGGAATCCTATCCCTCAAGAGAACTCTTGCTCTTCCCAAGACCTATTCTCTGGTATTCCTATAGTATTCCTCTCTACCCTACTCAGGGATCTCTCCTAAACCCCTCTCACCTCATAGGACTCTCCACCAATTTCAAATTCTTCACCATTGCTCTCAAATCACCACTAAACTTTCCTGGGCTCCACACTGACCCAAAGTGTCCTAACCACTCGATGGGATAGGAAAGGGTATTCTCACTATCCCCTTGTTGATTTGACTCCTCACTGATCCATCTCATAGGATTATTTCACCTTGTCCGCATCGCTTTCTTGAAAAACCCAATTTTAGGCCTTGTAGCCTTTTGCCCAATTAGGCCTCCTAGAACCCGTTTTCTTGGCTTTTCTCAAAAACGGTCTTAACAACCACAAATTATTTTTACAGATTCTTTCTAGTGGTACCCTAGGCTTAAATATTTACTAGGTTTTTAGTCCCTTTGGCATCTGTACATTCGACTGTCCTCATACCCCCTATTTTCAAGGGTTTCAAGGGTTTTGGCTCCTTTTTCCAACTTTCAAGGCTTCAATGACCTCCTCAACTCTCCTCCTTGCACAAACATGTCTGGAATACATGTTCCCACACTCTTATTCTCTTTATTGGCACAAACCAATCCATTTAGCAACTTTCTTTACTGTTGTCCTCTCCAAGCCACTAGCCAGAATGTATTTGCACTCGCCTAGTGCTTGATGAATTCACCATCTCCCCAACAAACCAAGACACCACACTCCATATTTACACTGTACAAATATTCCCCTACTTGATTCCAAGTGGCCATGGTAATTCAAGTGGGGATAATTATTTACAAAAACTGGCCTGAACCGGCAGTGAGACCAAGAACACCAAAAACTTGCCAAAAAGATAAAAAACTGAATTAAATGACTAATCTAATGCTTCAAATAGTAATTGAATGACACAAATGAAATACTCAAATCCAGATAAGTCCTTTCAATCCATTCTTGACTGGATGAAGGCTCAAACACAAAAATTCACTCAAAACTTGTTGATTTCCAATCACACAATGTGCTCTCCAAGTCTCAATTCATGAAAATGAACTTCCAACTCAAGTATTAGGGTTTTTCTGAACTTATATACCTTTCTCCCACGTGCTAGGACCCTTGGGGTCAGGTTTAGAACATCTTTAATGCTACTTTCCATCTTTTGGACATGTTTCCAAGACAACTTTGTCAAAATTCTCAAATTGTCAAGATTTGTCTAGGAATGCATAAAGTTCATGACTCTAAGCAAAACCTACTCTAAAACACTCTTAAAAACAACCTAGGGACTTTACATCATAGTCCTTATTCCCTTGGTGGTTGGCTAGAACCACCTACAAGCCAAAATTGCCAAGATCTTCCAAAAGACCTTTAAGGTGCTCCTGCACCAAAGTGTTAGACCTTGATCTTCCCTATAACATCTTACTTGGTCGACCATTGATCCATGCCTTAAAAGTTGTATCCTCGACCTATCATCACTGTGTAAAGTTTTCTTTCGAGGGAAGAGAAATTACCATCCATGGAGATCATGAGGCTTTCTACTATTGCAAAAATCTTGAGGCCAAGTTCTATAAGATACCCCAAATACCCAAGAATGATGAAGGGCCTACACCGTCTACCTCATTTATTGACCCATCATCCCTTGCATCTACCTCAACAATGAAAACACCCATTGTGCAGAACACTCCTGACATCAAAGCAATGATTCAAGATGATGGTTGTGGGAATTATAAGCTAATGAAGGATATCTTTGTCTTAGGAGAGCTACCTCTTTCTCCTCAATCCCACAGGAAACCCACATCTAGCACCAAATAGCCTAAAACAATCAAGATGGAAGCTACTACCTTCACCAAGTGGGGGGATCTAAAGCAAGAAGATATCAATGAAGAGGACATCTCTAAACTCCTCTATTAGGATGAATGACCTGTCCCTGTTCTTCCCATGGAAATGATAATAAAGGCTTGCAACTAATGAAGGGATTGGGTTATAAAAAGAAGGAGAAGCTAGGATAGAATGAAAATGGCTTTCTAGAACCTATCATTCCTAAGAAATGATTAAATAATCTTGGAATAGGTTGTACTACTAGCAAGGTCACCCTTATTGGAAAAGGTACTTTTGCTAAACGAGATGAGGCTTCCTCTTGGTTACCTACATTGTGTGATACAACCTTAGATGAATTCCCCCTTAATGTTACTAACCTCTTGAAAAACAACTCCCTCTTCATGATATTCATTACATCCATTGCTCCAAGCAATCAACCAACTAAAATATGCCTAGTATACCCAAAATTCATTGACATGGACCAACAAGGACCACCGATTCTAAATTTATTTGAAAATGATGAAATGATCTCAGAATTCATGGGACTCTGTGACAACCTATCATGGGTAGATCATAAAGAAGGTTTTGACATAGAATTGGACATAGGGGCATACTATGGGGAGATTATTGAATCCTTCATTCACAAAATTGATGAAATGCAACTAACATGCAGATCTTTGAGTGAAAACCGCATTGTGGCACTCTCTGATCCTAAAATAGTAAAAAAAAAGGATGCAGCCAAAGGTTAAAACCTCTCTAAGGCACCCAAGGATGAGGGATTCAATCTCCCCCTTAGTTTAAAGCATCCAAAGAATTCGATGGTGCTAGCAAAAAAGGCCACTCCAGTCAATGTGGGAATAGAAGAAGCACCCAAGATCACTTTCTATGTTGAATCCTTGTTGGATAAAGAACAGAAAAACCTAGTAGCATTCTTGAAAGAGTGACAAGCTAACTTTGCATGGTCATACACAGATATACCAAGGCTTGATCCAGAAGTGGTTGTGCATCACTTAGTAGTCTATCCTGAAGCCAAGCCAGTCAAGAAAAAATTAAGGAAGATGCATCCTCATATAGCATTCTTGGTGAAACTAGAATTACAAAAGCTTCTTGACGTTGGATTCATCTGGCCAATAGATTATCCTGAGTGGGTTTCAAACTTGGTACTAGTCTCAAAACCCATTGGGGGTATTAGAATCTACACTAATTTTAGAGACTTAAATAAAGCATGCCTGAAGGATGATTTCCCTCTTCCTAACATCGACCTCATTGTGGACTTAGTAGTTGGGCATGAAATGCTATCGCTCATGGATGGATTTTCAAGCTATAATCAAATCATGATCACCAGGGAGGATCAACATAAAACTGCATTCACTTGTCCATGGGGAACCTATTGCTGGAATCTGATGCCATTCGAGTTAAAGAATGCAGGAGAAACCTATCAAAGAGCAATGACCCTCATCTTTCATGACATGATCCACAAAACAATCAAAGATTATGTGGATTATATTTTGGTAAAATCAAGGAAAATAAGTGAGCACATAGGAGTTTTAGGACCCATCTTCAATAGGATTGAATAATGCAAGGTACAACTAAATCCAAAAAAGTGTGTCTTTGGGGTTACATCAGGGAAACTTGTTGGCTTCATTGTCTCACAAAGAGGGATATAAATTGATCTAGCAAACGTAAAATCCATCCTTGACATGGAATCACCACAAACACTAAAGTAGATGAGAGGATTACAAGGAATATTGCAGTCTATCAAAAGGTTCCACTACAACAAATCCCTATGATTTTCCCCATTTTTTTCTCCATTTTTTTGCTTCCACCCACTGTTTTAATGTATTTTTTGCAATTTTTTTTAAAATGTTGACGCTATTCATCGGGATGGTGCTATTTTTGGCATTTATTTGCACCGATTAGGACAAGTCAGTGCTAATTTAAGTGCTAATTTGTGCCAAAATTAGAACCCCTCTAGTGCCAATATTGGCTTCAAGTGTGGCATCGTTGTTAGCGTCACCTTTGGCTCCGAGTTTAGCTTTTCGGGTTTAGTGCCAATTTAGACACCCCTATGTTGAAGAGACTTATTTGTATGTCTCATCGACGATGTAAAATAGTGAAATTTCAACAAGATATAGGCATATCAAGGAGAGAATCACTTATGTCACATTGATAAGGTATATCTACAAGTGCTCGATGAAACACAACTCTTGGATATAAAGAAGTAATGTCGATGAGACATTGAGATATCGGTAAGACAAATAAGATTGTCTCATCGAAACTCTTCAAGTAATGATCAAAAGCATACACTGTTATACTGCTAGGAAGGTGAGCAACATATGCGGTAAAGTGGTATACACTGTAACCCCACAGCAAGAAGCCTTGAGCAAGGTGGTAGTGTGGTAAACAATAGAAGGGAAGGGAAAAACACCGCCATACCATAGCGGGTATAATAAATTATGACGATAGTATGGTAATCATGGAATAATTACAATTTACAACACTAAATGCAACAAATCATGTTAGTCACAATCCATTCGAATAAATCATTTAAGGAATCAAGAATATAGCCCACCAAAATAATCTAAAAATCTAATAAACATACTCTAAAAATTTCATCAAAATCTTATTTTCAGGCATAGCCTGCCATAATGGAGTTTTCATTTTAATAAACATACAATAAAACCTTTGTTGAAACCTTATTTTCAGGCATAGCCCACCAAAATGGAGAAATTTTTTAGTAAAGAATGATAGAGAATGGTAAGGGGATGTGCACGATAGGAGACATAAGATTCATTGTTGTTTATCTCATTCCTGCTCTAATCAATAAGGGTTACAATGTTCGCACTACTGTTTGTAATCTAGGTATTTAATTGGCATATGTTTGCATAATCTAAAATTCCTTCAAATGCTTTTTAAGTATCAATGTATCCTATATAGGGTTTAGAATGACTTCTTTTAATTTAAAAAAATAAATCAGATGCTTTTGAAGTATCAATGTGTCCTATATAGGGTTTAGAATAATTTCTTTTAATTTAAAAAATAAATAAATGATGTATTTTCCTATGATTAGATAACATGGAGATCTCCTAAATCTTCCCTAGCACACTGCCCTCTTTCACACTGTGTTCATTACTCTAGTAGCTAGGGTTTTGCATTTGAAATCTTTAATATCTTCCATATAGTGGCTTTTAAATAGATCTCAGTCTTTGCTTTAATCTCTATCATGGTAACCCTTGAGTTCTATAATCCACCTTCAATCTCTTTTAAGAATGTTGTCTTAAGCTAGACTGCATAATATGCATATAAAGCAAGTCCTTCATACCTTCCATTGTTCTAAACCACCACTTGTTGCCTTGCTTAAAATGTTGCCTCCATAAGCACAATAGCATGTTTTAAAATCATGGTTTCCAGTGATTGACCATTAAGGTCACTACTTTCATCAAGATACAATGATATTTTTGTCTTCAAACTTAAGGCATTATGTAGGATAACATTGTGAATTGTTTGTTGTGTACAATTTTATTTTCTTGCACATTTATTGATTTGCTAACTACCTTTAAGACTGGATACTACACCATCATCTACAATCTCAAACAACTCACTCACTGTCACTTGGAGATTCCTTTCATGAGAATCCTTGTATAAAATCAAACTATGCCCTATAGACTACCTACTTACTTTACTAATATAGGGGACTCATTGTTTCATGGTATTTTGAGTTTTATTTAGAAGGGGTTAATATGTGGATTTTTTATGTGCAAGAAGAATAGATTGTGATGCAATGTTTGAGTATGGATGGTTTAGGAAAAATTGGATTGCTATCAGTGTCATAACTAGGTTGGATTGTACCTTGAGCTGGTGTGAAACACTTTCGGGTGTTTTCGCTTCGAACGAGAACTTGTGTGTAGGAATTTCCAAATATCCGACATAGGAAGCTCCTACATTTTAAAGATAAAATCATAAATCTACTTATCCAATTTCTGATCCAACCTTACATCTTTAATATTCAATAGAGAAATTTTGTACATTCTAAAGATAAAATCACAAATCTTCTTATCCAACTTCTGATCTAATTTTAGGTCGTGAATATCGAATAGAGAAAGTTCCTATATTCTAAAGATAAAATCATAAATTTTATTGGTCCAATTTGAGATCCAATTTCAAGTCATGAAGCTCCGACAGAGAAAGTTCCCACATTCTAAAGACAAAATCATAAATCTGTTTGGTCCAATTTGAGGTCCAATTGTAAGGATTTATCATTTTCATTATACTTTTTGACATTTGTCTTTATACAAATTATTACTTTAGAATTATGGTATTTATTTTCTTCTAATGTTTTCAACCCTCATTTTAGGGAAGAGCTTCGTAGATGGTTCCTTCAGATGGAGACTACAGTTTTTCGCTATAGGTTTTGTCTAGAAACACCAGAAGCTTAGGTACTATACTCAAGTACAACAGAGTTTGAGGTTACCTTGTTCTCCTTGATACAAAATGTTTTCCTTCAATCCCTCTTAAGAAACATTCACTATTATGGACATCATCATTGTACCTTGCATGCATTTGATTTAATTTGTAATGTGGAAACATGTTGTCTCTATCTTTGAAAGTGATGACTATTGTGTAAGCTTTTAGTCTACATGACTGCCCCTCATGTTCAATTCTTGTGACTATTATGATGCTTGGGTTGCTTACTTTTAACCAGACTGTCAATGAAAACTATCTTGAAATCCTTGATGATCAGTTTTGTCAGAATCATGGCTATGTTGATAGTGGAATGTTCTTATTAATAAAGATAAATCTTTATCAATAAGGAGATTACCCCTTACCAACATACTCCACTATCCTTGCAAATATTGATCTTTAATGCTTCATGGATGGTTTACTTGTGATTATCCTTCTCAAATGAAACAATAGGGGAGCAGGCTAGGCTCAAGCCTTGTGGGAGCCACATTTCACCTCACATGATGTAACCAGATAAGAAAAACAACCTAATTCTATCTATACCTACACAATAAGAAAACATGTTAGATAAAACCGAGCATTTGATAGATATGTTAGATAACTTTCTTGTTTTCCTGGACATCTATGGTATGCAAGTTATTTGAATGCACATGATGGTCAAATTATATGTTTATAGATGTATGCTCATATTTTGATTAGTGATCCTTTATTACTCTAACAACACTCTTCTCACTCAAATGTAAGGAACCTAGGAGCAGCAAGGAAAACATAAACTTGGAGGCTTAGACAAGCAGGAAGACTAAAGATGATGCAGAACAAAGCAATCGAGATTCGTCATTGAGGCAATGACAGGTCCCCTTTCTCTTTATGTTCATTTTTATCTTTTGTATCTATAAATGTATAGTTTTTTTATTATATGCATTCAAATAGTCAGTTCCATGGCTTGTGTGGAACAACATACATTTACATTATCAATAAAGACTACATTTTTGAAAGGATTGTGCAATTTTTCCTATATTCTATTTCTGCATAAGTGCAATCTAGTAATGTAATCTTCTTATTTTGTTTATGCACATGAATGTAATGTAGCAGAAATAAAAATGTGCCTTACTCTTCATTTGAAAATCACAAAATCTCTACCTGATTGAGCTATTAATTTTTGTGTCTTCACGAACAGATGTTGATACAAAATGAATGGAAGAAGCATCCAAGTAATCCTAAATTTTTCTGCCAATAAATCATACGAAAGATTGAACAATTTAAGGATATTGCAATAGGTAATCCATATCGACACAAATAATATTACTAAGGCATTTCAAAGTTTAGGCCATAAGAATCATCCTTTTTTAAACATGGATTGTGTTGTAGCCAAAATTCCATCCTAAGTAGTTTTGCATGCTTCCATTTTCACTCATCTCTTACATCCACCATATGCATAGAATTCCTATCATTATAACTTAAATTTAATAAAATCCCTCATGTGAGCTTCCAAATAGAACCCTTGATCACAACATCAAAGTGTATTCCTCCTTTGAAATACTCCTATGATTTCTCATAGCATATCGCCAAGACAACTCCATGTCGATGAGAGTCCCTCCAAAGTCTCTCGATGTTAGCACAAAGCACAAATCAGAAATGTAGATGAGACACCCCTATGTCGAAGGTACTTATTTATATGTCTCATAGATGATGTAAAACAATTAAATTTCAATAAGATACAAGCATATCGAGGAGAGAATCACTTATGTCACATCGACAAGGTATATCTACAAGTGGTCGGCGAAACACAACTCTTGGATATAACGAAGTAATTGTCAATGAGATAGTGGCATATCGGCAAGAGACATTAACTTGTCTCATCGACACTAGCAACCAACATCAGAGGAACATAAGATCTAATGTCGAAGAGACATTGAGATATCGATAAGACAAATAAGATTGTCTCATCAACACTCTTCAAGTAATGATCAAAAGCATACACTGCTATAATGCTGGGATGGTGAGCAACATATGTGGTAGAGCGGTATACATTGTAACCCCACAACAAGAAGCCTTGAGCAAGGTCGTAATGTGGTAAACAATAGAAGGGAAGGGAAAAATACCGCATTACTGACATATCAAAGAAACAACGGGCATTTTAATTACAAGTCTCTTCGACAGTTATGAAATGATGATTAGTCTAATTGATGTGACTAACAAAAATATCGATGAGACTACCACTATTAATGAAGATATTTATCATAAAGGTGGCACGATGAAGTGTCCTAAAATTTGATAAATACGGTCTCAAAGAAGTTGAAATCACTGTGAATTGTAATTGAAGGATTTGGAGAACCAAGTTGGATGGCGGTAGGTAGCTGGAAATTTTCAGCATTTATCCAAGTAAGTGGTCTAGACTCAGCTCAAATTATTTTCTTAGTAAGTAGATGAAAGCATTGCATGAGTAGGGTTGAGATGGAAAAACCCCAGGAAAACAAAAAGAAAAAAGATAGAAAACTGAAGCTAGGCAATTGAATCAAGACTTAATCGATCAGCGTCCTGGATGTGGGCCAAAATCCAGAAGAGTAGCACAACTTAACCCATTGTGTGTGACATTAGAAGATAAACAGAAAAATCTAGGAGATGTATGGACTCCATGTAGGGGTTACAACCTCTTTATTTATCATTATAGGAAGAAATTCTAGCATAGCCCAATGTCAAACCCGTGGAATTTGAATTTGGGTAAACTTGTAGTACCCAACATCTTTGTGAACATACAGTTAATCAAGGTGTTGGAAAATAATTACAATTGGAAGATGAGAGAAATTCATTTGCCTGATGGTTCACAGTTGATGGTCATAAAGCTAGATTATATTTCCATGATTTTTTAGCTAGACACTTCCTTGAAAACAAAATTATGAATAAGAGACTTGTTGGAGGAATACCGCACCATGGAAACAAGTTACAAGAGGTGGAAATTTCCTCTACATAGGGTTAAAGGTGTGGGTAACCAAAATATGAGGTTCTCTAGTGAAGATAAGCCCCAATTCTCTATCGCTTTGTTTGAAGAATACTTTCAATACACTGCTGGTCAAGTACTGGGAATTAATGTTCTTGAGAACATGAAAATTGCTCCCATGGTTTTAGCCATAGAAATCCAGAGCCATAATGTCCGACCCTATGATTATGCAGATTATTTATCAGAGGCTATCAATATCATCAAGAATGGCAGTGAATCCATTAATTTCAAGCACTATTCTCTTTTCATGCACATGATATTATATGAAGGGAAGGTGATGGGGATATGGGGTGAGGAATTAAGAATAAAAGACTTAGATAATGATGGAAATTCAAGGCTTGTACAAATGTGCACATCTGTGTGGGAGGTCCCACTACCTATATTTTGAGGAATATTTTGTCAAACCACTATACATGATACTAGGCCACAAATGTGACTACAACCTCTCCCCAAAGATCTTAAGATTTCTCCGACCAAAAGATATGGGTCATGAAGCAGGGATAAATCACAATTGGGGGGACTGGTACATGTTTGGGGATTGTACTATTATCAGGGTTTATGGATTTGAAGCTAAACCTTGTTTTTTTCCTAAGAATGTGCCAGATAGAATTGCTTATTTAGAGATCATAAGGAAATTGTCATTTTCAGCTTTCATGCATTTAAAGAGCTATGGGAGGTAGACTTTCATGCCTTCCACTTTATGCTTTGGTGATTTCACTATTATCTCTAATTCAAGCTATGACTTGGTTAGTGGTAAACTAGATTATTATGGCTTGTCAATTGGCAACAAAAGGGAAAATTTTGATCCTAAACACTTCATTTGTGATGCCAAAAAAATTTAGAAATTGAAAAGGGTATGAGCATAGTTTCCTTTTAGAAGATGTCATCGAGAATTGTGAAGAAAAACAAAACATGATGAGAATTAATGCCTATAGTAAGGTTATGATGGTTGAGGCTTGGAAGGTGAATAATAACCCAGGCTAAGTAGGGTCTTTCCCTGAGGTACAAGATCCCACAGAAAGAATTGAACAATTAATCCTCCATGAAGAAGAACTGATAAGAGATGTGCCACTTGTGGAATTTGAAAGAGGAAGGGGCATCAGTCCTAGGAGGCAAGTAGCAAATATCACACCACTGGATCACTTATCACCTCAGCCTACTCCCAAAGTGAGCTTTTCAGTTTGTTCCCCATCCATGCAGGAAGAAGATACCACTGAGGAGGAAGAAGAAGTATCATAGTTTAATGCTCCTATTATACCCCAATATGAGATGCCATTGGAAAGAATTGTGATCACCTTTGAAGCCTCTGATGAGCTATCAGATGATGTGAGGCATCGTGCAAGTCAGGAATTTTTTGCAGATGATACTTTTGTGTAGACCCTTGAATTTAAGTCCTTTATATATGAGCATAAAGGACATTAACCCTGAGAAAGAGGCTTATGCCTTGAAAGAGTTGCAACATGAAGTTGATAGGGAAATTAGAAACATGAATCCTAAGAGAGGAAGAGCATTATTGTAAGAAGTTGTAGTTATGCTCCTTCCTGGGTGGGATATTAGTTCAGCCATTGTGTTTGACATATTTTTGAAGAGAAAGAATAAAACTTTGCAAATAACAGATGAAGCAGGTGACAGGGTCTATACAGGGTTAGGGTACAATCCTGATAATACC
Organism: Sequoiadendron giganteum; assembly: GCA_007115665.2. Lineage (NCBI taxonomy): Eukaryota > Viridiplantae > Streptophyta > Pinopsida > Cupressales > Cupressaceae > Sequoiadendron > Sequoiadendron giganteum. Next base: position 27,414,979 of record CM021106.1, read on the forward strand.
ACTTTGCAAATTTGGGCTCTTTACCCCCTAGGCAAGAAGCCTTCTCTCATTGACCATGATCAAATTTTTGGACATCTCCTGGTGCAAAGAGTAGGGGAGACAGATCCCTCGGAGACTACTGACTTGGATGTGAATGTAGCCAAATTCACCAAAGCCCAGATCCAAAAGCTAGTAAGATATAACCAGTGGATGATAGAGGAAAATGACAAGTTGAAACAAGAATTAACCAACTACAAAGATAGGCTTCCTGCTTCTCCAAGGCTTTACTCTCCTTTAATTGAACATGAAAGAAAAGTGTTAGAGGCCATGTCTGAGATTGCTCAATGGAAGAATAAATTTTAAAAGGCTCAAAAGGAACAGGAAGAACTAAAAAGAAAATTCAAGGCTACTAATTTTGAAGTAGCATCAGGGATAATTTGTATGAAATTCAAAGATATGTGCCAACATGCAGATGGTGTCTGGCATGCTCACAGTGGAACATACAAGGCCCTTGTGGAGCATGGAAGACTGCTTGATAGGATGAAGGAAATGGAATCTCATATCAAGACAAAAGATGGAGATAATATTTTTTTGCTCCAAGAATGTCAAAGCCTCGTGAATACACATGAAAACTTCTAGAATATCTTGACATAGGAATTGAGTGACTTCAACTAGCCACTATGTATGGCCATGCCATATTTCTTTGAAGAAACAGATTTGAAGGATCAAGAAACTTATAAAAATGAGATATCAAAATATTTTCCAGGCATCCTTGATGACATCAATGATGAGGATGAGGTACTCAAGAAAATGCATAAGCAGATCGGGAGGATTACTGGATTGGAGAGTGTATGACAGAAACTGTATAGAATTCAAACACTTATGCCCAAGAGAAATACATTGATCACATGTCAAAGGTTAAATTATTCCTTGCACGAGTTGTATGAGGAGGTAGTCAGAGTTTGGTTGTTGTGGATGCATTAACATGGTGCTTGAGCCTTGAACAGATCTTAGGTGGTCAGGGTGCTTGTTGATGATTAACGGACTGTGGTGCATCCAACAATAAACTCTTTTTAAGTTTCTATGCTATGTTAATTATGCTTTAGTTAAGAAACAATGTAACTTTTGTGAACAGACCTAAAGCTTGTTGCTTCCCATACAAATAGGGAAACCAAGGTCCGATTTTGATCATCATCATTTCAATCCATTAGAATAGATACTGGACCATCTCATCCACTTATTCATATCAAAAGAACTCATGTTTGTATGTTTATATTTTGAGCAATATAATGGAGCAGATACATTATAACTCATAATCCATTTTCAGTGTTCAATTGATGTGTCAATTTTCATGCTTATTTATTGTTTTGTTGTCTCCAAAGAGGTATTTTCAAGTTGTTTAAATCTGCAAGATTTATTAGGGCACATTTGTTGTTACTGTGTGGATGCTTTGATTGGTTTATGGTTAGGTGTGAATTAAATTCCTTTCAAATAATTTACTTTAATTGGTTTTTATTAAGGATTAAAGTCCTCTTAGAGATTGGCACCCTCATATGGTCTAAAAACCTGCATTTTTGAGACCCAACAGATTGCAAATAACTCTGAAGATTTAGAAGTCTATGAAATAGTGTATATATTATATGAAACAATGTATATATTCTTGTACTTGTAAATATTCTTGTATATATTCTTGTACTTGTATATTCTATGACACATTCCTTATTTTCTATGAAACAGTGTATATATTCTTGTACTTGTAAATATTCTTTTACTGTTATGTCTATTAAAGAAAACGGAGTTTGAATAAAAAAAGATTCACCCTTTTTTGTAAGTGAGTATGTGAATTATTGTTTAACGAAAAATCTTATAGTGTTTACATTTGCAATTTACTAGTTTCAAATCTTCATTTTCTATGTATATAAAATTGTATGTGCTCTTTATCTCTAATGACATAAAATGGTAATGTCATCAGAATCAGGGTTTTCAATTTCAGCACCATCATTGTCCACACTTTTCATATCCTATTCACTTTTAAGTACAACCATAAAAAAAATATTTTTATTTCTTTTCCTAGTTAATCTTGATTGCTTTCAGCACAACACAGTAGGTTGCATGTTAAATTTCAAACATTTTCTTTGCATTTTTTTTTATATATTATTTTCTCAGTGCATCATTATGTAACAACAATTTCACTTCTGAGATATACAGTAAAAATAAATGAAAGCACATGTTTTCTTTGTCAAGGGAAATGTATGGTGAATACAACATAATAATATTACTAAAGCATTTCAAAGTTTAGGCCATAAGAATCATCCTTTTTTAAACATGGATTGCAAATAATTCTGAAATTTTAGAATTCTTGGTCATTAACATTATTGTCTACTACAATGTCATCCAGTGTATCATTGTCAATGTTCATATGTTCTTTTAATTAGTTAATATTATCGTCATCCTCATCTTGACCTACATCATCTTCATCATCATTCAAATATGATTGTAGACCATCTCTATTGTTACCAGATTTATTTGGATCATCATTTTCTATACCACCCATATTGTTGTCTTCTTGTGCCTAAACATAACCATCTTCAACACCATCATGGATGTCAATTTCTCCAATGTTCTCTAATCCCTTTCTCTCATTTTGTTGGCCATCATTATTTTTCTCAGTATCCACTAATGCATCATCAAATACATGCCTTAATCTTGGATCATAATGTATGACAAATATCCATTTTGGGTCCAAAATATCTTCATATAAAAATACCTACACATGAATGACATGCATATATTAGACGTATGTTATAACAATTTTATTGATTGATAAACACATGTATATGTTCGCAATAAGCTATGAATTAATAGATTAATGATCACTACCGCTTCTTGTTTGAGTTAAAGAAATACCTTCTCACAATGAATTGGTAGAACATAAGGCTCCTTATCCTCAAGTAGGAACGATGAGGAATCTATAGAAAACAATCCACTATGGGTATCATGTCTTCATGTCCTTTGAAATGCTTCATACCATCTACACTTAAGAATACAACATTTAAAAGAGCGATAATCCAGCTCAATGATTTATTGTGTTTTCCCAACATATTGTAGATTCCCTTCAATTATATTCTTATCTTTTGAGCTTGATCGATTGGATTGCTTGAATTCAACCATGATTCCACAATTGAAGGATCGTATCTTTACGTCTACACTTTCTACATGATAATGTCAACCATATGCCCACATTGCTAGATATTTCCTTGCCTATGAAAGACCATTTATTTCAGTGAAAATAAATATAATGATGAATATTAAAATAGTTAATATTGTCAAAACTGTAAGGAAACAACATTTTGTAAAATTCCAACTGTACCTTTCTTTCACATCCTCTAGACATGTTGATTTCATCTTCTGTTATGTTTGAATCTGTACCCGCATCTTCTATTTGATTTTGAATTTTTTCAATAACCCATTCTAGTGTGCAATCTTTACCTCATTCCCCAAGCAGATGAGTGGGAAGTGGAGTATTCCTTGGGTTCGATCTCTTAAACTATCTCCTTGCTTCTAACACTTCTTCTCTCTTTTTATCATACAGATCAATCCATTTGTTCATAAAGTCCATGTGGTACATAATGAACTTGTTGAGTATAGAACTTTCATCTACACCTATTAAATGTCAGCATGTTTATTTCAAACTCCAAATGTCATGTTGTTAATTTTCCAAATAAATTATAGAGTAAATTAATGATTGCAAGAAAAAAAAATGCACTGATCGTGAATTTACTTACTAGTTTCTCCTTCAACACCATTAGATTATGGTTTTTATCCATCAATAATATTTGATGCTCGTTCTTCATCCCAGATGCGTGGTGGGCCATCTTCAAAATCCTTACCAAGGAATTCACATAGGAAGAAAAATGCTTCATTCAATACATACCCTTCGGCCATGCAACCCTCTGGATGTGCCTTTTTTCGGACATATCTTTTAAGAGTTTTCATATACCTCTCAAAGAAAAACATCTAGCTCATTCATATGACATGTGCCAATTCAATGTCATCGACTAGGTGTATAAGTAAATGGACTTGTAGGTCCATGAAACTTGTAGGGAGCTCCTTCTTCCACTTTGGCACTTTAGATTCATGGATCTCCTTGGAGGTCACCCACCTAATATAAGAATAGTAAATTAGTATGAACCTTTAGTCATAAATTAAAATGCAATATAATATCTCTATGTCTCTCACACATGAACATTTCATATAACCACATACCTTGTAAATGCTGAAAATTGACTTATGGCATTCCTTAAGTCAACTGTAAGATAGGAATCCCCTCTAATTGCTAATGGCATGATATTCTATCAAACACATTTATGAAAAGGTCATTAGTAATTTTTTCTCACACAACAAAATATCAAAATAAATTTAGTGCTTAATCAATGTTAAATACTGATGTATAATACCTTCATTAAATTATGAAAATCATGTGTTTTAAATCATGTGATATGTCCATCAACTATAAAATCTTTAGCCAATGATGACCCATAACCAGTAGGTGTCCTTATTGAATGGATGACATTTTTTAGTTGGTCTAGCTCTTGTTTTTTCAAAATCCATGGAGCTTCTGCATATGTTTCATTTTCCCTATTTGGCCACAAATTTTTTCTATCAAATTTGGTACGCAAAAGAGAAATATCTCTCCTCGAAGACAAGGTGCCCTTCTCTTTTCCTGATATATGTCAAAATATAGAATCTAGGAAATTTTTGAAGATGTGCATAGGATCTAATAGGTGAGATATTAATAGATCCTTCCAGTAAGGGAGCTCATAAAATATGGATTTCCTTTTCATTCCTTCTAGCATATTCACTAGAACTTGTTCTGGTTCTTGAATTGAATCACCCCGATCAAAAAAATCCTCCCAATCTTTCAATTCATCATCTTCATACTTCTTAAGCCAATCACTTGAACCCATAATCATGGGAGGGCCTCTATTTTCAACTTTTCCATCAAATTGATTCTTCGGGTGATTTATAAACATGTGATCTACTAGTAGAAAAACCCTGTTGTTTGCGTAAATAAATTTATGTAGATCTTTAGAATACCACCCTTGAAATTGTTCTGCACATCTTGGACATGCAAATATCACCTTTGTTTGAAGCCCTGCAATTCAACAATTAATGTTCATAACATCAAAAAAATAGTATAAAACTAAGTATGAAAGTTGGGATGAAAATAAATTATGAGTGTAAATACGTAAGTATTTTATCTTACCAGAACAAACACCAAGTCTTGGGAAATCATGAATAGTCCAACATAACACACCATACAACATGAAGGACCTATTTGATGGAGGATATGATATGTCATACATTCTTATGCCTTTCCATAGCAATTGCATCTCATCAATAAAAGGTGCAAGATAAACATCCATGTTTTTAACTTGATGTTTTCCTAGAAAAATGAGAGTCAGCATAAGGTGCTCCTTTCTAACACTCGTCCATGGGGGAATATTGTATACTATCAATCGGACTAGCCAAACACTATAATTTGAGCTCAGGAAAGAGAATGGGCACACTCCATCAATTGCAAGACCAAACCTGATACTATGGGGTTCATCTTTGAATTTTCTTGGCCATTTTCCTCTATTTGTTTTATTGCTTTGGAGTCGGCTAGAATTCACATGAATCCATCTTTACTCCTATTATTTGCATGCCAGTCCATCAATTGTCCTAGTGAATTGCAATGAAACATTCGTTGAAGTCTAGGTATAATTGACATGTGACGTAAAACCTTCTTTGGAACTGTAGGACCTTGTACATCTGTACGATATCTCTTCTCTTTGCATACAGGGCATTCTACCTTGTTTTGATATTCATCTCTCTATAAAATGCAATCATTTTTACATGAATGAATTTTCTTATATTCAATCCCCAACTCAACCAACAATAGACACACCTCTCTGCAAGTTGATGGCAACACATTCTCTTTAGGGAATATTTTAGTTTTTAGTGCCCTGTAAGATTTCCAGAGATTAAATCAATTGAATGTTTGACTTATGATGAACATGTTTGATATGTCAATCTATACTAGGAATGTTTATATAAAATATATGGTTTTAAAATCCCCTTAAAGAAATATAAATGAAGTTGATGAATGTTTACGAATTATGTACACCAATTGACAATGCAAAGTAAGAAATAGATTTCAACTCACTTTAGTAGGGTAGTGAATCCTTTGTCTAACCAACCAAATAGTGACTTGATTTCTAATAATATTAATGTTCATGCCATTTTTGAGGTTCTACTTGCACCCAATTTGAACACAGGTTTCTTCATTACTTGTTTGATGGAGTCTTTGATGTTGTTATCATCAATATTGCGTTGCTAGTAATTACCCCTGCTATCATCGTTACTATCAACCATATCATCATTATTGTCATCATTGTTTCCATCCCCAAAAAAACCTGTAAGCATTTCATTCAATCCTTCTTCATGCACTGCATTTTCACTATCATGATCACCATCATTAAGGCTAGGTGGCATGTCATTAGTGTATACGACTCTCATCAACTCTTCAAATTTCTCAGGTGGTAGTGTTCTCTTCAATCTTGCTCTTCTCGCCCTAGTATGGTTTAAAGGATAGTTTGGATCATCTCATCCAAATATTAATAATCCAGTTGGATCTTGGGTATTAGTATGTGTTTCATCAAAATCTTCTACCTATCAACAAACGCAAGCATTATTTAATGTTTGGAAACAATTGGATAAATCATAAATGTATCAATTTCAAAGAAATATAATCAAATATGGCTTAAAAATTAAAAATATAAATTGTATAAACATATATACATCAATTGAATAATGGAACATTATTTTATAGACTACCTTTTTTATACAATAATTTAAATAAAACACAATTTTGACAACATAGTTTATAAAACATCAGTCCACACTCATTTATTATTCTTTGGTTTTAATTGATTGTATGAGGCATACTACTGACTAGAAGCTCATCATATATGTAATGTCTTTGTACAATCGCTCATTTGAATTGTTTCTTTCCATGACATACAAAACATCCACAAACAACAATTTTCTCAAACTATTCATCCCTGTACTATAGTCCTGACCTACATCTTCTTCAGTGCAATCATTTGTTGTGTCTACAGTATCCATTGCCATATCCTCTTCCTGTCATCTATGTGATTTAACAGTTTTAGGTCCACATCCACATACATATCTTCTTCTTTTGCTAGTTGAACGCTTAGGCTCTGCATTTTCTCCAATCTCCATCTAAAATAATCAATAGCATGCATTAATTTATGTCAAGATTGGATAATACATTAAATTTCAATAATACTGTGATAAAATATGGGTGTATCACAAAATGCCATCAGAGCATTTTTTCCTAAGTTAAGTCAAAATTTGAGTACCTGATGTCCTACTTCATCTGTTGTGTCCTCATTTGATATGACACGATTTGTTGCCATGGCCTCGTCTTGCCCCTATAATACACAACATAGTAAATAATGTTTAGTACACCAATTATATCATTTCAATGAGTATGCTATCCAACACAAAAGCTCACTTTAGTCATATATTTGACATATTGATATCTCCTCTATGTTGTAGCATTTGTGAATTCATAAACACCTTCCTCCTTTGGTTGAGGTTGCTTCTCTTCTTACCTCTATTGTATTTGCAGATTTCGTTGTCTCATCTATTTCTACCCACTTTCCTCTCAGTGATTTAGTATTTCTACACCATCCATGTCCTCTCTCCATCGCCTCCTCTATGAATAAAAATTTTTCCATAGAAGCTTTCACCACAATACCGTCGAGAAGGAAGAAGCACCTTGCGGGACCATAAAAACTGCTCTACCACACTGAGTTGATGAAGGAGCCATGGGATAGCAGTGGTCATAAAAATAAGGCAAGAGTTGGAATTATTTCCAACACTCTGGATCCTATGATACACAACAATGAAAATAGTCACTATACAGCAACGATAGGCGCTCAATTAGGTGCACTTGGCACTGCCTTAGGTGCCCCAAAAAATTACATTAACGGCCAAAATTTGGTGCTAAAGTTGGCATTAACTAAAGCCAACTAAAGCGTCGACTACTAAATCAAAATCAAAAATTAAAAAATTTCCCGCATGAATGAAGAAATCAAATGACAAAAAAGGGAAAAATGTCATGTGAAGGAAGAGAGCAAGGTGCTACCAGCAATTGATGAGAAATTTGATTTAGTTTGCGACACCATAGGTAAGGTTACAATTTTTTTTCTAGGTTAAATTTGTGATTGTTTACTGCTCTTTGTATTGCATTTGAATTCATGATTATTTACTGGTTCATGGCCTAACCTGTCTAGGCAACCTCTAAATTTACCCATCATTATAAATTGTAAAACCTTTGAGAAACCAACAAAAAATTTTACCCTACCCATTTGAGCTTTGGCTCAAAATATTATAACACGAAGCCAGGATGCCTCTGTATTCTTTCCCTAACCTAGGTATCAAGGAAATAATGAAGTGCTTGGAAAATCTGGGAATTGGGTCAGTCACTGCAGAGCAACTGCTGAAAATAAATGCAGAAATCGGTTGGTTTTGCCCAGTCACACCATAGTCACCAATGCCATGAAAAATTTGTGCAAGATTGCATTATGAAATAGTGTTCATGATAAGTTTATCAACACTAAGAAAACCCAATGAACATATTTTCCCTAGCTTATCAACACTAAGAAAACCCAGCAAACATATTTTCCCACAAAACAAAACTTTCATACCACAAACTAGACGAAAACTTTCATACCTAACAGTATGTACTTCATTTTCCTCCATAGACTGGACGAAAATAGCTTTCCCTAGGTCACCTCAAAATGTCAAGCAATAGAAGGAAGCGAGCATTGTCAGCAGACTCTGGCCACAATGAGGTAATTCATTGTCCCTTTATAGATTTGTAAATGTTTCCATTGTTTCTTTGAATTTTACTTTTTAGTTTTTTATTTCTAAATTTGAAAGAAGAAATATAATTTAAAAATATATATATAGGGACATGAGATTGACAAAGATAAAGAGGAATTGTAGTTTTTAGTTTTTTATTTCTAAATTTAAAAGAAGAAATATAATTTAAATATATATATAGGGACATGAGACTGACAAAGATAAAGAGGAATTGGCTTCCATATTGGGTGTAGAGGCAGTGAACAAATTGGTTAATGTGGACTAGACAACGCTTTCTAGATACATAGAAAAACAATCTGGTAATGCCCCTCAAACATTGCAAATAAATCAATTGTGTGAAAGGGAATCAATTGATTTTCCAACCAGTCCTGGATCGAGCATAAGATCCAAGAGGAAATCAGTAACACTAAACTCTAAGAATGTGGAACAGGGAAGAGAGACTTCCAATGTCCCAGCCACTCCTAGGACATAAACTTCTTCCATCATGCCATGTTATCAATCTTGCATTGGTAGCTACAATATGAAGATAGAATACGAGGTGGTTTCAGGGGAAGTCTGAATGACAGATGTTGGGAAAACGTTTGTTAATAGGTTGAAGGAATCATTCCTTCAATGGTTCAAAGACCATATACATTTTCCATTTGCACAAATACCCATGCAATTGAAAAAAGTAGTTATCCATGACATGGAGACTGAATTTGGCACAGGTTGGTCTGTAAATAAGATAAAGCTACAAATGTCTCAAAACTGCAAGAGATTTCAGTGCAACCAAAACAAAGAAGATAAAAAAATCCCTCCTGAGCTAAGGCAGAAAAGAAGGCCAATTTATGTAAGTGTGAAAGTATGGAAAGATCTTGTAAAAGCATATGATAATTTTGATGCACAAAGTAAGTCCGGTGAGGAGAGTACACAGGTATTTGAATTTTCTCATAATATTATATCAAATTTATTAAATGATATTTAAATTTTATTTGTGCATAGTTAAATTGAATTAGTATATGTTTCAGGACAAGGCCTCCAAGGCTAGGCTTGAGAAAATTTGTGCCATGCATCGTAGTGGCTAGAAAGGTTTACAGGCCTTGATCTGTATATTTGTACGTATATCTAATATGTTAAATGAATTTTTTTTTCCTTGGAAAAAGTAAAATATTGCATATTAATTAGTTTAACTAGTCCATGTGCCATGTTTTGATAGGAGGAGAAATATGGCCGCCATCCAAAGAAATTTGAAAAGAATATGTTACAAAAAAAAGTGGAATGATTTTGTAATCTGGATGGAGAACGAGGTATCAATAGTTGAGTTTCAATAACTTAGTTTGATATTGTTGTGTTAATATGTCAATTTGCATCTCTTGTGTTGAGTTTTGTATTGATGTGTAGGATGAGTAAATAGAGCTCAAATCTTATGATTACAAGATGACCATTTATGCGCATGAATAAATAGTAGAAGGATGTATATGAACTCAATTCATTTGACTTTATGCCTCTTGGCAGGGATTCCTCTTGAATCTCTAATATCAAGTGCTTGAGACTTCCCTATAGCTTTTACTTTTTGTTGCCGCCTTTCTTGATCTTCATTGTCAGACTCGTCTCCTTTTTCCTTATTTGCATTTTTGGCTTTGACTTCTAATTCATCCCATGTTTTACCTTCCTCCTCTTCAGAATATTCTTCTTCTTCTTCATCCTCCTCTAACTCTACAAGAGATTCATCTTTTGAACCTTCCTCGTCTGATTCTGATTCCTCTTCTACATCAGAGGGTTCGTATCCTTGATCTGACTCGTCTGAATTATCAGAATCAGAATCACTAGCTTCCATATTCAAAAATTCCCAACCACCATCTTCAATAAATCTATCTAGATAATCAGTAATAGTCTTCAAAATTGGCCACCAGTTCAAGTTCATTCTTCTTTCATAATACTTTATATCCATGGAGTTCAACGATTCCTTGATGTCATCAAGTGACGATTGAAGAATGACGTACATGTGGAGTACATTCCACTTGAAGTCTTTGAAAACAATAGCCATATCAAATGCCTTTTTCCCAAGTCCTACTCTCTCAAGGTTAAAAATTCTCAATCTCACTAATAGCGATTACTAAGAAAGGTAATTCCACCAACTCCACCAAATAGTTTACCATAGGAACAATAAAAGTAGAGGCTTTGAAAGGAAATCCATAAAAACCAAGCTCTCTAAATGGTATATCAAACTCTAGTTCAAAATCCTTTAGATGAGGTTGCTCCCATAGCTCTCTTACTCACTTGACAAATCCTTGAAACTCTGACTTCTTAACATTCAAAAGATAAATGGAATGTCCTCAACACCCAGTAGAGCTATCCAAAAAGCTAACTAAAAGCACAAACGTGCTCCTGCACATAATGGCCTAAGGTCGGTTGTCATAGAAGTCAAACTACCAAAGTAACAACACTGATTGAGTTAACATATATGCATCATTTTCATAAATAGTTGAAATGTGTAACAAATGTTAATCAATACATTGAATTTTGAGATGCGTTGAAATAATAAAAAAAAACATGTTTTGGGGAAAATATCAGCAGCGTGGGGGAAGAAAGCATTAACCCTAATAAAATATTTTTTTCTTGTTCTTGATACACCATATTTAAGTTTTCCTTGGATGATATTACTTAATTTCTATATGTTTTACCCCTTAAATTTCCTACATGTTGCAAATATGGAATAACAATGCACAACTTTGTATCGAGTCCAAAGACCAACGCATTCTAAATAAGGGTAGCCAAACTTGATAAGGATGCAGCCACTATTACATGTATTAACAATCCAAAATAGTCATGTAAATAAAATTGCCTATGAAAACCATAATCAATCAAATTATGCACATTCAAATCTAAGTTTGAAAGCTTGCATTTCAGTCCATGTTGAAGATTGAGGGTGTCAACAACAAAGATAGAATACCTCTCCTTAAACCATATCTAGTTTTAAACTGAAATATTTCCAAATTCAAATCCACTTCTCAGCTAAGGAAAGGAGGTAGGATTGTCAAGTGCTACCTCAAATAGAGAAGGCCATAGAAAACATTGAAATAGAAAATCCAATAAGTGAGACGACATAGTTGTAGACCATAGATAATCAAAATTCTTGCAATGCACATATGCTTGTGATACAAAAAAAAGGTGCTTACACATTGGCTAAATATATACTCATCAAAATGACCAAAAAGAAATTTCAAATTTGTAAGTAAACTTTGACAGTCAAGAAAAACAATCATAAAAATTGGAAGTAAACTTTGGTAGACATGTAGGTGAACTTAATTCATCTAAATTTATGCCTCTTGGCAGACATCAGGATCTCCCCTCCTAAATTTTGGACCACATCCATTACCTCCACATAAAACTGGACATCCTTGGTCTTCTTGGTTCTCTAAATGGTATATCAAACTCTAGTTCAAAATATTTTAGATGAGGTTGCTCCCATATCTCTCTTACTCACTTGACAAATCCTTGAAACTCTGTATTGATTTTATTTTTCATGTCCCTCTCTTGTTGTTCTTCCTCAATTTCATCAAGATCATACATTGACCTTCTTTCCCCTCCTAAATTTTGGACCACATCCATTACCTCCACATAAAACTGGACATCCTTGATCTTCTTGGTTCCCATGCTGTGATATGGTTATGCAAATGAAAATGAAGTAAAGTAATCATCTCCTTCTCTGATGGCTGGAAGAATGCATGCTTAATATTTTGATACATGATATCAGCTCTCTCTTCTTCTCTCATGGTTGAATACTGAAATCCATTATGGTGGACCTCCAGAGTTCCAGTCATCTTTCTTCCTCTTCCACCAAACGTTGGCCTGATCCACAAGTCTGCCAGCCTAATTGGCTTTTTTTTTCAAAGCTGAAGTTTCTCCTGACTGACCAATATTAGCTGTAAATTTTTTGAAATTTTATTATGGTATGTGCACTTTGATATGATGTAATATGATTATGCTTTCATCTCATATGTTGTAATATTAGATATATAACAAAAATTAAATTATTGCATGAAATAAATAATAAATTTTCATTTTAAAAGTTTTTTTTGTAGAACACGGGTCTTCCAGAAGATCAAGATGATCCTCAACATGATATAGATCCATAAAATATTGGTTCTACCGGTACAAAACACATGGCAGAGGATGATGATGATGCAGATACAAAAGACATTGAGGTTGATGACAATGATGATGACGATGATGATGATGATGATGATGATGATGATCACAATGGTGATGATGATGATGAGACAGTTGGTGACAGTAACTAGTGACATTCAAGATCATATAGATTACATCATGGATCATTGTTGATATATCGTTATGATGACTCTTTTCATGGTTACTATGGCTCCCGGGGCCACAAACCCCACCCGCTATAGTAGTTGCCAATATGGTCGGCTGCCGAAGGCATGCCTATGCAGGGTGGGAGCCCTGGCCCCCCTACCCTGGCCCCCGCCCCCTAGCGAATTGTAGGGGGCCAGGGGGCGGGGGGTAGGGTAGGGGGCGTGAGGTAGATTAGATTTGTAGGAAGATATAGGGATAGGCCTTGGGTTGGGTGTTTTTATGACATGACAGGGGGATGGACGAGGGATCACCATCACCTACGGTACTATATTGTTGAGTTGTATCATATTGATGTGTATCATATTGACATGTATCATCTTGACTTGTATCAATTTGAGTTACATAATTTATCAATTTTATTTATATCATTTGTACATGTATCATTTTGACATGTTTTTGATGTACTGGAATATTTGACTTTCACTTGTTTTAGTTACATATGATGATGATCTTATCAGTATTGACTTGTCAATTTATATATATTAAAAGTGGTCAATGAGTTTTGGATGGATATTTATTAAGTATGATTATTTTAATTTATTGCTCAGGATGGATGTTGTCAAATCTAATTAAATTATAGAAATTTGACTCACTTGTTTTAATTATAGATGATGATCATTTTACAATAATTATATTTTTATTTAATCATATGAGTTAAATAATTAAATTGCTTACTCTATAATCATATGAGTTATTTAAGAGGCACAATATATTTAATTAATTGAATTGAAATAAAACATATTAAATTAATAAATGGAAGGAAAACAAGAAGCATTTTTAGAAGCAACAATGGAAGCCAAACTAGAAGCGAACTAGAAGCAATCTTGCAAGCAATATTGGAAGGAAAACCGGAAGAAAACCTGGAAGCAAACCTGGAAGCAACTGGAAGAAAAACTGGAAGTAAACCTAGAAGCAAAAATGGAAGCAAAACCAAAAGCAAAACTAGAAGCAAAATCGGAAGCAAAACTGGAAGCAAAATCGAAAGCAAAATTGGAAGCAAAACCAGAAGCAAAACTAGAAGCAAACCTGAAAGAAAAATTAGAAGCAAAACCAGAAGCAAACCTAGAAGCAAAACTGGAAGCAAAACTAGAAGCAAAATTAGAAGCAAAACCAGAAGCAAAACTGGAAGTAAAATCGGAAGCAAAAATGGAAGCAAAATTGGAAGAAAAACTGGAAGAAAAACTCAAAGCAAACCTGGAAGAAAAATTGGAAGAAAACTTGGAAGCAAAATTGGAAGCAAAACTAGACGTTAAATTGCAAGCAAAAATGGGAGTAGACATGGAAGCCAAATTGGGTGCCCATTTCGGTGCAATTTTTGACGTTGCTTCCCGACGCTAGCAGAGGCGCTGAGTTACCAACGCTAAAGACGGCGTTCAATCCGGCACAAAATTCAGCACTGAACAGACCATGCCTGTTTGCACTAGGTTGGGTGCCAGCCAGATTGTTCAATTCATGCACTCAAAATACACTAAAATCTAGCACAAAATTCAGGGCTAATTGTTGGAAACAAGTGACACTGAGAGGGGGGGTGAATCAGTGTTGTGCAAAAATTAACTTTAGTAATCTTTAACTTCAAAGCATCAATAACATTCATTCACAATGCATAAACAATAAAGTAAACACAACACCATAACACCAATATTTTTACGTGGAAACCCTATTAGGGGAAAAACCACGGTGGATGGCCAATCCACAAGTATGATTCTGAGTATACTCAAAAGTGAAGATTATAAGGGAATGTACTTGCATTCAGGTGCACTACCTAGAGCTCACTACTCATGAAAGAAAGGGCTTGCTGCCGAAGAGTTGAGATTAAAACCATCTAAAGGTTTGAACTAAGATGATAGCATCTAAAATGCTTGATTATAGTTCCAAATTAAGCACAATAATAGATCTGTACACCTAAAAACTGAATCTACAATTTTGGTCTGCTCTGCTCATGAACACAGATCTTCTATTTGCAAGTGAAACTATGCATTATCGCACCTCTGCCCTGCTCTAACTCACTGTTCAGACTTCAACACAACTTTTACATCACCCAAAATGAAATGAAAGACCAAGTATATATATCCACAACATAGGATTTATTTACACTCTGTCAGCTTCAACAAAACATAAGAAAATTACAACTGTCGGCTCACATTATGAGAAATATACAATGCGTACCCTCAAAGGTTGGCCATAACTTGGCTAGGACCCAAACAATGACATACAAACATGGATATACTTAATTACTTTGTTCCCATACATCCGCAACTTAGTGCATTCATGAGGTCGGCCTCAATATAAGAAAAAATGAGAACACGACAACTAAATCTTCTAACTTTCACACGATCTAGTACAAGCCATTGCGCTTTAGAATAAATGAAGATAATATGCCAAAAAATGTTTCCTGGGATGCGCAAAGAAAAATAATAACCATAAATGATCTTACAGATCAAAGAACACTATATTATAGGATACTTTGTTCTCGCTTGACGAGTCTTCTTTGCCGATAGGAACAAATGATGAAGTGCGGACCTGATAGATGATTGTGGTTGCCATCAATGAAAAAACCAAGTGAACCTCACAGTGTCTCTTGCTAACACTAATTTTTTGTTGTGTTGTTGTGTTCATAACGCAACTATCAATTAAAATCCATCCTTTTTAGCATCTTCTCCATAAAGGAATAACTTACAAATGGGATGAGAAATGTGATAAATCTTTCCAACATATCAAGGAATACTTATTGATAACTCCAATTTTAATGTCATCGATACCAAACAAACCATTGATCTTATATATCTCATCAACATCAGTAGCACTAGGAGCTCTTCTAGCACAACATGATGAAAACAAAAAGGAAAGAGCTATCTATTACATCAGTAGGACATTGGTGGTCTATGAAATGAACTATTCACCTATTGAAAAAGCATGCCTAGTAGTAGTTTTTTCTTCACAAAAATTTAGACACAACATGTTGTCACATCAAATAAAACTTATTGTAAAGATTGACCCATTGAAATACCTATTATCTAAATAAACTCTCACTGGGTGAATGGCCAAATGGGTGATGATCTTAACTAAATTTGACATAGAGTATGTGGAGTGCAAGGCAATCAAAGTACAAGTAATTGTAGACCAACTAGAAAATGCACCTATCTATGTAGAGAACCCTTTGATATCTGAGTTCCCTAATTAGTGTTCCTGGTTAATCTCATAGATTAGTGGAAGATGTACTTTGATGGATCGTTCACCCAACATGGATCAAGAGTGTGTATTCTTTTCATCGCCCCTCAAGGTGATTGCATTCAAAAGTCATACAAGATATCATTCCAATGTATTAACAAAATTGTTGAGTATGAAGCCCTAATCACGGGTCTAAGGATAGCAATTCAATGGTAGATACAAGAGATAAAAGTCTACGAGGACTTGTAGCTAGTTATCAACCAAGTCAATGATGACTATCAAACTAAGGATGGTAAGCTTACTCCTTAAAAAAATATGGTAGAGAATCTCAAGGACCTTTTCATAGACATAACTTTTGAGTAGATTCCTCGCATGAACAACCAAGCAGCAAATGTTATGGCAACAATCGAATCATTGTTAGACATGTCGAACAACATCCTCTAATATGAATTCTTGGTAGAACAACTTCTCATACCAACTTTCAAAATCCCTAAATCTGAATTTGTGTGTGTCATTGTTGGTCCTAGATCCCCATGGTATTATGACATATTTATCTACCTTAGTAAAGGAATCCTCCCATCCGATATCACCTCCAACTATAAAAAGACCTTTTTCAAAAAGGCATCCCAATTCATGATCATAGGTGATACCCTTCACCGTCGAAGCATCGAAAGGACATTACTACGATTTCTTAACCAAGAGGAAGCCTTAACCGCTTTAACAGAAGTACACGATGGCATATATGGTTCCCATTCTAGCGATATGACTTTAGCCAATAAATTGTTGAGGATGGGTTATTACTAGCCAATTATGGAAAGAGAAGCTCATTAGTATGTGCAGAGATGTGTTCAATGTCAACAGCATGGAGATTTGATTCATGCTCCCACTCAGGAATTGCAACTGATAATTACACCCTGGACTTTTTCACAATGGGGACTTGACCTCATAGAAAAAATCACTCCAACCTCATCTAATGGCCACAAGTTTATCATAGCAGCCATTGAGTACTTTACCAAGTGGGTCGAATCCATTCCTATGACCTACATAACGAGGAAGCAAATTGCCAAGTTTATCCTGAATTACCTAATCTATCATTACGGTGTTCTGCAAACCCTTATCTTAGACAATGAAACACCTTTCAAAAATTAGGATGTGAAAGAGCTATGTCAAAGATTCAACATCCAACATGGATTCTCTACCCCATATTACCCCCAAGGCAATGGTCAAGTTGAGGCTACAAACAAGATCATCTTGAAAATCCTAAATAAAACGGTCAATGAAACTGGTCATGACTGGAATCTATAGTTAAATCCCACTCTTTGGGCCTATCAAACCAATATTTGCATGCCAATAGGTGCAACCCCTTTCTCCTTGGTCTATGGATCATAAGCCATTTTTCCTATTGAGGTTGAGCTCCCATCACTATGAGTGTTACTGTAGAACCTGATCACCGATGAAGAATACAGAGTATCTCACCTAAATCAGCTTGATTTCCTAGATGAGCATCATCTTGACACCCTTAATCAATTTCAATCATATCAAAACCAAATGAAACGGAGCTATAAAAAGAAGATCAAATGTCAATCTTTCCAGGTAGGGGATCTTGTCCTAAAATAGAATTAGAAGAATCTACCAGATCAGGATAGTAAGGGAAATTTTGAGCCTAACTGGTTGGGTCCCTTTTGTCGTCATAGCAAGCCATGAATCAGGGGCATATCAATTGTCAACACCTAAAGGTGAACCCTTGCAGGAGCCAACTAACAGCTTGCATCTCAAAAACAAATATGCCTAGTCTTGAAGGGTATAAAACTGAAAATACAAAAAAATCAAAAAAAGATCAAAATAAAAAAAAGGATTAAAAAGTAAAGAAAAAAATATGGTCCTCTATTGAAAACCACTTTGGTGGCACTTTGGGAAAGTACCTTGGTGAAAACGCAAACAGCACCTGCATAAATAAAACACCTCCATCTACATTGAGCTCTTTATCTTATCATTCTTTGCATCACCCTCCATCCATCACCTCATCATTTCAACCTATTTATTCCATCACCCATTCACGTCCTTATCATAGCTTGATGTTGTGAACTATCTTATCCCCTTTAGTACTACTTGGCATATACCTAAGGTCATTTGTCCCGCCTATATTGAGGTAGTCTTATGTCACACTGGGGAAATTTGTTATGGATCATAAATTATTGTATATCTTAAGGTTATTGGAAATTTTATCGAAAATCCCAAAAACATTTGTAAACCATTCATCAGAAAATCCAAAAATGTTTGCAAAATTCTGTATAGCTAAAAATCCAAAAATATTCAAAAAATTATAGGTAAAATCCAAAACATCCAAAAAACATTAAAATCCCTAAAACGTTCAAACATCAAAAATTCAAAAATAGTACCCTTGTCGAACTACGTCATCTCTGAACTTGAACATAGGCAAGGCCATCATTGGTGTGCCCCCAAGACACCCTAGTTCAGTCCTTTAGGAGTCTATCATAATAAAATGGCATTCCATCAACTGTTAATATCTTCATCTTTCAATAAGTCGAGCTAGTTGAACTACGTGGTCTCTACATGTATAAATTAGGCAAGGCTTATCTTTTATTAGCCCCTGACACGCATAGGAAAGGTCTTTTAGGTTAGGTTTTTGGTCGAAAATCTCATAAAAACCCTAAACAATCAAATATCGAAAAATCCCTAAATATTTGGAAAATCTCAAAAAACACAAAAACAACCTCAAATAATAGAACACCAAAAATAAACTTTCAAACAAACCAAAAATAGCCTCAAAACATTTTCAAAAATACCAAAAACATTGAAATATTTCAAAAAATTAAAACCATCCATCCCATTCCACTTTCACCCAAAATAAGCCTTCATCCACAATAAATTGATCGCCACCTTCAACCTTTGGCAATAAAAGTAGAAAGCAAGTATAGCGAGTCGTAAAGTGAGAACCTAAGTGTCAAAATCTAAAGTCTAGATCATAGGTAAATGTGTCAATGGAGTTTGTATTAATGGCTTATCATAAGCTCATCATCATCCTAACATCAAACAACCCTCTGATCAACCTGTCCTAGGATGTATCCTTCCTATCATGGACATCAGTATCAGAAATCAACTTAGCTAAAATAAACAGGAAAGAGATATAGATAACATTGATTGTTTGTCTTTGATCTTTTCTTCTGATTTATCTTAAATGACCCATTCTAAGGACCTCTCGATGATTTCTATCAAAATTATTTAGAGAGAACAAAATGGGGCATCAATAATGATCTTTCATTTGTTGTGCTTGTGGATACTCTTTTAAAATAATCTTGGTGCATACTTTCTTAGTTCTGTGTAGGAAGGTTATTTGAAGTACATTGTTGACGCATACTTGTAAAATAATCTTGGTGCATACTTACTTAGTTGTGTGTAGGAAGGTCGTTTGAAGTACATTGTTGACTATTGTGTATGCTTTGGTCCAATGTATTCTAAGATTCTAACTTACATTCCAATGATGTTTTCGTATGTCAAGATGTGAACAAGAACTATCCTATCTGTTTACAGAGTCAAAGTCCATTACACTAGATACAACGTCGTCCTGGTTATCAATACCTTGATGCATCGTATCTATGTGTTATATCAAAAAAGAGGAATGACGAAAAATCCCAATCCCAAGATTTGAGAAAATATTCATCCTGCATTTCTCATCACCATCTTTAATAAAGTCTTAGTGGATCATAGACTTGTTGGGTCTTTTGAAGAAATCATCAAAATTAATGTTCATTCATCTTGTTTCTTCTATCTTCTATCCACGCTAACCTGGTATCATGACAGTCAACAAAAACATCATCAATGCATCCATCCTACTTCCACAAACCATCAACACAACATAATCATAGCATATCATAAAGCATACATCTTGCATCATCATTATCATTTAAGTTGTGACAAATAATATAGATTTGTTAGTCTGAGCATCTTAAATTGTTGCATCATATATCATAAACATACATCGCATTATCATATCATAAGCATAAACATTTGCATTATCCATCCATATGCATACATCTCATCATCATAAAACTGCATAGAAAATACACCAAAAATGCATCCATAACATTTGCATATCATATCATTCATCCCATAACATATCATGAAAAGATACTGAAAAGAAATTAGCATTGCATACATCCATAACATTACATTGCATATCATCACACATCATCACATAAGCATCAATAAAGTGCATCCATACATGATAAAATATAAGCATGTCACATCTCACATCATATGCATCCATACAATCATAAGCATGAAATAAGATAAACACATCATATTGAATTTGTATCTGTATCATATATATATCAAATAATGAATGTCATGGTACAATATATGAATCATTGTATGTATATTGATCATAAATACAATATCCATGAGGCTATCAAAAATGAGCCCGTGAATGTATATATGTATAAAAGAATTGGGCAACAACTCAAAACGTGTTTATACACAAGAGCTAGCCCTAATGGTTGCTCCCATCTCTGGCCTGACTCTTTGGTTGATCCTCAACCCTAGGTCGTGCATCACTCCTCTATGAGTAGTTAGGTTGTTTGAGTTCCTGTGGAACATCTCTGTGATAGTGCATCCTGCAATAGGCTACCTCAGTCACGGCCTCTCTGTATAGCCTGGCAAATACAATCCTACCCTATGTAGTCGTTGTCATCACCTCCAATTGTTGGCTGCAACAGATCTCCTGATCTCTCTTGATAGTCATGGCCTATACCTACTACCTCACATGATCCCTCTCTGTATTCATAGCCAAAACCTACTATCATGCCTAATCCCTCTCAATAGTCATATCCAAAATTTGTTGTCGGGCCTGATCCCACTCACCTATAAGGACCTGCACCTGCTACTGCAGTTGTTGAATCTATACATATCAAGGGTATTGTGGTGGTGGTTGCACTGGCTACTACTACACAAGGTGTTGTTGAATAGGAGGATGTTGTGGAGGTTGTTGATCCATTGACAGTGCCCTCAAAATCTACCCATCTTGGTTGTCATGTCCATCCAGTCTCCTACCTTTGCCTTTTCCCACTCCCCTCCCTCTAGGTCTCCCTCATGGAGGAGCATCCACTGGATCTGTCAACCTATGAGGGGGTGTAAACCATGCATCATATGCAGGTGGCATCCTAGTGTTTTCCTATCCTTGTTCATATGCCCACGGCTATGTAACCAACTGTCGAAAGCCCTCAACCACCTCAGGAGATGGAATCATAGGTCCCCATGTGGTTACCTCTCGAGTTGATCTTGAAAAGATAGTCCTGAATACATCATCAAGCCTATCATTCTACTCTCCAAACTATTGATCCACCCTATTTGGTAGGTATCTCTCAATAATCATATTCTCCTGACCCTACATATATCGAGTCTCTCTAGAGAAGAACAACTACTACACATCATCGTACCATGTTGGCATCTAAAGCTAGGGTCGCCATCTAAATACTATCATATCATCAATGACCCTATGCTAATATGGAAGCCCAATCTGCCCAGTATGTCATAAGGTAATGGCATCTCTATACCTCCAAACCACTGGATAATCTAGCTCTACATCGGCCATCTGAATAATTGAACAAAGCACAGCAATGTGCTCCCAAGCCCAAATGTGTAGCAAGGTAACTCATGTCCTGATCACTCTACCATCATAATATATAAATTCGTGCATATCATGATACAATGAGGCCAACATCATTGACCCCCATGTAAACTTTGTCCTCCTATAAAGCATTTGATGCCAAGCCAAGCCCTAGCCTGGGTTGAATCCTTTGCTTTGTCGGTCTGGAGTGACCAAAACTGAAATGATGGTTGCAATTATCAATCTGAAAGTGGGAACACTAACTCTATACATCTCAAGGTCAATTTTTGAAGTGACTAGAATGATTTCCTCAATCTCCATCAACTCATGGCAGGCATCGTATACAACATCAACATCATATATCATGTGCTCACCATGTATCGACAAACACAATATCTGCTATACATCCTCCAGCATCACATTCGCCTCACCAATAGGAAGGTGGAATGATGAGGTCTCGATGTGCCATCGCTCGCACAGTGCGATCATCATAGCCAGATGTGTTCAGAAAAAGGGCATGTATGCAACGTACCACAAGCCAATCTCCCCCAAGTGCTCTTGGCGCAACTCAAATAAATCACCAAGTATCTCCAAAATTGTGGTTCAGTGCTCACAAGACATCAAGGGTGGAATGACCTCTTACACCCATGAAACACATGACATCGAAATTCAAAAAAAATTGACTCAGATTGGAATTTTCAGCTCCAAAATGATGATAGTGTCACTATTTACAATAGTGTCTCTATATTTAAAATTCCAAATTGCAACACCCAAAGGCATTCAAATTGAAAATCACAAATCGCGTCGTTAGAGACATATGCGTCGTGATTTAAACTTTGGAAACCCTAACCCTAATTTTCAAATAGAGAAGTGTGTCACTATATACATATGCGTCACAATTTAAAATTGGGAACTGTGTCATCATATACATATGCATCACTAAAATTCAATTTAGCATTGTTGTTTCTCAAATGGGCATCGCTATATAGCGATACTTCCAAAGTTTAAATTTCAAAATGCAATAAATGCATCAAAAAGTTAAATTTCAAGTCAAGTTTTGGATCACATACCGGTGGTCCTGCGCCTGGAAGCCTCTGGTGCTCTCAAACCCAGTCTGAAATGTGTTGTGAGAACTCTCATCACACCATTTCATCAGAGGGTTAGAGCTCGAAAAAGAAATAATCTATAAGGTGTGAATGCACAAACGAATTGAAAGTGACCCTTCTTGACTTATTTATACATCAAAATTAGGGTTTTTTTCCCTAATTTAACCATCAAGCTAGGTTTTATCATCATTTTCACCAATTTTTTCAATCAAAACCTTATTTTGAATCCTTTTTTGTATTTTTGGCATGATTCTTGCATCCCGGAACCTTTCTAGACCCTTGGTGCAGGAGCACCTTTGATTCAAAATTATCAAACAAGGTTGATAAGGAGTAGAGTTTTGGATTTTAGGTAAAATGTACTAAACAAGGTCAATGAGACCATTTATTAATGTATTTGGGTCATGTTTGGGTGGTCATTAGGTGTTTAGGTGTTTTAGATTTCCAAAAGTGCAAAATAATGAAAAAAAATTTGTGCAAAACTGCAAAATTGAAAAGATGTAAAAGGCAGGTTTAGAAAGTCCAACGGTCACTAGGATTTGAATGGTTGTTTGTGGAAGTTAGAACAATTTTTTTGCTAGGAAACGTCTTTAAATATGTGAATAAACTCAATGTAAAGGTTCTTGAATCACTTTTGAAGGTTGACACATCTATAATACTCTGCTTTTTCTCCATTTTCTCTGTGTTTTTTGCATTTGTAGGGGCACTATACAACTCGTATAAAAATTTATTGATTCAAAATATTTAGGATTTCATAGTTGATTGTTTCACCTTTCATTTGAATCCATTCTTGAGGATTTACTTAAAGTTTTGGGTATTTAATTGTTAAATTTCTAAGACCGGGTTTGTACTTCCATTTTTAAGGGCTTGAAAGTCTTCACAATGGAAAACTAACCCATTCCTCTCACTGTGACTATTGTAACTTGAGGAATGGGTCTGCATCATTAAGGATTAGGTGTGTGAATATTGGGGAAATTCAGGGGAGGTCGAGAATTGTGTTGGGCATGAAGCCCTAGTGTGAAAATTTGAGTTTGCCAAGTGGAATGGTGAGGTTTTGATATGGTAATGACTGAAATAGGTTGGGGTAGCATTTTTTCTTGTTGATTTGAGTATATGTAGAGGTTTTTAGGATGTTTTGAGGTGGTTTCAAGTTTGATTGAGGTCTGGAAATGTGTTTTCCATTAAAACCCTTAATTTTTGGCTATAAAAGAGGGTTTTGAGGTTAGGCATCTTGGAGGGTGATTTTTTGAAAAAAATTTGAGGGAAATTAGGTTTTGTGACCTATAGAAGGCTTCCCAATTGGATTTTGAGTGAAAGGGAAAGTTTAAAATAGAGTCCCTTTGAAAAGGTGACCTAATTGGTCAAGATGGAAAGCGTAGAAAGCCTGATTTGTTGAAGTTGTTTCAAACAAGCCTATAGTGGTTTGTGAATTTGTTATTTTATGCCTTTATGGGTCTTTCAAAAGGTTTAGGTCCTAGTCTAAAAGGATCTTAATGAAGAGATACACTCGATTGAGTTAGATTGTAGTACTACAAGGAATGGAGGGAATTTGATGAGATAAAGGGATTTTGAGAGTTAGTGGTTTGGAAATTGTTGCTATTGATAGATATTGTGTTGAGTGTGGTTTCAGAACCCCCCTAGTTGTTATCAAGTGGTATCAGAGCAAAGGTACTATATCCTTGTGAAAGAAGATTAAGGTTTTTAAAAAGAAGAGTGGAAGGTGAAGATGCCTCCAAAAGGAAAGAATGTATCAAAGGAGATGAATGACTTGAAGATTTAGTATATTAGAGAGATTATAGACTTGAAAGAGAGATTGGAAACCTTGGAAAAATGTAAGAGAAGAGAAGAAGCTGAAAGCAGTGATTCAAATGAGGAAGATGAAGAAGAGTTTGAAGATGTTCAGAAAGAACTTAATCCAGTAGATTAGAGAATGGCCAAATTGTTGAAGGCAGTCAAAAGTGACAAGCATAAGGTGAAGATTGATGTTCAAAAGTTTGGTGGAAACTTGAATGAAGAAGAGTTGTTGGATTGGATAGCATCTCTAGACAACTATTTTGAGTGTGAAGACATTCCAGAGGAATAGAGAGTCAAGATTGCAAAAACAAAGCTAAAAGGTCACGCACTTTTGTGGTTTAATTATTTGCAGTCAGAAAGAAGGAAGCAAGGTAAATCCAAGATTGTAACATGGGACAAGATGGTAGCCAAGATGAAAGGTAAATTTCTCCCTTCTGATTATTTTATTCATATTTTTAAGAGGTTGCAAAGTTTAAGGCAAAAGTAAATGGATGTAAAAGCATACACTGAAGAGCTTTACAAATTAAGTATGAGATCTAACCATAATGAGAATGAAGATGAGAAGATTGCTAGGTGCTTGAGCGGTTTGAGATTGAATATACAAGATAAATTAGCTTTGACAAGTCCAGGGAGTATAACAGAATGTAATGGAATTGAAGGCTAAAGAGAAAGTGAAAAGCAGACAAGAGAAGACTGTTAGAGGAAGAGGAAGCACAATAAGAGGAAGAGGATCTTTCTCTACTCCAAGACAAACAAGTGAGAATCAAGAAGAGCCAAACAAAAGAGATGAGCAAGTTGCAAATTTTAGAGGTGGTTATAGATGCACAAGGGGCAGATTTTGTGGTGGAAGGAATCCTAACATTTTTGCAGGTAGGTGTTTCAATTTCCAAGAGTTTGGTCATCCTTCTTGTAAATGCCCTAAAAAATTTGGTTCAACATCAAGTACAGGAGAAAGGAAAACTAAAAGAAGAGCACAAATTGTTCAAGAAGATGAAGCTGAAATTTCAAACTCCAATAGTATTCATGCTACTCCTAAAGTAGGTGAAATTTTGATGATGAAGAGGAAACTCCTAAATAAATCTAAAGAGAAAGATTTGATTTCGAGAAGAGCATTGTTTAGGATAGCTTGCAGATGCAAAAACAAGGAATGTAAGGTGATAGTTGATTCTGGATGCACTAATAACATGGTATCTAGTGAAATGGTGGATAAATTGCATTTGGAAAGAGTACCTAGATAAAATCCATACAAAGTGTCATGGGTTAGTGATAAGCAATCCATTGTGGTGAGTGAACAAGCTACTATTGAATTTCAAATTGGTAGATACAGGGATAAAGTTGTTTGTGACATATTGCCTATGATTTGTTGACATGTGTTGCTAGGAAGGCCCTGGTAGTTTGATAGGTCAGAAATGTACAATGGGAGGAAAAACATTGGAAGACATACATGTTAATTCCATTGAATGAAGAGACAAAAGAGAAAGGTGAGATTATCATGCTAGGGAGAAAAGAGTTTGTAAATATTGATGAAGGTAAGAACAAGAGTTTGGAAACCAATGCAAAGCTTAATACTGTTAGGACAGTAGATAAGGAGAAAGGAGACAACATGTATTCAGTTGGTGTAAAAGATGCCTTCATGTGGAAGAATAAAGTAAACGGAAATGTGTCTCATTCTGATACAAATCGGTGCAAGTGTGAAGAGATCCTAGTTGGGATAGTTAAGTGCCCTGTAGTAGTGAATAAAGAGAAGAGGCAGTTGGATATTGTGAGTATAGAGCTTTGTAAAGTTGTTAGGATAGTGAACAAGGTGCTTGCAAGTCTAGAAGAGGCTAATGTGTGTGGCGGTACAGTTGGTAATAAGTCTGACAGTGAAATTTATGAGGACAAAAAGAGCATTGGATAGAGGACTGAGCAAGAAGCAAAGAGTAAATGGATGGTAGTTGATAAGAGTAAGTGTATATATGTAAAATAAGATGTGATATAAGTATTTGATGATGGGAAATTTGAGGAGCACCCCACATGATAGAGTGTACAGTTGGAGCAAGGTACAAGTGATGTTGATGGCAAGTATGTCAAGCTTAGTGTGAAACAAAAGAAAAGTGAACCTATTGGAAGAGCTCTAGATGATTAGAGGCAAGAGGTGAACAGTGGTGGACCAGTTGTTGTATCTTTTCCAAGAGACTTGGAAAAATTACAAGTTGGGGTGTATGGTGTAGGAGCACCTTTGATTCAAAATTGTCAAACAAGGTTGATAAGGAGTAGGCTTTAGGATTTTGGGTAAAATGCACTAAACAAGGTCAATGAGACCATTTATTAATGTATTTGGGTCATTTTTGGGTATTCATTAGAGGCTTAGGTGTTTTAGATTTCAAAAAGTGCAAAATAATGAAAAAAAATTGTTTGTGCAAAAATGCAAAATTGAAAAGATGTAAAAGGCAGGTTTAAGAAGTCCAACGGTCACTAGGATTTGAATGGTCATTTGTGGGAAATATCTTTAAATATGTGAATAAAATCGATGTAAAGGTTGTTGAAGCACTTTTGAAGATTGACACATCAATAATACTCTATTTTTCTCCATTTTCTCTGTGTTTTCTAAGTTTGCAGGGGCACTGTACGGACCGTATAAAAATTTATTGATTCAAACTATTTAGGATTACATAGTCTATTGTTTCACCTTTCATTTGAATCCATTCTTGAGACATTACTTAAATTTTTTGGCATTTAATTGTTAAATTTCTAAGATTGAGTCTGTACTTACAATTTTAAGGGCTTGAAAGTCTTCACAATGGAAAACTGACCCATTCCTCTCACTGTGACTACTGTAACTTGAGGAATGGGTCTGAATCATTAAGGATTAGGTGTGTGAATGTTGGGGAAGTGCAGGGGAGGTCAAGAATTATGTTGGGCATGAAGCCCTAGTGTGAAAATCTAAGTTTTCCAAGTGGAATGGTGATGTTTTGATATGGTAATGAGTGAAATAGGTTGGGGAAGCATTGTTTCTTGTTGAGCTGAGTATATGTAGAGGTTTTTAGACTAGTTTGAGGTGGTGGCAAGTTTTATTGAGGTCTGGAAATGTGATTTCCAATAAAACACTTGATTTTTTGCTATAAAAGAGGGTTTTGAGGTTAGGCATCTTGGAGGGTGAGTTTTTTAAAACAAATTGAGGGAACTTAGGTTTGGTGACCTGTAGAAGGCTGCCCAATTGGATTTTGAGTGAAAGGGAAAGTTTAAAATAGAGTCCCTTGAAAAGATGACTTAATTGATCAAGATGGAAAGCGTAGAAAGCCTGATTTGTTGAAGTTGTTTCAAAGAATCCTATAGTGGTTTGTGAATATGCTATTGTATGCCCTAATGGGTCTTTGAAAAGGTTCAGGTCCTGGTCTGAAAGGATCTTAATGAAGAGATACACCTGATTGAGTTAGATTGCAGTGCTATAAGGAATGGAGGGAATTTGATGAGATAAGGGATTTTAAGAGTTAGTGGTTTGGAAATTGTTGTTTTTGATAGCTATTGTGTTGAGTGTGGTTGTAGGACCTCCCCTAGTTGCTATCAACCCCCTAGAGAATCTTTTTATCTTTATTGAGAAATCAACCCAAAATTCAAAATTTTCTTTTGATTTCTCGAGGGGGCAGGAAATCAACTTAATCCTTCAGCAGTGGGGCATCAAAAAATCAAAATACTTATTTATTTATTTTCTATTTAAGCAGCAATTTTTTAATCCAAAGAGCATCAATCTTTGAACCGAAGCAACAGGTACCTCGCTTCAAAGATGGGCAAAATGTAGACACTGAAAAATGTCTTGAATGATATCATGCACTTGAATCATGTATACTAACATCATTTCCTCTTGAAATCCATCATCTTTTTGCTTAATTGCTTAAATTAGCTTAGCTATTTAATTAATTGCATTATTTGCATCTATTAACCTGATTCATCAAATCGGGTTAATTCACCCCCTTTCACGCTAATATTTCATCTTATTAAATTAAATAAATCAAAGCATTTAATTTAATTCCCTAATTCTTCCCATTTAATTAAATAACCCTAAGTTATTTAATTAAATGTCATTTCACCTTTTTTCCCATTCATTAAATCATTTAATTTAATGAATATCACTTTATTCTTCTAATTCCCCTAATTGCATGATTAAACCTTGTTTAATTAGAAATTATCTAATTAATCTAATACCTCCCACTTGCAAAGGAATATTCCCATGGAATATACTCTCCCCTTTTGCACAATTAAACTTTGTTTTAATTATCAAAATACCCATTTTCCTCACCCATGAATATTCCAAGGAATATTATTTCTCCCCCAATCATTTAAGAAAGGGAATATTTTCACAAAGCTTCATGTGCAAATTAGCTTGAAACCTCTTGTGCAAGTTAACTTTTGACCTTTTGTACAAGTCAAAAGTGTGCTTGTTTGAAAGGAATGAGAACCCTTGATTAAATCTCATCTTGCATTCTCACCCGTTGATGAGAATCCATGATCCATGCCTCTAATTTCCTCCATCCTCAGCTTGGTCCCCGGGTAGAACCAACTAGCCTGCAAAGAAAACCTTCAAGCCTGCAAGAATCTCTATAGCCCAACTTTCTTGATACTGGGATGAACCTTCAATGGAATGGCTTTGATACCATGTTGGAATGTTGGATGCACAGGTGGCCTTGATGAAGCTGCAGACTTCAATGGAGGACCTTTGCCAGGAAGAAATATTCACCCACACAGAAAGTATGATAATGACATTGAAAATAGAGATTCTATTATGATGATCTAGATTGATTTACAAAGTGGCCTAATTATATTAGCATAAGATTTGCCCAAATTACATAAGAAACCCTAGGGAATTAACCTATCATCTTCTAGAAGGGAATCTTATCTCAACAACATTATTAAATGATAAAAAGTAACCTAGGATTAATTAATTAATTATTACACTAGCATAAGTTAACTTAGGTATTAATTAATCATATTAGTCCTAGGTTACTTTTTATCATTTAATAATGTTGTTGAGATAAGATTCCCTTCTAGAAGATGAGTTGTCTTTTCTAGAACTTATCTCCATCTTGTTATCATTCCCTAGGTAGTTGGTTAGGGTTTCATGTTGTCACATGTAGTGTGATTTGAACACTTGGCAACATCTTATGCATTTTAGGTTTTGCTCTTGCCTATATAATCAGGCATATGTACACTTTGTAAATCAATCCAGATCATCATAATAGAATCTCTATTTTGAATGTCATTATCATACTTTCTATGTGGGTGAATATTTCTTCCTAGAAAAGGTCCTCCATTGAACTCTATAGCTTCATCAAGGCCACCTATGCATCCAGCATTCCAACATGGTATCAGAGCCATTCCATTGAAGGTTCATCCCAGTATCAAGAAAGTTGGGCTACAGAGATTCTTGCAGGCTTGAAGGTTTTCTTTGCAGGCTAGTTGGTTCTACCTAGGGACCAAGCTGTTTTCTGGTGCAGATCAGGCTCTATCCAACCTCTCCATTGCGCTCAGAAGGCCTCAAAACCTATAGATCGCCTACCCATTCGTCCGATTTGGACATATTTCATCCGGGAGCCAGTTGAGGTATTATCTAGGGTTTGCAATTTTTTGTACTATCCGTACAAATTTGCAGAAAAATATCTCCCCTTTCAGTCCTCCATCATGGCAAAAAAAATTTCGTTGCAGGCATTTTTTATTTCAAAAAATCGGGCTCATATTTGGCAAAAAATTATTATTCTGGGTATTTTATATAGTTGCACGAAAATATTTGGAGCGACCTAGTATTAAATCTCCGTCGGCATTATATTCTGCATAAAATATTTTTTGGTCATCCCTCCTTTTTATTTTCAATTGCCATATAGGCAATATTGAAAATAAGGGTTCAAAAAAAAAATTATATTTGGGGGTTGTATTTCTAATTAAAAAATCTGTAGAATTCCTTTTCTGTCGGCCACATTCATTTTGTTGCAGAGGAGGGTACTGTTTGTCGGTCGTCCTTTATACCATCACCGACTGCCATTCACCGTCCCATTAGACAGGCCCGTCAGTCGGTGTTGACTCCCCTTTGTATCGTCCTCACCCATCTCCGGTGTCTCCTATTGGAGTTCTTCCCGGCCGCCGGCTGTTCCAGCTCCAAGCCCTGCTGCTCCCAGTCCTATCCGGAACCGAGAGCTCCACTCTATCCAAGTGGCACCACCAAACTGCCTGGTCGCTCTGCCCCGCCGCCGCTTGGAGCGGCATTGATTTTTTTAATTGTTGATTCGCCCCCTAGTCATATCAGCGACCAGGGGCTGATTTCTTTTAGCCCGGGGGTGCTCAAATTTTGCACCAATTTAGCTTGCAAGCTCTAATAGGGAAGATTTTTTCAAATCGCCATAACTTTTCACCAGGGTATCAAAAATCAGCAAACGAGATACCGTCAAAAAGAGGATTTGGTCTACTTTCTAGTGGTGACATCCATTTTGGGAAATTTTTCTTCCAAAAAATTTTATAGTCAACTAAATTCAAAACATAAATTGAACTCAAAGGCTCATATCTTCGCAACCGTTGATCAAAATTCAATGATTCCAGTGGCATCAAGAAGGTAATTCAGAGCTCTTTTTCATCAGTCCATTCACTTTGATTAGTTTCAGCTCCAGGTACTCTTGCATTGGTTTTGTTCAATTTGGTGCATTTGTTCAATAACTTGGATATCCTGAAGCTTGGGAAAAGGTTTTTTATTTTGGGTGGCATCACTTCAGTTGCATATCAGTTTTGGGAGTTTATATTTGCTGTTGAAGGTCATTGTCTTTATATTTTTGGAGAAATTTGATTGTACATTATGGGGTTTGCATCTTCTCCTTCTCTAACTATGTTGCACAAGGGAAACTATAAACAATGGTGAGATGGGATCATCCACCATCTCTAATCACTTGAATTGTTGCCACATTTGTATGGTATAGTTCCCCATCTAGGTCAAGGTGTTCAAAAATTTGCTTGGAGTTGCAATAGATATAATGTTCTAGAGGTGATTACAATGCATGTTGATTGTGATATTTTGGAATCTATTGATCATTGTGATAGTCCTCACATCCTTTGGACTAAGATTTGGGAGATATATGGAGATTCAGATACTCCACCCTTCCCTGATGGTCATGATTCAGAATGTCAGGTTTCAAATCAAGTACCCCATGATGATATTGCTATGCAGGAGGTTGTTTGTTTGGATTGCCTTGAATCTTCCGAAGAGGTTGACAAGGTTGCTTCAGATGATTCTTCTCCATCAGAGACAGTTGGTATCCCTTCACATTCAGTGATTCCTTGTCCAACGTCATTGATTGAGGCTTCCATCATCATCATTCATCAGGACACATTTCATTTTCCATACTTGACATCACAGGATGGCTTTGTTTCAGGTATCACTGACTTGGCTATTTCTACAGGTTTGGAGGACATTCTTGAGGGGATGTCACTCTTCTATTCAGATATTTCATATATGAGACTTCCTCCATCTTCATCAGAGTTCCTTCAACATCTATCATTGGATTGGATTCAGTCTTCTTTCAGTGGTTTTGAGGACACTTCATTATGGGGGGGCAATCAAGTCTCCATCTATTCCTTTGATGGAAGGAACATCACAATGCAGTCTTTGGATCTTGTTCAGCATTTGTTTCCGCATCATCTTGATTTGTCACCTTCTACATTGATTGGGTATGTACCGAGTGGGTTGTGGCATCTTCATCTTCATCAGGCAAGGAGACACATGAGCAGCTTTCAGAGACATCATCCGCATTCATATTCATTCTTCCTTCCTTCAATTCCTATCTGGAATGGGAAGCATCTCTACACTTGCACCTGGTTATGTTTTTTCTGAAAGAGACAAGTTGTTTGTCGACACTAGATCATATTTTGTCTACATACACTTACCTTTTTTGCAGGTGATCCCATTTTCTGGGGGGGGGCTATATTGTCTCTCTATTTCCCTCCTATGGGGGGGCCATTGATTGTATTATATCCATGTGATGATTGTTGTCCTTGGCTAGATGATGTTGAGTCTCCAATCATCACCTTTATGCATTTCATCTCCTTTTTTGGAGAGGGGTTTTCTTCCCACTGGGTTTTCCTCTTTTCTCCGTTTGTGGGAGATTAGCTGCATTTTCATCCTATGTACATGGGTACCTAATATGGCCATCAGCTGGGACCCATCATTATCATGCATAATCATTACATTTTCATTTCCTCCCTAAGTTGCATTTATGGGGGGGTGTTAGTGTAATTAATTAATTAATTAATTATTACACTAACATATGTTAACTTAGGTATTAATTAATCATATTAGTCCTAGGTTACTTTTTATCATTTAATAATGTTGTTGAGATAAGATTCCCTTCTAGAAGATGAGTTGTTTTTTCTAGAACTTATCTCCATCTTGTTATCATTCCCTAGGTAGTTGGTTAGGGTTTCATGTTGTCACATGTAGTGTCATTTGAACACTTGGCAACATCTTATGCATTTTAGGTTTTGCTCTTGCCTATATAATCAGGCATATGTACACTTTGTAAATCAATCTAGATCATCATAATAGAATCTCTATTTTGAATGTCATTATCATACTTTCTATGTGGGTGAATATTTCTTCCTGGCAAAGGTCCTCCATTGAATTCTACAGCTTCATCAAGGCCACCTATGCATCCAGCATTCCAACATCCTTGACCATTGATTAGCTTTTTCAATCTCAACCCTCCATTTCTCATTTTTTTCCCTATAAATAGGACACTTTTTGGAGATAAATGGATCCATCTTTAAATTTTCAAACTCATGTTGTTGAAATCACTCACACTCACACTCATACTTTGCATACATTTAGCATATTTTTAGTTCCTTTTTAGTTGCATAATAGTGTAGCTTCCATTAATGGCTTCAATGCATCCATTTAGCTAATTAGAGAACTAGGGTTTGAATCTTTTTAGTTTAAATCTAATTTAGATTAGATTAGAAACTGGATATCTACATCTTTTAGCATAAAAACATGGTATATTAACTATTGCATCATACTCATTTTAATATAAATCATTTTTTCATCCATATATCACAACGGTTTCATCGAATCTCTTCAATAGAATCGATTGAAACAAGCTCACTGATCATGGGATTGGGAAAGATTCGTTGTTCCACATCAACACGACAGCAATTCCAAAATGGGATAAGTTTTAGATGGATTAGAGTATACACTATAACGCTTTTTTAGTTTAGAATGTTTAGTTTAACTTTCATTTGAATGATTTTGTTTAAGATTGAGTATTAGTGGCATGAATATGCTTTGATTCTTCATGGATCAAGTGTAATCGACCCATACTAATATCCTTGGTCAACAATTGCACCTGATTGAACCCCAAATTTCCTAAATTATGCATTTTGAGGCTTATTTTGTTCTTTTCCAATAAATTGCAAGCATAGAACAAATGCATTTATTTAATTCCTTTTCCCCAGCACATAAATCCCTAAAAAATAAGGCTAGGACAAAGACGCCCTTGGGTGAATCCGTCCCCCTATTTTTTCAGGCTCAAAATTCAAATATGTCAATGTCAACATTTTATCATTTCCAATTCAAGTTACAAATGTTAGCTATCATGATTTAATTTGTGGAAATTAGCATAATTACATATAAATACCTTGTTATTACAGCATTTGAAAGGGAACAAAAAGCTAAGAGAAAGAATTATGATCAAGATCACTATCAAGCAAGTTAAGAGAAACATTCCAAATCTTTATTGCAGCATTTCAAGATCCAATCATCATGTCAAATTTTATGTGAGTTTATGCATGTCCACATTATCATTGTTTATGAAAGCTAACACTTTTGTGGGTCTAGAAGAAATTCAAGCAAGCAAGATTCAAGACCTTGAGGTGATGTGCATGAATTCAATCCTTCAATGAATCCATTGAAGGGTGGTGAGTTGTACCAATTTGTTGATTCATCATTTCTATTGGACATTGCTGGATATTATTGATATGTGGTTGTCATTGATGTCAACACTATTGGCATTAACGTCTTTAAGGATGTATATGTCGAAGATATTGAGAAAATTGTAATAAAATAAGTTACAGGTTGTCAGTGATGCAGTGAAGTTTAGTATGGTGGCTAGCTCAATATATTGACAAATATATCTAGTTTATCCACTTGAAGTTTCAGAGGTTCGCATGAAGATTTGATCAAGTTATGAGTATCGGTGTTCCGACAGTGGTTTTGTTGCTATAGTTGGTGTTCCTGAAAGAAGATGTTGTGATTCTAGTAATCTGAGTTGTTGTGAATGCTTCTATGGCGATTCATGATGCTTGTGGATGTTTCTAGATCATTCTCTATCTGTGTTTTTGGTTCACATCGATTATTGTGCTCGCGGTTGGTGATTTTCTTCTAAGAGTTCATGTTTTTCATGATCATGGCCAACAGGGTGATTGTAGCATGTTGTGGATCTTCGAGGCTAATTGTTTAAGGTTTTTTGTGTTTGAGACATGTTGTTTTGGGTCCTTGCTATGTTTTTTCCGACATTATTTGATTCACTTTGATAAATTATTTATTAATTTGGGCCAACAGTTTGTACACATTTCATATTTTGTTGGGCCGACATGTAGTTGATGCTATCCTTAATTGTGGATATATATGATCAATTTTTTTTAGGAGAATGAGATGCAAGAAGTGAGATGTGTGAGTGTTATGTGTGAATAATGTTCTAATATTTTGAAGGCAGAATCAAAGTGTGAAGAAGAGTGAGCAGAAGGAAGCGTTCATGTGCTTAACCAAAACTATAATCAAGCATTAGCAGATGTATTTTCTCAGTTCAAATATTCGGGTGTAATCCGATTGTGACTGTAAGATAGTGTGTCTTCCTTTGGGTAGTAAGCCTTTTGTATTTGAGAAGTGAGCTCTAGGCAGTGTTCCTGAATACATGTACATTCCCCATTTGTAATACTTTTAACAGAGTATAATCTTTTGGATTAACCTCCACCGTTGTTTTTCCCCTAACAGGGTTTCCATGCAAAAATCTTGGTGTTATGTGTGTTTTTGATGTGGTGATGGTTTATTCTTTCATTTTTATTTATCAAATCTAAGAATAAGTTTAATAAGTATAATTTATGTGACAACCAATTCACCCCCCCCTCCCCCCACTGCCTCCTCAGTTGAACTTCCCTTGTGTTGTCAATAATTGGTATCAGAGCAGGTTCCTTTGGAGAAGCTTGATCACTTGAGGTGATCCGGGATGGTGACATATAAGAAGGATAGTCTGAGATTTGATGGAAAAAATTATTCTTTGTGGAAGACTCGAATGGAGTGTCATCTAAGATGCATTGGTGAACCTTACTAGATGATTACAAAGAATATATATATCATCCCACAGAATGGTCCTTCTATTGCAGATGAAATCAAGGAAGCTGAATACAATATCAGGGCTAAGGAAGCATTGTTGAGTGCTCTGACTGATTCTGAAATGAAAAATGTAATGGAGCTAAAGATTGCTTATGAGATCTGGAAAAATTTGGAAACTTTGTATGAAGGTGATAACCATTTGAAGATTGCTAAGCTGCAGAGCCTGAAAGGGAAATATGAAACATTGAGAATGGGTGAAGATGAGAACATCACTTCTTTTATGCAGAGAGTGAATGAACTTGTGTGTAGTATCAGATGTGTTGTTGGAACATTGGAAGAATCACAAATTGTTGCTAAAGTGCACAGATCCTTGCCTGCTACATACAAACACAAAGTTGTTGCTATTGAAGAGATCCGAACTATGACAAATGTAACCAAAGACATGTTGATTGGTAATCTTGCTGCTTTTGAGTTAAGTGAGTTTGGTAAATCTCTTCCTAAGATAGAATCTACATTCAAAGCTACTATCTTTGGAAAATATAAGCAGAGGTATGATCCAGGAGAAAGTTATTCTATAAAATTGTCCAAGTATGAGCAGGAAATGAGAGAGATTCAAGAAGAAGAGAGAAAAATAGATGAGCTTGAAGCACTTCTTGTCAAGAGGCTAGCCAAAGGAGAAGGTAAGTATAAAGGGAAATTGCCTCCTAAATGTTTTTCTTGCAATAAGATAGGTCATTTTTCCTCAATGTGTCCTAAAAGATTTCCTAAGCCAAGATATAACAAGCCTAGATTCCAAAGAAAGTGTTATTTTTCTACTGATGAAGGTGTGATAGATGAAGAATCTTATAAAGGAAATGCAAGTGAGGATGATTGGGTATTTATTTCTATCAAGGAAAATAATCATGTACCTATTGATTCTAATAGTTGCATGAATGTGGAGAAAGCTCTAGTTGTCAGAGTTGAAGAAAAAGATGAATGGGTGATTGACAGTGGATGTTCTCATCACATGATAGGTGATAAAAGTAAATTTGTGAGCCTGAAAAAGTATGATGATGGTGTTGTAAGATTTGGTGATGAAAAATCTAGTGTAATCCATGGTAGAGGATCCATTTCTTTTGATGGTAAGCATAATATTGATGATGTTCTATATGTGGAAGGTTTGAGGCATAATCTCTTAAGTGTTGGATAGATGGTTGACAAGGGATATAATCTTAAATTTAAGGATGGAAAGTGTAGTATATTGGGGAGTTTTGGAAATGCGATTGCATCTGGTACAAAAAAAGAGGTAATATCTTTCACCTATGTACTACTAGTAAAAGTTGTCTGATTGCCCAAGTTGATGAAAGTTGGTTGTGGCATAGGAGATTATGTCATGTAAACTTTGACAATATTATCAAGATAATTTCTACTCAGGCAGTGAGAGATCTTCCTAAGTTGATAAAACCTACTAATACTATATGCAAGGAATGTCAATTAGGGAAGCAAACCAAATAGCATTGTTCAAATGAAGTGTTGGAGCTTGTGCATACTGACTTGTGTGGTCCTTCTAGAGTCATAATTCTACAAGGAGACGGGTATTTCATGTTACTTATTGATGATTATTCTAGATTGATGTGGGTTACTTTCTTAAGGGAAAAATCTAAAGCTCTAGAGAAATTCAAGATTTTTAAGGCTATGGTTGAGACAGAGATAGGTTTGAATATTAAATGTCAGAGATCAGATAGAGGTGGTGAATTCACTTGTGGTGAGTTTAATTCTTTCTGTGAAGAGCATGGGATAAAGAGACAATTATTTGCCCCATGAACCCCTCAGCAAAATCGAGTTGTGGAAAGGAAGAATAGGAAAATTCAAGAAGCTATTAGGACTATGATGTTGGAAGGAAATGTTCCTCATATATACTTGAGAGAAGTAGTGAGTATTGTCGTTTACACTCTCAACAGGGTACATGTCAAAGGTGATACGGGTAAGACTCCTTATGAGCTATGGTTTGGTCATAAGCCTACTATTAGATACTTCAAAATCTTTGGGAGTAAATGTTATATCAAAAGAGATGAAGATATAGGAAAGTTTGATGCTAGAGGTGACAAAAGAATCTTTCTTGGTTATTCTACTCAAAGTAAAGCCTATAGGTGCTACAATAAGAGATTAAGGAAAGTAATTGAAAGTGATAATGTAAAGGTTGATGAAGACACATTTAGACCATCCAAAACCTACGGATATGATTTAGATGATCAAAATAATAGTACAAATAAAGGAAAGAAAGATCAGACTCCAAATCAGGAAAATCAAGAGGAAGAAACTAGTGAAAGTGCAAAAGTAAGATCACAAGAGCCTGAAGTTCAAGAACAGCCTAAGACTCCAAGGTATGTAAGACTAAATAATTCAAAAGATCAAATTATAGGTGATAAGAACAAAGGTTTTCAAACTAGGAGAAGAATTGCAGAAG
Organism: Sequoiadendron giganteum; assembly: GCA_007115665.2. Taxonomy (NCBI): domain Eukaryota; kingdom Viridiplantae; phylum Streptophyta; class Pinopsida; order Cupressales; family Cupressaceae; genus Sequoiadendron; species Sequoiadendron giganteum. The sequence continues at coordinate 27,453,753 of CM021106.1, forward strand.
AATATTGTTTGATCTTAGACTGAGCCTAATAGTGTTAATGAAGCATGCAAAGATGAACATTGGGTGGAAGCAATGAAAGAAGAAGTACTGCAAATTGAGAAGAATGATACAGGGATTCTTGTTCCTATATCTAAGGGAAAAAATGTAATTGGAACTAAATGGGTCTTTCGAAACAAACTAGATGAGCAAGGTGAAGTTGTTAGAAACAAAGCAAGAATGGTGTGTAAAGGATATTCTCAAATGGAAAGAATTTACTTTGAAGAAAAAATTTCGCCTGTTGCTAGGATTGAAGTTGTGAGACTATTTCTTGCTTATCCTGCATACAAAAATTTCAAGGTTTATTAGATGGATGTCAAGTCAGCATTTCTAAATGGCAAACTGGATGAAGAAGTGTATATTGAGCAAGTTGATGGATTTCAATTGACTAATCAAGGAGATATGGTTTTTTGGTTGAAGAAAGCATTGTATGGACTTAAGAAAGCCCCCAAAGCATGGTATGCCAGATTAGACAAGTATTTGTTGATAGTAACTTGTATTTCAAGATTGATCATAATAAAGATTTGATTGTTGAAGTCTTTGTTGATGATATCATTTTTGGAGGAGATGATAGTTTGTGCATGAATTTTTCTGATGAGATGCAAAGTGAGTTTGAGATATCTATGATTGGAGAAATTAAATTATTTTTGGGATTGTAAATTGCTCAGCTAGATAAAGGGATATGTATATCTCAGTCTAAGTATGTGAAAGAATTGCTAAAGAATTTTGGTATGGAATATTCAAAGCCAGTTGGTACACCTATGGTGGCCGGATGTAAGCTGACATAAGATGATGATTCTCCTAAAACTAATCAAACTATATAAAGATCCATGATTGGTGGATTGCTCTATTTGACTCAAACTAGACCTGATATCATGAATGTTGTATGTATTGTTGCAATATTTCAAGTTGATCCTAAGGAATCTCATGTGACAACTATGAAGAGGATTTTTAGGTACTTGAAGGGGATAGTTGATTTTCACCTATGGTATCCTAAAGAAGATGGCCTTACTTTGAGTGCTTTTACTGATTTTGATTGGGTAGAAGATGTGGATGATAGAAATATTACTAGTGGTGGTGCGTTTTTCTTTTGAAAGAAGTAGAATGCCATTTCTTTATCTACTGCATAGGCAGAATATATTGTTGTTGCTAACAATTGTACTCAAGTATTGTGGATGAAATAGATGCTGAAAGATATCAGAGTTTTGTATGATGAACCTATTGCTATATTTTGTGATAATTCAAGTGCAATTAAAATTTCTAAGAATCATGTACTGCATTCAAAAACCAAGCATATATCTATCAAGTTTCACTTTTTGAGAGAGAAGGTGAGTGAAAAGGAAGTCAAATTGGAGTATGTTCCTCCTAAGGAATAGATTGTAGATATATTTACCAAGCCCTTGCCTAAGGATACTTTTTAGTATCTCAGAGGGAAACTAGGGGTGATTACACCTCCTAATCAGAATTAAGATGCAATGACTTGCATCATTCTATGCATTTCATAGTCATATCTTGTGATCTGGATTGATGTTGTGGTGGCTGCTACTCAGGGGGAGTAGTCAAATGTTCAGATATGTGGTTCAGAGCTTGTGTGGAGAAAGATAATATTTGTGTACCTTTGTCATTGATGTCAAAGGGGGAGAAGATTCATGTGAAAATCTATGAAAGAGTTAAGGAGGACAGAGTCAAAACCTAAGGGGGAGAAAGTGTTAAGAGAAAGTATCATTCATGGTGTTTTTCACATCATGTGTTGCCATCAATGCCAAAGGGGGAGATTGTTTGATATTTTTGATATGTGGTTTTCATTGATGTCAACACTATTGGCATTAATTTCTTTAAGGTTGTATATGTCGAGGATATTGAGAAAATTGTAATAAAATAAGTTACAGGTTGTCAGTGATGCAGTGAAGTTCAATATGATGGCTAGCTCAGTATATTGAGGATAAGGAGTTATGGATTAAAGGGTTTGTTGTCAAGTATATCTAGTCTATCACCTGAAGTTTTAGAGGTTTGCATGAATATTTGATCAAGTTATGAGTATCAGTGTTCCAACAGTCGTTATGTTGTTGTAGTTGGTGTTCTTGAAAGAAGATGGTGTGATTCTAGTAATCTGATTTGTTTTGAATGCTTCTGTGGTGATTCATGATGCTTGTGGATGTTTCTAGATCATTCTTTATCTGTTTTGTTGGTTCACATCGATTGTTGCACTCATGATTGGTGATTTTCTTCTAAGAGTTCATGTTTTTCATGATCATGGCTAACAGAGTGATTGTAGCGTGTTGTGGATCTTTGAGGCTAATTGATTAAGGTGTTTTCTGTTCAAGACATGTTGTTTTGGGTCCTTGCTATGTTTTGGCCGACATTATTTGATTCACATTGATAAATTGTATATTAATTTTGGGCTAATAGTTTGTACACATTTCATATTTTGTTGGGCCGACATGTAGTTGATGTTATCCTTAATTGTGGATATATATGATCGATTGTTTTGAGGAGAATGAGATGCAAGAAGAGAGATGTGTGAGTGTTATATGTGAATAATGTTCTAATATTTCGAAGGTAGAAGTAAAGTGTGAAGAAGAGTGAGCAGAAGAAAGTGTTCATGTGCTTAACTGAAACTATAATCAGGCATTAGCGGATGCTATTTTCTCAATTCAAATATTCAGGTGTAATATGAATGTGATTGTAAGACAGTGTGTCTTCCTTTTGGTAGTAATCCTTTTGTATTTGAGTAGTGAGCTCTAGGTAGGGTTTCTGAATACATGTGCATTCCCCATTTGTAATATTTTTAACAGAGTATAATCGTGCGGATTAACCTCCATCATGGTTTTTCCCCTAATAGGGTTTCCACGCAAAAATCTTAGTGTTATGTGTGTTTTTGATGTGGTGATGGTTTATGCTTTCATTTTATTTATCAAATCTGAGAATAAGTTTAATAAGTATAATTTATGTGACAACTGATTCACCCCCCTCTCAGTTGTCTTCCCTTGTGCTACCAACAATTCCTTCTTATCATTTATCTTTCCTATCATTGGCATTGTCATTGTGGAAGTGGAAACACTAACACAAGGTTTGACTAAGGAAAGCCCCTAAATGGCACAACCCTTCCTCTCCCTTTGAATGTGCAAGTTTCAAGTTTGGAGGAGATCTAAGAAAGCTTGAAGATCAATTTTTCATTGTTGTATTCAAAAGCCTACACCTTGACAAGCCACAAAATCTCACCTACAGAATTATCCAACAATATCTAATACATTTGCAAGAGGGAATTGGGAACTTAGATATGATATCAGAGGACTACGAAATCAGATTTGGAATATCCCTACAAGGATAGAGATGCCCTTGGTCGAATATGTACTACTATAGTGACTGAATTCAAATTTACAAGATAGGTGCATAATATTTTTCCCTTCTCAGATCTACCTGCAAATCTTTGTTATAGTGTATCAATTGTCAGAATCTTATATTTTTTATATTAGGGTGCATAGTCTAATTAGGTTAATCAATGCAAATAAATTCCAATTCATATCCAACACCCAAAAAGATGCAGATCTAGGTCTGATTAAATCACCTACAAGATTGAAATTCAATCTAATCACCTTGTTGATTTGCATCCTAATGAAATCCTAGAAAAAAAGGAGTCCTAGTCTTAGGGTTCTATTGTATTTAGGACCCTCTCTCTCTTTTTCTTTATTTCACTTCTAAATTTGATGCCAATTAGGTATCTCCCCAATGTACTTTATTTTTGAAACTCTTACCAAGCCAACAACAATTGATTAAATCTATAGTTGGAAAGTATCGATGATGATCAACTGATATACAAGTTTTCTCAATTGTATTGATGAGTTTGGTAAATAAGTAATTGACTAGGAGCCAATGTTGGAACAACACAATGGAAAGGAAACACTCTCTAGATAAAATATGATATAGTTAAAGATAAATAATATCCCTAATGGGCCCATTGCACTTTAAACAAACCTTAATGAGGTCAATGATTACAATACTAGAACTGAGCTAGTAGGTGATATTGATGTGGAAGGTGTGAACTTTAGGATTGATCCATCTCCTAATATTATATTAATAAGAAGTTGAAGCTAGTAGAGAAGAAAATGTTGATTGTATTAAGGATGAAGTTCAAGAGATATTTCATGTAGTTATATGATGAGATAAATGTTAGGAATATTGCATCATAGGATGCATATGATAATTATTTGTTAGGTTTGTTAGTCATATGTATAGGAATGTAGAATTATTTGGTTGAACGGGTTTTTTTTGTTTGTTTGTATTGAGTTGTTACAAGAGGTTTCCTATAAATTAGGATATAAAAATCCTATATATGTAATACATTATTGAAAAAAATGAGGAAGAACAGAAGGAAAGTATTAACATGTGTAAAATATTTTACATCTATAATTTCTACTCAAAATTATATTGTTGTATCATAGCCTAATCTATTCCCATCAAAATTCAGTTGAGTCAGTTCAAATTTGTGTAGGTTGGGTGCTCAATGTTTAAAGAATGGTAGAAAATTTCATAGATTTGTCATAAGATTTAATCACAGAATGGTTCGTGGCTTGTGGTCTAATCCACATGAGGTTGATTGTGAGGCAAAGATGCACTGGTTTGGGATTTTCAACAACCATTCCAAGAAACACAATTTTCTAACTCCGCCTTCACCATGTGATTTATTTTATAATCACATTCAATTCCTTCCTAGCTAGCACAACTCCATGACTTGAGGATTTTTCTTTGGTCTTCCATGATCAAGAGTTTGAAGCCACTATAGAATTTTGTTCTCACTTTTAGCAATAGATCCTTGACAATATTGTCAACATTCTACACTAATGAGGGCCACACCGCCTGAGACCCACACAAATCACAACAATAGATACCAACACACAAGATGCAAGATAGAAAAATAACTCACTTTTAATTATTTTCAGGAAATGAAATTACAGATTCAAAACTTACATGCTACAACCTCATGGGCTTGATTCATTACAACAAAATCAACTCTAAAAACAAAATAAATTATTCGAAGCCACAATCTGTACTAGTGGAGTCATCTTCTACAACCCCCACTTAACCATTTTATTTTACCCAATAAATTCACTAGAATGTTCTAGAAAGTGTAACTTTCCCTTTTGTTTTGGTACCAAAATTCTCGCTATTTGATTTCTTGCCTAAGAAGATATTTTAATGAAATTCACTTTTTACTAGGGAAGCTTCTCGGGGCCATAACATTTGATCCGACCATCATATTTTCAATTGTAATATATTGTTGGAAAGTTTGCAAAGATAGCTACAGCCATTTTTCACCAAATCTAAAAGATCAAAGATTTTGCACCCTGTTTCAAGGCTCTGAAGGACCTCAATTTTTTAGTTTTAAACTTTACTAAAGAAATTCCCTAGGATGAAAATTTAGTATCTTCCAAATGGTATAGTATTTTGAGATGATTCTTTCACCAAAATTCTTATTTTCTAATTTCACTCCTTGGGGTCAATTTTCGTGTTGATACAACCCTAATAGGTCAACTTACTAAAAATAGCATGTGACTATTTTTGGTTGTTTCAAACTTCTAACTATCCCAAAGACTGCATGAGTCACCATGGGCCCCAAGACAACTAAAGAAACTATAAAAAAATAAAAATACAATATTTTTGGGTGATGCAAGATTGCCCTTACACCACTGGATGCTCTTGCATCAAACACCCAGGGTAATTTGAAAAGAGACCCTATCACTTCTCAAGTGTTAGAGGGAAACCAAGATGGATAACCTCAGCTTTAGATAACCATGATGAATATTCAACATGCCTTCCTCTCCATTTCAGCAAGTACTCTACATATTGCATGTTTCTTGTGCTTCTACCCACACGACTATCCAAAATTTCTTCTATCTCCTTTTTTGAAGTAGGTGCTGGAATATTCCATTGTGCTTCTAATATTTCTTCATCAATTCCTCCTTCATGATATTATATTAAATCTGAGATGTTAAACACAGGTGAAATATGAATTCCATCAGGTAACTCTACTTCATATGCATTTCCTTAATCACGCTTATTCAAGATCTTGTATGGTTTAAACTTCTTCATCTTTAACTTGTTGTATGTACCAACTAGAAACCTTTCCTTTCGAAAATGAGCCATGACTTCATCTCCTACCTGGAACTCCTTATACCTCCCTTTCTGATCTTCCTTAGCCTTATATTGTGAGTTCATCTTATGTAAATTCTTCAGGTGCTCAGCAAAATTTTCAGCCTCAACACTACTCTTCTCTCCTTTGTCCATATTCCTCAACTTAGAAACATTCCTTGAACTACTCCCATATACAATCTAGAATGGTGATTTACCAGTGCTCCTATTGACAGAATTATTGTAAGCAAATTATGTCTGTGGCATAATCAAATCCCATCCCTTGAGCTAATTATCTCCTACTAAGCATCTTAGCAAGTTACCCAAACTACTATTCACCACCACCATTTTTCCATCATTTTTTGGATGATGTGCAAAACTGAACTTCAAATCTATCTTCAACTTCTTCCATAATATCCTCCAAAATAAACTAACAAATTTGGTATCTCTATCTAAAACTATACTCTTCGGTAGACAATGTAGTCTCACCTCTCTGAAACAGAACTCCACAACATGAACAACATCACTGGTCTTATGACACAAAATAAAATTTGCCATCTTTGAAAATCTACCCACCACCACAAATACAGAATGATGTGCTCTCAATGTCTTTGTCAAGCCAAGAACAAAATCCATGCTAATATCCTCCCATGGCCTCTTAGGTACAGGTAATGGCTGATATAATCTAGTATTTTGACTTGTTCCTTTTCCCATCTAACATACTCTACAACTCTACACAAACTTCGTCACATCTTGTTGTAGTTGTGGCCAGTAATAATTCTCACTTACAAGATCAATGGTCTTCTCCCAGCTGAAATGTCCAACCAATCTTCCACTATGCTTATCCTTGAATAGATTCTCTCATAGAACTCTTTGGAATGCACAATTGGCTTCCTCTAAACAACATCTCATCTTAGATTAAGAAATCCAACCACCTTGTCCTATATAATGTAACAGGTTCCAAACAATCCTTCCAAGCTTCTACAATTTCTAGATCTTTAGGATATAAACTCTTGATTTCATTGAACCCAAAAACCTCTATATTCATCTCTATCAACAATTTTTTCCTTCTACTCAAGCCATCTACAACTTTTTTTCACCTTCCACTCCTATGCTTCAAAACAAAAGTATAATTCTATTAAAACTCAACCCACTTTAAGTGCCTTCGATTCAACTTTCCTTGACTATTAAGATACTGCAAAGCCTGATGATCAGTATATAAAACAAATTATTTTGGAAAAAAATAGTGTCTCCATTTCTTTAAAGCCTGAAGTATAGCATAAAAATCTTGGTCATAGACAAAATATTTCTTCTTAGCATCATTCAACTTCTCACTAAAATAGGCAACAGGCTTACCTTCTTGACTCAAAACAACTCCTATGGCACTACCATTAGCATCACAATCTACCTGAAAGGCCTTATTGAAATCCGGAAGTGCCAAAACAAGTTGCTATGTGAATTTCTTCTTCAACATATCAAAACTCTTTGTTGCTCCTATAGTCCATTTAAAATCCCTTATATCCCCTCTCATTGCTTCATTTACAGGTGCACAAATACTACTAAAATTCTTAATAAAATTTCTATAAAAACTTGCTATACCATGAAATGATCTTACCTCTATAACACTCCTCGGGGTAGGTCATTCAATGATAGCTCTCACCTTCTCTAGTTCCATTTTAAGACCCTCTGCTAAAACAACAAATCCTAGATACACCAACTCCCTCTTCACAAAACTACATTTCTTCAAATTAATCAACAACTTCTCCTCCCTTAGCTTCTCAAAAACTCTTCGGATATGCATCAGGTGCTCCTCCAATGTCTTACTGAAAATCAAAATATCATCCAAATAAACAATAACAAATTTTCCTAAAAATTCTTTCAATACCTTATTCATAAGCCACATAAATGTTCTCAATGCATTGGTTAGCCCAAAAGGCATGACTAACCACTCATATAAGCCATCCTTGGTTTTAAAGGTTGTCTTCCATTCATCTCCTTCTCTAATCCTGATCTAGTGATACCCACTCTTCAAATATGTCTTCGTGAAGTAATCAACTCCACTCAAACAATCCCTAATATCATCCATTCTCGGCAAGGGAAATATATACTTGATGGTGATCTTGTTGATAGCTTGGGAGTCTGTACACATCCTCCATTCTCCATCCTTTTTCAATGATATTACTGCAAGTACTGCACATGGACTCAAACTCTCTCAAATGAATCCCTTCTGCAACAACTCATGTACTTGTCTGATCAACTCTTCATTCTTTGTTGGAGTCATTTGATGGGCTGCCTTATTTGGTAGACTGGCTCCAGGAATCAAATCCATCTGATGACTAATCTTCCTTATTGGAGGCAAACCTTCAGGTACATTGTCAGAAAAAATTTTGTGAAACTTATTCAGCAAATATAAAACTCATACAAGTACCTCATTAGTATCTTCTTTATCAACTCTATGGATCAATGTAAAACACATATGCTCATGTTTCATACCTTCTAGGAACTTTCTTCCATCAACTAAACAAATTCTTATTTTACAACATACCTTTTCTTCTGCCTTCCTTAGGGGTTTCAACTTATGATGAACTCCATCCTTGGTCAAAGAATATGTGTTGGCATGTCCAGCATGTACTGCTCGTCGATCAAACTACCATGGTCTACCTAACAACATATGACAAACATCCGTAGGCATAATATCACACAATACATCATCATGTTAATTTCCAATCTTGAACTTTACCAAACATTAAATACTTACCAAGACTTTATGGTCCTTCTACAACCAACCAATCTAGTATGGATTCGGATGCCTTCTTCTCTCCAACTACAACTTACGAACCACCTCTTCTAAAATAGGTTATCAGTACTACCTCCATCAATAATAACATTGTAAACTTTACCTTCACACTTACATTTGGTGTGAAACAAATTCTTCCTTTGAGTTGATTCCTTCTCCTCATTTAGCAAGGCTCTTCTAGTAACAAGAACCTCTCCTCTTTTTGCATCCTCAGAATGTGAATAATCAACATCTTCATCTACATGTGCAATTCGGGCATTACCCTCAGGTCTTCTATTTTTCATTCCTTGATGTTGAGGGCACTTATAGGCTCTATATCCTTACTCTTCGCACTAGAAACAAGTTCCACGAAAGCCTCATCTTCTTGGTCCTCATCCATATCTTCCTCTTCCTCTTTTATCTCCACTATTCTAATCATGAGGATGATAGGTGTTATCTCCTTTCTGGTTCTAGTTGCTACTAGATCCTTCACCCTTCTTTTGATCTTCACTTCGGCCTCCATATGACCATCCACTAGTCTTTCCACCATGACCTCCCTTTCAAACTTTTTGTTCAACTTTTCTTCTACCTTCAAAGCAAATTGATATGCATCTTCAATGGTAGACATTCTTACCAGCCTCAACTCTTCTTGAATACTTAGCTTCAACCCATTTATATAACGGGAAACTTTATCCTTATTGGCCTTAGAATGTCCTATTCTGATCAAGACACAGTAGAATTCTTCTGTATACTCCTTGATGGATTTCCCCACTTGTTTCAACCCTTGCATCTTCTTCAAAAAATCTAGTGTTGGAATCAAGGAACACTGAGAGGGGAAGTTGAATCAATGTTCTACAAAATCTGACTTTATTAACTTGATTTTTAAATCACTTATAGCATTTAACCAAAATAAAGATGCAAGAACACAAGACAAGCAACCACAACACCATAACACAAGGATTTTTACACGGAAACCCTGTTAGGGGAAAAACCATGGTGGAGGTCAATCCACAATTTGAGTATACCCGATATAAGTGTTTAAAAAAGGAATGCACGTACATTCAGGCACACTGCCTAGAGCTCACTACTCAAATACAGAGGGCTTTCTACCCAAAATAAGATGCATTGTCTTCCAGTCACTTCTAGAAAATTACTGGAGTAGATGAAATATGTATTAGCATTTGCTAATGCCTAAGTATAGTTCCGATTAAGCACATTCGGTCTGCTTCTTCTCATGAAACTTTGTCTACTTTAATTCAGATCACCAATCTTTGTTTTGCTCAAACAAAACTGTGCACAATCAATCTATATTCCTTCTAAATTTTGCATCACATCGCAACACATATTAAAATGATATGAATGATCTCTTATATATATCTTCCACTAGATATTAGAACAACTGCATGTCGACTTAAACAAAATATAAAACGTATACAAACTGTCGGCTCAATCCATGGACAATTATCAATGTGAATCAACCAATGTCAGCCAAAACATAGTGAGGGCCCAAAACAACATGTCACGAACACGAAATACCATAAACAATTATGTCTCAAAGATCCACAACACACTTCACTCATTTAGTCGACCTTTCTACACTGTTGGAATGGAAATCAATACACCGAATCTTCTAACTTGCACACCAATCAATGTGAACTCTAATGATTCAAGGATGTGATAGTTAATACATCAAAATACCTTCCCTAAGATCCACAACACAAAATGATAAAAAAAAATTGTGTATGAATCAATATACACAACTCTGTCGAATACCTTTATTTAGCTTTAACAGATAATACATTTCTTCAATCTAAATTTTAGTATACGCAATTTTTGATATGTGTATGCGATTACTAACTAAGGTTTCCATCAATGACAACACCAGATGACTTTTGTAGTGTCTCTTACCAACAATCTCCCCCTTTGGCATTGATAGAAACACTTAGTGAAGAATGACTAAGTGTCAGAACCAGTACAAACATGAATACACAACAATCCATAAAACTTCAAAAAGATGTTATCCACAACTCCCCCTGAGATGAATATTACATTTTTCACTATCCCACACTCTCCCTTTGATATCAATGGAAAATATGGGAATCCACATACCAAAAATCATACAAAACTATACAAACATGCTTTATTGACTTACATGAACTTGAATATGTCTCCAAAATTATTCTTAAATAGGCTTAAACTAGTGTCCCAACCCTTTTTGAGACTCTCCAAGATAGTCATGTGACCACATAACATATAGGATTGCATCTCTGTTGACTCAATATTTGTCGAATAACTAACAGCCATAGTGTCATGTGCTTCCTTCAATGCACTAAGCATTGTCTCCATTTTAGGACCAATTAATCCTCTAAGTTCACATACCCTTTCAACAATTTTGTCTTCTTCATGCTTCAAACTTATTCTTTTCAAGCAGGGATATGACTTGACCTTCATGCTTACTCACATAAATGGTTAGAGGATCAAAGGTTTGAGAAATATCTGCTAACTGTTTCTCATATTCCTTAATTTTCTTCTCAGTTACCTCAATGAATTTTGACAAAGATAAACATGACTTGTAAATATTTCCACCTTTAGATAATGCACCTCAAATGTTCTTTTCACGGGTAGCTAATAATGATTTGTCATTAGCAATCATATATTTCAATCTATTGAACCTATTTGCATCAAATTCTTTATGAACCTTATTGATGGGGAGTCCTACCCCTCAAGAGCACTCTTTCTCTTCCCAAGACATATTCTCTAGTCTTCCTAGGGTATTCCTCTCTACCCTACTCAGAGATCACTCCTAAACCCCTCTCACCTTGTAAGACTCTCCACCAATTTCAAATTCTTCACCTTTGCTCTCAAATCTCCATGAGCTCCCATGGGCTCAATTTGGCTACCAATTTCCCAAACCTTCCTTGGGCACTAGGAATAGGTCTCCCAACTATTCCTATGGTGATATCACTCCATTCTGATCCATCTTGTTGGATTCTTTCTTCTCTTGACTATCGAACTCAAGAAACTTGGTTTCTAGTCAATTAGGCCTCCAAGAACTAGTAATCTTGGCATATCTCCAAAACTCCCTTAACAAACACCCAAACTCTTCTTGTATTCTCACTATAGACCTCCTAGGCTTCAATATTTTCTAGGTCTTAGGTCTCCTTGGCGTCCGTACACAGGCTTTTCACCAAACCCCCATTTTCAAGGGTTTCAAGGGTTTAAGACACTGTCATACCTCTTTCACTCCTTGGAATGCCTTACTGATCTCCTATGCCCTTCTCCTTGCATTCACATGTCCAAGACACATGCCCCTACACCCTTGCACCATTGATTGGCACAAACCAATCCATCTAGCAACTCTCCTTGCTAATGTCCTCCTCAAGCTACTAGCCAGAATGCACTTGCACTCGCCTAGAGCCTGATGTTTGCATCAACTCCCCTACAAAAAAAGACTCCAAACACCATATTTACACTGTACATACAGTCCCCTACTTGATTCCAAGTGGCCATGATAGCTTTTCCATGGGAATTCAAGTGGGTATCATTATTTGCAAAACTAGCCTGAACCGGCAATGAGACCAAGAACACCAAAAACTTGCAAAAACAATAACCAATCGGTCTAGATGACTAATCTAATGCTACACAAGGTAATTAAATGACACAAATGAAAGACTCAAAGCATCAGATAAGTCCTTCCAATCCATTCTTGACTGGATGAAGGCTCAAACACAGAAATTCAATGAAATTTACTCTTTCCCAACTCACAAACACTTCTTTCCAAACCTCAAATCGTACAATAGCATTCCCACATGTTCAATTGGGGTTTTTCTGACCTTATATATATTTCTCCCATGTGCTAGGACCCTTGGGTCGGGCTTAGAGCATCATTTATGCCATTTTCCAATTTTTAAGACAAATAGCCAAGATAAACATTGTCTAGTTTTTCCTAATCTTCACATTGAGACTTTCCCAAACCTCAAGGCTCTAACTAACCTAAATTTTCCACTACGCAATCATCAATTCAACCTTGGGACTTTATTAATTAGTCCTTATTACCTTGGTGGTTGGCTAGAACCACCTACAAGCCAAAATTGCAAGATCTCTCCAAAAGACCTTAAGGTGCTCCTGCACCATTCTCCCCCTACAACAAAGAAGTTAAGGAATCTGTGGTGTCAAGAGCTCCTCACTAATTCTATGCTTCTTAAAGTCACTTTCTACCATCCAAGTAGCTTCTGACTCTAGTTGATGTCTCCACTTCACTAGGTGCTCCATGTATGTCTTGTGCCTAGTCTTCTTCTTCACCCTTGATTCTAGAATCTTGTCCACTTGTGGTCTGATTTGATCGGGTACCTTGAGTCCTTCCACATCCTTACTCACCTCAGCACTATGTTTTTCCTCATCCATTTCTGGTCCTTTATACTTCACCAAGTCCTTCACATTAAAGATAGGTGAAATAGTCATCTCCTCGGGTAACTCCACCTTGTGTGCATTTAATCCATACTTAGCCAACACTTTACATGGCCCTATCCTTTTCATTTGTAACTTAACTGGTATGCCTTTCTGTAGTCTTTCCTTGTTCAAGTATACCATCACCAAATCACCTATCCCAAATTGTAATTCTCTTCTCCCTTCATCTCTTTTAGCCTTCAACTTTTGATTAGCCTCTATCAATGTCTTCTTGACCTGCTCATGAACCTCTCTCATTGACTGAGCAAAAATCATCATCATGACCACTAATTCCTTCATAACCTTTTAGATCTCTAAGCTCAAGTACACCCCTTGGATGTAAGCCATATACTATCTCAAATGAACTCTTACCCATAGTCCTATTTGTGCTATCATTGTAAGAAAATTCTGCTTGTGGAATCACTTGTTCCCATCCTTGTCCATACTCCTTAGTTAAGCATCTCAACAATTTCCCAAGTACTCTATTTATCACCTCTGTCTGTCCATCTATTTGAGGATGATATGCTGAGCTATGAGACAAGTTGGTTCCTAGCCTCTTCCAAAGAGTTTTCCAAAAGTGTCCCATAAACTTCACATCTTTGTCTGCAACTATGCTCTTTGGCAACCCATGTATCCTCACTATCTCTTTGAATAATAGGTGTGCAATATGACTTGCATCATGTTTTGCTTTGCATGGTATGAAATGGCTCATCTTGCTGAATCTATCCACTACAACAAACACACTGTCTAAACCAGTCGGTGTCCTAGGTAGACCTACTATGAAGTCCATGCTTATGCATTCCCATGGTCTATTTGGGATGGGAAATGGCTAATAAAGACTTGTATTTTTTGATGTTCCCTTTTCATTTTGGCATACTTCACATTGCTCCACATACCTTCTTACATCTCTTTGCATCTTAGGCCACCAATAGAACCTCTCCACTAAGTCTAGTGTCTTGTTCAAACCAAAGTGACCACTCAAACTACCATTATGCTTTTCTTGGATTAGATTCTCCCTCATGGAACCTCTAGGAACACATAATTGCTTCCCCCTAAACAATAGACCATTCTACAATGTGTAATCTACATACTCACTATCAAAATGATTCTCAAAATCAGTACATACCTTGTATATCTCTGAGAAATCAGAATCTCCTTCATATAGATCTTTGAATCCTTCAACCCCTGTGCTTTGTAGCTGTATCTCTTGGATAGTAAGAAACCTTTTTGTTAACCCCCTTCTTATGCTTGATGGTAAAGGTGTATGACTGCAAAAACTCCATCCATTTGATATGCCTCAAATTGAGCTTCTCTTGAGTATTGATGTAACTTAAGGCTTGATTTTTAGTGTATACCACAAATTATTTGGGCAATAGGTAGTGCTTCCACTTCTTAAGATATTGTATTGAAGCATATAGCTCTAAGTCATAGGATGATTACCTAGACTTTGCTTCATTCAACCTTTCACTAAAGAATGCCACTAGCCTGCCTTCTTGGCTTAGGACAGCTCCCACTACTATGTTGCTTGCATCACATTCCACTATGAATGGTTTGTCAAAACTTGGTAAAACTAGGATAGGTTGGGTAGCTATCTCCCTCTTCAATCTTTCAAATCCTTCATTGGTTTCTTTGGTACACACAAACTTTGTTTTCAGTCCTCCTTTGATGGTGTCAAGGACCTGTGCATAGATTTCACTAAACCTTCTAACAAACTTCCTATAGAATTGAGCTAATCCATGGAAACTCCTAACTTCAGTCCCTGTCTTGGGAGTAGGCCAACTGAGAATGGCTTCAACCTTACTTTTTTCCATCTTCAAGTTCCCTTGAGATGCTACAAATCCTAGGTAGACTAACTCTTGCTTCATAAACTCACTCTTCTCAAGATTTATGGTGAGCTTCTCCTCTTGAAGTTTCCTCAACACAAGTTCTAGGTGCTTCATATGTTCTTCTTTTGTTTTGTTAAATATGAGAATATCATCTAGGTAGAAAACCACAAAGACTCCTATGTAGTCCTTCAAGAACTCATTCATCACCCTCATAAAAGTGCTAGGTGCATTTGTAAGCCTGAATGGAATCACTAACCATTCATACAACCCTTCTGTGGTTTTAAATGTTGACTTCCATTCATCTCCCTCTTTCATCCTAATCTAATAATAGCCACTTTTCAAATCAATTTTGGAATAGTACTTAGCACCCCCTAGACAATCCATTAGATCTTCTATCCTAGGAATAGGAAACCTATATCTAATGGTTATCCTATTTATGGCCCTAGAATCAGGTTACATCCTCCAATTATCTCCCTTCTTAGGTGCCAACACCACTGGAATAGCACATGGACTTATGCTCTTTCTGATCAGCCCTTGGTCCAAAAGTTCTTGAACTTGCCTTGCTATCTCCTTATTTTGCTCTGATGTCATCTTGTATGCAGCCTTGTTAGGTAGTGTTTCTCCTGGTATAAATTATATCTAATGACTGATTGCTCTCTTAGGTGGTAGTGTAGCTGGTATACCTTCACAAATGATGTCCCTAAACTGATCCAACAGTCGCTTCACTTCTACTGTCATAGGTAGCTAATTAGGTAACTCCTCTTCCTTTGGCTTCAACATGATTGCATAGGCCACTCCTTCTTCCTCCTTCATGTCCTTTAGGAATTCCTTTCCACTCATCAAAAGTGCACTAGATTCTGCCTTTTCCACTATGGTTTCCTCTATTAGAGACTGAATTTTGTAAGTCACTCCATCCTTCTTGAATGAGTACTTATTCTCCTTGCCATGGTCTACCAAGCAATAGATGGCATGCATCCATTGGTAACACATCACATAGTATCCTATGATGATACTTTCCTATAGCAAACTCAACCCACACTTGTTCATTGACCAATATATTTTTCCCCTTATTCAACCAAGGAACCTTGTAAGGACACGCATGGGGAATCTTGTTAAGGTTCAACTTCTATACTACCTCCTCTGAGATGACATTATCAATAGATCCTGAGTCAATAATGACTTTGCAAACCTTACCTAATATCTTGCACTTGACTCTAAAAAGAGCTCTCCTTTGTTTGTGTTCATCCTTGGTAAATGCTTTGATCAAAATCCTTCTCAACATGAGACTTTCACCCTTCTCTGAATCCAAACTTACCTCTGAGTGCTTGGAACAGTCCTCTTCTTGGATATATGTAATCTTCTTCTCACCTTGTGAAGATGTTGTCTTGTTTGGACACCTATAATTCGGATGACCCAACTGTCCACAATTATAACACTTCATGGAAGCAAAATGAGAGCTTCTCCCAAAGCCTCCTGATATGCCTCTTCCACCATTGTTTGAGCTTCTACCTCTATATCCCCCTCTACTATTTGACTCATGGGATTGTTCACCAACCTTAGAATCACCTTGGCTTCTATTCTCATTGCTCCTTCCACCAAAACCTCCTCTATGTCCACCTCTAGGGTCTCTACCTCTTCCTTTACCCCTGGTATTAGATTCTTGTTTCTTTTTCAGTTTCTCTTCCACTTTAATAGCCATTTGATAGCAACTATGGAGGGTAGTAAGTGTGAAAAGACTCAACTCCTCTTGTATGTTCCATCTAAGGCCGTTCAGATACCTAGCAACCTTGATGCTTTCAACTCCTTGCACTCTAGATCTGAGGCTTAGTTTTTGGAACTCCTCTGTATAGGCAGCTACATCTAGGTCTCATTATCTGAGATTTTGCTTCTTCTTGTGCAATTGGATATCATAGTCCTCGGGTAGATAGTTCTCCTTCACTTTAGCCACCATAGTTTTCCAACTTCCTATGGGTTTCTTACCTTCCTTCTCTCTTTATTCTTGCAGAAACTTCCACCAAGTTAGTGCTTGTCCTCTTAGCCTTTATTTAGCTATCTTCATCTTTTGTGCCTCAGTAACACCATCACATTCAAAGTGATTCTCCATTCCCTCGATCCATTCCATCACCAACTCTACATCCATTCTTCCTGTGAACACAGGGACACCTTCAAGTTCCTTTCCACTCAATGCCCTCAAAGATTTGAGGAAGGGTTCCTCTACTAATGGAGGGTCAGGTTCTGGTTCTATGTCTTCCCCAACATGGCTCTTACCCTTTCCTTTGTCCTCTGCTAACTGCACTTTCATCTTGCTTGCAGTCTCTGCCACCACTTCTAGTTTTTGTTTCATTTCTTCCACAACTTCTTCAAGTCACCTATTATTTTCTTGTTGCTCTGTCAAATCTCTTGCCAATTATGCATTGGTCACCATGGTGTTTTCTCCTATGGATTCACTACTCTCTGACATACACTTCTCAATTCCCAAGCCTTTTAATGGCTCTACTACCAATTTGATGGGGAGTCCTACCCCTCAAGAGCACTCTTGCTCTTCCCAAGACCTATTCTCTGGTCTATCTAGGGTATTCCTCTCTACCCTACTCAGGGATCACTCCTAAACCCCTCTCACCTTGTAAGACTCTCCACCAATTTCAGATTCTTCACCTTTGCTCTCAAATCTCCATGAGCTCCCATGGGCTCAATTTGGCTACCAAGTTCCCAAACCTTCCTTGGTCACTAGGAATAGGTCTTCCAACTATTCCTAGGGTGATATCACTCCATTTTGATCCATCTTGTTGGATTCTTTCTTCTCTTGACTATCAAACTCAAGAAACTTGGTTTCTAGTCAATTAGGCCTCCAAGAACTAGTAATCTTGGAATATCTCCAAAACTCCCTTAAAAAACACCCAAACTATTCTTGGATTCTCACTACAAACCTCCTAGGCTTCAAGATTTTCTAGGTCTTAGGTCTCCTTGGCATTCGTACACAGGCTTTTCACCAAACCCCCATTTTCAAGGGTTTCAAGGGTTTAAGACACTGTCAGACCTCTTTCACTCCTTGGAATGGTCTCCTATTCCCTTCTCCTTGCATACACATGTTCAAGACACATGCCCCTACACCCATGCACCATTGATTGCCACAAACCAATCCAGCTAGCAACTCTCCTTGCTACTGTCCTCCTCAAGCTACTAGCTAGAATGCACTTGCACTCGCCTAGAGCCTGATGTTTGCATCAACTCCCCTACACACAAAGACTCCAAACACCATATTTACACTATACATATAGTCCCCTACTTGATTCCAAGTGGCCATGATAGCTTTTCCACAGGAATTTAAGTGGGGATCATTATTTGCAAAATTGGCCTGAACTGGCAATGAGACCAAGAACACCAAAAACTTGCAAAAACAATAACCAGTCGGTCTAGATGACTAATCTAATGCTACACAAGGTAAGTAAATGACACAAATGAAAGACTCAAAGCATCAGATAAGTCCTTTCAATCCATTCTTGACTGGATGAAGGCTCAAACACAGAAACTCAATGAAATTTGCTCTTTCCCAACTCACAAACACTTCTTTCCAAACCTCAAATCATACAATAGCATTCCCACATGTTCAATTAGGGTTTTTCTAACCTTATATATCTTTCTCCCACATGCTAGGACCCTTGGGTCGGGCTTAGAGCATCATTTATGCCATTTTCCAATTTTTAGGACAAATAGCCAAGATAAACATTGTCTAGTTTTTCCTAATCTTCACATTGAGACTTTCCCAAACCTCAAGGCTCTAACTAATCTAAATTTTACACTACAAAGTCATCAATTCAACCTTGGGACTTTATCAATTAGTCCTTATTACCTTGGTGGTTGGCTAGAACCACCTACAAGCCAAAATTGCAAGATCTCTCCAAAAGACCTTAAGGTGCTCCTGCACCACTTATCCTCAGTTGACTTTTCAAGAAACTCAAAGTGAGTACTTATAGAGTTGATAAGTTTCTTTATCTAACCAGAGGGAGAATCAGATGAATCCTTGACATGTGTGGGAATGATATTCTCCAAGATACCAGATGCAATAATTAGCAGCTCATTGTCCTCAATGTGAGATTTTAGTAACTCTTCCCTTGCCTTGGTTTGAGAAAATGATGCCACCTTCAGCTTTTGAATAGGAGATAGAGTGGCCAAGTTGATAGGACCTTCAACCAATTCAGGGTCAAAATCCTCATGATGATCTTCTAAAAACTTCTTTACTGCCTTAGCGATGTCTCTTGCTTCCATAACAACTTCTTTTGTCTCAGCCTTCTTTTCTTCAATCTCATATTCTTCCTTGACTTTGGGAATCTCTATTTCTTCAGCTGATGTATCTTTAGGAGGTTCAGTCTCCATGAGAATTTAAGTATCTTCCACATATAGAGGATTCTAAGTGTCCTCAATTGTGTCTTCATTCACTTCTCCAATATTAACTGGAACATCTTGAACTTCCAGACTAGATGGAACATCTTCAACATGAGTTTCTTCAGACACAACAGTTTATTTGTTCTTCAATAGAACTGCCTTAAGAATTTTCTCAATGTCTTTTTCCACTTCCTCAGTCTGCCTAATCATAAGCTTATTCACCCTTGATTTTCTCTTAAAATCCTTTTTAGCATCATTGAGGATTTTATTCATTTCTTCTATTGGCATTACCGGACATAGATTAGCAAGTATGTGTTCTCTCATTCATTCTTCTTCAACTCTTTCATTCACTCTCCTCATTTCTAATACTTCATATAACTCTTTAGGTAACCCTGACATTATTTCTATGAGAGTCTTATTGAAAATATTCAAGTATTTTATTGTAGCTTCTTCAAGCATTCTTTGACCGACACTATCAAAAGTGCCATACCATTCAGAAAGTGTTTTGAGATTAAGATCCTTAATTTCCACTTCATCTACAATCATACCTGATTTATCAATTTTTACCTTTTTTTATCCTTTTTCTTCATTGGAGGGCTTGTCCTTAGATAATTTTGATACCTTTGTGCCCTTATTCTTGATTTCTCTGAATTCTTCATCTGATTCATTTTCTTCATCATCTTCAAAAACAACATAGACTCTTGTGCTTTTATCCTTTTTCCTCTTTCCTTCTCTTCTAAATGTCTTGATTTGAACTTTCATGGGACTTGATTTCTTAGCAGAACCAGATGAGGGTGCAGAGCTCCTTGTAGATCTAGATCTGGAAGAGGATGTTGCCAGACTAGCTTACTCAGTTCTAGCAGGCTCTCTTTTTTTAGCTTCTTCTCTTTTCTTCCTAGCTTCTCTCATAGCTTCAACTGATATACCAATGGTTTCTACAAAAGCTTCAACTTCCCTTCTCACCTTTCAGAATATCACATAATTTCTCGGTTGATTATGCACTTGTATATCCTTCTCTGAAAAAGGTACCAAACCTTTCTTCTGTCAAATCCCTAGGTTTACTCAACAAGTATTTTGCATACAACTCCAAAATATGTTCTTCAACCTCATATCCCATAGGCATTATCCAAACTGTTTTGGGTTCTGCTGCTTCCATTAGACACTGATCAATGTCAACCATGAATAAAATAGTATCCTTATACTTTTCCATAATAGACTTAGGAATCCTTTCCCTAGCTTGAATTACACTCTGAAATTTTTTGAAGTAGCCCCAGATAGCAGTTTTCCTTGCTTTGATATCTCCAATTCTATATAACATATCCTTGATTTGAACAACTACAGGTCTGTCACTTTCCCATTGCACTCTACCAACTCCCAGAACTTCATTCATGACATAGAAGAATAGACACAAAAGTAGATTTCCATACTTGAAAATGTTCTTCTTCTCCTTCTTGATTTTACCAAGATTTTCAATTAGCTGGCTCCGGAGTAACTCACATAAGTCATATTTTGCATTTTCCTTGACCATTTGATAAGCTGCATAGATTGCAATACTAGATACAAAGTTATCCCAGTTGGAGTGATAGATCTTATATCCAATGACCATAGAATCAAACTTTACATCCAATTCAATGATGTCATTAACTGTCATGGCTCTTCTCTCGAAATTGGAACCAGTTGCCTCAGTGATTGTTTGGTTCTTCATAGCTTTCAATGTCAACAACCCATCGGTTGAATTCAGACCAGTAACTATGCTTATAACTTCTCTTGCAATCTTGAAGGGTTGATTTAACCACATGAAATCGACATGCACTCGACTTAGTATGTACCGAACCCATTCATTTTCGTCGAACATGGGAAACTTCATAATTTGTGTGAATTTCTTCTCCTCTAAAGCCTTAAATTCGGGTTTAACATAGAAATCTTCTCCCACAATATGATTTGTGTACAAATTTAACAAATGGGAGCTGCCTAACTCCTCAATATTCACATGAATGTATGCCCTAATATCTTCAATGTGCAAAACACCATACGAAATTGAAGAAAATGCACCTAATAGTTCTATCTCAACATATTTGAATGGATACCATTTGAATTTTAGGTGGGGTCTATCCTTAATACCAACAACTAATGGAGCAGCCATTTCTAGAAGTTTCAAATTCACAAGTTTTGTAGATAAATACCTTTTTGCCGAATTAGGGTTTGATCACCAAATCACCTTCAGACTTGTATCACACCAAAATTGTCTTGCAAAGCTCTCCAAACTTCTTCTTCTCAAAGTACAAACTGACAAATGAGGAATTCACACACCAAAAATTTTGTCGCATTAAATGCTTTTGCCCTAGGTCTTCTGTATACCCTGTTTTCATAGTTTGTGAAAGAAAATTCTTCTACAGACCTTCAATTTTGCATAAATTTTCTTCACAAATGCTCCCAAAAGATCTGTAAATCATTAACACAATCACTACAATTTTCCACATTCTAGTACCAACTACCAACAGGGGGGTTAAAATATTTTCTTGAGAGCTCCCCCTAGGCCAGAGACCTTAAATTAATTCCCAGAGGAATTTCCAATACCATATATTGGTGTTGGTTCATTTCCTACATCAGAAGCACTCTTCTTTACCCATGTCTTCTTCATTTGATTCTTGATCTCATCCATAGTAACTTTTCCTTTTCCTTTATCATCCTTTTGCATATTTTTCCCTTTGTTTACCAGACCCTTCCTACTTCTACAGAATCTTGCAATGTGATCGGATTTGTTACAGTTATAGCACACAACATTTCTTTGTTCAGACTATTTATTCCATTGATTTTCTCTAAATCTGCACTGGTTAGCAATATGGCCAAATCTATTGCAGGCATACATCTGATATTTCTATTGAAAAAGTTGTTTTTCATATTTTTGCATTCAATTTACTTATGACCATGCTTATTGCAATTGAAACACTAACCAGAAAATGATGGACCATTTGGATTAATTCTACTTCTACATTGAGCAGCCATATGACTAAATTTATTGCAAACAAAACAATATCCATTAAAATTTTGAGCATTGGGTTGTCTTACTGGATACCTTCTAGCTTTGTTCGTTTGATTTCCTAACCTAAATTTCCTTTGACCAGATCCAAATCTTTCTCCTTTCTCATATCCAAGACCTTGCTTTTCATTTCCAATCTTCTGACATTCAATCTATTCATCAAGCTTAGCTGAGCTAATCTTGAACTTCTCCTTGTATTCATTTGCAGTAGCAAGTTCATCCCTGAGAATAACAATATTTCTTTCAAGCTCTTCTTCATTGTTTCTAGATTGTTACAATTAAAGTTCCAGCTGATTGAATATGTTGCATTCATCAGATCTCTCTTTCAAGGACTAAGTAAGATTCTCTTCATTCTTCTTTCTATCTTCAATTTCCTTGGTCATCCTCATCACAATAGATTCCATCTCATGATTTAGAACAACATTATCTCTAGTGAGCTTTTCACATTATTTTGTCTTTTCCTTCAAGGATTGACTTAGTGTTCATCTTCCATTCTTTTACTATTTTTCTACTTGATTTGATCACAGAGTTCCTTTTTCTTTTCCTTGGACTTATTGATTTGATCTTTCAATGATTGAATGAGTTTCTCAGTATTCATGAGGCTTGCTTGCAATTCTAGGACTTTAGATTTGGACTGATCAAGATCATCTAGTGCTACCAAAATTTGTTGATGAAGACTACCAGAATCCATTGAAACACCTTCCCGAATCTTCCCTAAGCTTTTAAAATTCTTCCGAGGAACTAGGCTATGATACCAATTGTTGGAATCAAGGAACACTGAGAGGGGGGGTGAATCGGTGTTCTACAAAGTCTGACTTTATTAACTTGATCTTTAAACCACTTATAGCATTGAACCAAAAGAAAGATGCAAGAACACAAGACAAGCAACCACAACACCATAACACAAGTATTTTTACATGGAAACCCTGTTAGGGGAAAAAACATGGTGGAGGTCAATCCACAATTTGAGTATACTCAATATAAGTGTTTACAAAAGGAATGTACATGCATTCAGGCACACTGCCTAGAGCTCACTACTCAAATAAAGAGGGCTTTCTGCCCAAAAGAAGACTTGTTGTCTTACAGTCACTTCCAAAAAACTACTGGAGTAGATGAACTATGAAGTAGCATCTGCTAATGCTTGAGTATAGTTCTGGTTAAGCACATTATTCGTATTCTTCACATTCTATCTACTTCTGCTCATGAAACTTTGTCTGCTTTAATTCAAATCACCAATCTTTGTTCTGCTCAAATAAAACTATGCACAATCGATCTATATTCCTTCTAACTTTCACATAACATCACAACACATATCAAAATGATATGAATGATCACTTATATATATTTTCCACTAGAGATTAGAACAACTGCATGTCGTCTTAAACAAAATATAAAATGTATAAAAAATGTCAACTCAATCCATGGATAATTATCAATGTGAATCAACCAATGTCATCCAAAACATAGCGAGGACCCAAAACAACATTTCATGAACATGAAACACCATAAACAATTATGTCTCAAAGATCCACAGCACGCTTCACTCATTTAGTCTGCCTTTCTACATTGTTGGACTGGAAATCAATACACTGAATCTTCTAACTTGCACACCAATCAATGTGAACCCTGATAATTCAAGGATACGATAGTTAATACATCAAAATACCTTCCTTGAGATCCACAACACAAAATGATAACAGAAAATTGTGTATGAGCCAATATACACAACTTTGTCGGATACCCTATTTTAGCTTTGACAGATAATACATTTCTTCAATCTGACTTTCGGTATAAGCACTTTCTGAGATGTGGATGGGATTACTAACAAGGTTTCCATCAATGACAACACCAGATGACTTGTGCAGTGTCTCTTGCCAACATCCAGCTCATAATTCACATGAATGAAATGTCTCTGCAATTTCTCCACCATCTGATCCCATCTCGTTATTTTCTCTTTTCCTCTTACATTTATCTCCAACTAGACTTCTTTCCACCATATGCTAGCATGGCCTTTTAGCTTGGCCTTTGCAAATTTTACCCTCTCTGGATCTTCTATTTCCTCATACTCAAAATACTCTTCCATGTCATTGACACAATCGATCAACTCCTTTGGATTTAGGTTTCCAAAAAAAATAGAAACTTCTATCTCTGGTCTCTTTCCAATCTTTGAAATGTCCCTAATCAATCTGACTTCTCTAGGATCTATTACATCATGTGCTTCTTCTTCGAATGACTCTTCATTTTGAGCCTCATCTTCATTTTCATCTCCTCTTCTTGGCACAAACCCTCGACATAGCTCCTCTTGTAGTGCTTGAACTTGTCTCTATAAGGCTCTAAAACCCTTTTCTAGTACAATAACATTTCTTCCACCACCACGATTTCTTCTCAGAGGCATTTTAATCACTTTTCTGAGAAACCCACAACCACAAGTCCTGGTGCAAACTGCCTCACGTTTGGTGATCTATTTACACACTTAGGAAAGCCCATTCGGATACCACTTAATGAGGGCCACACCACCCGAGACCCACAGAAATCACAACAATAGATACCAACACAGAAGATGCAAGATAGAAAAATAACTCACTTTCAATTATTTTCAAGAAATGAAATTATAGATTCAAAACTTACATGCTAAAACCTCTTGAGCTTGATTCATTACAAAAAAATCAACTCTGAAAACAAAATACATTATTTGAAGCCATGATCTACACTAATGGAGTCACCTTCTACAACCCCCACTCAACCCTTTTATTTTACCCAATAACTTCCCTAGAATGTTCTAGAAAGTGTAACTTTCCCTCTTTTTTTGGTACCAAAAGTCTCGCCATTTGATTTCTTGCCTAGGAAGATATTTTAATGAAATTCACTTTTTAGTGGGGAAGCTTCTTGGGGCCATAACTTTTGATCCAATCGTCAAATTTTCAATTGTAATATATCATTGGAAAGCTTGTGAAGAAATCTATCGCCATCTTTCAGCAAATCTAAAAGATCAAAGATTTTGTTCTAAGGCTCCAAAGGGCCTCAATTTTCATTTTTAAACTTCATTAGAGAAATTTCCCAGGATAAGAATTTAATATCTTCCAAAGGGTACAGGATTTTGAGATAATTCTTTCACCAAAAATCTTATTTTCTAATTTCACTCCTTGGGGTCAATTTTTGTGTCCATACGACCTGAATAGGTTGACTTACTAAAAATAGCAGGTGATTATTTTTGGCTATTTCAAACTTCTAACTATCCCAAAGACTGCATGAGTCACCATGGGCCCCAAGACAACTAAAGAAACTACAAATAAATGAAAATACAATATTTTTGGGTGATGCAAGATTGCCCTTACACCACTGGATGCTCCTGCATCATACACGTTACTACACTTTAATTTAAGCTTCACAGGAATTGTATTTATTCTCATTGTCCTCAAAGATGTGTAATGCTATCAGTAGTGGTTTTTTTCGTTGTTGAGGTCCAGTTAAACGTGCATACCTTGGCATGCAAGTTAAGAGATAGAGTTAACTATGGGTTTCCAAATTTAATGTCAATATTGTTGATGAATTGTAGCTTTGGTCAGATATAAAACTATGATCGTTATAAACACCTTCATCTTTTGTATATGATAAATTGTTCTTCATATTTAATATTTCTAATAAGTAAAATCGAATTTTATAGTGTATGTATAAAATCGAATTTTAATAAATGATTTTCAAAATTCATATTAAAATATAAATCGAAACTTACATATGTTGGCCACCTTTTGTTTTGTATGTGTTAAGGCACTAACGAATTGGTATTAGGAGTGCAGGGACCCGCGGGCTCTAAGAGACATGTCTCTTGAGCGGACGTGTCTCCACTTATGGAGACACGTCCTCTCTTGAGACACGTCTCTTAGAGGCGGGTCTCCTACATACATAAGGCAGCTTCCTCATTGATATGCAAACATAGAAATCAGATAATGTTCTACAATCAGCACATTTAATAAGAAGTTCAAATCTAGAAATCGAAGATCTGGAAATCAAAAATCTGAACATAGAAGTATAAATATTATTTGACTTAGAATTTTCTTACATAGAATTTCAGACCTTAGTTTATTCTTAGATTTTAGGATCCACTTTGATATAGATTTGATTACATTTACATGGTATCAGAGCCACGTTGTGTGAATCCAAATCAAATCTAAAATCAAACTGCTCAGAAATTCATATTTTCTAAAAAAAATCAAATTCACATCACATTCTTCATAATGTCAAGTGTGATCAGATTTGAAGATCGTCTTGTAGGAGCAGATAACTTTACATCATGGAAATTTAGAATCATGATGATCCTAAAAGAGAAAAAACTAGACTCACTTGTGAGAGAAAATAAAAGGGAACCTGAGGCTGAACCTAAGAAAAATCAATGGATTGAAAACAATGAAAGAGCCATGAAAATCCTTGTAGATGCAGTTAGGGATAATATAGTGCCTATCTTAGCAAAACATGAAACTGCATATCATATGTTCAAATCCCTTGAGAGTACTTATGAGATCAACAACACCTGTAGGACTCTCGCATTAAAATGACAAATCAACAATGCTCAAATAAACAAAGGAGAGTCCATTAATGCATACTTCATGAGGATTATTGAACTTAGGGATCAATTATCCACAATTGGATATCAGATTGACAACAAAGAGTTAACCCTAATTGCACTAGGAGGCCTACCAAACTCATGGGAGTCATTTGTTCAAGGAGTAAGTGTGAGATCTAAACTCCCAAATTTGATAGGCTAAGAACTGACTGCCTTCAAGAAGAAACAAGACTTTCCACAAAAGAGAATAAATAGAAAAACATAGATGAAGACATTCATGTTCTCCACGCAACATCTAATAAGAGGAGTAAGAAAAACTCCTACAAGAGAGGATTTTTTAAAAGAAAGAGAAATTCCAATGGAATGGAATCTTTTAAAAAGAAAGACATCTCTCAAGTGCAATGCTTTAGATGTGATCAATATGGTCACTATGCAATGAAGTGCCCTGATAGATCTAAACAAAAAGCATCTTTTGCTAAAGTAGGAAAGACAAATTCAGATCATGAATCTGAAGACCTTGTGTTCTAGGAAAGACAAATGGATATAGAGTTACCCTTATGGATGTGAAAATTCTAGCATGGCCTAAAAACTCAACTATTAAGAAAACTCAAACTATTGGTGTAAGACAAGGGTACCTTTACAAACTATGCACCGAAGTCTAAAACCATCTCATGAAGGAACTTGTAAAGGTTGTGTCTTAGGAAAGAAAATAAAACCTTAAAGACAGATAATAGAAACCCACACCTCTAAAATTTAAAAAAATTTGCATGAGTACTAGAATTAAGAGGGAGTTCACAAGTTGCTTGACCTTAACATTGAAACCATTCAAGAGGGAAAGAAGTTCTAGTGAGATAGAAACCTACTCCCCTAGAGTATCTAAAGAGGAACCTGCTCCTGAGATTCAGAAGGAGCGTCCTGAGGAAATGCCACATGAACTACCTTCTAAATCAGATGAGAATACAAATGACAATGGCAGAAAGAGACCACTTTGGGCTAGGAAGATGATCAAAGAAGCTAAGGATCTTACAGCACCCAAAGGAACATTCAGGGACAATAAAAGACCCTAACGGTTCTCTAGCTATGTTGCTTTAATGAACAAAATCATAAACTCAGAACCTGCCAATGTTACAGAAGCCTTCAGACATCAAGCTTGGAAGGATGCAATGACAGAGGAATATCAGTCCATCCTAAAGAATGATGTATGGGATATAGTGCCTAGACCAAAAGATAAATATGTTGTCTCTTCTAAATGGCTCTTCAAAATCAAGCATGCTGCTGATGGTAGTATAGAAAAACATAAAGCACGTTTTGTGGTTAGAGTTTTTTTTTTTTTTCAAAAGGAAGGCATTGATTATGAAGAAACATTTGCACCTATTGCCCATTACACATCAGTGAGAGCAATATTAGCTATTGCAACAGCTAAAGGCTGTAAGATCCATCAAATGGATGTGAAAATTGCCTTCCTAAATGGAACCATTGAAGAGGAAGTCTATCTGGAACAGCCTGAAGGTTTTGTGATACATAAATCTAACTCACATGTGTGTAGGCTAAAGAAATCTCTTTATGGACTTAAACAAGCTCCCAAGGTCTGGTATGAAAGAATTGACAGCTATCTCTTGGGATTAGGATTTTCCAAAAATGATGCTGACTCCAATCTCTACTTCAAGGTAATCAAAGGTGATATGCTTATAATTATTTTATATGTTGATGACCTGCTGATAATAGGAGAAGATCACCTCATTACTCAAGGGAAACAGGATCTAATTTATGAATTTGACATGAAAGACTTGGTTATTCTACACTACTTCCTCAGTTTGGAAGTATGGCAGAAATCAGAAGGCATCATACTAAACCAAGGGAAGTATACTATTGACAGTCTGAAAAGATTTGGAATGTTGGACTGTAGACCGATGTCTACACCTATGGAAACCAACCTTCACAAATTGAAAGAAGCAGCAGCAGAATCCAAATGTGCAGATCCAACCCTTTACAGACAGATGATTGGATCCTTGATGTATCTGGTTAACACCAGACCTGATATTTGCTATGCAGTAAATGTTCTCAGCTAGTTTATGTGTGAACCAAAGGAAATTCACTTAATGGCTATGAAACATATCTTGAGATATCTTCAAGGCATTATTGGATATGGTCTTCTTTACAAGAATGATCAACTAGATCTACATGGGTACTCTGATTCAGATTGGTCTAGAAGTGTAACCGATCGGAAAAGCACATCAAGATGTTGCTTCAATTTAGGATCGGCTATGATCTCCTGGATTTGTAGAAAACAATCTTCAGTTGCATAGAGCTCAACGGAAGATGAATACTTGCAGCCTCAATGGGAGCAAGAGAAGTAGTGTGGATTTGTAAATTGCTTGTGGGACTCTTTGGTGAGCCCTTGAATCTTATAATATTCATTGCGATAATCAGAATTGCATAAAACTCTCTGTGAATCCTGTCTTTCATGACAGATCTAAGCACATTGAGATCCCCTATCATTATGTAAGAGATATGGTGGAAAGGAAAGTGATCCAATTGGAGTATATTAGTACAAATGATCAAACTACAGACATTCTCACCAAGCCTCTCTCCCGGATCAAGGTAGAACACTTCAAAAAGAAACTTGGTATGGTTGAAATGTAATTTGTTATTTATGTTTGAAATACAAATTGTTTATAATTGTACTAATATATAAAGATGTTTAATGTGCAAACTCTTTTTTCATGTGTGTGACTCCATGACTTTATGGGCCTACTCCCCTTGTGTACATTATCGAAAGGTGACGATCTTTCTGATAATGAACACTTGTATTTGAAATTGTAAAGTGACGACTCTACAATGATAAACTATCATGATAGATATCATGTGACTTGATATCTATGGATATGTCATGATAGTATCTCTTAGACACCTTGATGGATATCATGAGACTTGATATCTGAAGATCATTGTGATCCTTAAGAGATAATCATGATGGATATGCCATGAATTATGGTAGACATCATGTGACTTGATGTCAGTGCACATACCATAATAATGGAGATGTGTTATGGAGAATGTCATGTGACTTGACACTTTCAGAAGCATACCATATCTTCTAATATCACGAGTTAGGTGATATCACTTTTGGAAGTTATCCTCCCTAGTTAAAGAGGGAGAGTTGAATAATGGAGATGTGTTATGGAGAATGTCATGTGACTTGACACTTTCAGAAGCATACCATATCTTCTGATATCACAAGTTAGGTGATATCACTTTTGGAAGTTATCCTCCCTAGTTAAAGAGGGAGAGTTGAATAATGAAGATGTGTTATGAAGAATGTCATGTGACTTGACAACATTAAGAAAGCATATCATATCTTTGATATCACATGTGAAGGTGATATCTTGACTAATTTGATTTGAAATATCTTCCCTAGCTAAGAGGGAGTGTTGATGAATTATAGCTTTGGTCAGATATAAAATTATGATCGTTATAAACACCTTCATCTTTTATAAATGATAAATTGTTCTTCATATTTAATATTTCTAATAAGTAAAATCGAATTTTAATAAATGATTTTCGAAATTCATATTAAAATATAAATCGGAACTTACATATGTTTTCCACCTTTTGTTCTGTGTGTGTTAAGGCACTAACAAATTGGTATTAGGAGTGCAGGGACCCGTGGGCTCTAAGAGACATGTCTCTTGAGCGGACGTGTCTCCACTTGTGGAGACACGTCCTCTCTTGAGACGCGTCTCTTAGAGGCGGGTCTCTTACATACATAAGGCGGCTCCCTCATTGATATGCAAACATAGAAATCAGATAATGTTCTGCAATCAACACATTTAATAAGAAGTTCAAATCTGGAAATTGAAGATCTGGAAATCGAAAATCTAAACATAGAAGTATAAATATTATTTGACTTAGAATTTTCTTACACAGAATTTCAGACCTTAGTTTATTCTTAGATTTTAGGATCCACTTTGATACAGATTTGATTACATTTACAAATATAATCCAATGTTTATTTGAATTCATCAATCCAAAAAAGATAGTGTGGAGTGAGTTCAAGGGCAAGTTCAGAAGAGTGTTTGTATATGTCATGGATTCGAAAGAAGGGAAGAATCTAGCATCTCAAGACAAGGTTCTTGGTCTAGATCATGTTGAGCTACCATCGTGGAGATGTTCTAGTGGTGAATGATACGTAATTTCTCCACTTTATAATAAAGGTTTTTTTTGGCAAACATAGGTACTTTAAAAACATTTGATATTTTAAAATAATGGTGAGAAGTGTATTCATTGAGTGTGTTGCACCAAAAGATCAACCTATTAATTCCTAGAGTGAATGAATCCATAGGAGGTGGTTAAGCCATGTCACGAACCCGATTGTTGTGCTACACAACATCAGGAGACCAAGGGCACACACCTTGCAACAATCCCCCCTAGTGCAAGTGATGGTTTCAAACTCATGACCTAGGCTTTGATACCAATTGTTGCATAGACAATTTTTGTTGCACCAAAAGACTGACCTATTAATGCCTAATACAACTTCCATGTCACAAACTTGAGCATTGCACTGCACAGCACAAGGAGACCAAGGGCACACACCTTGCAACAGATTGGATCACATATTGCAATCCATTCTCAATAACATCTCATGCTATTTCTTGTTATTGGTGTTATTTTTGGTCAGCCCATGGTGATTAGTGTTGTAATGTTTGGAGATGCATGTTTTTAAATAACAATTTAACTTAATTGCATTGTCTCAAGTTTTAATGTTTTAGAGGCATCTATTCTCATGAGTGTTGATTGATAAAAAATAGAGGAGTATGCCTTGTGAATCATAAATGGTGTGGAACGCTTGTGCATGTTAGCTCCATTTGTTGAATAATTTGTGAAATTTGTGAAGCAAATAGATCATGGTGCTTTATTGTAGCTAGCTTTGGCTAAATTATCAAGAACTCTCACTATTCTCTTTGGGAGAAGTGATGACATATTATAATCACTTATGCAATCATCAATCAAAAAATGTGAGTTGAGTCACTTAAAGTAGTAATTTCATAGTATTTAGTTTAGTTTTTATAGTCTACATCTATAGATTAAGTGTCTAATAATATTTTTTCTATTGAAGTTAAATTGTTATTTGTTTAGTGTCTCAAAGTGTTGTTGATTCAACTTATATTATATTATGTAAAATAGGGTCCATTTTACATGTCATAAATTATGTCATTAAAAGTATGTCAGTCCGAATTCAAAAGTGACAAAAATAATTAAAATAAAATTTCCTCAAGTGTAAATGGATGCACTATCTCTTGTACGCAATGTCCATCTTGTGTGGGGGGAATTCTAAAACTAAATATCAAAGTCATTTTTTCTAGGTAGAAAAATTATTGAAGGATGGAGGCACAGGAGGTTGGAGGACAAGTAGCATCCTCTCGTCAGTCACTAGCGATAGGGCCACAAAATTGTTTTAGTGACAAAACTATTTATACCAAAATGACTAAAGCCAATATCAGTTTCTAGGTGGCAATGGTAATTGTCTCATATTTTTTGTGATTAGAGTAGAAAATATCTATAACAGTGGATGCATACATGACAACGAAGACTTCTTAAATTTTTATTTGTGATTGGATGTGTGTGTTCCCAATCACAATTCTTGGCTATTTGGGAATGGATGTGTTTGTACCCATTCACAAGATGGTGTAAGTGATTAGTAGTGATAGTCCTCAATCACACTTGTTGGGTAATTATGATTTGATGTGTTTTTCCCCAATCATAATTGTTGTGGGAAGAAGTGTGTGTGTTCCCATTCATAATAGATGTTGGATAGATGTTTTTTCTCTATCCAAACTTGTTGTAAGACCTTGGATATAATTTTTAGTCCATATCCTTCATTCCACGGGTAGATTTGTTTGTCCCTATCCTTGGAAAAAGTTCAGAAGCATATTGAGGTGAGTTCCACTATTGTTTGTCATGAGTAGAAGTGTATGTCTTTATTCTTACCTTATGATGAACTACTAAATGTGGCCATCAAGTATTATTGGTCCACTTATCCCCATTTGGAGAATGATGTAATATGGGGGGTGTTAGGAATATTGCATCATAGGATACATATGATAATTATTTTTTAGGTTTGTTAGTCATATGTATAAGAATATAGAATTTTTTTGTTGTAAGAGTGTTTGTTTGTTTATTTGTATGGAATTGTTAAAACAACTCATATATTTAGGAGAGTTGTTATAGGAGGTTTCCTACAAAATAAGATATGAAAATCCTATATATATGTAATACTATAGAACGAAATGAGGAAGAATAGAAGGAAAGTATTATCATGTGCACAATCTTTTACATGTTTCTATAATTTCTACCCAAAATTGTCATGTGACTTTTTCCCCAAGAGAAGAGAAATTTATGAAATAACCTTTCAGAATTAAAAGGGAGATAGAAAAATAAAATGGTCATTTGGTTAAAAGAGAAATTAATAAATAATATATATAAAACCTCTTTTAAAAGGAGGAAATATTTATTTAAAATTATTAAAATGAAACTTTTGGGAAAGGGTGTGATGGTTTGGAAACCACCCCTTCAGGATTATAGAAAGTATTTATGTGATACATGGAAAGGCATGGAGAAAATTCAAAGAAGAAGAAAGTGGTTTTGGTCAGTTATGGGCATTGGAGAAGGGGGCATGTAGAGTGTGTCCAACTCAGGGTACAAAGTACACACGGGATTGTCCTAGTCGAGGTTTTTGTACATGTTGAGTGGTTATTATGAAACATGTTTTATACATGTTGACCAATTGTAGCATCATAAATTATCGCCCATGAAAATTTCACCTTATCTTTGGTCCCCCCTTAAATTATTGAACCTGATTGAGTACTAAAATTCTTAAATTATGTATTTTATGGCCCATTTTTGACAATTTTCGAGGAATTGCAAACAGGAATTTATCTAAGACCTTGCCCTTGAAACCTAAAATCCTAGAAAATAGGGAAAGGACACTCACACCCTAGGTGTGAGTGTCCCCCTATTTTGGCTCCAAATTCAAATATGTCGGTGTCGGCAATTTAACATTTGAATTTCAACTATCCAAAGTCGGCCATTAGGATCTAATTTTTGAGAAATTGAATAAATGCTTATAAATACATAGTTATTGCATCATTTCAAACCTAAGCAACAAATTATTGGAAAAATTATGATCAAGAACACCATTGAGCAAGTCAAGAGTATAATTTCAGAGCTTTATTATAGAAATTCAAGATCCTAACATCATTTCCAATTCTATATGATTTTATGTCTATCCATGTTATCATTGTTTTGTGAAGGCTAACACTTTTGTAGGTCTCCTAAGAATTCAAGCAATTCAATCATTCAATAAAATAAAGCAAGAAAGATCCAAGACCTTGAGGTGATGTGCATGAATTAAGTCCTCCAAGGAAGTCATTGAAGGGTGGTGTTGTGTGTGTAGGAGTTGAGAAAATACAACACCACAAACCCCGAAGATCACCTGCATGCAAATAACCTGTCACAAAAGAAGAGATGGAGACAAACAAGCAAGGGTTCTTTGAAAACTAAAAATGTATATATTAGAGAGAATGAGAGAATGAATTGATATGAAATACAATGGGATCAATCCTTATTAAAAGGAGATCATGCAAACCCTAATAAAACCCTAATAGAAGCCCTAATAGGAAAACATTTAATAATTAATATAATTATTAAATGTCACTTTATGCAAACTAACGTGAAATATTAAGAAGGGAATAAAGGTAACTTAATCAACATAATTAAGTTAAAACCTTTACTCTAACACCCCCCCTTAAGATGAGCAATAGTGTAGCTACAAACGAATGCAAGAAAGCAAAGGTAACTACAATGCAAGAAGGCAAACATGGGTCTCGGCAACTAGGCCAAATCAGGTACCCAAATACAACCAAATCTCTGTAAAATGGAGAAATAGAGAAAACCTCACGGGAAAAAACTCTACTCCAAAAAGAGAAGAAGAAAGCCAAGAAGAGACATCACTGAAGCAGAAGAAGCTACAAACAACTGTCGAAAGATGACTGTTATGGTGTTGAAGAACCTCCGCTAAAGATAGGATGATCAAGAACAAGAAGACAATAATCTATATGAGTGCCCCATATGACACTACTCGAATTAGATGGCAAATAAAGGCAAACACCTGGAATGAAGATACATAATCTACATGAGTGCCCCAAACGACACTACTCAAATCAGATGGCAAACAAAGGAAAACACCTAGAACGAAGATACAAATGGTACAAGAACCAATAGTCTGAAACACTGATCAACTGAGAATGGAAGATTCCTTCCAAGGAAAAACCAAGGAAGCATTAGCACGAATAGTATAATACCCCCCCATAATGGTGAACTAGGAGCCTGACAGATCAACTGAAATGGTGTGCAACACCCTGTAGTGCATGAAGAAGATACAACATCTGAAAGTGCACAAGATAGCACCTGCAACTGAAAAAGTGGTGTGCAAAACAAAGCACACATGCATGAAGCTGGAATCATATGGATCCATGGTCGTCATGGAGGGACACTCACCAAAAAAAGGTGTGATGGCAAACAAAGGCAAACTACACAACCCCCCATGGTATGGATTCAATGTCATCGTGGAGGGATACTCATCGGACAAAGATGTGATGGCAAGACAAAGGAAAACTACACAACCCCTCATGGCACTTTATAATATCAGTGCAAGTACAAAATATGGCACAACCTTATGTGCAAAATCCCCAAAAGATGCATGTACAATAGTGTGGCACTTTTATCTCAATGCGTTTACATAAAAGATAGCTTACAAATGATGCTCAAAATGTCCAAAAAGGACAAGATGCTGGAAATACATGAAGAACAGCCAAAAACGAAGCATCCCATGCAAACAAAAAGTTTCCAAGAGCAAATATGTCCAGGTAATCCACTAGAGTGTGAAAACACAAATAACTGAATAAAAGATACTTGGAGTGAAATCTCGAAAAATGGCATAGATGAAACTGAAGAGCTCTGAAAGACAGTTCCAACGCCGCTGAGATTGCGAAAAATGGAGAAACTGATCAAAAGTTATGAGCTTGAGACTAAAAGTAGCCCCTTTGTCTTCAACTGGTTGTAGAATGCACCAACGGAAGCAAGAAGTGATAAGACCCACACCACTGGAAAGATAAGAAAACTAGCTTTTCGACAATATCTCATTTTCCAAAAAATGATATCGTATGCCCAAGTTACGGCCTCCGAAATAAATCAGCTCCAAAGAGGGAAAAACCAGTGCTGGGTTAAATTTGACGGTCATATGACCGTTGTAGCAAAATGACTGGGTTAAATTTGACGGCCAAATGGCCGTCACTGTAAAAGTGCGATTGGGCTTATTTTGGAAAAATTTATTTTTTAAAAAATAAAAAAAACAAAAAAAATGTTTTTAAAAAAAATTTTGGTCGACAGCCTGTACCGGGCCACGACCTAGCAGGTACTGTCGTCGGCGGACTGTCAGACCGCCGGTCGACAGAAGGCCACCGGCGGTCGGCAGTACGCCAACTAGCGTACTGTAGGGCCCGCAGGCCTGCAGATGCAAGTACCTGCGGGTACCCTCGTACCAGGCTAGCAAGCCCTTGAACTGCGAAAAAAATTGCTTTGATTTTTTTTGATAAAAAACAAAACAAAAATTTTTTACAAAGGAATTTTTATTTTTTTTTAAATATTTCGACGAAAAATGCGAAATAAAAAAAATTACCAGGAAAATTTTTTCGATTTGCGTGCAGACGACAGCCGTACGGTCGTACCTTAAAAAAAATTTGCTTCAAATTTTGACTTTGTCCAAAATGGATGAATGAACAGTCGATTTAGGGGTTTTGGACCGCTGCGGATGCAATGGCGATATCCATTTGAGCTGAAAATGCTTCAAAAATGCAGGTGTGCCCTAGATCAAAAAAAACAATCTCCAAACCCTTGAAGCTCCAAAAATCTTCAAAACAAGAACAGGAAGCAGCAGGTGTGGAGCTCTGATACCATGTAGGAGTTGAGAAAATACAACACCACAAACCCTGAAGATCACCTGCATGCAAATAACTTGTCACAAAAGAAGAGATGGAGACAAACAAGCAAGGGTTCTCTGAAAACTAAAAATGTATATATCAGAGAGAATGAGATAATGAATTGATATGAAATACAATGGGATCAATCCTTATAAAAAGGAGATCATGCAAACCCTAATAAAACCCTAATAGGAAAACATTTCATAATTAATATAATTATTAAATGTCACTTTATGCAAACTAACGTGAAATATTAAGAAGGGAATAAAGGTAACTTAATCAACATAATTAAGTTAAAACCTTTACTCTAATTGTGTGGTCTCACAACATACCCCATTTTTCCCTTCGGCAAAATGTGGACCCCTCGTTCCTTCTTCTTTTCCCTTTCTTTTCTTTTTCCTTGCGTTGGTACGTTTCTTTTGGAGGAATTCGTAAAATAAAATTCTTGCTCTAATGCACCTAGATCTCGCTCAAGTTGATGTCCTCCTAAGCTTCGAGTGCTTGCAATTCTTTTCCCCTGCCTTATTGATTATCCAAATTCTCGAGTTTTTGGGTGTTGAGTGTTACTTCTCTAAGTATAGTACATCTTCTACAAAATTTTCATTGTACCCAAATAGTTGGTGCACACGGCAATTTTTCACCCAAGATAAATTGTCTCAAGTGTTTGTGTGTTGACTTTTTCTTTGGTTAAGGCTAGTCATGATTTTCCTTTTCTTCAAAACTGAAAACTAGAAGTTTTGGGAATTGAGTTCATTTTGAACCTTATTGGTCTTACTTTTACTCGCACCCGGGTATCCTTTGCACCTGGTTCTCATAAACCCAGTAATAAAAAAGGCTCGACCCCTGATAACTCTTTGAGGTTGGATGTCAGGTGTTTCAAATCTTATTGATAGTTAACCATTCAACATCCAAGCTGGACACTTCCTCTAATTTCATTACCCCACAAGAACTAACGTGACACACAAGTGTGTCATGTTTTCCACCTATGCCACTTTCCTCTCAAAGGTGGTCCCTAGCATAGGAATCAAGGATTTTATAATATGAACCCTAATCCACCATGATTGCACCTTTGCTTAGGGTAATTAATGCATAGTAAAAGAAATTAATAAAGGTGGTAAACAACACACGTACTTGGCACCACCTCGAGCATGCAATTGCTTTGATAACACACTACTTCATGCAAGACCATCCATTTTTAAAAGCATTAATGAGTTAAGGCAATGGTTGTGGCACACACCAAAAGTAAGTTTCAGAATGCTAAAGAACATATCTATCAAGGTTTGAACCAGTTTTTGTTCAATCACACTATCAGTGAAACCAAGTACTTTTCTTGTAACTAAATTATGTTAATTGTTATGCATGCATGGCTCTAGTTAAGCAGCATTACTTTTGGTTAATTTGTGAAGAAAATACTACTATTCTTAAAGAATTTAACCTAATTTCAGTCAGAAAATGATCATGGGTAAGGAATTTTCATGAATTATTGAAAATGCATGATTAGAATTAGCCCTAAATCATACGTAGAGCACATATCCACTAATAATGCATGAAATTAAAGAATATATGAGCACATCAAGAAAGAATAATACCAATGAGGAATTTGAATTTCTCATCTCGCAAGTCATACCAACCTATGGAATGATTACAGACACTCATCTGGGAGCCTTCAATGAGTATGAATTCGCTAGAAGGATTCAACAAGAAGATGCCACTTAATGCACCGAGAATATGGTTACTAGTGGAATGTATTTGGCAAGAGGGTTCCCATTGGCGATGGACACCCCTAAGCTGGTACTAGAATGTATGAAATGGTATGACCCGGACAGGAGGGTCGTTGTGAAATAAGGGAGAGTCTATGCAGACCTCTCGATAGATGGCATTGTGTATACATTTGGGCTCCCTTGGTTTAGGCAGATGAATATAATTGATATGAAGAATTTTATCGCAGAATATACGAGCTCAGAAGAGAAATATAGGAGGGTCGTGTTATTAAAATGGTTCTGGGAGAAGACAATGAAGATGCCAAAATAAATCCTGAGGTCATTGTTTATTCAAGAGATTCAGGATATGATAACCCTATTGAGAAAAATGGTTGGATGTAGAGATGTCAGCAAATTCAAACCCTGGATGTTCAAAATTATGAGGAAAATGAGGGAAATCCCCATGCAAATTCATTGGGGAATATTTATCAATGACAAATTGCATGAATAGATGCAGACATTCCCAGATACCTAGAGGTTTTCATTGTCTTCATATGTTGTCTATTCTTGTGCCCTAAGGGAAAAAGTACAGGGTTTAAACATAATAGGTACCCTAGGAGAGACCCAAGAAATAATTTGATTTATCACAATTTTCCCCAAATTACTATTCATCGGTACCGAGAACATTACCAGAGGGT
Source organism: Sequoiadendron giganteum (assembly GCA_007115665.2). Lineage (NCBI taxonomy): Eukaryota > Viridiplantae > Streptophyta > Pinopsida > Cupressales > Cupressaceae > Sequoiadendron > Sequoiadendron giganteum. Next base: position 27,493,385 of record CM021106.1, read on the forward strand.
AAATGATGTGTTTGTTATGAAGTAGGTAAGGTTGATGGAAAGTGAAAAATCCAAGAGACTATCTCTTGAAGTGCAAAATGTTATATGAACTGTTGGATGCTGGTTTATTCAATTTCCTACTTTCACCTACATCAGAGGGAGGGTTTACAAATTATCCCTTCATGTTACCCAGATACCCAATAAATAAGATATTTTTATTTGAACTTGTGAGACGGGTGTTTTCATCTCATACTATGTTTTCACAAATACGCAAGAAAGGATATGTGAAATTCCCTCACTATTGGGAATTATAAATGCATTTCGACAAAAAATGCTAATTTTTGCGAGGATGAGTTAAAACTCTATGGGTTAGAGTTCTTCACACTCCAGAGGGAAAATTATGACCCGATGGATAGTCTTGCTAACAATATAAGCAAGAAATATTCCCATGTTCATCATTTGGAGGACTATTGGTATGATTGTGATGATGATCATGATGTGAGAAAGTGGTCATATCAGAGGTTATCACTAGATGAAATAAAGGTTCTCAAAACTCATGATGTTCTAAAACAAATGGATGTTGATAATGGATACGTAAGCAATCCATCTTACGAATCAGACAAAGTTTATGATGTTGGATCTCGATTAGATAAAGGAGGTCATAACCATTGAAGTAATTTATAAACAAGAACTGAGCTATACTCAGTCTTGGATTGATGGTTACCTCAGAACAATGAAGGAAGTTGGGATAACAACCATATACTCACGTAAAGTTAAGAGAAAGAAAAAGTTGGTGAATGAATTGGGGTATAGTGAGGGTATTGAGAAGAAAAGGAAAGTTGTTGAAAGAAAGGTGGATGAGCAAGGTAGGGAAGAAGTCCCTGATACCTCAACCCAAGGAATTTCAATGGCGTCATGGAAAGCTAGCCTGCACAAAGAAATTGTGGCCACTCTGTCCAATGTAATGGAAACACCAAACTTGGCATTTTCTTCCATGACAAAGCCAAGAGAACATCCCTTGACTCCCAAAGAAGTAGGAATGAGAGCACAAATACATGTCGAGACAAGGTCTACATCACAAAATTTAGCAGTTATGTTTACCTCTCCACCTTTTGTTAGTATAGTAGCAATGAGACAAACATTGGGAGGGACACCTGTGGTTACAAGGGAAGATCATGAAATCACTGAACAAGAAGTTGCAGAGCATTTGCTATGTTGAGACAGTTTAAGGAGAAATGGTCCAAAGGAAATCCAATAATGTAGCTTGTGGTGGAAGACATTCCTGATATAGGGTCACATCCTGAGAGTACAGAAGAAGAAGAATTCATAGCAAGATCACTCACTCAAGAGGTGGGAAACCCTGAGGAAATAGATGGAAGGGAAGGGGTGTCACCACTGAGAGAAACGGGGGGCACTATAATTCAAAGCCCTATTTCTATTGTTGATGAAGCAGAATATGTAATTGATAATTATACAACTAAAGATCATCCTTCACAAGGAAGAGTTAAAGTGACTGTTGAGTGGCCACTGACTTCTAGAGAACTAGATGAAAGTAGGGATATGGATAAAGGTATAGAGTCCTCACAAACCTTGGGCGGTGAACAAAGGAATGATGAAAACCCTGATGTTTCAGGACAATAGGAAAAAAAATCTCTGAGGAATGATGCTAAAAAGGAGGTAGAACAGGAGAATATAGGTCTTGAAGAGAAAGAGACAAAGACGGATCATGGTAATTCAGATCCTTGTCACTGGGGATAGAGAATGTAAAAGTTTTGGAGGTTGCGACGGGAAATATTGGAGAATTGAGAGAAGAGGTTCTTGAACACTCTAATCATCGGGAATGAGTTAATGTTGAAGAGGCAGGACAAAATAAAGAATAACTTGACTGGTGAGTTAGGCAATTGGCTCTATCGTTGGAGGTGGAATTGGTGCCTCCAGATTTTAAAAGTTTAATGCAATAACTAGAAACCCCTAAGCCTAAAGCTATAGCAAGTACTAGGCATGCTATTAAATGTGAAATTAAAATGGAGGAAGAACTCTCCAAATAGCTACTCCAGTAGGAAAAAAGAGCAAGCATTAAATAATAGCTAGGGATTACTAGGTGACAAAGATCAATGTAGGACATTCATCGTGGGAGCAAGAGTTAGAGGAGATGAAGATGAATTTAGAAATTATTGGTGCTCGTGTGAAGAAAAAAAACAAAAGAAGAAGGAATTGAAAGGATAGGTTGCTTGCCTAAAAAAATTCATCAGATCAATTTAACCCAGTCCAGTCATTCACAAACTGAATTATCATAGAATCGAGTGTTGATGTCCAAAGAGCAAGTAGATTCTATCATAGTGCTATGACATAAGCTGAGTGTGTTTAAAGAATGGATAGAACATCTAGTGAAACAAGGTAAAGAATCAATAAAAGAGGCAATTGGGAAGTGTAAGGAGGCATACCGTTGGCTTGACAAGTCCAGAAGACTTGAGAGTGAATGTCAAGACCGCCAAGAGAAAAATGATATAGAAGGGAAGATACTAAAGATACTTCTTCAAATGGATGTTCGGGAATTGATAAGTGAGAAGGTGATTACAAAATAGGAAATTTTGATGCTCGAGAAGTGGAGAGTACAGTTAAGTTGGGAAAGTGACACTTTTCTACAATGCATAAATGGATTAGAATAGGTCACTGAAGTATGTGAGAAGTTAGTGAATAAAGATGAGAGATTGATTGAGATGTTAGCTCAAGAGCATTGTGATTCTCGAACTCTCGTACAAGATGAAGCGCAAGTGAGAGCTTTCAGGGGATGGATCGAAACGGTAAATAAGGACCCTGTTCAGTCTTTGAGTCGAGAGGTCATTGATGAAATAATAAAGTGTAGGAATGCCATGAACAAATATGGGTCAGAAGTAATATGGAGGAATGAAACCATTAATAAGATAATAGAATAATATTCAAGGCATAAGTACAATTGGAAAGTAATTCAAAGTGTTCCAAAAGAATGTATACATCAAGTGTTAATTGCTTTTTGGGAATATCAACAAAAGAAGGGTGAAGATAAGTCTTCAAATTGGGAGTCTAGTGAAGAAGAGCATGCGGTCGGGTAGCAGATGATCGGGGTTTTGTGCACAGGTACAGTGTTGAAGTTAATTTTGTATGGTTATTCTTGGGCTCGACAAAGATAGTTAAACCCATATATTTTGAAGAAAAGTGCTAATAAATTTGCATTTTGTGTGAAAATACCCACAACTTAGAGCCTGAAGCTTGGGAGTCTGCTATTGGAAAAATTCAAAGTTTCTTTGACTTAGTTTGGAAATTTCATGTACAAACTATCATCTAACACATGCTACTATTTGATTTTTTCCTTTGATTCTCTTTCATATGTTTAGTTTGAACTCTTTGAGGCCTTGTTCTTATAAAAGGTCGTTAGATGTTTTATTTTCATTTCAACTTCAAAAAATTTGGATTTCGGAGAACTAAAAACTTTTTCAATTTTTATTATTTTTCTTGTTTTA